>JAHYIQ010000004.1:7870000-9070000 GCA_030673865.1 Melipona bicolor | reverse complement strand
AAGGGAAGATCGTGATCCATTAGCGAACGACACACACAAAATGTAATGTAAAATACGCTGCTGCACGAGTTCGAACTCTTCGACTTACGCTTACCACCTTTCTATAACTGATCTCTTCGATTACGTCATACATGTACGTAGCTGTACTAATTTACAAGTGGAATGATTCTAAAACTAGACAGAGACGATCCCAGAAATCAATGCTGTTTCAAGAGGTGAGCGCAGAGGTCAGTCGGTTCTTGAACGAGGAAAGTTGATTCGAGGAGATACGAATAGCACAAAACAATCCTGCCGATACGGTGGTACGAGAATTTGCATTGAAAGAGAACGTGCACGTGGCGAACGAGTGCACCCTGTATTTATGCTACGAATAAGCATGTACTTAAAATCGTAATTCGTTTAGCGTCTGCATTTGTACCTCTCTAGAAATAACGAACGATACTGGATATCCAAGCGCTAAATGACCTTCGGCGGAACCAACTATTTGCGTGTTTGTATAGAAATCCATATACACCTACATAAAATGCCAAAAGAAAAAACAGGTATAACCGTTAAACGATCGTTATTTTCTTATTCTTTTTCCATCAAACATTTCCTACATAAATAGTCCTATATAATAGTTGTTCCAAACAGTCCTGTACCATTTTTACAAATGTGTAATACCTTTATAGATTAAATGGCGTGATTTCTTCACTTTTGGAGATTAAAAAGATTACAAAATTTCGTTTATTTTACGGAGCTTGTTTCACAGACGTACAATCATAGCCATCTGTACTCGAGAGGGCGTACTACGCCGCATTTGAGCACGCAACGTGACGAAAATTCAATTTCAAAATGTGAAATCACTCACCCAATTGCGGCACCGAAATGTACGTCTCGCAGTCCACCAAAAATTGGCCGGTTTGCACTGCACCAAGAGCGACGACTCGTTTTGTCAGGAACTCGATCGTTTGCGGTCCGGTTCTGTTCTCCGTCATCGGATATTGCTGCAAACTGGCAAATACGAGACACCGGTTACGAACCAACTACCGAACTTAGTTTTGTATTTAAATGAACAAATACGCTTGCGACGATCGCAACGTCAAGGGAATGCTTCAACAATCGAGATGAAACATTCTAGAACGTTTGTTCTACTCTGACATGTGCTATTTTGACATAACCTCTAAATATCGGAAGATACAGAGAGTATGTGTAGTACATCAAGTTGAGTATCCATAATCGCACAAACGATATAATTAGTTAGTTGAGAAAAATACTCGCAATTGTAAATTTACTTACACCGTAACGCCCATTTTTTGAAGTTGCTCACGCACTAGAAAACACCCGGCGACACAACGCGATGCAACACTTGTGAAATGGATAGTACGCGCGTAATTTGAAAAAGTTCTCGACGATACCTTGCAACGAACGATGGATGGCGTTATGCGTGTAGAACATGGCGACCTCTATACTAAAAAGAAAGTAAAAATAAACCTTGTACTATTTAGATATAATTATTAATTACTAGTTACAATTTAAAAATTTTCAAATCCTTATTGAATATTACTGAAAATTAAATGCTGGTTTTCTAATGTTTTTCGTTTTTACTTTTTTGATCGATAAAGTAAAATTGATTAATACAAAAATTATTTCCCGACGTCCATGTTCCAGAAATAGAAAATGTATTTGCGTATAATTAATTTGTTGTGCATTTGAATGGCAAACAGCATTTATCTATATAATTATTATTTATATAAAAAAATATATGCAAATGAAATCCAAATATAATATGGCTACATAATGATGTTGACGTAGCAACGTTAGATAACCAAAACTTTTTGCAAGTGCGAGAAGCTGCGATTTATGTTTTTCAAATTAAATATTATTAAATTACCTCTAACACTTGGATCTAATTATAACTGCAGACATAAACGCCGATATTTCTCAAATTTAAAGTCGTTGTTCCATTTTTGTTACGATTTTAACAGAGACCACTTTGTCACTAACCGTTGTCGAAGACGACATTCCCGCGAATATTCTGCAAATTCAAATCATGAAAGATGGCGTCTTATGTAAAGCGCCGTGAAATGAAATCGCATCGATGACAGTCTCTGGAATGTAGTTTCAACTCGCTACGAGAGATGGCGACACTATAGACTCAAATGTGTTCCGAAATAGCAGTGTCTGTTAGAACTCTTAAACAGTATAGTTTTGTTATTGATGTGTAGACAGTTTCGAATTTGAAATGAGATGAAAGTGACAAGTTTTTACGCATGTGTGTCCGTTTAGATAAAGTTCTTTGACCGCGAGAAAAAGAGATGTCAATATACTATCGGGTAATTTGAAAACAGATAATAACTCATTCTCTATATACATATGTACATACGTATCGTATACAAGTCAGCGTAGCATACGATTGCAGATTCTTGATTATATTTGGTCATCTATATATGTCGGTCGAGTAATTTGTATCAAAATACGTGACATCAATACGATACAATGGACATACAATCGTATGCAATTCATACACAATTTATACATTATGCGCTTAATCGATCCTTACGTTCGTAATACAGCGTCGAGTAAATATTACGAAAAGCTTTCTGCGATTAGCTGTCAAAGTTTAAAAGATAAGACAGACATTTGTCAGATCAGCTATCTTTTTAATAACCAAGAAGGATTATCGAACAAAACTTTTTACTTTTGCACAAAACGTGCATCTAGTAATTTTAGCTTATCATTAAAGGAAGATTACAGCGCCAACCGAATAATACGGTAAAATATGTAATTCACTTGTTGCGATTCTCAAATTTACGCGATCGATCTATAGCAGTGGCTCCCAACCTTTTCGGACTTTTGTGCACCATTTGGCAGTCAATTTCTCTAAATTGCACATTTTAATATTACAATACTAATATTGCATTACTGTATTTCTATATTACTTAATTCTTTTCACATTACATAAACATTAAACATATATTTCTGAGGTTATGTGTACCCCAGGTTGGAAACCGTTGGATCTACACTGGAATATAACAGGTAACGTAAAGCTGCGTATCTATTTATTGCACATTTCTGTATCACATCATCACAATTCATTCTAATATGCAGATAAGCAATTGTTACACCGTCAAAACATGATACAAAGATACACTTTTTTCTAACGTGAAGATGCAACGATACGATGTGCGAATATGCAACAAATGGATACGTAGCTTTAAAGTGTCAATTTACGCGGGAAACATAGTAAGAAGAAGCTGTCGAGAAATTGTCAGGTAAAAACTACAGTCAGTAGTGTCTAACGTTGCATTGAATATGTTCATAATTTAGAAGAGTGGACGTTATATTGAAAGAATCATTACATGCATTTAATTCAATCGCTGATATTGGTTAAGATTGAACGTTAGTACGTATTTATTATACATTGGGTTGAATATAAGTGAATATACGAATTGATATTTTGTGCTGTTTCATCTGTAATCATGTTCTGTTCATCAATTTAATTAATTTTATTCAACAAAATGAAATTGGCGTGTTAATAATAATTAAAATCTCCTTCCATTGAGATTTTAATATTTCTATATATAAATGCTTCCTAGAGAATTTTAATTTTTTGATTTTCGCGTAGGCTTAGATTCACTGTCTGCAATCTTGCGTGCTTTCTTAGTAAATTTCCGTCATGTTATTATTCTAAATCGATAATGTCGCATGTGACACGTAAACAGCAAGAGGGTCAGGCTTCAAAACATAGGACACGAAAAAGCACCTGTACTTCATCCGCGGCCACGATTGAAACGAGAGGTTCGATATCGATGATCGACGAAACAGCAGAAATAGAGTAAACCTTGTTAATCAACGAACAAAACTCGTGTTATTGAAATTCTTCTCGGTTGGGTGCAACACAGCGAGTTAGTCAGTCAGTCGTTGGAAGAACCGTGTCACGATTTTCCAACGAGAGATCGTCGTAGGGAGGGGGAAGAAGTCCTTACAAAGGTGGAATTAATTTGCGGGGAAATGTTCGTCGATCGTTCCCGTTTTTCGATGTTGCATCGTACTCGTAGATCGACCCGTATATCAGAACCAACTCCGTTTGAAGACGCAAAGGGTTGCTACTCGACGTTCTTCATCGCGAGTGCCTGCCTCTTATCGGCGCTATTTACGCGACACAGCCAGCATTCCCCCCGGATCGGAAAGAGACTTTAATAAAAATGGTAGCTATCGCTTGAACGGGTCGCGGGGGGAGGAGGAGGATGAAAGAAACAACGTTGAAATACAGGTCATTCCGATTAAGCACGCGCGTTTCTGGGGTGCATTAAAACCTTGCGCCGCATCGGCACAAGGTCTCGTTTATTAAAACCGCGCGACCGGAATTGACCTTAATCGCTGGTCTTTTTCGGCCATCTTCCCAGCGATTCCGCGAAAACGGCCTCTCTACGAGAACGTGGCCCGTGTTACTTCGCACGCGAGGCCACGCGTTTCAACGAATGCGTGCCTCGAGTTTCAAAACGCCTCTTTTGTTTTCCAGATCTTCAAGCGGAAGTGAACTGCAAGCAGCCGGTTCAGTTAGAAACATTTTGGACACCGCGCTGCGTCGATGCGATCGATACGGGTATGTCAGAATTCTTTTTTTTTTTTTTTTATTACAAAAGTTATTTAAATTAAACACGTGGATGATTGTAATCGTACCTGCAAACTTGAAAGAAGTAGAAAAATAGTTTGAACGACGTGGGACAACTTATGTTAAAGTTTGGGTCGAGTACTCATATATAATATTTATAGCCTCAAGGATCAGCACGTAGATGTTCCTCGCAATTTTTTAAATTGACTTCGATCTCTACTTGGGTCTATCTTGGGTTTCTCTTGAGTCACGAGAATTAATCGCTCCTACGCATCCATAAATTCCGCTTTCGTGCATTCGGACGTCGTTGGCGGAAAACGGAACGTCGTTTCTCGCCAAAGATGGATATCCGCTGCCGTGGCGTGCGGTTTTTTTCGTCACTGGTACATAGTCTAGGTGCGCATCTCTCTCAGAATTTCACCGTGAAAGAAACGGCTCTCACAGCCCTTCATCCACGACCTAAATATCCGAATCGGGTGGAAAGGCGGGATCGGCGCAGCCGTGAATCCCTGTCCGAAACAATTAACCACGTTGAACGGAGGAGGAATCGTTTCGCGCGGCTTCTTACGGCGCGCGATGTTCCTCTTGAAAGGCTCGCTCGTGAAAACGGGGACGCTCGTTTCGAGCGATCAAGTCGACCGACGTAGCAACGGTCTGCTAGTTTCTTTTTGTTTATTTTTTCTTTATTTTTCTTTTTTCGTTCGGTTTTTCCACAAAGCGATCGCTGTCGTTAAAATGCGCGTCGATTGTGAATCGCCCTTCGAGACTGCCGCTCGAGACGCTCGCCGAGCGAAATATAAAAATAGGCGCCAATCGTGGCTGAGATGTATGTACATTGTGGCAGGAAACTATGACCGGATGTTCGGTGGCGCGTGACTCGCGTACGAAGATCCGTTTGTAATACCGGGGCCTAACGACCGATCGTTTAAGTATTCCGTCGATATTCAACAATGGTATATTGAACTGTTTAAGTTTCGTGTCTCAACAGAGGAAATATGGAAAGAGAGCGAGAGAATTTGAACGCGTGGTTTGCTCAGGTTTAACCTCTTGCGCTGGCAACTGATTGCGGACCATAACGAGTGACCAAACCGTGTACAACAATTCGTCGCTTTCTTTTTGAACTCGTCGGTACGATATCACTGGATAAAAATTACTAAGATTATTACTAAATTACTAAATTTATCATTATACTTAAAACTGAGAAAGTATTGCAATTTTGGGACAAACAATTCTCGACGTGCGTGGTACGTCATTTCAGCGCAGGGAGGAGACACCGTTTTTTGAATTTTTAGTTTCTTCAAGCTTCTAAACGTAATTAAACGTACGCATCGTTGCGAATTCTTCCTCGAACGTTATCGTTTTAAAAACAGCAAAGTGGAAGTTAGTTATTATCTTGGCCTCGATTCGTACTTGTTGGTAGTCTGCTCAACGTTACTCGAGGAGAAACGAAGACGTACCATTTGTTTCGCCGGTGCTTGATTTATTTATTCCCTACGAAAATAAACTCCTAAACGCGCAAGAAAAGTGAATAAACCTTCCGCTTAGCTTCCGCTTTCTACTATTTTACATGCAACCGGACGCTTGCATCTCGTCAAAAGTTTAGTATTCGTACAGTATTCACCACGTCCCGAGTGAGAGTCTTTGGAAATTTTGATTTCTTCAGCAGTCTCGCGACGCGAAGTAAAACAAAGCGAAGGAAATCAACAGCAACCGAGAGAGTATTGAATTTTACTCCGTGCTGGAAACGTTCGATTTACGAGGGACAGCGACTCGAGGAGTCGTGCGAGGCTCGCTAATCGATTTGTTGGCCGAATACAAATAAGCGGAGTTGCGCGAGTCGCGAAATAGCTGGACAATTAACTGCTCGGTATCACGAACGTGGTCAAGCCAAGTACGTTGTCGCGACGAAGGTAAAATCGGAGCAGATTCGCGGATGAATGCCGGCTCTGTGTTCCGCTCTCATCTCGAGATACTCGCGCGTTCGTAAAAAGCGGTACCCAGATTCGCCATATCTTCTTCGTTGTTGGCTCTCCCGGCAAGAAACGTAATCTAAGATTACGCGTAACGATCTCAGAGACCTCCGAGAGGTTCGCCCTGATATAAAAGTACTGCCTGAAGTACCGAAAGTTACCCGAGAACGTGATTTATCAGAATTTCTAGATTTACAAGTCCATTGTTCTTGAAAGCCCCCCGTTGTTATCCACGGCGCGTAAGTCGTTCTCTGTCAGACGAGTCGTTTACCAGATCAGCATCGTGACACGCTTGCATTCATTACACGTAGAAAGCAATCGAACACTGGATGGACCGAATAGTCGACCCAGTTCGGGCCCGTTTTAATTTCAATACGCGATTTGCATTCGCGATCGCCAGAAGTTGAAGCATTAGCTCGTCCCAGCACGGAAAGTTAAAAATAGACTCATGCTAATTGGTCGTGATAACTTCTAATCTCTTCTTTCGTTAAAAAATATTTCAACGTAATACTTGAGCGACCACAGTCGGCACCGAGAGCTTATGAGTGGTTTTTTCACATAACGATATATATATTTTTATTGTATCGCCTAACTGATGAAAAAATACGTAAAATATTTAGATCAAAGAATCGAGATTCTTGAAAAAAATATTACCAGTTATTGGTCTTTTGGATACCAAAAATATTTTCCATCGTCAGAATCACAGTTCGAAAAGATGTTTAGATGGCTTCGCTTAAATGGACCACCCTGTAGACTGGCTCTAGTGATACTGGCCAGGAAAATTGCGCGTATATACACGCTAATGGGTCAACGTCCTTAGACGTTGAAATTCGTCCCTTATCGTTGGCTAATAAATTTCATTTGCACGATCCTCTTTACGGCGCTTCGGTGGCAAGTGGACGTTGATAAAATTGTCGTCAGTTAGTGGCGAGCAACGATACTCGTTACGGGGTCAAACGCGACGTTAGAGGCACCGATACATTGATTGTTCGGAAAGTAATTTCATTTTTTTCGATCAGCCAATTTTATTCCAAATCAGAAAATTTTTTTAATTCTGCGCAGTTGTTTTTTTGGGGGGGGGGGGTATCGTATTAAAAATGGAAAATAAAATGAAGCATTTTTGGCATATTTTGCTTTTTTATTAAAAGGCAAGGATGCTGTTCGAGCAAGAAAAAAGTTACGTGAAGTACATGGAGATGTGGCTCTCTTTTATCAATACCCAAAAACCTGAGCAACTGCACAGAATAAAAAACACTTTTTTAAAAAATAACCCTAAAAGTGTTAGTTGTCAAAATATACGTACGTGTAATGAAGTTGGCTGGTTAAAGATACAACTAACGATACGACACTCGTCGGAACAAACGAAATTACTTTCCAAACAACCATAGCTCGTTAAGAGAAACTCGTTTTATCGAGTTTCGAAAGTCGGTAAAGGAAAGATTTTTTCGTCCGGGAAACTCTCTCTCTCTCTCTCTCTCTCTGATCCGATCGTGAGATTTTATTTTGCAATCGGTCACACTCAGGCCCGTTGCCAGCCGCGCTAGGCCTGCGCGAATGCTTATATCGGCTGGATGGAATGTTATTACAAGCCCGCCGGGGTTATTACAAGCGCGGACTCGAATCAAATTCCAAGCATAATGAAGCAATACAGAGCAGACCGGGCTGTCGGTCTTTCTCTTTTGGCATCTGCCCGCATTGCTCGCGTTTTCAATGCGAGCGCGCCTCGCGAATTAATTACTCTAGCGCGCGTGCATGTTCGTATCCGTCCCGCGTTTTATTCCCGCGTTCTCGCAGCGCGCGATGAGAATCCGTTTTCATCGAGAACGTGTCGCCGGCCCGCTCGATCCGACACGCCGAAAATTAAATTTCCACATCGGCTACGGACGAATTTCTGTACTTATTAGCTGTACACACGCCTAAATTCCAATATGCGGAGCGATATATTATGCAAACAACACGCGAAATGATTCATTTGTGGTAACGTGTCTGTAAACGAAAAATATTGACAAGAGTTGCTACGTCGCGTGTGGTGTTATTTGCTTTTGATCTCGTTCCAATCAGCGTTTCGGCAGTTGAGAAAGGAATATTACAGAAAGGAATATTAAAAGTATCAAATGTTATTTAAATTATTAAAAGTTTAATACTAACGAGCATTAAATTTGCTTTTAATAATTTCAATAATATTTGATATTTTTAATATTTCTTAAATCTGTAAATTTAGCACTTGTGTACTTCACTCCGTGAGGGACCTGTACCTATGCTTATATTTGTAGGCATAAGCTTTTTAAAGTAAGAAAAAGAGAAAACTGTTAAATCATGATAGTGTCGATCGTGTACCTCTATATGTATATCCCTTAAGGTTGAAAGTCTTATCCACTGAAATGAATCAATTTTTGTTTTGAATTTGTGTGTAATAAGCCTAATCCACTATCCATCCTTGGCCTTAACAAAAACATTTGCGCAAAAAGTGCTTATGTCACCATGTCCTGGAAGTAATTATTACGAATTTGGAAGTAATTATTACAATGGCTGTCTGAAATGGCCGTTGCAATTAGGCCACTGGCCACTTAACCCTGATCCCTTATCGCGATTCACTTACGAGGACTCCATCCTCCTAATGCCCACTAATTGATTCGCCCTTAATACTTCGTTTCTAAGTTCGCTCTTAAGTTATTGCCGTAGCACGATGCCAATATTTTTTCAACAGTTTAATGCCTCGGGCCGCGATAAATAACAACCCCCTGACTAAGCGCCACCTGCGAAAATCATTGTACAATCCCGCCGGGGTTGGTCGTGCTTGTAATTAATCGGAGTTTTTACATTTACAAGACACGTCGCACCGTCCGTTGCCTCTTCATCCATCTTCATTCGAAATCCTCCGCTCGTTTTTCGTCTGGTTCTATCAACGTCCGCCTCTGTTTCGATCGATCCGTGCCCATGTCTTCATCCCGGGTCCTCGATGTCATCATTCGCCGAGTCGTACACTCTCGTTCACAAGTATCCACAGATTTTCTAGGGGGGAGCAATTCGAGAATGAGTTATTAACAATGAAATTTTTTGTATTTGCTTTAAATAAAAATTTAACTTTCTAATTTTGCTGATATACAATTCTAGCACAGTTCAAAGTAATTCCAACAGTTCCAAATAATTTCTGAAAGTTTCGACGAACTTTCTAATTTAGCTTTCTAACAACGAAGCTTGTTCAAACTGAAGTTAATGGCCCTTTAGGCTTTTTCTATCATAGTATTCAAAAATTCATTTTTCGAATAATGAGAATTATGTCGTTAGGATTTTAGAGGTGTTTAAGAAAAATGTTGGGAACCTTAAATCGTACGAGTTCATGTGTATTGTAATTTATTAAATCTCTGATTATCTATTAATACTAATCACAATGAAATATCAGAATACGTGATATTATCTGGAGAGCTAATAATCTAACCACTGTAAGTCACTTTTGATTAAGAACAATTTGTGCTGAAAGTATTCTCTTTTTTTTAAACAGATTCGGTCAACAAGACATAATTATTGGAATATGACCACAATTATTGTTAAAATCACATTACTATATAAATTATAAATTATCGTAAAAATATTGTTAAAAATCACATGACTCTATGAATTGTTGGAAATAATAATTAAACTGTCCCATCGATTGATAGTTTTGGGTTATAACGTTATTGAAATTATTATGTTCAATACAGTAATTTGTACATGGTACAAGGCTCAGAACGCTGCTGGCCTTTTATACATGGAATATTTCGCCTTGTGATACAGGTGCTATTAATAATGTTATTTATGAAAATCTTGGATCACAATCTACGATTTATCAATGCTATTGAGCTCTTTTGCTTGATAAAAGCGACTTTGATGATAAAACAGATGAAGGCCTTCGCGGAAATTTTACAAGTAGTACAGTCCTATAATAGTAACAATACTTGACAATACATTGTACCAACGTAAATTTTCTATGACAGCAATTCTTAAAAAAAAAAAAAAAAAAAGAAAAACACGAATGATCTCTGAATAATTCCTGAGGCTGATCACAAGACCCTTGACAAGTGTCTTCAACACTTGCGAACGGAGGATGTATGCATGTATATCGCCTCGGGCCGATTTTTTGTCGAACGGAAATCGAATCAGAAAAACGACCGATGCGTCAATGCCAGACTGGGACATCTGGCATCGTCATAAACATTCTTGCTGCGTGAAACCAATGAAATCGTGACGGACGGACTCGGCCAGAAGCCGAGTGCAGAGAAGAGAAGAGAAGAGACAGACTGGAAAAAATGAAAGAGAGAGAAAGTACAAACAGAAAAGAGGAAAGAAAGAGGGCGTAGGTGTTGGTGGTGAGTTCACGGTGAAAACGAGGGGCGTAGAGTGCTGAACGAATGGGAGCAAAAAGGACCGAGATAGGGGAAAGAAGAGAAGCGAGAAACGGTAGACGGATTTCATCGGTCGTGGGGAGAGAAGAAAAAGAAAAGAAGAAAGGAGAGAAGAGAGACTTGGAAGGCAGGAAAACGAGAGAGGGACGTATAAGAGAGGTGCAGTGGCACTTAACGCTCAAGATGAGCGAGTCGAGTTGAACCAATTCTCACCCAGTGACGCGATCGTTCCCGTGAACTCTGAACCTAGTCTAATGAATCAGCCAACGTTTATAGAAACCATAAATAATACGCGCTCCCTGTTACGCCAGACGCGTCTCGAGTAACAAGTTTCGAAAAGAGAACCTTTGTCGAGTACTTGCTCCATGACTCCGCTCGAGACATCATTTGAGAGAAACGACGTTACAGACGTACGTGCCGACGTAAATTTGCACGAGCTGGCGAGCAAATTTCTGTTTCTTTAGGAGAAGAATCGACTCTCGCAGTCAGTCTAGGAAAGGGTTTGTTTTTTTCTCGATTTAGAGCAGTCGTTGAGTCCATTTTCTATTCGTAAGTGATGTATTTCAAGATTATTCGAACCAAACGGAACCAAGAGTCGATGGACGCTGTCTAAATAATAATATCGATTTTAAATAATTAGGGGCTAATCTGATTACGAACATGCTGTTAATTTTTCTAGATTGACTTTAGTTTTCGAACATGTGTTTTACAAATTTCATGTGGGTACTCATTGTTGTCTAATTCGACGTCCAAAGTATGCCTGATTTTCGTTTTACGAAGTCTGTTATATTTTTTTCTCTCTTTCACAACAGTGTATTTGCCACAAATATAACAGAAAACATCAGGATTATTTATACACTGTTTTCTCGTTGCTCATGTGTATAATATTTACTCAAATGAGGCCACTAGTTAAACTACCACTAATGAAACAAGTTCTTGTTATTTTATCACTGAAAGTGATTTTAGCGGGGGTAACTCAGAAAATCGGGCCTCTCAAGTGCAACGCTGATGCAACGAAAATTAGCGATTGGTTGATTTGGGTCACGTGATTCGTGAGAGGGCGTGGCGTAGACCTCGAGTAAGAATGGCGTTGTCTGGTGCTAAGCGATCGAACCAGGACTCTCAAATATCATCACAAATCGATCTGAAACAACTAATTTTTGGCAATGTGAAAAAAATTTGCGTAATGTAATCAAATCAGCATTCATTGTTTCAACAACAGTATCTTTCATTCAGCTTTTACAATACAAACGAGGTACGTGGTTTTAATAATTGTAGTGATTACCGAGCTGAATGGGTTAATTCGCAAAGCCAGCTTTAACCCAACTTAACTTTCTAAAACCAGAGCGGTGGTGGTGTGCGCATGGTGTGGTGTCTAAATCTCCCTGGTGAATTTCTATGATCATTTTTAGAAAAGAACGATTCAGTACGTAACTCGAAACTCGTGGAATATCATTCGAGCGGTTTCGCAAGGAATTTCGCGTTAGGTGATGAAGGAAGAGGTTGTTTCGTCGGCTCTCTGATCGAAAGTTGCCGCGGTCGTTTCGCCTGTCCTCATCTATCTTTCCTGCTTTATCTTTCCCGCGCGCTGATCTCGTTGTTCGCGAGCTTCAAATATAACCCGGCGCTATGGAATCTAAAAGTATCGCGGTTGGTTCGTTATGAATCACCCTGTGCATCAAGCAAACTGCACGTATAACGGAGCTGATCTTGAGTCACGTAGGACACACGCACGCGAACACGTACGGCAAATAATTAAGCTGCCTTCACATCGGCTCCTTTCCCGCTTTAGTCCCAGCGACTTAAACTGTGGCCCGCGGATCCTGTCGCACAGTGGACTGGATCGAGGATTCACGCGACATTTTACAAAAAAGAAAGTCAACTTTCTCAGTTTGATATTGCTTTAATATGCGGATAATATATATCTAATATACAGATTTGCGAATGTACGTTTCAAACATTGTACTAGTAGCAAAGAAACAGCAAACAGCAGTAAATTTGTTTTACTTCTCATAAAAATATTAGAATTATGTTGTAACTTTTTATCGCTGTTAATGAAGCTGGTTTTGGCAAACTTTGCAACGTAAGCTGAGCTTGTGATTGTGACAGTTTGTGTAGTGAAAAATAAACAGATTATGTTATATACATATAATATAGTATTAAATTATTTTTTCCACGTTTATTTCTTCAGTTTCCCCTTCCATCGAGAGATTGGAAGATATCAAAGCATTGCGTCAATGTTATTTAATCAATTTTTCAAACATTACCGCGAGACGCTTGATTTAAATTATTCGAGCAACGAGCTGTCCTCCCCGACTTTCGGAGCTCCCCGGTACGAATTGTACGTAAACTCTCGCAGGAGTGGCGCAAGATTTAAATTTCCTCGGGAGGGAAACGCGCAAACTTCGTAACTGGCCGGGAAACAAAGCTTCGTAACAAGGAAGCAGGAAGCATTCCTTCGAAGCTGGATAAACTTTGCAAAGCTCGTAAATGGTCTGCCAAAGTCGGACTCGGTTTCTTAGAGCCGGCGCACAGGGTGAATAGGAAGAGTCTGCGCGGAAAAAAGTAGAACGCGACGCGGGAAGACGCGGAGGGACGCGGCGTCGCCCCTCACCCCTTGTGGAAAAGCGCGGCTTCGAGACTTTAGAGACGCGCGTACGCGTCTCGCGGCTTCTTCGCTGAAAAGGCGAAAGTCGCGCATTCACGCTCGGTGAGATACGCACGAGTACGAGGGATACACACACACACACACACACACACACACACACGACAGACTTGTGCGTGGACGGTACTGCGCAGACACTGAACAAAGCTCCCCCAAATGAATACGCGAGAAATTTAAAGGGAAGTGCGGCGGATGCGGCAATCTTTAGTATTCAGCGCGACCGACGCGAACGTTTAAGAATCCCGCGGCAAACGAGAGAGAAGCGTGGAACAGACCCGCTGCCTTTTCATCGGAATTGTACATGTGCCGCGATCTCCGAATCAAACTTCCTCGCCACATTTCCCCTCCCCCGCCCACTCTTTCCTGCTTCTCGTCGACCTGCCGTCAGATTTTTGCGTTTGAATTTTTTCGAATGGGAATCGCTTTGCACGCGGTTTATTTAACGGAGTGGAAAACAAGAGAATTTAATAAAAACGTGTATTTTTTTAAATTTTGATACACAAGTATTTATACTTGATATAAAAGGGATACTGTTGATCTTAATTAACGAAATATTTACGCACAACGTGAAAACTGTGAATTTTTGAATAAATGAAAATTTTGTGTAACGATACATGTATTCACTTAATATAAAAGGGATACATTTAATCCTGATTAATGAAATATTTACGCAGAATATAATGAGGAGGAAAGCAAATAAGTTGTCTACTTATTTTTGTAACGTTCCAAATGTACGTAATTATGAATAATGCTTATTACATTAACTAACGCGACAGTGACTGATATTTATGACTAATATAATTGTAAACTAAGTACTACATCGTGACGTATTCAGTTCTCCAACATGGCCGCCAGATTTTAAACGAACCGAGATCTTATGTTTATCTGAAACATTAATGTTTACTTATATTTATAACGTTCCAAATGTACATAATTATGAATAATAATAATTATATTAACTAACGCGATAGTGACACGCACTAAATTAGTGCACATTACGACTTAATATAATTGCAAGCTAGGTACTACATCGTCACGTGTTCAGTTCTCCAATATGGCCGCCAGATTTTAAACGATTGAGATCTTATATCCATCTTGTATCATTAGTGCCTACTTATCTTTGCTACGTACCGTGACTTGATGTTTCCAATTGATGGCAAGAATCTTTTGGAACAGAAATGGTTCAAAAGAAAATCGGTTCGAAACCGATCGTAGAACTTCAAGCTCGCGTAACTTGACTTGAACGCGTAGCGTGTAAATTTAATCAACAACTACGTGAATATTCGAGAACAGGGTAACAAGCAAAGTATGGAAGCAACACGGCGGATTGTAAAACGGTAGACGGTTGGGGCGTGCGTTCGAGCGTCGGGGAAAATCGATCGCGTAATCACGAGCCCGAAAGACGATTCCGTGGCTCTCCCGTCTACCAAATGACGTAATTAGGGATGAGTTATTCCCGACTAGGCCAGCAGGCATGCCTATTTCCTGGTCGCTGATGTCATTGCCAGAGAAATTGTTACTCTTCTCTTCCTCCCTCCCCCTACTCTCATTACGCCCGTGCGCGCACGTAACACCTATATCATAATCAATTCTATGTATGTGAGGGGGCGCGCGCGTGTAATTTTTTTACGTTCACGCTTCGCGAACGAAGCGTTAAATTGAACGGAAAAGGAAAGGCCGCGTTTTATACAGCGCATCGCCGATGGAAGAAAAAAGAAAAAATTCAGAAAGGTTTACCGATTATATCGATCGGTGTGCCGCAACCGACCAGCGCGAACAGAGCTTCGAAGTTTCGTTAATTTCGAACAAGTTGGCTCTACGTTCCCCTTGTTAGCGTCCGTCGACTGCTCGCGTGTAACGCTCGCACGAACTACCGCTCTCGATTCCCGATTTTTTTCACCCGCGTTTCACGGATCGCCGATCAACGTCTTCGCGAGTAACGTCGCGCACGTTTTAATCTCACGCTGGTTCTCATCTCGCCAGGTGAACGTTAGTTTACTACTGCTCTCGTCGGTTTTTGTAATTTTATCACAGAAAGTGATTTTAGCGAGAGTAACCCAGAAAATCGGGCAACGATTCTTCAGGTGCAACGCTGATGCAACGAAAATTAGCGATTGGTTGATTTGAGTCACGTGATTCGCGTGGGGTAGACCTCGAGTAGGAGTGGCGTTGTCTCGATTCAAATGTTTGCACATCAATAAAATTTTATGGCAAAAAAGTCGTCTTCTGGCTCTTTCAATGAGACGAATCGTACTGGGGTACAAGTCGTGCAGTTTTTATTTCATTTAATAATATCTGGAACATCAACCCCTTGCCTCGTGATTTTCTTTCCAAACTTTTTAGATAAGTATTAATTATATTATATAGTTGTATCGAAGTCTCCAAGATTGACCACTATTATTCTACACTGTAAAGTTGAACACAGTTGTCGGGACATTTCAAAGAAGAATTTTTCAAATGTCTAACTTTACTGTGCCCGTGTTTCAACTAAAATTATTATTATTATGTTTTCAAGGTGGACATACATTTAAAAATCAAGGTATATTTAAAAAAATGAGAGAGTTGATTTCTTTTTTTAAACGTCGCGCGAATTCTCCATCCGGCCCACTGTGCGTTGGCTCTCTCGACATTTTTTTCTCAAAAAAAAAAAAAAAAAAAAAATGCCGTGTGCATTGGGTAACTCGTCGATACCGGGTATTGCGTATTATTTGTTCCTCGACCGATACGTCGAGACAGCTCCGAACTTGTCCCGAATAACGTCCCAGACGACCACGTCGCGTCGCGTCGCGTCTCGTCGCATCGGATGCTGCCAGCGGTTCTCAGCGGGTACTCTGTCAGAGCGGCACTCGAGTGAAATTTATCGACAACACCCCGGAAATTCGTGAGGAAGGGTGCGCGCGTACGCAACGCGCGTACGGGATCGAAATATACGCGCTCGGTGTAATATCGCGTCTGGTCGCGGAAGCGGCAACGGTCTTCAACTGTCGGGGCTTTACGATCTCGGCCACGGGCAAAGCGGCTTATTTTAGAATTTAGACGGTCGCCAGTCTCTCTCTCGTAATGCTTTTAAACGCGTTAAGCGCGTATAATGTCCTGCCTGTAATTTGATTTTCCACCAGCGACTCTCAGCTTCGGGGAATTGTCCCTCTGGCTGACCTCTCCCTTTTCGAGGTTCGCTCGTCTCACTCACGGAGTCTCCAGAGGCTCCCCACTGGACTAGATTACATCCTAGTCGCTGTCTGTAAGTATCAGTTAGCTACGAAGTTTCGCCACGTGTTTGTTCATGTGTGTCAAAGTAACTCGATTTCAGACGGGAATCCGTAGTTTACGAAGCGAACTGTGAGTTGCGTTTTCTTTTTTTTTTTTCCAGATTTTCCACGTTGACACTGAACAATTTCAGAACACGACCATTATATTTTGCATCTTTCTGATTGATCGTTATGTATTCAATACGCCGATTTAATTCACATCTCACTCTTTTTCTCGTCGACAGAAACGTCTCGAGAATTCAACGAAAAACTCTCGAAATTACGAGTTTCTTGTAGGAACGAACACTTGAGAAGGAAGTTGGCGCGTTATTTAACACGACGGATGAGGCGAACGTCGAGAGTTTTGCCCCCAGCGGTTGATGAATGAAGAAAACGCCAGCGATCCCCCGGCGTCAGATTTTCATCCCCCGAGTTGCTGAACATCCGAGAAATCTAATTTAGGATTTTCACGACAGCCCGCTTCGACTCGACACGCTTTTCCTACCGAGAAGTAGTTAACCAAAAAGGTTGCTATATCGGTTTCGCGTTCGGTTTCCAAACACGTGCTGCACGCTGGTACAAAATTTATGGTTCAGTTGTTGATAGTCCTAGCGGTGAAACATGGTGGCTGGGATTTATATCTACAGGCTTTGCACTTCAAGTTAACCCCTCTGTGCTCATATTTTTGCAAATCGAGTTCGCTCTTTCGCGGATCAAATTCACTTGCGAGTGACTCAAAAATACACCTTATCGTTTTTATCATTTTTATATATTTTGGCTTTCGGATCTTTCAAAACCGTAAGAAAATTATTAATCGTTCCACTGCAAATGTCGCTCCTACAGATTGCCACAATTATCATATGAAAATAAAACTTACCCCTTACGTGACTCTACGTATGTATACATAAATTATAATAATTTCAGTATTAAATAAGTATGTCATGTTAATTTTGCGTTACTTTTACACTTGCAATAAAATTTTTCTTTCGGATTTTATTTCTGTTACAATGGCTTGAGAAAACAAATTTGATATGCAAAAAATCAAAAGACTGAATTTTATCTGTGGATGAGCTAATTTAGAGTGCAAGGATGCTGTAGAATCAAATTTTCTATTTTTGGGTTTGAATTATCTTTTGAAAATGTTGGGTTTGAGTTATCTTTTGAGAGATTCGACGCGAGAAGGTTTATCGCGGTTATACCCTAATCTTACGGCCTTTAGGCGCGTTCCTTTGGGCCAGGATTTTTTTTTCTTACGATACGAAGTCGGGTGCAGACAAGTAGAGAATGTCACAGAGAACGTTAGTTTCAAGTCGCTTTCCTGTGCCTTTGACAATCTCGTTTTTCCCCTATCGCAACGTGTCAACGTTGGTGCTTTTCGAAGAGCATCGGTATTGTATTTCGAATACGTCTCAAGCAATGTCCGTGACAGGTTTGACACGGTCGTTTTGGCGCCTGGGGGTTCTCAGGGCGTGCCGGAACTTTTTCCTGTCCCTTATTTTCTCATTTACGATCCGTCACCGCACCGATAATCTCCGATTTCCCAAATATTTTAGTCATTTGCCCCAAAAAATTTTGCAGTCGCTTCCCCCTTATTCACTCAAACCATCGAATTACTAAATTTGAAAGAGAATTTTCGAAGAATTCGTAGAGTAACACGATAGCGATTTCCATAGCGAGTCGTGTCCACCTTTAATCTCTCGCTATCCTAAATTTCGTTGCTATTGGGCACCAATTATTTACTCGAACGATCAAATTACCAAGTTTACCAAAAGCGAATTTAATTTAATTTGGAACACGACGTCAAAGAAATCGTAGTGCAGAGCTCTTGCCCCTACTTTGCTGATCGCTAGCGCTACCCCCTCCATTGCGCGAGTTGTTGATTTTCCTGCCAAGCAAGTGGACAGATCGATGCAGTAGGGGGGGTAAAGTAGGGGCAAGGGCCGCCAATTAGCCCGCTCTGTCGCAGAGAACGTAACACGACAGCTTTTCTAGTCGTGTCTGCTCCGACTCTCTGGCTATTTTGAATTTCGTTGCTATCGAGGACCAATTATTTGCACAAACGATCTTACTAAAAGAGAATTTACCAAAAGAGAATTTAACGAATTTGGTGCGCGACGTTTCAAAGGAATCGTAGAGTAAAATAGCTTCTCCTCGTCTATCCTCGCTTACCCTCGCTCTTCCCTTTGAATGCCAATTTGCGAAATACACCAGACTTCTCCCAAGCGTCCATCTTGTGACGAAATTTACTGAAAGAGAGTTTAACGAATTCGAAACGCGGACGTTTCAAAGAGCCCGTGGAAGTAGAACGCGATAGCCGCGCGCGCTGCGCAAACTGGGAAATTTTGTTTCGTTGAAGAGAGCGCGCGGAGGATTTCATTGTTTGAAACGCGAATTGTTTCGCGGATCCGCGGGGATTCGCCTGGGCCGCGCGAAACGCGATAAAGCGTTTTCCGCGGGACGCATTCACGGCCGGTTCGAATTAGATTTAATTACCGGCGCCGGTTGTTTCATTAGGGCAAATAACGACGAGCCCCTGCCACGGCCGAGCTGATTTTCACAGCGGAATGCGTTATTCTATCCCGCGAATTTTCCACGGGCAAACACGTGACCCGTTTGCACAGTAAATTACACAAAAGTTTTCTCGTACCCGCGTCATCGGAAACCGCGTTTCATTACCTTCGCCGCGCCCGGCATCATCCTCCTCCCAGCGTTCGACACGATTCTGCCACCGTTGATTCTATTTCCGCTGTTCGTCCAACTTCACCGACTTTAAACTTTTTTTTTTGTTTTTTGTTTTTCCCTCTCTCTCTCTCGCGCGCGTATTCATCCGAGGTATCGTCGCTGGTGCACAGCTCCCGCTCCTTTCTCGCAAACCGTCTAAAAGTTACGTGAGAAATTTCCGGACTCGCAACGAGAGATCTCGAGCCTGTGCGAAAGGTATTCCCGATTCGTTTTATCTCCGGCTCCGTGTTTTAAAATCCACTAACCCAGATCTCTAAAATACGGGCGAAGGCTGAATCCTGAATACGCGGTTCCACGCGTATCGAGTGGCCGAAAACTAATATCTCTCTCGCGTTTATCGAGAGAAATTTTTCACCAACGCGAGAGGAGAGCCGCGTCCCTCGATACGCGGTGTTCCTCGCAAGAGAAACAACAGCAAAAATAACCCCTCGCACCCTGCTCTCGTCAGCGATTCTCACGCCCCGGCGAAGTCGGTCCTCTCGGGGCTGAGGAGGAGCAAAGACCGAGCGGATCGTCTCGGTCTTTGCGCTTGCTTCGATATCGCGGAGCTTCCTCCTCGAGGGATAATTTCGCGTGTGCACCACTGTCTTGCTTACTCGGGGCAAATAGGTATGCAGTTATTCTGAGACTGCCGGGGTGAACGGCCAGGTTCTCGCGCGCAAGTTGCAGCAGCCTCGACGCGCGTCCGCCAAAGCTTAAATCAAACATCGCCAGACGAGCGTAACGTGGGTAGGTGGGCGTCGATCCCCATGCGATCCCTCGACCGCCTCGTAATAATAACGCGACGGATTGTTTGGCTACCAAGGTTTGGAAGAGTCGTCGCGAGGCAACGCGAGAAATTCGCTTCTGTGTCCCCGCCGGTTTGACTCGGTTTGAATCGGTTTCCTTTCGGATCCCAATGGCATTTCAATCGATCGTTGGTATCGGACGCTCCGATTGGGGCTGGGGTGCGTGTTTCGCCGGTTTTCGGCAAACGAAAGAGCTCGTCGCCCGCCCTAAGCCGCTCTGGATATCTGCCTCGTCTAGCCGAAAGTTATTTAAAGCCGCGCCGACGCTGGTCATCTTCGAGTCTCTAGAATTCGATTAGACCGAACCGTGGTATGCCGCAGTTCGAGTATACCGAGCGGACGTTTTGGAACGTTCGAACGTTTTCACGCTTCGAATTCGATGCGTGTTTCACGGGGGAGGAATTTGATCGTCAATGTTGATTAATAATTAAAAAAATAAAATCAACGTAATATTTACTAAATAAATAAAACGCAAATAATCATGTGTAAAACGGTAACTAAACAAGAATGATATTGATATAACACATGGTAAATAATTAAATAAATGAAATATAAATATAAATATAATTATGTAAATATATATAGAAATAGAAATGTAAATTATAGAAATATAAATATATAATCATGCAGAAGCAACCGATAATTAGGCAAAAATAAATTAATAAAAAATAAAACTAATATTATATATATATACTAAATAAAATATAAATAATTACCACTACGAGGAATTTCACCGTCGAGTTTAAAAATCAATAAGTATAAATGGCGACTAGGATTGGAAAATTTAGAGAAACGTTGAAAAATTTAATCCTCGAGTTTAACAATCTATAAATAAATGGTGATAACTATGTTTGGAAAATTTATAAGAGTATTGGAAAACTTGAAAATCGATAAATGAGCATTGATTGGGTTTGGGAAAATTTACAAGAACGCTGAAGAATTTAATCCTCGAGTTTAACAATCTTCAAGCAAATAGCGACTAAGTTTGGAAAATTTACAAAACGAATTTAATCTAATTTCGAGTTTAACAATCGATGAATAAATAGCAACTGGATTTGGAAAATTGATTGAAGAATTTAACCATCGAGTTTAACCGATGGTGCAACGTGTAATCCAATAACAATGTACCTCAGCCGTGAGAAGTCATTTTCTCCGATACAAGCGTGACGTGTCCGCGACGGAAGCTCCCGACTAATTCAAAAATTAATTCGCTCCTTTGTGTCGCGGCGTTACAATTTTATCGGCTCGATGAATAATTACGTCGGTCGGCGGTTGTATATCAACGCGGCGTATTAACAGGGTGATAATTTAATGGGCTTTCGCGGCACCGACGGAATAATTGACTTCGAAACAACCGGTCAACTGTTGAAACAACGACCAATTCTCGACGATGCTGCCGAAAGTGAGATTAGTTCCCGGAAACAGACGCGTGTGATTACTTCTACAAATAGGAGAGGGAGCTTCATTTAACATTCGGACAACGTTTCTTCCTGAACGTTGCTTGTCCGCAAAGCGTAGGGCATTAAGCGGCGTGGTTATCAATATGAAAAAGCACGGTCCTCCATTCGGAATTACGTACGTCGATTATATTCAGCGACCGACGGATCATCGAATTCGGTCGACTTCCGTCGTGCGAGTTGCTCGCGGTAAATTATTTGCCCGCTCGAAATAGGATGCTCCGCCACCGCGGACTCGCGTAAATCAAATTTGCATGTTATTTAACCGGACCCGGCCTCGGTTATTGAACCGTACACAATGCCCCGCGTACGCGTCGTCTACGAAAATTGTAAATTTTATAGCCCATGATCATTGTTCTGCCTCGAAAGAAAAAAAGGAAAAAGAAATCACTTGGATAGAGATGGAAAGTCACGTATGGACGCGTTCTTGGCTCGCAATAGCATTTAAAATACTTGCAATGGAAGTGCACACAGGATATCTACAGGATAAAAGATATTCTTCAATTATCACTGAAAGTGATTTTAGCGAGAGTAAGCCAGAAAATCGGGCCTCTTTAGGTGCAACGCTGATGCAACGAAAATTAGCGATTGGTTGATTTGGGTCACGTGACTCGCGAGGGGGCGTGGTGTAGACCTCGAGTAGGAGTGGCGTTGTCTAGTACTGAGCGATCGCGCCTGTAATTTCTTTTGTATCAATTCAAATGTTTGCGTATCAATGAAAGGAAGATAATCTTACAACGACGCAAGAATCGCTTGGAGTCGCTGCTCATTTTGGCAAGGAAAGTAATGGAAACAGGAAGCGGGCGTCGACGTACGGTCGCGAGGAGCGCTGAAATATCTGGCGAGCAGCGCGATCGCGACGTTCGGTAAGGCGATAATTGCTGCCTAACTGGAACGGAGCCGCGAGATGCCGGGATAAACTTCTAATGAAACGTCACGTGCACGTTTGCCCGACGCAAATAGGGCAAACGATGGATATATTCCTAATTGCCAACTTCCCCGCGCGATTTCTCGCTGCGCTCGAGCGAACCCTCGTCATCGTCGCGACTCATTCGGCCAGAGTAATCGGCCCTCTCGCGTTAAACTCTAATTGCCAAGGCGGGATTCCTCTTGATCGATCAAAATTTATCCCTAAACCCCCTCTCCCTTCTCCCCTCCCCTCAGTGAAATGGACACACTTCGACGCCTTCTTCGAATCTTGAGAAAGCGACTTTACACGGTTGAAGGTTCGAGGCTTTGTACAGGGTGTCCCACGTGAAGCTGACCACGCAAATGAAACTCGAATGAAACTTACGGTGATCGAAAACCTTGTCTAAAGTCATATGAAATTGCTGGCTTCTGAAATTACTCATTGCTATAATCACAAACTAAAAAGAAAGAAGATCATTTAGCAGAGTCAAACTTAATTATGAAAGGAATTTGTTTTGAGATGCGAAAAGTTAAGAGTCGAACAGGTGCTTTAACACCGAGAATTTTCAAGGGAAATTCAATAGACGGAGTTAATCGATTTGGCTCGTATAGTTGGATTGATCTCCGACGAGTTCGTTCAAAGGAGGTTTCAAATCGAATTGTTGTTCCAAACTTTTTTTCAATAGAAAGATAACTCAGCTTTCCCACCAGGTGACGATTGATTGATTGATTGATTGATTGGCAGCGGACTGTCTCACCGAGGAATGTTTCGAACGATGCTAATTGACGTTGCGTCTGCTTTCGCCGCTGCTTCGCGGCTAATGCCCCTTAAGAGCGTAATGCGAATAGGCGATAGGGATGATTGCGTTTAAACGATATGACGTAACGCTGAAAAATGCATCGACGATCTTGCATTGACGAAATTATCCTGTTAGTCCCTTCTGCCTAATGGCCGCGGCTATTAGCAGACTAGGTCTCTAGGTTTGGAGCGAAACAATTAGTAAGGAAGGAAGTAACTAGTAATTAACCCCTTGACATACTTGACATACTCAAGTGACTTATATTTATTTGTCTAAATTTAAGACAACGATAATTTTTTATACTCTTATGTTTATACTGCAAAATGTCATTTGTGCGGGCACAATGCTTGTGGACAAAATTAATAAGAAATGAACGAATTGATAATTCAATTAGAAAGAGCAATTTAATAATTTAACAGCAAGAAAGGACAAGTTAATAATTCAAATTAATAATTCAATTAGAAAGAAAGAACAAATTAATATGTATAATAATTCAATAGTCTTCAGGAAACGAAGATGATGTTTCTCAGACATCATTGTATGTCAAGAGGTTAAGACAAACTGAATCGCTCCGGTCTTAGGAAGTAAATAAAAACCGTAAACGTAAAATCAGCTCGTTTGGCCGAGATTCGTTGAGAAATTGTTGGTGCGATTCCACCGATTTCTCAACTGCGTTCGCGGTTTTCCCGTTCCCCGGTAGCCGAATCGGAATTTGTTATCAGAACGCAGTTGCAAAACATTTCGCGAGCTCGTTCAAAATTCACGTCGGGTTTCCACCCTCGCGTAAACAGCGAGAGATAACGCGCGAAATTTCGCGAGTGAAACCACCGTCGGTTGATTTAGCAAGAAGCCGATTCGTTCGTACATCCGTTAATAAACTACGCGGTTGACCGATGCTGACGCTCGCATGGTTAACTAAAATCCCGCGCAATTTAGATAACATTGCCAAGAACGAGGATCTCGCTCAGCTAGTTTTGTCAATTTTATCATTGCTGTTTCATTATCGAAAGAGCCAAAGTTTCGTTCCAAGCGTTTTCTTGGAGCAACTGTGGGAAAAATAACGAAATTAAACCCACGTGGCTCGTAACAAACAGTTCAGTAATTAAAGAGAGCTGAGTAAGTATGGCGATGACAAATATCAAGTTCTCTCTGTAACTTCCTCAAGACTTATTCTTAAAATCCTCTGTCTTTACACGCACACGCACATAAGCGCTCGTATTTTACGTCAGAGCGAGCTAACTGGCGATCAGAGATCGATGCAGTGGAGGGGGAAGCGCTCGCTTCATCGGGAATGTAGGGGCAATGGCCGCCAGTTAGCTCTCTCTGTTTTACGTCTTAAGACAAACTAGGGCGACTAGACAAACAGTCTGGTCTTTTCGCTGCGACAATTGCATCGAGCACGCAGCAGGCGACAGTTGCCTCGTTCTTACGAAGAAATTCGGATACAATGAGACTTCCTCGCTACACACAATCCGATTGTTTGGTCCAATCTCGTAGGAACGGGAGGATCGATTCGGAGCCAACCTTCTCGTCTCGTCTGCGCGAATATTACTATCGTATCGCATTCTGGTTTCGCGTGTGCATTGGCACGCTTCATTGGTCTGGCCAGGTATGCATCGGTGTTCTCGCGGTGCAAACACCTGACGACAAAAGTTGAAACGCCGACCCACTTGATGTTATCGTCGTCCGAGCTTCCGCGATACCCGTGAAGCGCTCCCCGTGAATTTAACGCACGCTCGAACAGCGTCGTTGTTTTAGCTGCTGTTTGAGGAAGTTTGACAAAGTTTGAGGAAGATTATCGAATAGTGTTCGTCGTTGTTTTTAGGAAATGTTTGGGAAAGTTTGACGAAGTTTGAGGAAGATTATCGAACAGTGTTCGTCGCTGTTTGAGAAAGTTTGAGGAAGATTTTTCAATCGATTATTTAAAACGAACGGATCGTTCCGGGAGTCGAACGCTTGGAAGTCGACTAACTTGAACGTAAACCTAACCTAAATCTAATTTAATCGAGAGATTTCGCAGTGATCAGCTCGGAAAGCGTAGGCTCCTGGACGGTTTGCGAATCCCACCGGTGGTTTCCGCAGTCACGTCAAAGCACTTTGCTCCGTCGAACGCTCACGCTATCCGTGAATATTTTACCGGAGCGGGATTTACTCGGCGTCACCAAACCGTGATATCATCTTTGTATTCCGTCGTTAATTCGTGTTTTCTAGAAGGTGGAAGTAGAAACGTCCGCGTAAATCGTTGATTTATTCCTTCTCTCTCTCTCTCTCTCTCTCTCTCTTTCTATCGAGCTCGAATTTTAGAATATCAAAATTCGCATTTCGAGATAACTTACACGTGTGTACATAGATTCGCCAAATATCCGAATTTTATTGCAAACACATTTGCAATTTAATTTCGAATGGCAGTAATCGTGATCGAACGCTGATCAAAATTTCGCTGATCGTTCCTTCTTTCTAAGCGATTTAAGCAACGCGTTTCTCGTTGAAGGGACGACAAGTCTTCTCGTCCCTTTTCTCTCCCTTTAAATCACGCCGTTGATAAAAAAAAAAAAAATGGGTCCGCCAACGCGCACGATCGATGGCTGTTCTTTGATCTCGCTTTTTCTTATCTGCCTCTGATTAGATCCCTTTGATGCGCGCGTAAATACTGACACAGGCGACGTTTGACGTGATAAAGCGCGGGTTGCTTCGGCCGCTTCAGAATCTCCGTGATGCATCTCGCCGTGCAACGAGTCGTCCTCGTGTAATACGTCCTTTAAAACAGTCCCTTTCTTTCTCCCCTAGAGAGAAAAGATAACGCGTTCTATTTGCAGCTGATTGCCTCATTTCTTATTATTCCCATCTGTCGTTCGTTTCGTTCCGTCTGTGTGTTTTGTACCGAAAATTCTTGACCTCTTAGCTGTGAATGAAGAAACGACAGTTTTTTGTGTAACGACGATACTTGTCATTACACGCAAGGAAAGTAATTAATTACAATTTGTTACTTGAATTAAATTTTTTGCAGAGAATAAAACGTATTTGTAAATTTTAGATTAGACTTGACTAAGTTCTTTTTATGTCGTTTCTAAATATTTTCTTGCTATCGGTATTAATTAATATTAATTAAGTTAGACAATAAAATCATTGATTTAAAAAAAAGACCAATGTTATTTTCTTATAAATTAATTCAAGTTTACAATTAGCAGCTGCACTTACTCTGTATTTGACGGGTATAATCGTCACGATAATTTGATCAGCATGGAACGTTGATATATGGCAAGCAAATAGTCCTAATGCTCTGTGCCAGAACTGACTAACTTGCTTAGTAGGGAAATCAGCAGATTCAGAGTGAGGTTCATGCACGGTGAAGAAATTTCAATGTAGCGGAGAGATCGACGCAGTGGAGGGGATAGCGCTACCGCTAGGAAAGTAGGGGCAAGAGCCGCCAGTCAACCACCTCTGCTCTATGCAATTTTCATCCTCGAGACAAATTATCACAAAATATCTCCTTAACCATTAGGTTTAGGACCGATGTGGTTTAATACTTTTTTACTTGGAATTTAATATTCTTTCGATTTATGACGAAAGAAAATATATGATCCAATTAAAAAAAATAATGATCTTGAAAATTCGAAATTGTTGCACTATATTTTGCCTCATTTAAAACCATGCAACTTTTGTATTAAACAATTTTTCATTAGGCGCGTAATTTAGAAGTTATTTCAAGCGTGCAAGCTACGCGAATCACCCTGTTGACTGCTACGATAGTCACTGGTGATCGTTATTTTTCAGAATAATTGAGAAGAATTTTAAATAACATAAATAATTGGACAATATTATAAAACGAAAACTTTCGTTGTACTTTTGTTTGTAATATAACATCTAATGCAGAAATTAAATATTTCGTCCCGTGGACAGAATGTTGTTAGGAGATTTCGTCACGCTCTGAGACTTAGGGATCAAAGTGCAAATTAGAAAAAGATATACATACAAACGCAAGTTTGAAAGAGGAAGACCCCAAGCAACAGTATTGCAACATGGAAAGTTCAGTCTCGCTCTGATAAAAGTTCCGTGAAATTGCAGATTATACTCTCATTAGAACGTAACAACGTGTAAGTTTCGCACAACAGTCGACGCAACGTTAATGTTGAAACCTACCTGTACGAATAACGTCAAAATTTGAAGATGTGTGAGGGAAACCAAACAAGAAGATTTTTATCTGTACTTTGTTGAAACTTCCAGTTCCAAAGAATACTTACCTACAAATATTCCATATTCTACGAAATTACGAAATTACGAAACTCGCTGTGAAAAGAGAACTCGCAATTATTTCTTTCGCTCGCGTCACTGCACGCCCACTTGTGACATCAGCGTCTACCGAATGAAGTATCCATATGCACGCGCGCACGTGTGTTACATCGTTCAGATCGTTCGCCTAATTACGTCGACGCAGTTGGAGAAAATTGCCGTTCTTTTTGATGGCCGATGCGAGGTCAAGACGCGGGTCGCGGTTCGCTCGATGAATTATTAGGCACGAGTGCACGATCGAGAATAACGCACACGCACGCGTGCAAGGTGGTAAGAGTGGCATTCGACGTTTAAGGCGCGTACAGCCGTGCTCAAAGACCGGACGTACCGATACACGCAATTGATTTCGTAAACGCACTTGAAAACGGCCGAGGAAACCGCGGCATCGTGACTCACGCAGTTTCTCGTTCTCCGCGTACGCGTGTGCTCTCGAATCGCGGACGAAGGGAAAGACGCGTCTTTTTGACCGATCGACCGATATTTTTTCTCTTCTCGTTGTTCGAAATATTGTTTGTTTTTTTACTCGCAAATTTTAGGAATGCACGACCATCGCCTTCGTAATAAGAATTATCAATTATTATATTAATAATAATATTAAAAATTAAGAATTAATAAGAGTTATTAATATAGGAATTTATTAATTATTATATTAATATAAGAATTAATAATGGGCCAGACAAAATCAGTGTGGCATTCGGCGTGTTAATGAAAAACTGCACGACTTGTTCCCCAGTACGATTCGTCTCACTGAAAGACCCAGAAGCAACTGTTCTGACTAGGAAATGAAGGCGACATTTTTGCTATAAAGTTTTTTCGATGTGCAAAACAAATTACAGGCACGATCGCTCAGTACCAGACAACGCCACTCCTATTCGAGGTCTACTCCACGCCCCCTCACAAATCACGTAACCCAAATCGACCAATCGCTAATTTTCGTTGCATCAGCGTTGCACCTGAAGAGGTTCAATTTTCTAGGTTACCACCACTAAAATCACTTTCAGTGATAATACAATTTTAAAAAATTCTCAAACTTTCTTAAAATTTCTTAAACTTTCCTCACCTTCCAACCATTCGAAGATACGCAACCCCTGTGAATCGGGAAAATTGAGAATGCAAAGTACTCAGACCCCAGATCGACAGACTCGTTACTCGGTGAATTCATCAGGTCTGTTTCGTTCGATCCTCGTCCTCTCCGCTTTTTGTGAAATCAATCCACCCTCGAGAAATCGCGAGTCCACGCGAGCGAGACAGCTCGCCAAATTCGCGAGGGAATCTCGACGTGCTCAATGTATAATTCAAGATGGTATCATTGATAAGATTTTGTCAGTTCTTTGCGAAATCCACGCGGAATCATGGCGGAAGGGATTGGACGTAGCGAGATTGCTATAAGGAAACAATCGGCATAGAAATGGGTAGTTTGCGAGAACATGCAAATTGTTGCGTGCTCCCGGTTAGTTCGACGCTGTAGTTCGAGGTCACGTGCACGCGCCTCTGGCCGAGTATAGTTTCGATAGTTTCCGCCAGACTTTCAAACGTTGAAGACGTGACACCGAAAGTTTGATTGATCGGTTAATCCTATAGGTTGCCAGAACCTCGGTGTAGATGAAAATTCGAAGATGGAGTTGAATGGAACGATTGTTGAAGTATCCAAGTATACAAATTTCTAAACTGAAGACGACACTGTTTGATCGAAGAAACGTTAATTGCACTGAGCAGCGATGAAGAAGAAAATTATTGCAATTTTTTTGTTTGCGTTTCGTGCTATACTTGCATCGACATTCTCAAGAAAAAAGAATTTGCAAAATTATTTGTCCCTTGTAGTTCTTGAAACCTAAGTTTCGGACTGGCTCCTACTCTCCTATGAAACACGGGACATTTCACTTAGCGCGCTGTTTTGTTCCCATCTATCGCGCTGTAGGAGAACTTGTGCCTACTAAAATCTGTTGTTGTTCTCAGGATCGCATGCACGGTCAGACTTTCCCTATTCAAAATGGAATAGTGAAAAAAAAAAGTCCGCGATGGCGACAAAGGTGTAACGAGACGTTGAACCCGACCGAATCGTAGATTGCCTTTGTGATTAAACAAAAGTAGGTTAACGCCGTGTACGTCGGATTCGCGCATCCGTGATGACGTTGACATCCTGTACCAAACCCCTGCCCCCTGCTCTTCTGCTATTAAGAGAACAATGGCCCATACCATAGATTGTTCGTTAACGCGTTCACCTTTTTTTTTTTTTTTGTTTCCCCCGAACCGAGCGGCAAACAATCGCTACTAGGCGCAGCCTCCTTTTAATTGTAAGCGACGGACGTGCCTTCTTTTCGATACTCGACCCGATACTTCCGCAAAACGCTGCCACCTTCTCCATCTCTAAATTGCTAGTTGATGTCCCATCGTTAACGCGACGTGGAAAAATCTCGTGTCAAATCGTTGCTTTCGTAAGTAATAAGTACTTTTATAAGAACTTATCGGTACTTCCCTGAATCGTGTTCAAGTAATAGGTATTCCTATAGAAACTTATATTATAGGTACCTCTGTGGATCGTGTTCGAAACATTTATTTCGTAAGTAATAGGTACCTTTGTAGGAACTTATAAATACTTTTGTGGATTGTGTTCGAATCATTTCTTTCGTAAATACTAGGTATCCTTATAGAAACTTATAAGTACTTTTAAATATATCTACTTCTTCCATAAGTAATAGGTATCTCTTTAGAAACTTATATAGGTACCCCTTTGAATCGTGTTCAAATCATTTCTTTCCTAAGTACTAAGTACCTCTATAGAAACTTATAAGTACTTTTAGATATATCTATTCCTTCCATAAGTAATAGGTATCTCTTTAGAAACTTATATAGGTACCCCTTTGAATCGTATTCAAATCATTTTTTTCATAAGTAATAGGTACCTCTGTAGAAACTTACAAGTATCTTTAGGTATACCTATTATTAATTCCATAAGTAATAGGTACCTCTACATAAACTTATACAGGTACTTCTGTGGATCGTTTTCAAATCATTCCTTTCGTAAGTACTAGGTATCTCTATAGAAACTTATAAGTATATTTAGATATATCTGTTTCTTCCATAAGTAATAGGTACCTCTATAGGAACTTATATAGGTACTTCTTGAATCGTGTTCAAATCATTTTTTTCGTAACTAACAGGTACCTTTGTAGAAACTTATAAGTATTTTGAGGTATACTTATTATTCCTTTCATAAGTAATAGGTACCTCTGTAGAAACTATGGATCGTGTTTAAATCATTTTTTTCGTAAGTAATAGGTACTTCTATAAGAACTTGTATAGGTACTTCTTGAATCGTGTTCAAATCATTTTTTTCGTAAGTAATAACTACCTCTACAGGAACTTCAAAATGCGTAACGTGTATCCTCCAAGAAGATTTCTAAACGAATTCCATCGTCCAGGGACGTTGCATTTCGTTTCATTTCAGCGTGTAGGTCGTAGTAATCTCGCGAGATATAAGTTCTCGCGTGGGAAGTTTCGTTCGAGTTAATCTCCTTCGTCCTCCTAAGAAAAATTGCTGCGAATTTCTCGAAGAGAATTCTTCCTCTCCAAGAGTCACAGAGAGACTTGCAACGTCTCTCGTGCAAACAGAAAGGAGAAACGTGTCATTGCGCGCCGTTCCCGACAGATTTAAATTCAAACGGCGAGATGCCAACATTTTTCTTCTGAATTTTCTTCGGAGGGACGTGCTATCCTCGTGCAGTTTCCTTTATCTCGCCTTTCGAGGCGAGAACAATCGACTCGCTCTTTTAATCTTATGCATCCACGTTGTGCATCCACTTGACCCACTGGATCTAGAAAACGCGTACGTCCGCGTTCCCCTTCGTCGGCGTGCCTGAAGGAGCAAGACACATCTACGTTCGAAGTGAGAACTTCAAACGTCTGCATTGTCGTTTCCCTGAATATGCATGACGAGACGCGAGATTCGAACAATTCTCACCTTTGCCACCCTCGCGTTTCCTCGTTCCCTCGTCTTTCACTTTGATCGGCTGTTTCCTTCCCAACGCGAATACATTTTTTTCTTCCTCGGTTCCCTCGGGGTGAATTTCTGCACACTGAAAAACTGTCCGCCACTTTGCTCGCATCCATTCAGTGAAGCTTCCTGTTTCTCATTTAATATTTCGTTGCGATTGTTTTCTGTTCAATGAACGAGCGTAGTCTTAATTTTCAGTTTTTTTCTTCGACTGTTTTCTGTCGCGCTTTCGTTAGGTTTAGGTTAGGTTAGGTTTAATAAACGAGTGTAATTTTTAATTTCTTCGATTGTTTTCTCATTAACAAACGAGTGTAACCTTAATTTTGTTAACTTTCTCTAGGTTTAGGTTAGGTTTAGGTTAGGCTTAGGTTAGGTTTAGATTAGGTTTAGGTTAGGTTAGGTTTAGGTTTAGGTTAGGTTTAGGTTAGGTTTAGGTTAGGTTAGGTTAGGTTAGGTTTAAATTAGGTTTAGGTTAGGTTTAGGTTAGGCTTAGGTTAGGTTTAGATTAGGTTTAGGTTAGATTAGTTTTAATAAACGAGTGTCATCGTAATTTTTAATTTTTCTTTCGATTATTTTCTCTTTAATAAACGAATGTAACTTTAATTTTCTTAACTTTCTCGAGTTTTCTTTAATAAAGTAGTGCAATCTAAATTTTTAGTTTCTTTTCTTCCATTGTTTTCTTTTCAATATAAAATAAATGAGTGTAATTTTAATTTTAACAAACATCTCCTTTGACTGGTGAGCCGAGCGCATACCAAACTGACTATAAACGTTTGATGCGAGTCTCTCGTTCGTCTTTCATTCAACTTTTCTTTTCTCCTCTTTTCTTTTTTGGAGTAGCTTTTTCAAATTCCACAGATTTTTGAGATTGACAAACAAAATTTATCGTGTAATTTACGCACACACGTCGCGCTTTCGTTCAATCCCGCTCGAAACGCCTATGAATAGGATTAACTAGGCTCGACAATGCAACAATGGAGGGGATAATAATATATCCTCCCCCCTTCTCCCTCCCGCGTGTGTTCGAATTCATCTCGCGGAACGCGTTAATGAATTTCACCACTCTGCCCGCTCGCAATTTATAAGGGAAATAATCGTCGCTGTTGTATAGCTACAGTAGTTGTATACGGATTATTTCTGTCATCCACGCCTATCCATCGATCCCGCGAAATACGTGGCTGCTCGTTACGATTGACACCCTGTTTGCAAAAAAAAAAAAAAAAAACAAAATGAAAAATTGCAGCGTCGTTCTTCTCTCCACTAAGCTACTCCAAACACACTCAAACATACTCCACTCAATTCACCATGAAACCTCAGCCATATTGAGAAGCGATGTGTGTTTTGAAAACTCGAGTGGCGATTGGAAATCTTTGGATCATGAATTCTTGAAGCTCGATCTCTTAGTTTTCGCATAAATCGACGGGAAATTATTTGTCAATTCGCAACTCGCTATTCTTCGAGTTCTTAGAGCTTTCCCTTCTCCGTTCTAATTATTTCCAGTGACATCAGAAGTCCAGTAATCCTCAATCTTTCGAAAAGTTCGACAATCTTCTGAAGAGTTACTTCGAGTCGTGCTGCACCGAGTCTCGAAAGGATCAAAGCTCGAAACTTATAATACTTTTAATAGCATCGATGCACAGTATTCGATATAACACATATATACGTAAGAAACTGGCTGGGAAGATCATAATCATCGAAATATCAACTTCGAACTTTCATTGTCAAATTGGAAGGAAAATTTTTGAAAGAAAATTTGTTACATGTTTACGTTAATGGGTCTTTGTTATATCAGAAAACGTAATTTTATAATTGTCTGTACAAATAAATTTTTTTAAATTAAATAATAATTATAGTAACTGTAAGTTTCATTTCGGTTCTTATTCTGGCAAACTTGTCTCTGAAGGCTCTTCATAAATGTCAATGGATGATTCTTCGTTTGAATCATTCATTATTACCTAACTAAACTCGGTTATAATCGGATCTCTTTATTTCAGTATTCGATGGTTGCGTATACTGCAACCGCGAAATTGAAAAGAATTAATCGAATACGTCGTTATTTATATTTTTTCTCAATCATTCTTCAATGTAACGCACTTCTTTGTGTTTGGCTTTTAAAGCCCCGTCGGCGTTTCGTGTTTGGATACAACGATTTCGGTTATTTTTTCATTTCGGGCAAAGTTGGGCAGACAAATTTCGCCTTTGACGCGAAATTCAATGTATCTAAAAAACTGGTATATACAAAAGATCGTGACGAGACTTTTTCCAAAAGTCATTTCAAAATTGACAAAGATCGTGTGTAAATAATAAAAAAAGTTTGTTGTTTCAAGATTCCATTTTGTATAAACGAATAGCGAAGAAAATTTATTCAAAACTTATGAAAAATACGGTTTTTTCGACATATTGTTAAACAAAACATTCGAATCGAGACAAAACAAATTACAAGTGCGATCGATTCCTACTAGAGGTCTACACCACGCCCCCTCGCGAATCACGTGACACAAATCAACCAATCGCTAATTTTCGTTGCATCAGCGTTGCACCTGAAGAGGCCTCATTTTCTGGGTTACTCCCGCTAAAATCACCTTTAGTACGTGTCAAATATTTTTTCGAGAATTATTACACATTTATACCAAATTTCATCGAAATCGGTGATTGACACCTCGGCGTATCTATTGACTGATATATACCAAACTAGTTCGTGCCTGAGATTGTCTTGCGCGTTGATTTTTTTGGAATTCAACGAGACTCTCACCGTGACGATCGGATCGAGGCGTCGGAGGACGATCGAGGGTGGAGGCTGAAGCGGCTCCCGGCTTGGCCTAGATGAAGCTCGTCGAGAGTGTCAGTCAACCGGTCAACAACCCGCCTCCTTGGAACTCGCGCGGTATCGCGTGCCTTCGTCCATTAACCCGGTTAATCGCGCGCTCGTTAATTCCCATTTCGCGCGCGCTCTTTCTCATCTAAACGCCCAGTCGCTCGCGTTTCATCGTTTCGGGTCCTTTGATGGAATCGTTCCCAACATCGTCCGCGGCCACTCCGTCGCTCAAACAGAAGAGTTTCTGCTCTGTGTGATCGCGGCCAGCGTTAACGACGTTCATGTCTCAAAACTGGTAAAATTGGCAAAGAATTTTTATAAAAATCATTGGCGAAATTATTGGCTAGCCTTTAGAGGTTAAACAACATTTTTTTCACAGAAATAGCACAGATTTATATTTTTATTTTGAAAAGTTTGCGTGCCCCAAATTTAAATATCAAAACTGTAGTGTGTAAAAAATCGACGAACCATGGACTTAGGATCTTTAGAGATTTTCTCTATTCCAAAGAAAATTGTGAAAAGAGAAACAAAAAGCTTGCAATTGAAGTGGTAGACTCAGTAACAGACCAAAATCGGAGTACATACTCTTTGCTGCATAACAATATCTGTATCGCTGAATTCATAAGAATAAATTTATCAAAGTTTGTAATTTATATTAATATTGGTATTGAATTAATATCTGTAATCTATATTAATATTAATATTAAATTTATCAAAGTTAGTAGTCGAATGACTACCCGTTCTTCGTGAATCAGGCTATTGTCCAAACAAAGGGTCCAACAAACAGTCGATTAAATTGCTTAGTCAGGGTGCAAGAATCGTGAAAAGACGCATGCGTCACTCGCATTTCACGCCGTTTGTTCTAACTGATCTCGTGAGCTATAAATACTAGTAAAACCGAGAAGAAGCGAGAACGACTGATAATAGACGAAACAAAGTTGCGCCTTTCCGCGGAACTCGGCAAACGTCCATGTTTGAGGAATGTTTTGGAGAAATGCGATCGTAATACGGTAGTTGCCCGAGTGGAATGCTCGGGTCTTGATTGCTTGATTGCTTTGACGCTTGTAATGGTTGATTTATATTGTCTGTTCAGACAGGGAATAGTAGGTTACACTCTCTGTGCGATCAGTTTACGAGCGAGAGCGGAATCGAAGAAGCTGGGCTGGGCCTTTTAAACAGGTTCCACTTAGATCGCGGAAATTTTCGAAAAATGTTCTTACGTTACAAGTTTCTTCGATTGGAGAACAAGTAAACAGATATTCTTACATATTATAGATAATAGAGCTTATAAAGTATATTAGTATTATAATAATAATAATTATTATTATTATTATATATTATATAATATTTTATATTATTTTTTATAATAATAATATAAATTATTATACTATTATATATAGTATTATTATTATTATAAATTATTATATATTTTATATTATTATTTATAATAATACATATATTATAAAAATAAAATTTATAATAATAATATAAATTATTATATTATTATATATAGTATTATTATAATTATTATTATTATAAATTATTATATATTATATAATATTTATAAGAATAATATAAATTATTATATTATTACAAGTATATTGGTATATATTGTAATAAAAATACAGAAAATAAATTGAAGAAGTTCTCGATATTTTTACCAAATATTGACACTAAATGTTGAATTCAATAGTACCAGTACTTGAATATAAAAATGGATTTTTAATTAAACGTTCGAAGATAACTAGTTTCTAAAATATCTGTTTCTTGAGAATACTACTCAAAAGTGTCGTCAAGTGTAGCACCTCTTCCTATAAAAATTCGACAAAAACAGAATTTTTCGTTCGTAAGTTGGAGCAGAATTTTTTCGAAAACGAAAATAACCTGTTAATTTCAATATGTTGACAAAAGCATCACCCACCACTCCGGTTTGTTCACGTGCATCGTATTAAACAGTAACGTGCAGTAATCGTTGATGTATACAATTAAATACACACGTATTATACACGCGGAATGCATTAAATACACGTTGCATGCATTAAATATGAGTCACCTATATTTAGAAACGTCGAGTAATCGATTGACGAAAATGGGACGAGAAGAGGGCTCAGTCCGGGGTATTGCAAATTGACGTTTGAGCAAATACCAAATAAATGTACGAGTTTATATAGCACAGGGTGGATATACACGTGTGCAACTAATGGCAGGTGTGTTTGGCCAAGCCTCGATTCTCCATTTAGGTTATGTTTGAAAACGTCGAACGATCTCGATCGGCGAGACGAGGTGGATACCAAACGAAATTCGAGTTGTTGCGGCGGAGAAATGATTCTGGTCCAAGTCGAGAGAGAAAGAGAAAGTGTCTGAATCCGACAGACAGATGTCTCGAAGCTCGAACTCTGCTCGCAGCTGTTTGCCACTTGCTCCACCTGTGTACGGAACAGGTGAGAGGAACAGGAAACTCCTGTGATACACACTGTAAACTGACTTCCTCGATACGTGCAGTTTACTGCGAATAAATACGTATGTACAGGGTGTCCCGCTGATTTCTGGAAGGGAGCGATTGTACGTGTAAAAACGCGTCGAAAAGGAGGAATAAAATTTGTTCGTTGAGACTCTAGATTTTCTGAGAAAATTGGTTCGAAATTTGATTCGAAATATAGACGTCCACGCGTCCAGAACCATAAAGTCGCTGTTAGAACTTTAAGGTCACAATTTTTTCTTTTCGCATTGTGTTCTACTCATTACGGAGGTAAAACTTTTCCAAGGAACCATAGTTCTTTTGAGAAATAGCAAAAAAGTTTCTTAATCATTTAACGTTGCAGACTTGTGCAAGTCCTAACAGCGACTTTGTGGTTCTGGTAATTTTCATGTTAAGTTTCACCAACGTTTGATTTATCATAGTTGTAACATTAGTGTGAATAATCAAATGATAAAACTAACTGTTAACATTGTTCGAAATATGAACATCCGCTCATTCAGAATCATAAAGTCGCTGTTAGAACTTTAAGGTCACAATTTTTTCTTTTCGCATTGTGTTCTACTCATTACGGAGGTAAAACTTTTCCAAGGAACCATAGTTCTTTTGAGAAATGGCAAAAAAGTTTCTTAATCATTTAACGTTGCAGACTTGTGCAAGTCCTAACAGCGACTTTGTGGTTCTGGTAATTTTCATATTAAGTTTCACTAACATTTAATTTATCATAGTTGTAGCATTAGTGTGAATAATCAAATGATAAAACTAACTGTTAACATTGTTCGAAATATGAACATCCGCTCATTCAGAATCATAAAGTCGCTGTTAGAACCCACGCGTCCGCAGTCTTAATCATTTAAAAAACATTTTTGTCATTTTTCAAAAGAACTATTAGGTTTCTTTTACCTTCGTGATGAGCATAATACAATGCAACAAAAAAAAAAAAGGAAACGGACAAACTTTTCTTTCCACCCTGTACATATACATACATGTCCATTATTCATCGGTGGCGCGATATTAAAGGAGACGCGGAAAACAAAGTGCTATATATCCCCGGACAAAATGAAAACACGTTTTGAGAACGGTTTGCACATGGGGATACGCGCAGGGGTGAATCAGCGAAAGTGTCGGGCTGAAGGGAGAATTGAAAACGGAAATTTATCAAAGCAGAAAGAGTAGCCGGCGAGCTATTTCGGTCGTTTCTGCTTGTCGAGTCTAGAAATTCGGTATCGTTGCACCGCTGCTCTCTCTCTCTCTCTCTCTCTATTTGTATTGAGAGACATCCTCCGTGTTATTCATTCCACCACGGATGGTCGAGATGGTAATTGAACGATACACTCTCCAGAAATAGTTTCGGTTATTGTACGCGATCGCATTATGCAGACGACGCGTCGCCACGAGTGTTCTTGAACAGTTTCAATCATCAGACATATAGGGTGATTCACGTGTAACCTGCACACTTTGCGAAAAATTAACGAAAAACTGTTTAATACAAAAGTTGTATGGTTTTAAGACAAAATTGTACCTCTTATCAAACATCTCATAAAATATGACATCTTATCAAACATCTTCAATATTTTATCTCTATTTCCTTTTAATCGGACCGTACATCTTTCTCCGTCATAAATCGAAAGAATATTAAACTCCGAGTAAAAAAAGCATCAAGCCGCGCCGCTCCTAAACTTAAGGGGATAATTAAGAAGATAATTTGTCTCGAGGATGAAAACTCCCGTTCCTCCTAACCCCCTGCAATAAATTCTCCCGTTCTTCTCCGAAACATTTCTCTCTGTAAACCCGCGGAATTGGTGGAAATGATCGAAATTGCAGCGAGAATACTGAGAGAGGGAGTCTCGTCTGAAAAGCTGGAAACAATCGAGTCATACCGTGCCGGTAATGGGGTTGAAACAGAGCTGAATTGGATCTTAATTAGGCAAAAGAGAGAGAGAGAAAGCCGAGAGAGAGAGAAACGTTTTCTTTCAATTTATCATGCGACTCGATGGATGTATCCTTCGCCGGTCACCTTTTGTCATCTCGTGGTGTCGAGGCCACCTTCGATTTACTGGTAATTTCCGCGGGTCGAACGAAATCACGGACGGAGAGGATGTAAGGGCACGGGGGGCAACGACACGCGACGAGCCCCCGATCGCAGGAAGCGAACGATCGATTTGCATTCAGCGCGAGCATCCTGTTCTTTCGAACTCTCCATTCATATTTCCTTTTAGCGCTGACAAGGCTCATTTCGAATGAAAATCACCGTACGCAACGAAAGCTGTGAATGAAAGTAAGTTCCATTTTTCGATTCTTTTCTTTTCCTTTTCTTTTTCATTTCCAAGCGAGAATTCTGCGCTGCCCACGCGTGACGGTCTTCGACGAAACGCGGCTGGCCGTAATTCGTTAATTGAAACGAGCCTCTGCGAAACGAGACTCGAGTTGTCGCTGCCACGGAACGAAGATGCAGCAGCGAGCGTTTGCCGACGCGTAAGACGAAGATTCGCGAATTGTCGTTTGATAAATTGCAACGTAATTTTCTCGTTAAACGAACGCTCCGGCTGCAGATTAATTTTTACCTTCGCGGCAAATGTATCTGGGTTGATGGAATTTCGTATTGTTTTGTGTAAAGCACGCGGAGTACGCGTACGAGGTGATTCCACGTGGAAAGGAAGATTGAAATTTGCTTGCGTCAAAGCCTTTGTTTTTCCGAGAAAATCGAGTTCAGGCGCACTTGAATTTAGTTAATTCCGCAGAGGACAGCGCGCGCGAATAATCGACGTTCCACGCGCGGGAATAAAATTTGCTCGTTGAAGCAACCATTTTCAAGAGAATGGACTTTTCGAATGTGTCTCGTTAAAAATTTGCCCTGGTAACTCGGTTTTCTCGAAAACGAAGCACTCTGCAAAGAAGTTCCATTCTACGTTCTTTGCTCATTTTCGTGCGTAGAATAACGTCACATTAATTATTCTTTTCTATCTAGAGTTAAAGTATACCAAATTTAGGTATAAAATACTCTGTTTGTACAGAGTGGTCACTGAAACACTGATAAATAATAAAACAAAAGTAACTTTTGCAAACACATGTTTTTTTAATTTAAAAAAATTTTTTCAGTATTATGTGTGAGAAACAACATCCCTCAAATGACTGCCATTTTCGTGCTCACAAATACTGGCTCTTCCAACCCAAAACTTTCAGTTTTTCAGTGGCCACCCTACGGTTACATATTCTAAAGATCGGAGGAAATCTATCCATAGTAGTCGGAATTAACGCAGTTGGAAGATACGACGGCTAAACGAAAGAAAGAGGTTAATCCGCGTTAAAATACGCGAAACTATGACGGCTGCTTGCTGCTCCGAGCGAGGCTCGCTCTCGTTCGACCCAACCCAGACCGGAGTTCGGGCAGATTCCGGTATAAATAACTCGAGGAGAGTCCGCGCACGCAAATAGGCACGGATAGTATCCTATACGCGCTTCGGATCGTTTCGAATATTGCTCGAGATTGCGCAGGTTCCGCGAGTTTCTTCGAAATCCCGAGAGTCGATCGACGGAAAACATTTGTCGGAGAAGACGAGAAAATCGTCGTCGAGTTGGCGATGCTCGTTGGTGCGGCGATCGTCGTACGACAGCTCGGTGTCTCGTTTCGCTTCCTTAAACTTGCGAGCGATTCAATTCGCGTTCAACGAGCTTGTCATCCCGGGGCTAATTTCAGAGTCAATTGCCAGCGTGTCACGACTTTCTTTCCTCGCGTCGTGCCGCCTCGCTGTTCAAACTCGAAAATACGCACGAGCGTGTTCTTTTATTTGATGAATTTTTATCACTGAAAGTGATTTTAGCTGGGATAAAAATCAGGCCTCTTCAGGTGCAACGCTGATGCAACGAAAATTAGCGATTGGTCGATTTGGGTCACGTGACTCGTGAAGGGGCGTGGCGTAGACCTCGAGTAGTATGTATGCGAAAAAAAAGTAGTGTATATAAAAAAAGGAGCAACGTGCAAAGTGCACCAAGTGTACAAAGATGCATTTTCTAATCTTATTTTTTTGCAGCTACACGATAAATGAAAAAAAAATATATTTATAATTATATGAAAAAAAAAACATCAATGACCTCGAATAATCCTTGAGAAAAATATTCTTACCAGTTATTGGCCTTTCGATACCATTCGTGTCAGGCAGGAAATATTTTCTGCGTCGTCACAATTCGAAAAGATACTCCTATGATTATTATTAATTAACGTGTCAGAATTGGAGTCGCGAGTGACGCGAGAGTACGCCACCTTGCCGGCTGCTAATTACAATTTTGCAAATGGTGCCTGCAAACGAGTTGTATAGTGATTGATAAACCAAGTCGATCGCTCGTTCAACGGCGCGAACCAACCTGGCACGCGAATCTTCTTCTGGTCCTCGAAAGTATCCGAAAGTATCCAAAGGAACGTCCGAAACAGACAGCCTGGATCCTTTGGAATCGTTGTCAATTGGTGTAAATCGGCGTGAAATCGAGGTGGGACACAGAGCAGAGATCGAGGGGTCTCGCCTGGTGGACCGACGGTGGTAGACGGAGGGAAAACAGGCGTGCACACACGGTCCCGTGTGTTCCCTCGCGCGCCCGAATGCGAATCCGCGCTGGCTCCCTGCCAGGATTAGTCATCCGAGACGCGGATCTCTCTCGAGGCCTCGGCTACGTGCGCGCACTCGGCAAGGAGGCCTCGAAGCACGACTCGTCGTGTTCGGGTTGTCGAATTTCAGGTGCGCGCGAACCGTTTCTTGGAGTCGTCCTCTTCTCGAAGACCCAGAGAGGCACAGTATGACCTTCTCGTTTTCTCGCGACGAGAGAACATTTCCGTCCTCGTACGAGATGCGTTCGCAGAAATCGTTTGCTCGATCGCGGAGCGATCCATCATTCTTCTGCTCGATTTATACCTGGTTCTGGCAGCTTCGTTAATCTTCTCAGTCGCTCTGCAAGATTTTCTGCGCCGTTTTGTTTTCGTTGTTCGTTGGGGTGAAGTAATCGTACTGACGAAAAGTTTCGAGGGGAATTTATTTATTACAAGGGGCAAATTAAACAAAGGAGCGTGTCGTAGGTGGAAAGGAGAGTTTGTGGCGCGTGCGTCCTAACAGCGACTTTATGATTCTGAACGCGTGGATGTCTGTTTTACGTAATCTTTGTATTACATTTTACTAACATTTGATTTATCACAGTTATAGCATCAGTAATCAAAACTAACTGTCAACATTATTCGAAATATAGACGTCCACGTGTCCAGAACTATAAAGTCGCTGTTAGAACCCACGCGTCCGCAGTCTTGGTCATTTAAAAGACGTCTTTGCCGTTTTCCAAGAGAACTGTTAGGTTCCTTGGAAAAGTTTTACCTTCGCGATGAATAGAATACAATAGAAAAAAGGAATTTGAGCCTGAAATTCAAGGTCGAGGTCAATTTTGTGGCCGAATCTTTACATATATCTCCATCAAGTGGAAGGTGTAGAATTTATCTATCACAGCCATGTACAAATTTTTCTTTCCACCCTGTACACGTCATTGAGCAGTTTCGTAAAATCTGGTCGATACTTTGTATCGTCGTCGTTCTCTCTCCTTTTTGTTTCTTCTTCTTCTCGATTGCGTTCCCGAGTGTAAAAATCCAGTATTTCCTCGGGTCTGACCAGCCGCGTGTTTCATTAAAATGTTCCACGTTATTTGACGACTTTCGCGGCGGGTTTTTGTTCTTTCCGTTCGTCGTAACGCCCTTGAAGAAGACCCTTTCCCGACCGGAAAACGAGCCACTCAAACGTAGACGAGTGCTGCTTCTCTTCGTAACAGACGACGAGTAACGAGGATGGTCTTGTTACGTTACGTTTCGTTTCCAGCCGTGCTCATTCCGATACGCGTGATTCTCTGTTTCCAAGCTTCTCCATTCACCTTCGAAAATCCCACTCGCTATATATATAAAATAATATTTATTTCATAATTGTGCTGGTGATTGAATGAACAGTGGGCAATTAAACAAGATAATGGATTTAAATTAATAACCAATATACTCGGTCACCACTCCACCAAATGAACACTCATTGTCAGCGAACTCGTTTTCACCCCTCGATCGATCCTCTTTTTTCAAACAAAAAAAGAAAAAGAAAAACGACTCACGTTTTTGAAATAATGATCTGTGCTGCTACAATATATATCTCTTTTTTTATCCGCCACTCGCACGAAATTACAGGAGATTTCTCGTTTCCGCAGAAACTCGGCTGTTTCATTTGATCGTGGTGTTTTATCAACTGTGTAAACCTCGAAAGAAATTTCCCACATTTCTCATCCAAAGATTCGTAATTTTTTCGTAATTTCACGAATTTATCCTCGCTTGCAACAGTTTGAATTCTTTCACGTTCTCCACCCTTCTGTTTCGAGCTGAATTTTTCACAAGTTCAATCTCATTTCGCTAAACTTTTCAATTACACACTTGTTTGTTAATAATTAATTTAATTCTATCACTAATCTAAATATTGAATTGAACATTGTATTTATTGTTTATTCTAATAATATACATATATATATATATTTATAAAAATTATAAAAAAATAAATGTTTGATACATAAACAAATATTAAAATAAGAAAATATTCATACAAGAGTAGTAATTATTTATTAAACTTAAATATATTTATTTATTTATTTATTTAAACGCTAAGAATTTTCCATTTTGTTTTGAAACACTAAATTCTTTACTTTCAACTTCATATCTCATATTCTTCACGTTTCGCAATTCAACGTTGTCAAACACTGCTGCGATACTTTCGATCAGTTCTCCATTGTCAAATTTTCCAACTTCCCTGTTGCTTCACAAATTCTTCGTGTCCTCCTCAATGTTTTGCCGAGTTCTTCGCGTTGTTCGTGTGGATGAGGTATCACTGAAAGTGATTTTAGCGGGGGTAACCCAAAAAATCGGGCCTCTTCAGGTGCAACGCTGATGCAACGAAAATTAGCGATTGGTTGATTTGGGTCACGTGACTCGCGAGGGGGCGTGGAGACCTCGAGTAGGAGTGGCTTGTCTGGTATCTACTGAGCGATCACGCCTGTAATTTGTTTTCTATCGATTCAAATGTTTGCATATCAATAAAATTTTATGGCAAAAAAATCGTCTTCGTTTCCAAGTCGGAACAGTTGCTTCTGGGCCTTTCAGTGAGACGAATCGTACTGAGGTACGAGTCGTGCAGTTTTTTCCAAGCGCGGTGAAGAGACGAAACAGCGTGGAGGGCAATAATACCTCTTATCCCCCAGTGATTATTCCCCTCATTCTCCTCGACACTCGCCTTATTTTCTTCCGGTTCCGGAGATTTCGATTTCGTCGAAGTTAGGGGGCGGAGTGGTCCGCCAGGAAACTGAGCGAAATTGACCAACGTGGACCAGACTGTGCGAAGACTGACAAAGCCGTACGTACGTAAATATCGTTTTCGCGAGGGACACACGAAAGGTCTCGAGCTCCACGAAAGGGACGCCGAGGCCAATAAGCCAAAGACCGAAACGAGGAAATGATCGTGAATTCCGTTCTGTGGGACGCAGCGTGTACTCGTATCCGTGTGTGTGTGTGTGCACGATCAATTAAAGGCCTTGGAGAGCACATAGTTTTTCTTGCAACGGATTTTAACCATTTTAATCATTTTTCCACGGTGAAAAACAATTTTCTTATTTTTCTTGCAAAAGGATTGAAAATTGAATATTTTCCGGGGACGTTCTCTTTTGCACTCGAAATTGCAAAGAATTGAATTTGATTTTCGAAAAAAAAAAAAAAACGTCTTCAGTGGGGTTCGTCTGATTAAAGAATATGCCGATGGAAATAACAAAGTGCAATATGTTATTTCACTTTTGAATCACCCAAACTGAATTTGATTTGCAAAAGTGTGAACTTGATACCACTTTATAAAGTGTAAATGAATTATAATTTGCAGTAAGATAAATGTGATCTGCAAAGGGGTCAACTTTTAGTACAAAGAGAGTGACTATGATTTGCAGAATCTGTCGAGCGTCTCCTTGGATCGTGGAAGAAAATTCTCTGTTGCCGATGTATCGACGCAACTCCTTCGTTTTTCGATACGTTTCGTTCTCTTTTTTTTTTTTTTTCAGAAAATTTAAAATTATTTTTCAGCGGGTATGAAAACTCTGTTGACCAGGGGAAAAGGAAAATTGATGAACGGGAGGAGGGTTCGAGGTATTCCAAGTGGAATGCGCGACTACGGACGGGCAAGCTTCGGATAATTAACTTTTTTTTTCTGGCCGGGTGAAAATTGAACACGTCGACCAGCGGCCGTGATTAACGGCCCCCTGTCCCGGCCTCCGAGCGTTTAATTAAATTTAAATAACAATAACCGCGGTGGATCTCTGCGGTCCGCGCGCTTCGGCGATACTCTGCGTAATCTTCGTTCCATAAATTCCGGGTATTTAACGTGAATTACGAAATCCCGAGTTGCGCGTGTTTTGCGTCTTTTAACGACCGAGCAGCTCCTTTCGGTTTTTGAGCGAATGAAGCTCTGCGAAGCAACAGGGACTCTCGAGCAAACTCGATTTCGTGCTTCAGTCTTTGAAACAAGATTCAGGTGTGAGTCCTAACAGCGACTTTACGATTCTGAGCGCGTGGATGTCTATGTTACGTAATTTTCGTATTGGATTTCACTGATATTTGTCATGGCATCAGATGATAAAACTAAATGTTAACATTACTCGAAATATAAACATCCTTACAATCCTAAAAATCGTAAAGTCGCTGTTAGAACGCACGCATCCTCAATGATTAAGAAATTCTTTTTGCTACTTTTCAAAAGAACTATTCTTGGAAAAGTTTTACTTTGTAAAGTACGATGAAAAAAAATATTTGATCTTGTTGACATAACTTTCTACACCCGCTGTATAATTGTACAGGCTGGGTCGCGTGATAGACGTTGCGACAGCATACCGAGTATTTAGCATAATGGCAATCCGTTCGTAGGCGAGGATTTAACGTTCGGCCGACATTATCGATATACTTGCAACGCTGGCGCTCGCTGCTCCTCGACTAGGATCGGATGATGTCAATCATTGATTCTTGAAATAGTGGTAACGGCTGGCGGACCGAGTTACCGCGAGGGTCAAATCCATCCTTCTCATCGGTTTCGTCCGATGTAATTTCGATCGACGTTCGTTTCACCGGCTGTTTACGTTATACTCGCTCGTGAAACACGCGCCTCTCGTTCGAACTTCGGAACAATCACTTTTGTGAGCGAGCGAGTACATCGTTTTTAATCGTCGAGCAATTTTTTCGACGTGTTATTCGTTCGATTGGCAAACAGAGGAAAAGGAAGAGTTCGACGAAGAAAATACCCCCTCGCGGCTTGCCGTGGCGCTGAAAGAATACTTTAACCCCGTTCGAGCGTTTTATCTCGTTTTCGAGAAACGTGCACCTGTGCGCTGAATTATTTTTAAGCCGCGGGCGAGTAGACTATGTTGCGCAGTCGACGAGGAGTAAGTGCATTTTACGTCGCTGTGAAATTGACCAAATTTTCCAGTCGTTCCCTTTTATTACGAAATTCTGTCATTTTGTTGTATTCTTTCACGAGTAGTTATACATAATTACAATTGACAATTTCTTTTTTTATTCTAAAGTATTCCAAAATGTGTTAAAATCACGAATCTATGTTTCTGAATCTATGAATCTAGATTTCTCACTTGAACAACAAACGCAAATTTTCTTTGGCTTGTCGTCAAATTGAAAAGAGCCACTATTTTTTATACTCGAAAGAGTTAATTTAAAAATAAAATAAAATTGAAAATGAAACTTGTTGAATCAAGATAACGTTCAGTAAGGGTTAAGACCCGACAGATCGATACTTGGAACGACTTCTTGAAAGTCTCATAAAAATTATCTGTTGCATCGACGGACTCGTCTCAACTTTTGAATCACCTGTCACGGGGAAAACCTTCCTGAAGTTCCATTCGTTTCGAAAGGATGATGCTTTGCAATCCACGTTCGTCGACCAACAGCAAGTATACAGGATGTCTTTGTTAATTGTGACGATGCAAAAAATATTTTTTGTCTAATGGTATCGGAAGGTCGTTGATGTTTTTCTTCGTACATATTTTTTATCACTGAAAGTGATTAAAAGGGATAACCCAGAAAATCGGGCCTCTTCAGGTGCAACGCTGATGCAACGAAAATTAGCGATTGGTTGATTTGGGTCACGTGATTCGCGAGGGGGCGTGGCGTAGACCTCGAGTAGGAGTGGCGTTGTCTGGTACTGAGCGATCGCGCCTGTAATTTGTTTAATTTGTAAATCGATTCAAATGTTTGCATATCGATAAAATTTTATAGGCCTTCTGAGCCTTTCAGTCGTGCAATTTTTTTTATTATATCGTGTAATTAACCTTCATCAGTCACAAATCACAGATCTTGGTCAATCGAGAGTCTAACAACAAATCTAAATAAAGGTGTTTGCTATTTGCATCGTCACAATTCGAAAGGATATCTAGGTGGCTTCACTTAAATGGACCACCCTGTATATACGATCGAAACGATGTAAATTCCGCGAGTAGAGAACCTCGAGGACTGGTGCGACGTAACGATTAATTAACCTTTAATGTGACTCCGTGGAAACACCGGTTGCGGCGTCTTGAAGCTCTATTCGCTAGTAAATTAGAGACATTGAAACGGCGACAGCCGCGAGGATAGGATTAATTAAATTTCGAGCCAACGTGAAACCCAACGTGAAACCCAAATTATTGTCTTCCACGTGATGCGCAAAATTTTCTGAAATCTCTTTAGCACAAAGTTTTCATTATCGTTAGTTAAGTAAAGAATCTTGAGAGAGGGACAGAAACAGAGAGAATTGAAAAAATCGACGCGCGGAAACAAATGTGCAAGCCGATTGATTCGATTTTTCTTTCAATTAGCGAGAAGAGTCGCTCGGCCGATTGATTCTCGATTTTCAGCCGCGATCCTCCCCTCGATCCTCGTTGAAACAGATTTCACCGGATTCATCTCACAATTGCAACGCGCGCGAACGATGAAACGAGGAAAGCGGCGCTCGTCGGACAATTTCGGGAACGAGAGTTAAATCTATTCGGGACCTAAACGCCCTGACAGATAAGGACAGAGTCGAATGCGCGAGGAACAGAAGGGTTGCTGAATAATCCAGAAACCCTTGGAGTCTTCGAAGGCGAGGCGACACGCTTCTCCAGCGGGGTACGCGTCGCGTTTTAAATCCGCTGCAGGGGAATGAGGGACGAGATGGAGGAAATAAAGCGACGCGAGCGAAATGACGGGAATTCGAGAGCCTCGCGGGACGTTGAAACTAAAACTCTTCGCTCTGCTGAAGGATCATAAAACACACACTATGCTTTCGAGGTGTGGTTTTCATTTCGGAATTTTTATTCGTATCATTTCTTTCTTTTTCATTCGTTCATGTCAAATCTATGTTGTTAGATTTTTGTCTCTCAACTTTGGATTTTCAGGTTCGGTTGTTCGTTTTAAGTAATAATAATAATGATGATGATATATGTATCTAGGTTAGGTTCATGCTACTAATATATACCACATATATTGGTAATCTGTTGAAAGTAATATATAGTAATATAAACCTAACCTAAAATGTAATATAAACCTATAACCTAAAACTAGATATGTTTATCATACTATATGTATATATATATATACACACCACAATCGTCATTGCAGATTGTTATTGAGCTATCACTCTGCTAATGTTAATTTTCAGATTCGATTGTTCGTTTTAAGTAATAATAATAATGATGATGATATATGTATCTAGGTTAGGTTCATGCTACTAATATATACCACATATATTGGTAATCTGTTGAAAGTAATATATAGTAATATAAACCTAACCTAAAATGTAATATAAACCTATAACCTAAAACTAGATATATTTATCATACTATATGTATATATATATATACACACCACAATCGTCATTGCAGATTGTTATTGAGCTATCACTCTGGTAATGTTAATTTTCAGATTCGATTGTTCGTTTTAGGTAATAATAATAATAATGATGATGATATATGTATCTAGGTTTAGGTTAGGTTCATGCTACTAATATATATTGGTAATCTGTTAAAAGTAATATATAGTAATATAAAATTAAAGTTATCAAATTATTTTACAATTGTACGAAATAACTTATAAATTTGATAATTCATATTGAATAATTACTTTAATCATCATCATCAAAGAGAATCGTTAAAATTTGTACTAAACAATTATTAAAGTTATCAAATTATTTTACAATTATACGAAACAATTTATAAATTCGAAAATTCATAGTCAAATAGCAACGCGTGTTTCGACACACACAGTCGTGCACGGTGAAAAGTATATGTTGCATATCGGAGCAACGGAACGTTGCAGTGGAAATTCGGTTACCGGTAATCGGCTACGGTGTTCCTCCGATCGAAAGTTTCGCCCGCTTTAATTCCACGGATTCCATCGAAACAAAGGCATCGGATTGTTCCGAAGTACTTCCCGGACTTCGATACGAAATTGCAAAGGTTCGAGGTATTCCCGGGCGAACGTAACAATTCCCCTGGCTCGTTCCGTTTCCGTTTCTCGGTACATACATGTATATGTATATACCTAGGCGGACATGCGTGTGTATGAATGGAAATTCGGAATTTTAGAAAACAGAAGGCGGCTGTGAATTATGAAAAATAATAATAAACTGCGACTCGGAGTTTACCATTTCAAGCGAAATCGTGTCTACACAATCGAAAGTCGCAGCGTTTGAGGACGAGTCGCGAAACGTGAAGAATATGAGCGATACGAGGGATTGAGTGTGAGAGTGAAGAATTTAGTGTTCCGAGGCAAAATGGGAAATACGAAGAACCGTAGCGTTTAAATAAATAAATAAACATGTTTGAGTTTAATAAATAATTATTATTATTGTATGGATATTTTTATATTTCAATATCAAATCTTGTTTATATATCAAACATTTGAATCGATACAAAACAAATTACAGGCGCGATCGCCACTCCTACTCGAGGTCTACCCCACGCCCACTCGCGAGTCACGTAACCCAAATCAACCAATCGCTAATTTTCGTTGCATCAGCGTTGCATCTGAAGAGGCCCGATTTTCTGGGTTACCCCCGCTAAAATTACTTTCAGCGATAAAAAAGAAAAAATCATTAAGAAATCTTACGATATAAATCTTTGCCTCAAAAAGATGGCTGCTTTTATCAAAAAAGGTCACATTGATCAAGTATTAAACAACGATAAAATTCGTTTCTTTTGTTTCTATCCGTAAATTTTCACGAAATGTGTCATCACTTTGACCCGCCATATTTCTTTTTTTTTTTAATAACACAAAATGTACTGCAGAAAGATCAATTTACGTTATTTGCACGCTACGTTGGCAAAAGCACTACGGAAGAGTCGTTTGTTTAAGAAGAAATTTAATATCTCTCATTCGGCGAATAATCTCTCTATTTCGACAGACAGATAACTTGCCTACAACGAGATTATCTCGCGAAATACTTCACGACGCAAGTGCAAAGTATCGTGAACCTCGATGTATTTTAGTTGGACGACTGCGAGCTAAAGCCAAAGCTTTAAAGACGCGTTAAGACGTATCGGGTGAGCGGTAACTGGAAACGGGGACGGACAGAGTCGAATCGACGGCTCCGTGAAAGCAAGAAAGGAAGCTGGCGATGGAAATAACAACGCAACAAGGATAGGTACGGGTAAACGCACGGCTATTCCACTATTTCCTCCGCGGTTCATCGAGGTTTTTCGATATGCCCGCACCGAGATCGGACAAATTTACGGGGCGCGCTTTCTCGCGACCGGAAGAGGTTCGTCGCGGCAAAAAGGCCATCCGCCGCGGTGCAATTGCTCGCCTCCATCCATCTTTCGTCCCGGCTACCTCGAACGAAAGCTCTGGCTCGTCGCGGTTGCTTTTTGCGCGCAGCAGCCGCAGCCGCCTATCAGCCCCGGCTGAGAAGAAGATCCGATGCCGCTAATTAAAGGGGGCTGCCGTTATCGCTTCTCAGCTCGAGACCGGGTCGCCTCAGAAGGAAAACGTCTCGCCAACTTCCCATTTCTCTCCTGCACGAGGTCCGTGCAACATTTTTAGCAATCGAGAGATTCGAAGATGAAACGGGGAAAGATTGCGCAGCTCTGGGGCAATGGCGTCTGCGATTGGGTTTCGCGGTCGGATCTCGTTCGTAATGTCAAGCTATTACTCGGCAGAAAACCGCAAATCCACCCTTGGAGCATCGCTCTTACCCTCAAACGCTCCGTGAACCATCCCGCGAGCGGCTTTAATGGGGATTTCAACGCCAATCCCGACGAGAATCGAAATAGGAGAAAAAAGTCGGGCGTTCGCCGATCGCCTTGGACGACCGATTATCAAACTCCATTCGGACGTTTTTCAATGCCGGAGCTGATTACCTCGTACGAGGGACGTATCGCGTATCGCGATCGAACGGTAGGAGAGAGGCGAAGGCGAAGGTAGCGCGGCTTCGATGAATCGGAACTTTCATTCATATCCTGTCGCTGGCTGGATATACCACCAGTCTCTCGGGCCGATTGACCGAAGAAGAGAGCCGAGAGCGACCTACCAATTTCGCGTAACTTGGATGTCTTTTAGCTTTGATGAAAAGTCGCAAGCCGACGACGATATAATGTGTGTATGTTATATGCGTGATAGCCATGATGGTTCGTCGATCGACTCGGTGGAATTTGTCTCTTTTTCTTTTCTTTCTCTGGTTTTTTAAATTGATTGTTTAAGGATTATTCAAAGCAGAGCCTGGCGGTCCTTGTCTCGCATATAGATCTTTTTAAAATTGTAAACTTGAATATTGCTTGGCTCATTGATTCTGAAGTGACGAAACAGCTGAGGATGGTCAAGTTTTTGTTTCGGAAGGTGTAGTTGATGTCTCGAGAGCAGGATGGGCCTGTTTTTCCATTTCCCGCGAGAGTTGCGATCGCAACGATAACGTTACGTTGCGTCGATCGGTCGGCGAAAAAGTGGGGAAAAAATGGGAAAACGACGTTACGCGCCGCGAGGTTTCGCGGTGTTGCTGCAACGAGATAAACTGAACAGGTTATCGGCTGCGGTTACCTGCGGTTGCTGTACGCGCATATGGCGCGCACCGGTCGATTAATGTCGCGGCCACGGTCGCTGCGCGATTTCCGGCGCGCTTCGACCGATTCCACCGATTCCGAGAACAGCTCCTCCGCCTTCCGAGGGGCATTTTGATGGAATCACGTCTGATGTATCTCGCTCTCGAACCAACGTAATTGTATCGTAAGACAAGTCGATTCGCGATGTTACTCACGTTGGAACAACTGGCGTTCGATAGTCGATAGATCCGATCCATTTACGCAGGGATGTGTCTTGTGGAAGAGGTTCTGATGATTTTCCGCTAATTTACAGTGAGAGAATATTTGCTATTTTAATTTTTATATTTGTTGCTATTTGTTTTTGTCTATTTATTTTATTATTATTACTATTTTAATATTTATTTTAACATTTGTAAATTATAAATCGTCGAACGATTATTCTCGTCCATCTCTGTTCATGAGCTGAAAGAAATCGTAGTACGCGCGATTACTGTAATTTCTTATTAATGCGAGTATACGTTAACAGCGATGGTAAAAAGGAAACAAAACGAAACAGAAAGCAAAAGAAAGATGCTCCAATTTTCCGAACGGATGCAGGCTGGGGTTGGTTTTGCGGGACTAGACGCAGCAGCAGACGCGGCTCGTTTCACGGTCTAATTTAATGTTTTGCCAATAATCGAGTCGGTCGATAATAAATTTTAATGCGAGCGACCGCTTGCTACAGAAGCATTGCGTATAGCAATCAGAATTTTTCTCTTGCACAGAAACATAATTGAACACGTAATGGCAAAAGATTACTGATACTTTAAACTGTTGCAATTTTGTAAAAGGAAATTACACAAGAATATTATATTATGTAATAAAAATATTATTATTATATTATAATAATAGTATTGTTATTATTATATATTACATAATCAATAGTTCTCTTGAAAAATGGCAAAAAAGTTTCTTAATCATTTAACATTGCGGACGCGTCCACAACGTGCTAACAGCGACTTTACGATTCTGGATTAAGTTTCACTAACATTTGATCTATCATAATTGTAGCATTAGTATACAGTGTAATGATAATCAGTACACAGTGTACAGTATAACGATCAAATAATAAAACTCTCAACATTATTCGAAACGTAAATTACATCCACACGTCCAGAATCATAAAGTCGCTGTTAGAACCCACGCTTCCACAGTGATAAATAATAAAAAACTTTTTTGCTATTTTTCAAAATAACTATTAGATTGCTTGGAAAAATTTTACCTTCGCGCCAAGTAGAATGCAAAAAAATTTTGAGCTTGAAATTCAAGGTCAAGGTCAATTCATATTCTATGACGGACAAATTTTTTTTCCCATTCCTGTACAAGTTTCGTTCATCGATCGGTGTCCGATCGCACTGTAATCGTTCGACACGTGCCTCGCCCATCTCTAATTACGCGCTGTCGTCGACCAGATTCAGAACAATAACGTCGTCGTTACTTAGCCGATGTGGCTCTTTCTGAGCCGGTTGGAGTCGCCGGGTCGTCTGGAAGTTGTATTCGCTCGAGAGACGTCGTGACCATGCCCGGAGCGGAGTCATCCAGTCTGGATTTCCACGCAATTAGAGGAGCCCAGGCTGTCAGGACTGAGGGCCACTGAGGATCTTTGCATCCACGGAGATGAAAGGCCACCGAGCGAGCCGAGTCGCGGCGCATCCCCGTGGAGCGCCTCTTATTTCGTTCGTTCCTCCTTGCTTTCTATTAGCTCCGATTTGAAATTCTCTTCAGCGATATTGCTCCGTTGTTCCGCGATCGCGTCGCGACGTTCTCGCGCCTCTTCTTCTTCCTCTTCTTCTCCTCTTTTCTCTTAGCATCGCGCTACCGTGCTTCACTGCATGTTCCGTCGCATCGACGATTACCGGAGCTGTTAACAACTTTTTAATTAAAGACCAAGGAAATTGAGTGAAATCTTGAAATTAGAACTATCAAAGACTAAAGACTATAAAAATTTGAGTCAAATTTTGAAATTTTGAATGCAAGAAGTGGTTTTACGACAATGAACTTTTATTTGCATATTTTACATATTATTGAATATCATTCATTATCATTTAGTACACAAACAACGACGCTAAAAATATTTGAAACAGAATCTGTTTTAAATTAATTTTGACGTCGTTAAAAAAATCATCGTTTGTTAAAATGATACCTTCAAACTCCAGACACTTTCCTTGATAATTATAGTCATAAGCACTGTCATAAAAATTGCAAGGTATACTTCAGAAACAAAATTATTAATCGTAATATCATCAACGGTCGTAAATGGAAAGTAACGAAAAATCGGCCGGGCGCGGAACTTGTTAAATAAAAAATTCACCTTGCGAATCGAACGACTGACTCCCTGGCCGCTCGTTGCCACCGCGCTTCGTAATCTCTCTTCGTCGTGATTACCGCGACGAAATTGGAGCCAGCTCCCGTGTGTCGACGTTGCTCCGCGATCGGGTCGTCACGTTTGCTTGGCCAACGCTCGAAACGATCGAGACTACCTGGGCAACTTGGAAAAGAAGTTCCGACCTCCTGTTATCGGACTCTTGCGTTCGACAGCGATACGCCCAGAACCGCTTCGACCGCAGAACGTTTCCTGTTTATTAGGTGTATGTATCCATAACTAACGCTTTCTTTAAGTTTCAATTTTTTTTTGTTTCAAAATTATTTCGCCCTCCCTTTACAAATAGGGAACGATGGACATTATGTCAAATATTAAAACTGTATTAACTCTTAAATAAAATAAAATTTTGTATCAGAATGGAAAAAACGACGTTATTTATGTCGTTTATGATTATTCCTATTCTGTATTGTTAGTGTTAAAAATTTAGCTTTTGAAGACTTTCAGCTTCATTTAAAATAAAGGCAATGAATTTGTATTTGTTTTGCTCGAGCTGTATTTAAATATACAACAATGTACTTTGCCAATCTATTAAATTTTATTAAAAATTCCGTTTTACACAAAGTACAAAAAAAAGTATCCAATGAATTCCAATTCTATTCCAGACTAATTAAAAATAAAAATAAAAGAGAAAAAGAAAGAAAACGTGAGAGATGTCGCAGTTCAGCAACAGTTTCGAATTATTTCAATGCACTTTCCGAGAAATCCGATACGCTGACGAAAAATTCCGTCGTTCTTCCTTCTTCAGTGTAAGTCGCGATTGAACTTCTACCTGCTGCCATATGTTAACGAATCGATACTCCGGCGCAACTTCCGGTGCCACCGGCTGCGATATCCGAGAAGATCAACCTTACACAATCTTACACCTCCACGATCTGCACGGCTTTATTAAAACGGACACGGTTTTCCGCGGGACGTCGACGAGACGTCGTCGAGCTAATGGCACCGGGGGCGAGGATCCGGATCGATGTCCGTTATATCGAGGCTGTAATCGATAATCGACTTAATTCTAACGAAGCAATTAGCCGGTCGAGTGTGCAATGAAATTTAATAACAGGATTAGCTGCGAGATGGATCTGGCAAGGCGACGACACGGTGCTTCGTTTAACTGCGATTACACGGTCGGCTGCGATACTCCGTCCGATTCTTTCTCTCTCTCTCTTCCCCCCCGTGGTGGGAGAATTTACGCGCGACGAACCGCTCCAACTTCCACGAACAGCAGGCACCAAAGGCCTTTCATTGCGTTTTTCCCCACCGGTTGTTTCTTTTTTTTTTCGCTGGATATTCCAGACGCAACCTAATGAATCATCTATCCTGCCACGTTCACGCTTGTCTTCGTTTCCCTGGCATTTTCTTCGTCGCACGCAGATGAGCCCACGTGCCCCTCTCGAACGCCTACCGCGCGTTCTTCCTCCGTCGTCGATGCTGATATCCGTTTTTTTCGAAACGTCCTCGCGTGAAATTCCTCCCGGTGTTTGTGCACGTGTGCACCTACACGTTGCGCTCGTCCCACGGTCGCGGATAAAATGTCGTAAACTGCGTCGCAGTGTCAAATGTGGGACTGAATGGAGCGAGTAACAGTTGTTTGCGATTTATTTCATTTCTTTGCAATTATTTAGCTACGATTTATCGCGAATGGTTTTGTCAGAAAGTCAAATGCAAAAACTGCTAGATCGCGATTTTTTTATGTAGCGGATTTTTGTGCAAATTTGTGTTTTTATGAATGAAACGTAGGAAATGGAACTTAGATAGAAAACTGATTTCTCTTCTAATTATTGCATTGAATATTGAATAATTTATTTTGAATATTTGAATATTTGAATTTTATATATTTTTATACGTATTACTATGCGTGCCTTCAAATTTCTCATAAATGCGTAAAAATCCGCGGTCTAACTTGTTACTAAACTGTGGACGCGTTGCATAAAAATACGAAATGCGTAGGATCGTCATCAGCCTTCAGTTCACAGCTTGAGTTCTTCTCGGAATAGATTCGCACAAATCTTGAATGATATTTAACGCTAGAACTACCAAAACGGGCAAACTATAATTTTTCCTAGAAATTTATAAATAGATGTGAAGCAGTGTATTTTTGGAGATTTAAATGATTTTTTGAGAAGTGTACGAATAAAAGTTTCCGTGCAAGATTATATCGCAAAGTTTTCCTATTCTTTTTATTTTGATGTTTCCGATGGAAATTTTATGCTCCAATCGTCGGTAGTTCCAGCGTTGATGGGATGTTATGACATTCTTCTCTCAAGTTCTTTAAGCGAGGCCAGTTTTCTTGCAGGTAGAACTTTTACAATTAGCGTATCTGCTTCTAACTTTGTTCTCGAGAACATAGTGGCTCAGTAACACTCAAGTTCAGTAACTGTGCTTGCCAAGAACTATATTTGAATCAAACTAAAAGTCTACAATGTACGGATCGTTGTCATTTCGGAAAATTCCGTTACCTTTTGAACAATAATGATCGTATCACTGAGTCGATCATTGATTACCTAAAATGATTTCCATTATTTTGTCCAACCCCTTAATATCTTTCCAAATCGTGTGATAACGCAAAAAACACGAGTGATATCGAAAGGCCAATGACACTGACAAGAATATTATTTTTCCAAGGTTATTTCTTTTCGAGTTCCCAAGGGCATTGTTTTTTTTATTACCTATCGTCTATTCCACGCCCCCTCACGAATCACGTGATCTAAGTCAACCAATCGCTAATTTTCGTTGCATCAGCGTTGCACCTGAAGAGGTTACCCCCGCTAAAATCACTTTCAGTGATAAAAAAAAAAAATGCATTCTATAGTTGCATTCTTCCCGATCTGTCACCTCCTACGTGAAAAGCAGCATCGACAGAGGGAACCTTTATCGGGACCTCCGACCTTTCCCTCAGCGAGGACAGCGTCGTTCGTCCGGCAGACGAACAGTTCGTTCGTCGTTCGAAGGAAACAAGGAGAGGGTGGGCACGACGGACGCGTTCGATCGTCGGATGGCACAGCGGGGGCGCAATTCTAACTGTTGCATTCGGTTAACGCCGGAGCTGGCCGGCTGGCGCGATACGGCGCCGCGCAAGTTATTAAAGACAATCGATCTAATTTTAATCTCATCTTTCGCCCACGCTGCCGCGTTCGCGTTCTCTTGGGGAAAAGCGGAGGCGTCTGGTCGCGCGACCTCGCAGGGGACACTGCTCCTGCCGCGCCTCCATTGGCTGATGGCCGACGGCGCCAGCGGAAAGTATCCTCGTCTACCTTCCACGCGTTCCGCGCGATCGTCTCGCTGTCTCTCCCCGCTCCCCAAGTTGTGCCGGACGAGCCAGGCGGGGAGTCACTGGTCGTGGAGGGGGAAGCTAGTCGGACGGAGACATCGCGATGTACCCTTGACGTGCTGGGTGCGACAAAGTTGCGACGTGACGGAGCGTCTCGATCGGAGAAGGATGAGTCGTTTCGCGAGGAAAGGAGAAAATTCTGGGGAACGACGGAGAGAGGAGCTTGGAAGCCAGCGATGGGTTCGAGAAACGTCGAATTTTAGCTCGAATGCATCTCACGAGAATTTAGGATCCGAGCTACAGTTTCAAGTTGCGCGTCGTAACGTAAGTTACGTTAGTTAACGAACGCGAATCGTTCGTAAATGTTTCTTCAATCCAAACAGCAACCGGATGGAATTCCAATAAAACTGTGCGGTGCGGTGTTTATGTACATTGAAATGCCCATCGCTAACGTAACTTGCCGGTTCGGTGGAGGGGAGAAGGGTGCAGGTGGCGCGACAGAGTCGAACGATCTATAACGGCATAGCGTCGCGTCGGACGGAGACGGAGGCAGATGCGACGGGAGGGGAATATCGGCGCGTTACGGTGTGGTTGGGGGACAGAGACGCGTGGAAGGGGATAAAGAGGAGCGAGCGCGCAGCAGGAAAGCCGCCGGGCGCCATACTGCTTTCGTTGGTTCGGCACAGTACGCGCCCAGCGCCTACGCGGATCGTCGCGGTGCTCGTCGTCCTCGTTTGTCGTCGACTGGTGGTGTAGTTACTCTGTTGCCTTTTTTTTTTTTGTATACCGTTCGGGTTTTCTCTCCTCTGTACGAATATCTCCGCGTGTCGGCGACACAGGCCGGTCGAACGGAATCAGTCGGACGAGAGCTACGGGAGCAAGAAAAAAAAGAGGAGAACGTGGTTTCAGTTCGGCCGCCGCCACCGCCGCCGCCGCTGTTGTCGCTGTTCTTTTCTCGACCGGCTCTCGCGAGGAGCGTGCGTCTTTCTCTCGTCGGTGGCCGAACAGACACAGTGGTGGAAGAAGAAGAAACACACGCCGGGGATTTTACACGCTCGCGGACACTGGACTGTGCGGCTCTCTTTCTCCCTCTCTCCCTCTATTCCTCTCTGTCTCTGGTTTTCAAAGTACTGGCCGGCTCTACGCGTACCGCTAGGTGAGTGAATATCGTGAAATGACATACACACACATACACAGACACGCAAGAGGATTGAAACCACGCGCGAGATAGGTTAGGCGACACACGACTCCTCCTGGTGCTCTTCTATTTCTTCGTGATGTGGAGATCTCTCTGCTGTGTCGCCACGCAAAGAGAGACTCCTACGTACGTATAACCATAACCAGGTTGCACGATTGCAACCTGGTCGTGGTCGCAGCCGATACCGGTTACGGTTACACGCTTTTACTTTCGATCGAGGCCGACTCGGCCTCGAGACCCGTCTGCACTTTCGGAACAGCTGCTCACCGCCCCGGACCGCGGTTTCCACCAGCCGGACGAAGGTTAACCTTCTGTTTTACCGTCGTCGCATCTCCACGCCCGATTCCTTTTCCCTCCTGTACGAGCAACCGTGTTCTCTCGATCGGCTGCGTCGCTCTTTGCACTGGAAAACGTTAGTCACTACAGCCGATTACACGCGCGCGTTCATCGCCCGACTTTAAACACGGAGCCCGATAGCAAAAATTGTTGACGGCTGGAGATTTCGAACGAAATTGGATTTTGAATCTTGCGTCATTGAAACTTTTATTAGGCTGAATTTATTAAGAGAATATGGTCGACTATTTTTGAGAAATTTTGTCAGCGCGTGTCTACAGTGAAACAAGACGTGTATCGGCCCGAATTCTTTCCGGTAACCAATTGATTCGTTCGTGCCCATCGACGGGCCAATAGACGATCAGTCGAAAGACCGCAGTTTATCATTTCGAACGGGACGTGCCGGCGACTATATTTCACCCGTTCAACAAACATACGTCTCCCTACGTGTATGTGTTCTTTAATTCTTTCCACGCGTCTTTTCTTTCGTTTTTTCTTCTGTTTCTTTTTTGCACACGTTTCTCGTATTTGTACGCGAGCTGGGCGAGCAGCTCGGAAGCGGAACCGCATTGTACTGGAAGTGATATCGAATCGTTCATTCAAGCGAAATCACCGATATTTCAAAGGTTATCTATCGATGGTATGTGTATATATATATATATATATATATACACAGCCATTCACTGAAAACCGGTATTTAACTATAGTTCGGAGTTCCTTCAACTCGTGCTTCGCAGTTAAAGTGTACTAATTAGTTCGATAACTAGAGCGATTCCATTCAACTAGCGAGAAATTTTACTGCGATATTAATAAACTGACGAGTGTACTGATAATTTCGATCTTACAGTTACACACGAGCACCTTTCGCTGACGAATTTCTTAAATTCTACCTGATTTTGATCTTTTTTCAAAAACAATCGACTCGATACAAAGTGCTCTCGTCGCGATTCACCTTTTAAATAAGCTTTTAGACACCTTTGCAAGAAGCGCCGCAATTTTACTTTGAAATTTCACCGTGAAAACGTTTAAAAGTTTCTGCTCGAAATTATATCCTCCCCTCGGGGGGGAATAGTTTCATTTTTACATTCACGATAGAACGGGTCAAAGATTACAGAGAGACCGAGGCAGTTTTTATCGTCAAACTAATATTTGCCTTTTGACGGCATGTAAATAGACGAAACGTTTTGAAGACGTTTCTCAATGAGATTTCCCCGTGAAACAGAGGTCTGTTTTATGGCAACTCGTTACTCCCGTCCCCCAACGTTGTCTCCTCGCCCTCTTCCACGGTCGTAACGGAACTTCCTGTTTACTTGGCACGAGTTTTTTCCCTTCGCCGTGGATGTTGCATCGATCTCCTTGCCACCGAAAGTGAAATCCGCCGGTGGCCCGGGCTTGCGAATCTCTTTTCGTCCACTCCCCTTGCTTTCCCACCCGGATTTGCATGCCATCGCTGCTTCCCTGCGACTCGCGGCTAACGTGATCGCGTTGAATCTAAATCTCGTGGAGAATAATTACCCGGCAAATAAATAAATAAGAGACTTGTGTTTTGCTCAGAAATCGAGATCGACGTGTCTTTCGTCGAAGCGCGGACAGAGTTTTAAATTTTCAAAGTTACAGATTTTTTTTTTTTTCGTCCGTGTAAGGATTTCCTTAAAAATTAAACAGATTTTTTATTCGTTGATCTTATATTTTTAATCTGAAGTTTTCAATTTTTAAAACCCAAATCTTTCTTGGGTTTTAAAACGTTTCAAAGTTTGAACGGATTCGGAGTAATCTTAATTCTTAATTAATGTTTTCTTGGCGGGATGTTTGAAATTAGAAATTTTATGAATAATTGTACGACTTTGTTATCTTAACTGTAACAATTAATATTTCAAACTTCCGTTTTTTAGAAGCGCTTGAAAGATACGGATATTCTTGTCAAAACTAATATTACTCTAATAACACTCTCTGTTTGGACAGAAATGTATTTGTACGAATTTATTCATTATAATCATCATTTAAGTTATAACGATCTATATGTAGAATATTTTTATATGGTTATTTCTTCATTTATATTACTATTTTTAACTATCAGTATTATTAGTTACTATTAATGTGTGTTAGTAGATACTTTCATTTGTTTATTTATATTAATATTTTTAACCAAAGTGAAGTCTATATGAAATGTATCAACATTAAACGTACCGAAATCCGATCAAATGACCAGTTTGAAACCTTGCTTTTTTTCTCTTTCATTCATTCAGATCTTTAACAAAAAAGAAAAATGAAAGAATCGATTTTTTATCACTGAAAGTGATTTTAGCGGAGATAATCTAGAAAATTGGGCCTCTTCAGATGCAACGAATGCAACGAAAATTAGCGATTGGTTGATTTGGGTCACGTGATTCGCGAGGGGGCTTGGGGTAGACCTCGAGTAGGAGTGGCTTGTCTGGTCTACTGAGCGATTGCGCCTGTAATTTGTTTTCTATCGATTCAAATGTTTGCATATCAATAAAATTTTATGGCAAAACAGTCATCTTTATTTCCTAGTCAGAACAGTTGCTTCTGGGCCTTTCAGTGAGACGAATCGTACCGAAGTACCAGTCGTGCAGTTTTTTTTTCTTATTATTTCATTCCCTGTATCAAATTAACAATTATCCTCTATATTCCTTTCGTAAAAAGAGCCGACCGATTATAGTAGAAACAGCTAGATGCATGTACAGGATAACCACTGAAAAACTGAAGAGTTTCGAGGGATGTTATTTTTCACGCAGTACTGAAAAAAATCCATATTTCCAAATAAAATAATAAAAAATTTAAAAAACACGTGTCTGTGAAAGTTATTTTCGTTTTATATCGTTCAGTTTTTGTTTATATTCCCATTTTACTCTATAGTGAAGTACCGATACACGGTTCAGCGTTAAAAGAGTAAAGATAATAATTCGTAGAATCCTCGCGGACACCGTATATTTCTCTGTCCCCTTCGTTTCGTACGTTTGTCCTGGAAGAACGATTACGTTTATTGCAGCTCCGGCTGCACATGGTCCGTTGAATGGCAGTTTCGTTCGTTCGTTTTGGAAAAGTGACCGTGCAGCTTAGAGTTAGAGCGCGTCGTGCCGGGCAATCCGTGAAAGGGCACACAGGGCTGCTGGTCTCTCTCTCTCTCTTTCTCTTTCTATTTTTCGGCTATGCACGGCCCGGGCAGCAGATGTTCCTTACGGACGGAAGACACCACCGAGTCTCGTCCGCCATGAGTCCCCTCGTAACAACGGGGTTCTACCTCGTCTCCTCCTCCGCGAGACATAAATCCCGAGTTCTGGCTCGGTGCATTATGCATGCCGCGCGATGTACGAAATATTACCATAAGTGGCGTGTTCTCTCCCCGTGTGCACCAAGACGGATCGCTTTTCGCGTTAGCTCGGAACCCGCTCTTTGCCGGCCATGGGAAACGCCGGGCTTGGCCTCTCGATTTCTAGACACGCGACGCTTTTCTGATATCAACGTCGACGCCGCTCGACTTACCCTTCTTTCCTTTTTTCATTTTGCTACCGGAATACACGATCAGGCCTTTACTCCGAGCTGTGTTTCTTGAATTTTAGTTCAGTTTCGCTCGTCACTGGGTCACCGCGTGACTCTCGCCTGTACTCGTAGCAATTCCAGTTTTCCTGTTTCTAACGCTGCTTTCGACAGGGTATTTGAAATGGTTGATGGAAGAAGAAATTGCTTGTAAGAGGAAACATGTATTATTTGTTACAGACAACTATCGTTACAGAAATTTTGTGAATAATTGTAACGATATAGAAGCTTTATAAACGATTTTGTTATTTTATATGACTTTGCAAGTGCTTAAAAGATACGGACGAAATATTTTGAAATGTTCAAAATTTACAAATATATTTTTATTTTGTACAAGTATTGTATTTGATGTTTCATAAAATATCAAATGTAATATATAAAATATAAAAAGTATTGTATTTGATGTTTCATAAAATATCAAATGTAATATATAAAATATAAAATACAAATATACACAAACTCAATGTACAAATATAAATTATACTGTATATTGTATTTTATATTTTACAAATATAAAATACAAATTTTCATACAAATTTAACGCACAAATATAAATTATACTATATTTGTTTATTTTACATTTCACAAACACATCTGCCACAAAGTGACAAATTGTAATTACTTTTCTCGCATTGCAAAGAAAAAAAGAAAAATTGCCATTTCTCTGTGACGATGTTCACAGCCAAATACAGTAGAATTTGCAAGTACAAATTCGTAACATCCAGAGACTTTTGCTCCTCTTTCGTCACAAGGACAGCAAAGAGTCCCTTGAACACGCTCACGTCCGTTCCTCTCGGATCTTAATCTGCGTCGAATTGAAATTTCGCTGCTTGAAAGAAAAAAAAAAAATAAAAAGAAAGAAAACAAATTTTCATCCAACGTGGTGTCCCCGTCGCAATTTCTACCCTTTGCCTGGACAGTTCTCTCTCTCTTTCTCTCTTTCTCGCGGCTGAACTGGGAATTTCATATATTCGCAACGTCGCCGGCGCGCGAGGCAATTCATTCGCGGCGTCTACGCGTTTCTCTCTCGCCGTGTCTACCCTGGGTCTCTCCGTGGGTCTCTCTGGCAGGCGCGCGATCGTTAACCGCGTGTAGGTTGCCGGCGAAAACGCGCGAGTGGTTCCTGGAAGGAGGAAAAGGGGGCGAGAGAGAGAGAGAGAGAGGAAGACGGTTGAATTTCGTAGAAGCTGGCTCGCGAGCAAGGGGACGAAGAAAGAAGAACTAAGAAAGAAGGGGGTGGATGGGGGTGTGCGCGGATGCAGCGAAGGGGATCGCTGCCAAGCAGCTGATGTAATTTTCTTTTTCTTCCACTACCGTCTTTCTCTTCGCCTTTCATTCCCTTTCTCTCTCTCTCACTCTCTCTCCCCGCTTGCTTTCATCATCGCCTTTCCAGTTAGCCGGATCGAACGAAATCGAACTCTTTGTTTGACCGAGGAGAAAAATCCTCGGTCGCTTGTCAAACTTCCTTTAAATCGGATACCTCGTGTCTGAGTGTCGACCTGCGGTGTCGATTCGCACGGCGATGGGGAAAGAAAACGAGAGAGAGAGAGAGAGAGAGAGAGGCGAAAGGGGCGGTGTTGCCATGGCGAGTTTCGCGTGTCAATGGGATCCCTCGAACGAGTGTTAACGAGAAAGTGCCGGAACCTGGGGAAATCGCCTCCTCCTGTTTTTTCTTTTTTTTTCACAGAATTACTTCGCCTTCTATCTCTCTTCTTCGTCTTGTCTCGTTTTTTCAAAGAGACGACTCTGCGCACTCCAGTCAGCATTGCTAAATTTGGTCCCAGAATTACAGTCAAACCTGTTTTCGTGCGTTACATGAAAAAGCTGCACAAAAAAAAAATATTGAGAAATTTCATAAATAGTTTTTTACAACATATTAACTAAATAGCTAAAACAAAGCGCTAAGCTACAACTAAATAGCTAGTTAGTTTTTTACAACATATTAACTAAATAGCTAAAACAAAGCGCTAAGCTACAACTAAATAGCTAAAATAGCTATAACAAATAGTTTTTTACAACAATTTTTTTTATGCAGTGGAGAGGGACCGCATGAAAAAAATTCGCTTGGAAAATATGTCAAAGATTTACGAAATAGCGAGAAAGTGCTTCCCAAACAAAATAAATAATTAGATTACGCGTGGAAATTTTATTTTAAAAAAAATTTAATTTCTCATTTTAAACACGAAATTAAATTTTCACGCAATTAAACGCTACTCGTCGTAATCCAAAACGCGCATCTTCTTGCGACGAACTCTTTCAAAATCGCTTTCGTCACTTGAACATATTACGGTTGCTTTATTTTTCGTTACCATGAAGTCGGTGATAAGTTTTTGCGACGACGGTCGTTTGATCAGCTGCTTGTAAACGTCACGTACTCCGGGACACCCGGGTCGACAAAAAGACTAAAATCCTTCTACACCTCAATGGTCAAAAGATATGCATGTACGCGCTTCGAAGGTTCGTAATTAACTGGTGTTACTACTTGGCGTAATATGCATGTACATATTGGAATTGGCTGACGCAGTATGCACATACATTGTATATCATATGCATTGTATCAGTTTATATGTGTACACTGATGGAAAACATTACAACGGTGTTGTAATGCCAACACCGTTGGCATTCATATACCGCACAAAATAGGACCGCACAAAAACAGGTGACTGTTTGACTGTAATTGTCATTCACGTTAGAGAAGAAGAATGATTCGTTCACTGTGTCATTTCAATTTTTACCTAATAGAACTTGTAATGTTATAGAATAGTCCCCAGTTACGGTTCGTAACGTTCGATAAATATATATATATATTTTTGTAGCTTCAAGCTTCCCAGTAGCGAGAAGGTCGTAATTATTTCGATCTTCGAGCGATTCCGATTCCGATAACCCCGTTTTTCCCCCGTTTGTTTCATTAATCACGAAACTTTCAACGCCAAGAGAATGCAATTTGTCTTCGTTCGCCATCTGAGAAACAAAAAGAGAAGAAGAAAAAAGAAAATTCCACTCGCGCGTGAATTGCAGCCAGGGGGGTGCAAAAGGGTTTGCATAACCTCCCTCTTTTTTTTCGAGAGGGAGAGAGAGAGAGAGAGAGAGAGAGTCGAAGCAATTACACTTTCTCGTAGAACGTTCAATGTCGAGTGACTCGGTTCACGGTAGAACGAATGCCCAGGCAGTTCGCTGATGAATTAGGTTACATCCAAATTACACCTCTAGCTGCGAAGAGCTAGAACCCACTTTCAACGAGCTATTCCTAGAGAGGGGTATTCCGTCGGACACTTCTTTCGATGATGGTAATTTATGACTCGCGCACTCGCGATAGTGTTAATTTAATTGTGCAGGTGTCTTGATACTCGCGAGGAATCGTCCTGAATCTGACGTAAAAAGTCAGTTAGTTCCGCTGAAATTCGTCAGATGGACCGTTGCAAATCAAAAATTTTATAATTCCAATAATTGGACGTAGTGATAGTTCCAATAATAATTATAATCCGAATTAAAAGTGTTGAATAGATGAGAACTGTTATCTCAGTTGAAATAATTTTCGTAATAGTACTTTTGAATTTGTTGGCAGTGAAGGATCTTGTTAAGAGTATTAATTTCTTTAAATATTTTAATGACGGAGAAAGGCAGAGCTTTGGTATTTCAGAAAGAATCTTCAACCTAAAATTGTGACTGCAATTAATCTACAGTCTTGCTTTTTCTCTTGCACATGTAAATCTTGTAGATCAGAGAGGGCTAACTGGCTGCCTAAGAGGGCTAAGTGGCGCTTGGGCGATGTAATGGAGGGGGTAGGTCGATCTAATGGAGGGGATAGATCGACGCAGTGGAGGGGATAGCGCTAGCGCTCAGGAAAGTAGGGGCAAGACCGCCAGTTAGCTCTCTTGTAAGTGATCTATTATTAATACAGTTACCCTGCTCAGAGTATTAACCATGTTTTTTAGCAATGTCCTCTGTCGAACAAAATTTATAAAACAATACCTAAAACTAAACTTTCTTCTTCTAACGTATTGTTTGCCAAACTTACAAGTATGCAGTCTCATTTATTGCCTTTTAAAAACTTGTTTTTTCTTTTTCCATTAATCGCTTTGCATTGCAAAATCATTTTCTCGAGCAAATGAAAATTGCTCAAATAAAAAAAAGAAGAAGAAAAGAATTTATCACAAATAACTAAAATTATCCTCGACTGTGAATAATCGTATGATACGACACGCGTATAAATTTGTTGATAGACGGAAAGAGGGGCGCGGCTTTTAAGAAACGAAAGGGGTCCGACCGGGCATTTTTGAATTTCGCGAGAAACGAGAAACGAGAAGCGTGGCTTTGTGCCCCATTTATCTATCGTGAAATTAACATGGACGCGGCCGCGTCATCGTGCGCTCTCACGCCCGTTCATTAAGACTCATTAGCGGCGCGGTGACCTCCGCAGATCCTCCGATTACACGGCGCGCGGTACACGTCCTCGTACAGGTTCTCTGGACGCTCAGATGCCCGACACGTCCGCCGATATATCATTTTGTATATCGGAGGGCGAAACCCTTCCCGAGCGCCAGCAGCCTCCTCTAATCACGATTTCTCGCGATCAACATCGCTCTTTGTGAACACGCCTCTCCTTCTCTCTCTCTTCTCTCTCTCTTCTCTCTTTTCTCTCGACGTCTCTCTATGTGTACGCACATACATAAATACACGTGTCGAAATAGTGTAGCACGAATCGTTCGTGACTCCAGCAGGCCAATTAGCAATGAATGGGGCATTCGAGTCATTCCTGTCTGACGTGAACCCCCGTTTATGGGCATTCGGGTTTATTACTTGCGTAATAGTATTAAGCAAGAATGGAAGATCGATTCGTTCGTACGATTCCTAGATCTATAAATAGTTACCTGACGTTAACTTGTAATTCGATCAGTGACGTTCCTTTGGAGAATTTGAACACTTGCGTAACAGCGTTGGACAGGAATGTAAAATCGCTTTATTCGTACGTTTCGTAAATCTATAAATAGCACGCTGATGTTAATGTCTAATTCACTCATGTGATTCACTGGCGTTTCTTCGGAGAATTCGGACGCTAGTGCAGTAATGCATTAGACAGGAAAGCAAGATCGCTTTATTCGTGCATTTCCTAGATTTATAAATAGCCAATGACGTAATTTGTAATTTGATCAATGACATTCTTTTGGAGTTTGGAGAATTTGGAGTTGAAAGTGACAGAGGACAGTGGCAAAAATATTTTCGTGGCGAGAAACGTTCGAGGATGGTCAAGATAAAATGAACGAGGGAAGAACCGAGGGAAGTACGTTTCGAGGAACAAAGCTTTCGAAGCGAAGCTAATGGAATAGTGACCGGAGAAATTTCGAGTAGTTTTTTTTTCCTCGTAGATACCAGGATGAAAGTACATAAATTTCGCCCCCCTAAGCATTTCTAGCATTTGCTCGGAACCGAGTCGCTTTTTTCGTCTGAAAAAGAATTGGTACAATTACTTTGAGAGCTTAGCAACGGAGATCTTTAATCAGTTTCGTACAAGCTCGTAGAAACAGAGTAAAAAATTAATATGTAAAAGGATGCATTATTTAAAGAAGTGTTCTTAATTTCGTCCCTTTGGTTCTAATCGGAAACAGATTAAAAGGAACGTCGTGTCATTCGCTCTTTTTGTGCATCTAAGAAATATTTTATCGATGAAAATATATTTTTCGTGCATCTAAGATATATTTTATCTATGTGGAAATGAAATTAAGAATTTATACGAAAATCACGTACAAATTTTCTGGTCTTTTTGTAGTAAGATTGCTTGTTTGCTACGCTGCCATGTATCTCCTACAGTTAGTTCATAAAAACAATGTTCCATTTTCATACAGTGTTCAACTAACACTCTCCAACTTTTCTGTTTGGACACGTTCAAGACACGATCAGTGATATGGAAAAATTTCGGATTTAACAATCAATATTTAAATAGTCAGGGACCTATCGAGCCGTGTTAACCTCTTGCCACGCACGTCCAGAATTTGTTGTCCCAAATTGCAACATTTTTATCAGTTTTAAGTATATTTAAATAACCCAAGCTACAAAAACAAGTGATAAGTTTATTAATACTTCTTAGTAATTTCTGTCCAGTGAAATCATACCGACGAGTTCAAAAGAAAAAGAAAGCGACGAATTCTTGCATACGGTTCGGTCTCTCGTTATGGTCCGCGGACCAGTTATTAGCGCAAGGAGTTAGAACAGGCTCGTTTTTTCCCTCAGACGGCACGACGACGACTATTCAGACGGCATACACTTCAATTTTAACCTAGACTGTGGCGTCGTAAATGCAACCTGCTGGTCAGAAATGTCCCGTAACTCCGGATCCGCATCCTGGAGGTGGAACCGTCGCGCGATGCGAACGAAAGCTTCTGGTCGTGTCCGCGTAGTCCAACATGGTACTTTGTATACTGCTACTGCTCGATACTGCTACTACGTACACACGTTCAGACATATCTGGCCGTGTACGTTGTCTACACGGTTGGCAATTAGCCCCGGGGAACATGGCTTATGTGCCAGCGCGCATAGCCACCGGGATATTATGGTCACGTAACGGAGACGACGATGGAATTCGTCGGGGAGTCGAATGACGAATCTTCGATGCCAATGGCGCATCCTGTTCCCGCCGCGGCGATTTTCGGGCGTTGCATTTTAGTCGTCTCGTTAACCATGTTTGACTCATTTCCATATTTACCGATCGTCGTATATTTATTCTGCTCTGACTCTTCACGGTCCTGTTGGATGACCAACTAGACCTGATAATATTGGCTCAGTGCTGACGCTGACATGAGTTTTAGTAGTATAGTATCGTAAGTCGTTGTTAAATCATAATCTGTAGTTGTAGTTACCATATAGAAGCGTGAATGACTAACTAGTGGAATTTGCTAGTTATGAATAACTGTTGTAGGGCATTTTCAGAGGTCTATTACTGTCGAGATTAAACATAAATAATATTTATTTAATAATAATGCTGGTGATTATACAAAGTAAAGAACACAGATTAACAACGATATACGCTTGTTACAACTCAAATATCTCAAATAATTTCTTTCTCTTTCACGCATTTCTTCACACTACAGGCCGTCTGTTACAATTAAATCGTAACTTAACAACGACCTACGATACTGCAATAGCTGCTCTATTTCGCATCTCGAATCCGACGTTCAGTATTCTATTCCTATCAAAATTCTATTCCTATCTCTGCTTCAGATAAAATTATTAATAAATTCTAATTCGAGCCGATCTTCAGATTTTTAAATAGATTCCCCTTTCGGAAATGCGATTCGTCTTGTTATCGACTTGGTCGAACTAATTGCAATCAGCCCGATTTGGTATTAAATTAGAACTATTGGGTCCCAGGGTCGGTCGAAAAAAATTGAATTAAATCTCGCTTCGTTCGTGAACGATCTCGGCGGACAGGCCCCAGACGTTCTTATTCCTCGTAATTCCAGTTGCAGGCGTTCCACGATTCCCAGCGTGGCTCACTGTCTCGATACCACACGCTGTTTTTCCCTCGGCGGCAGTAACTCGCAGTCGGTAGGCGGATTGTCGCGAATCCGTCCGCTGGTAAATGGACACAGAGGTCTGGAAGGGACTCTGTCTCTGTCGCGCCACGTGTGTGTCAAGGCAATTTACTGCCTTCGGCGAGAATGCTCGCAGACATCCTCCACGCACGTGCGTCCTCATCGGCGAAGAAACGTCGCCGCCCTTTGACCACCCCCCTGATTTACGCTCGAACGAAGCACGCGAGTTCGCGAGGGAAGCTCGCGATGAAAACTGGTAGGAAAACGAGCTCCCTCGGACGAAAGCGTTTTCTTTTTTCCTCTCCGGTTGTATTCCAATCGTTTCGCCCCGCAATTTACGATCTTGTCTCTGTTCTCCGTGGACCAATCTCTCTTAAGGTGCTCTTAAAGTTCTGAAAAGCGTTTGTACGCTTTCTCTGTTCTCGGAAACGTTTTAATTATGAAAAACCATTGGCGAGGAAGCTAACGTTTAATTGGATAAAAGTCAAAACAAAATAGTATGTTACGCCTTCTGCTTTTGCGAGATTAAAAGTTTGTAACGAGTTTATAACTGATGAATTTTACGTGTGTGTGTATGTTGTATCGCGCTTGTGCCACGTTTGAAGTCATTTTATCGAGAATTACGCGCAAAGGAGGAATCAAAGACACAAATTGAAAATTTTAACGAAGTCCTCTGGATAAATGACGATCATTATATACATGGATGTACTCTACTAACGCGTGCGTGCTAACAGCGACTTTATGGTTCTGTATGCGTAAATGTAATGTTTGTATTTCGAAGAATGTTAACAGTTAGTTTGATTATTTAGACTCACACTGATGCTACAACTATGATAAATCAAATGTTACTAAAACCTAATATGAAAATTACCAGAACCATAAAGTTGCTGTTAGGACTCACGCGTCCGCAGTATTAAACGATTAAGAAACTTTTGCTATTTTTCAAAAGAACAAAAGAAAAAGTTTTATCTTCGTGAATGTTAACAGTTAGTTTGGTTATTTAGACTCACACTGACGCTACAACTATGATAAATCAAATGTTACTAACCTAAACCCAACGTAATACAGAACCGTAAAGTCGCTGTTAGGACTCACGCGTTAAATGATTAAAAAACTTTGTTCACCATTTTCCAAGAGAACTATTAGGTTCCTTGCGAAAATTTTGCCAACATTTTGATGCTGAGAATGTAGAAAAATTGCGTCGCATGTGTTGGACACGATTTCGCAGGCCCGTCGTTCAATCCCCGTTGAAAAAAGAGGAAGGAAGACGGTGTTTAACGGGGTCTCCGCGGCATTAAAAAGTTTCACGGCGAGCAATGCACCGCCTCGGGTAAATAGCGCTCGTTGCGACTCCTCGTTGCCGGCTCCTCGAGCTCGCAACTTTCGATGGACGCTCGCTTTAATGGTATTTTCGTGGCATTTTACCTCCGAGGAACGCGAGTTCCTCGGACCAACGCCCGGGCGAACACGCGCGAATTTATCTTTCACGCTGTTGACCTTTTTTCCCCTCGAATTCTTATCGGTACGCTCTCCGGGTTTTTACGCTCCCCAGAAATTTATTATACCGTGTCGGAATGGTTAAAGTGATTAAGTGGTTAAACGGTCAAAGTTAATTCATAATTCTTCAGGTTTCCAAGTTTTCTCTTTTTCTTTTTTTATCACTGAAAGTGATTTTAGCGGGGGTAACCCAGAAAGTCAGATGCAACGCTAATGCAACGAAAATTAGCGATTGGTTGATTTGCGTCACGTGATTCGCGAGGGGGCGTGGCGTTGTCTGGCACTGAGCGATCGCGCCTGTAATTTGTTTTGTATCGATTCAAATGTTTGCACGTCAATAAAATTTTATGGCAAGAAAGTCAGAACAGTTGCTTCTGAGCCTTTCAGTGAGACGAATCGTACTGGGGTACAAGTCGTGCAGTTTTTTTGTTCTATGTATTTACGTCGGTGAATCTTTGCAGAAGCGAACTGAATTTTCGAAAGTTTCTTTCTTTCTTTTCGCATTGTTTTCGAACTTTGGAACTGTTGAACTTCGGAATGTATAAAATGTGAAGTACAAAATATCAAGAGAGAGAGAGAGAGAAAGAGAGAGCGATATTTAAACGAAATTTTAGTCGGTAACTAAATGAACTGTGAACTATTGCTTGTTTATTCAGTTAATCGTGCCTCGATAATCTCCCTATAAACAGAGTCTTGCGACAATGTCCATAAATTTCTACTTGGACGTCTACTACTTTATTACTCTCATTCACAGAAATCCAAATTTATACGAATATCTGAATTTACTTATCTGAACTTCCGATATTTCTCAATGAAACGATTGCGATCGGTTCTCTCCCCTCTTTGGTTTTCTTTTGAAACGATAGAAACGGTGCTCTTGTCGAACAGGAATTTGCATTCCTCGTTCAATAATGATATTTAGAAAGGTTGAAGTTCTCTCCCTTTCTCCCTCTCTCTCTCTCTTTCTCGAAGATCTCCGTTTGATATTGAAATAAGGACGATGGAAGATAAGACTCCGCCTCGGACAATTCCCATCGGGAATCGTTCGGAATTGATATGCAGCTGAGTTCGCGTACTGGCCGTTCGAATTTTCAAGGCGTGCGCGCGCGAGATAAAGAAGTTCGTTTGAATATGCACGTTCCACTTCCGCGATACGACGTAAAGTCGGAGTGCAGGGAACACCTGTTGGGATACTTCGAAGCAGGAGCGAAGTTTCGCGTAACGCACTCGCCCTCCCCCTTTCGTCATCATCGATCAAAACTGTTTCGATCGCAGAGACGACTGTCGACCAGACCCGGGCGAAATTTATTTCGAATAATAATTCGTGAATAAATTTTTGAAACAACGTTCTTTGGTATTTGGCGAATAACGTTAAGTATAGCTGATTTGGGTGATTGAAGGAATTCGAAGCTTCGATGCAAACAATTTGGGGGAGGGGGAGATAACAAATTGTTTGAAGGACTGATTGTTTGAGAAAATAATATTTATTTGATAATCGAAAATTTGTCTTTGAAATAACATTCGACGAAACCAAAGTACTCAAAGTACTCAAACGAAATAATCAATGCAAATCAAAATGGAAATTAAAATAATTTATCAGTGCGTGCTATCGCGGAAGAAAATTTTCTTGCAATTAGTTTTTAACAGGACTCGTTCCCCAAACGTTTGGTCCGTTAATGAAAACAAAATTTTCGAGGGCATCTCTGTTAAAGTTGCTCTCTGATGACGAAGACAAGAGAGGAATATTATATTTTACAAATATCAATCGTTTTTCGGATAATGAAACAATTTTCTGTTTCTCGTACTCGTTATTTGTAACCAAAGCTCAAAAAGTTCAAAAATCTTTTAAAAATTCTTTGATCACGTGCCTTTCTTAAAAATCTTTACATTTTGCGATTAATATCATTAACCTAAGTATTAACAAACGAGCTTACTTACTTACAAGATTTTGTTAACCGTAATTTCCAAAACCTAACCGTAATTTCCAAGTCTCTGAGTTTGGACAGTAATCAGAAGATAGATTCAGATTTCTAGATAAATTCATCCAGTAAAAACGCTTTGCTTTACGGAAATTTATACTTCGCCCAAAAGAACGGGTTGTTACAGTTGATTTTGCGAGAATTGAAGGTTTTTAGCTCTTTAGCTTAATCGCGTTTATGTACACACGTACATCCTTTGAAACGATTTTGTGAGAAAGAAAGCGGAACCGCTGAAGAAGAACGGAGAGTGGGGAGGTGAGGAGAGAAAAGAGAGGAAGAGATATTTTTCGCACAACGCGGCACCCGCATCCCGGTCACGATTAATTAACCGGCAACCGGGCGTGTCCTATTTACCGAAGTTAAATGGAAAATAGAACGGCGGAGGATTGAACGGTGCAGGAAGGGACGAAAGTCGATGGCTCCTTCCGGCGCGGGTCCACGCGATCGTTCGGTAAAAAGTTTTCGATCGTCGACGTATGGAGGCTGATGACGCTCTTTCAGTCCGCGAAAATTACTTTTCCGCACGGACGTTCGAACGCGCCTGGTTTTACGATCCGCGTTGCGTATAAAACTAGTAAATATTTCAAATACCAGCAAATATATTTCGTTTCTTCGTACTTTACTTCGTTGCCTCATTTTCGTACATATGTATTGTATTGTATTTAATCCGGTGAATACTTTATCGGTGTTTCTTCAAGAAGAAGTTCGTTTCATCGCTAAAGAGATCGAAAGAGTTCTTTTTATCACTGAAAGTGATTTTAGCGGGGGTAACCTCTTCAGGTGCAACGCTGGTGCAACGAAAATTAGCGATTGGTCGATTTGGGTCACGTGATTCGCGAGGAGGCGTGGGGTAGACCTCGAGTAGGAGTGGCTTGTCTGGTATCTACTGAGCGATCGCGCCTGTAATTTGTTTTCTATCGATTCGAATGTTTGCGTATCAATAAAATTTTATGGCAAAAATTTCCTAGTCAGAACAATTGCTTCTTCCTTTTTTACAAGAAAAAAAACGTCCTACTGAAAGATACAAGCGGAAACAATTATAACACAATTATAACAAACTTGAGAAAAGTTAAATATAAACTAGAAATTTACCTTTAACCCTCTGGTTCAAAATTTCCACTTTAGTTTCTAAGAAATTTATAGTTAATCGAGCTTCTTTCGTTTGTTTCTTCAACTTGAAAAAAACTGGTGTCGAAAAAAACGAAGAAATACGCATACTGATATTATTTCGACCTCAAAAATGAAACGTTCAAACGGTTTACCCTTCGTTTGTCCGAGATTAGATTCGTCGAAATTGATTCAAACGAAGTCGAAGGCCGAGCCGGCACGAGGAACGACGTCTGTTTGACAAACCTCGTTGGCTAGCAATAATTTCTAGCAGCGTGCTGTGATACGTTCGGCACGAGGTTCTTCGCTCTCGCGAAGATCGGACGATGCTCCGAAACGAAGCGCCTTCTACCCTCTTTTCAACTTCCGGTCACACAAAGCGGACATTGTCTCTCTCTCTCTCTCTCTCGAGCTGCTCGTCTCTCGACGAGCTGCCGAGAGATATTAAAAAAAGAAAAACTCTCGCCCATATAATCGGGCGGAAAGTTCGAATCCCGGACGCCTCCGTTCAAAGGAGACTCTGTCGAAAATTAAAAGCTCCCCATTTCCGCTGATTCTTTCTCGTATTCGGTACTCAAGCGAGCCACTGTTTGACCTGCTACAAACAACCTTAGTTTATGAAACGAGAGCTTCGTTTATACCGGAGCTGCGAAGTTATACCGACCGCCAAAACTTTTTTAGATTTTTTCTTTCTAGTTGTTCGCGCTTTTACTTCCTACGTTTAGTGAGGGTCCAGAAAACGTTGGAAAATAAGTGGTTCTATTTATTTTTTATATTACCGAGACGCGAATTTTGAGAAAACAAGAGTCTTGGGACACTTTCATTTTTCATTCAGTACTTGTATATAGAATAATTACAATAATACAATATACAATACAATATACAATAATACAATATATTAATATAATAATAAAATAATAATACAATATATTAATATATTAACAGAGTCTTTGTTCTGTAAAGTGTGTTTTGTACTTATTGTACAATACGATTACAATTTTATTGTTCAAATACAATAATTTATACTTTTATATTGTGTAATATATCTTGTAAATATTGTATATAATTTATTTTCATTGCATTATCTTTAGTATACAACTATAGTACTTGTCCTAAGATTTCTGAACATGGTTGCAAAATAAAAATTAAGAAATTAAGAAACTCTTTTGGAAGCAAAATTACATTTCATTAGAAAAATAATATGTTCATTTTATTATACGTTGCGTGTTCAGTTAGTGATTGCTAAATATAGTATTACCAAATATTCATCGAAATATGGTCTGCTGTATCAAGTTTCTAAGCAAATTCTTTAATTTCACGTTGAATTGCACAAGAGAAGCTAATACTTGTCGATTTAAAATATCAATTTTCGAGAAAATGACACGGCTATTTGAACTTGATCGTGAATTTTTAATTCTCTTGTTGGACAAAAATAAGAGAGAGAGAGAGAAAGAGAAATGCGTGAACGATAATTTCGCTTCGTCAAGTATAATTAGACACCAGCCTTGAGAATGTTATCACAAATCGATTCTTTCAAATATTTCCGATTTCCGAAAGTTTCATTCCGAGAGAAAAATTTCATTCCGTTTTTCAAAGTTAGCTGCCCATAAAAAGCTCCGAGTTTTAATTCACTTTCTAGAATATTTTAGAAGAATCGCAAGAGAACGCAGAATTTCTGGAAATTCGATTTCTCCGACTTTATGAAAGAAGAATCGAATAACGCGTTACCGAATAATCCCCTCCGTCCCGAAACGAAGCAGAATTCAATTCCGCGAACAGAGCTTCTCGGTCTCTCGTGCAGAAAGAAAACAATCGAACGTGTTCGCACGTACGTAGAATTGCAAACAGCGAGAGAAAGGGGGGGGGGACTCTTGGACATGGGAATCATCAATATTAACGAGGGAAGGGGAGGACGCTTGTACATCTTGTTCGAAGATAAGACCAACCTAACGTCCTCGGCCGCTCGTTCGTTTCCCTTCCGGCGAGTCGTCGGTGCGTTCGTTTCGAAAGTCAGTCACGTCGATCGCTCCGCGTGTCCCGCGTATTTTTTCCCATCGGTCGACGGATCGCACGCGAGACCGAGACGTTATCGCCGCTCGCGGAAAATCCACGGACATTCCAGAGCAGAGCGTTCCGAACGCGGTTCCTTCATGAAGATTAGTTCTCACTCTAGATTAGTTCTGTCCCTATCTTCCTTCAACTTTAGCAGCTACAATTTACACAGGAATGGAAAAAATTTACATTTAAATTTGATGTTTAAAAATATTTATATTTAATATTTAATTTATAATTATATTTTATATTTAATTTGTGTTTAAAAATTTATACATGAATAGAAAAAAAAAGAGTTCGTAAAAGAACTTCTATGGTAGATAGTACTCGCTGAAACATGGAAAAAAGTCCTATAATAAAAACATGGGTCGAAAGATTAATAGTTTCAAAGTTATTATATATACACATAATATTGTGTATTATATATGCAAACGATTTTTATCTATAATATATATTATGTATTTTATTTTATTTTTATTCATTTTATTTATAATATATATTATATATATATATAAACGATTTTTTGAAAATGGACTTTTCTCGTGTTTCAGCGAGTACTACATACCCAGAACCCTATACGAACCTATCCTGAAAGTTTTTCTGTTCACCCTGTATGTATACATGTATTTAACGCGAGTATCGTGGCCGCTTTCGACACTCTCGACGTTCTCAAGTGGAGAGATTGATGCAGTGGAGGGGATAGCGCTAGCGAGGAGTGGGGGTAAGGGCCGCCAGTTAGCCACCTCTGGTCTCTAGAGCGAAGGGAAAAAAGGGAAACGATAATCATATCGGAGGATTTCGTGGCACGAACCTTTCAACCTAGCAGCTAATGGCTCGCTTTCCGTTTTCGCGGAATCTTCGGGAACGTAGTCCAAACGAGCTTTACTACCCCCCTCCCTCCTTCGCCGGAAATTGCAATTCCTTCCTTTCCTTCCTTTCCACAGTCCGAATTCCGCGAAGTCGCTGGACTTCTTTCAGCTTCGCGGCTGTTTGCTTTCGATGCTATCGGGGGTTATTGAAATACCACGGGGCCACGGTAGATTGCGGATCTACATGTAAATGCCATTTCCAGCGCGTAGGGTTATCTCGTTCCGGGGGACAGAGGGGGGTCGTTTCAGTTAGCGAGACGCTTAACGTTGTTTAACCTGTTAACTTGGGCACATTCTGCCAGTGCTTTTACCGTTAGTTACGACGAGTTAATTTCTCGAATGTCCACGGTAAATACGAAAAATATTCATTTGCGTGAAATATAGCGCGGTAGCGTAATGTATATAGTAATTTTAGCGAGTTAACTCGTCATCCGCATAATAAAAAGTATAATAAAATGTACATGTTACTTTTTTGTAATGAAATGTAATTTCATCTTCAAAAAGATTCTTAATTTTTTCTTCTGTTCTGCAATCATTCGGCATATCTTCGCTCAAAAATCTTAGGAATATGTTTGTGTAATGAAGATAGCACGACAAATAAATTATAAATTAAATACAATATTTGGTATATGACAAATACAATAGTTACAATATAAATTACAGTTGAAAAGATTAGCTAGGTTAGAGGAAATACTTTCTTTTGGCAATTAATCACGAATTAATCTACCAAATAAATCTGTAAAAATTCTAAAAATTCTAGAGGAACTCTGAAGACGTTTCGACCCTTATCGAAGCCTCGCTCGTTCGGCGGTGTAGATAAAGTAACCGCGAAATTTCAAAAGTGCTTGGGAAACCGGTAAAAAAAGGTTGGAGGAAGCTATCAATCTTGCAGCAGCAGCATCACCGCCGGGGAGAACGCGGTGCGCACGTTTCCGGCTATCGGCTACCGTTTTTCCATTTGCACCGGCCACCTTTTACACGGAAACACTTTCAGTTAACCACCTGAACCTGTCCAGCGACGCTGCGTCGATCCGACAACGACAAAGCGTCGAGCAATCTAGCAATCTCTCGCGCAGTTTCGGTCGTCGTGTCGAGAGTACACCCTGTACACCCTCTGTTCTTTGTTCGCATTTTTTATTCCAATTTCTCAGAAGCCTCTCAAACCTCTCTATTTGGCTGCTTCATTTCAACAAATTTCTTCATTTACTGCAAACGAGGTAATTAACCTCGAGGCGGCACACGGTGCATGTAGCCGTTTTCCGGTAGAACGATCGATCTGATAATTGGATTATAATTTGTTCGACTGTAAATATCGGATTCTCCGAAGCAGAATCAACACGTTGACTGCCGAATGAAATTTGCAAAATATTTAATTACAGTGAAATAAGATTAAGTTATTTTGTTATTTTTCGAATTTTGGTTTTTATTTATTGTAGTTCGTTAACGAAGAACTTTTTCAGCACGTTTTTCTTATTATATAAACACCCTGTACATACCATTGTTATCGTTTTAATAAAAGATATCGGTACATTACGTTTTTGACAAACGTTAGTTTTTACGAGCACTATACGTGAATTTTGTACGTGGTAAAACCACGGTGTTCTACAGGGTGGGCCAAAAGTTCCTTCCTATCTATTTTTTTAAATAAAACATCAAAATATAAGAAGAGACTAATTTCATTAATTTCAAATTAAATTTTTCATTGCGTTTTGAAAATTATTTCTTTCAAACGTTGACCGCCACAGCGTTCGCAAATTTATTTATTTTAGTAGGAAATTTCTGGCTCATTTCGCTACTGCAAAAATTCGTAGAAAAACGATAATGGGTTGCACAGTCCGAAAAACTTTTCTTTAAAAATAAGAGGTGACTTTAAACGAGACTATAAATCAAGGCAACGTATGGTTCACGGTGGAGAAAATCCAAGATGAAATCTTGCTCGACAGATTAGGTCCGATAAAGATTGGCCGAAAAGAAGTCGAGAGTCTGAAATTACCAGCTTCGAGAAATAATTCTTTGGTCGTAGAACGCAGTCAGTCACGATCGCGCGACCACGCGAGCAAAAATCGTTCGAGCGCGAAATGCCAGAGGCGTTAATAAACGTGGATTTTCGAGTCATGGCAATTATCGTCCGCCGAGGAGACCATTTTCCCCGGCGACTGGGAAATCACGTCGACGATAATTCTCCGGAGAGTGGATCAATAAGGTCTCGCGACATCGCTATCTATATTCTCGGGGATAAATCTCGGGGAATCGGTGCTGCAACAGCAGAATCTTTCTGCTGGTTTATGGTTTGGACGTGCTGCGGATTATCTATGGTCAATTGCTGTCCGCGGGGAAACGAAACGAGATTCGTTCGTTTTTTCCCCTTGGGGGGCAGGGGGGATTTTATTGCGTCATTACCTCTGTCATTTGTATATCGTATGTTTTTATTAAAATTTGAACGTCGTAATTTTTCGTTCCTCGTTACTGCACTTTTGCCCCCAAAAAAGTTTGAAGGCTAGTGTTGTATTTATTTGAAAACTGGAGAAATTAAATAATATTTTTCATAGAACGGAGAATCTATAAAGTGTTAACATTGAATCTAAGCTTAGATATTCTGTTGCTTTTATGCTCATTTTATCACTGAAAGTGATTTTAGCGGAGGTAACCCAGAAAATCGGGCCTCTCGGGTGCAACGCTGATGCAACGAAAATTAGCGATTGGTTGATTTGGGTCACGTGATTCGCGAGGAGGCGTGGGATAGACCTCGAGTAGGAGTGGCGTTGTCTGGTAGTGAGCAATCGCGCCTGTAATTTGTTTTGCAAAAAAGTGGTCTTCATTTCCTAGTCAGAACAGTTGCTTCTGGGCCTTTCAGTGAGACGAGTCGTACTGGAGTGCAGTTTTTTATACTTTTGTCTTTTATTCTTTTATTTTTGTACTTTTTCTTTTTGTTATCAAATTTGGCGCTTCGCGCTTTAAAATGGAAGCCAACTGAATCGTCACACGATTGTTCTTCTTTTGAAGTCGCGACAGTTTAAAATCTAGACAATTTTTCACCGAGCGCGCCAACACTTTCGTCCACCGCTGCGTCCACGACGTTTCAATTTGAAACAAAATTAAAGGTAAAGATCTAAAGCGAGAGGCACGATAATACAGAGAGTTAATAGAGAATTTCACAGCCAGATGGAGAAGAAAATGGAAAGTCAACGTTTGCCGGAAGAATAATTTCCATTCGAAGAACAATCCCTCGGAAGATTAATTCGCCCCCGTGTTAATAGTCGAGCTTAATATTTCGCGCGATGTTCGCCCGTCTATTACCTGGCGTTTAGAGCTGTATAGGAAGCAAATAAAAGGCAGTTCCAATTTCATCTCAAACAACGTGGGCTATCATCCTTCCCGCCTCGACGGGGACGAGGATTTTTGTTTTTCCATTAGAAGAACTTTATCGGGGGGAGGGGGACTTTATCGTCGAGTCGAGCGCTCGCTGCGAAGTATAAATTTTCCTCGGGCACGGGGTAACTATTATCTCTCTCTCTCTCTCTCTCTCTCTCTCTCTCTCTGTTAAACTCGCGGTCCGAGGGAAACTGTTGGCGAAACTCAAACGTCGAGCTCAGGGGCGAGGATCGCGAAAAAATCCCACTTCGACGAGAAATTTCGTCGCTTTTCCGACGTTTCTTTCTTCCTCCGTCTCTTCTCTCCTTCCCTTTCCGCGGGAACTTCCAAGTGGAACGCGAAAGTTGAACCGTTTCAAGAGCGCCACTCGACGCTCTCCCTCAATCCAAGAAAGTCTCTCTCTCTCTCTCTCTCTCTCTCGTTGACAATGCTGGACATGTCGAAAGGTGAATTCTCAACGTGGCGCTCTACATTCGCGAAATCTTCCGGCAATATCGAAAAGGGAGCTCTTTCGACATTCGCCGCGAAGTGTTTTTTCCGTTTCTTCCTTGTCCACCCTCGGTGAAAATTCGCCTCTCGAACGAAGAAACTCGGACGCGCGTCTGCGTTTGACGGAGTTCGGTCGCAGGTCGTATCTTATCAGCTGCGAAGTTCTTTAGATTTACGAGCGCGACTGTCTCGCAATGTTTCAGCAACTGTTCCCTCTCGTTCGCAATTATTCTGTCATCCTCTTTCGAGTTCACAAGTGACACAATCGGAAGTCTCGGTGAGACAATCTTTCGTAGCAGATTTATTATATTGACGATCGAGTCTTTGTAGATTGCTGTTACGTTTGTCACTTGTTCTGTTAATGGATTAATCTCGTAGTTTTTTTTAAATAATTTTTAATTTGAGTTACTACTATTTTACAGTGTTATTATTACACAGAATGATATTACGTTACTTTATTTCTCGTTACGTGTATCTGCAAAATATGACAAAAATGATTAAATTAGGATTCAAGTGTTTTTCCATCCTTTAATTTTCTTCCGATCGTCTCATAGCGCTCTGCTCCGTCATGGGTCAAATGGACGATTGATCGTGCGTAATTTATCAAATCATTCGCAATTTGTTTCAATTGAAATATTTACTACTACTATTTTCTATTGGTATTTATTGGACGACGAAGTTTCATGCAGTTGTGGGAAGTTTCGAGGTCAAAAATTGTATGGAGTGCGTGTAAAATGGTTTTTCAAAGTACAAGTAAATGTTTTCTACGACACTTTCCGCGCAAAACAATCTTCTGCCTTTCAAAATGTCTTCATTTTTTTACTTTTTTAAATATACATTCAGGAATATTTATTAAAATATATTAAAATATATTAATTTATTAAGATACGTTAATATTGGCAATTAATATTGTAATTATACATCGTAACAATATTAATAATGAATATAAAATATTTGATCAATCGTCAACTATACATTATTTCGCTTTGCAATGCAAATGTTTGCAAAGTGTGAAACTCAGTTATTGAAGAATTGCTTATATACAGGGTGTACAATCGGAGGGGATAATTCCTCGCAAATAAATAAGAAGAAGATGTAGAATAAAATTTTTTGATTTGAGGCTTCGTTTTCGAGAAAATCGAGTTTGAAGATTCGTCAAGTGGACTTGAAGTTAGTTCCATTTGAGGTTATGTTACGCCAAATACCGAGGCAATTTTCAACGAAACATGTATATATATATATATATATATTCAAAGTCTACTCTCTTGAAAGTGAAGCTTCGAATGGAAAAATTTTGTTCTACATTTTCCACTTACTTTTATATCCGTAAAAGTTTCGTTCTGCATTTATTTCTTATCTTTTCCGCTTGTTACTTCGACGTATACTATACACATGATTTATTTTCGAAAAATACTACACAAAATATTAGAGATATCCATGAGTAATATTTGACAATTTTTTGATACTGTACAAAATTTTATTTCATTTAAAATAAAATAAAATAAATTTAACAAAATAAAAATAGTTGATACAGTTTTAATCCATGATACGATTTAACACAAGCACACTAAATGTCGATATATTTAACTGTACAGGTTAAGTATAGGTTATGTTTCAGTTTTACAATATTAAACATCAAATTATTGTCACTGGATGGCAATATTTATTAAATTCAAAATTGCTCGAAAGACGAAAATATAAAAAAAGGGGGAAGGAGAAACTTTTTAGTGGGTGAAACGATTTGTTGGAAGTTCGTAATTCCACGTCGATCGCGGCCGAACGTAAATAAAACGCGGTCTATAAATAGCGGCGCTGCCATTGAAGCGACGTCAAACGTACATTAGAAAACAGCGCTATCAACGTCTCGTAAAAATCAGAAAAGAGTCGTTTCACGATCGGCGTCATTAATATTCCCGCTCGGCGGCGATAATAAGGGGGCACGGACGCCGTCGGTGCCGCCGGTGCCACCGGTCGTTGGTGGCGGTTCAGCCGAGCTCCAGGGGAGGAAAAATAATGCGAACGTTGATTCAGACGTCATGGGGGAACAAAGGGGTGGAGGGTATTGTACGCGTCGAACGCGGTGAATGGACTCTGCGTTCGAGGAGTTATGAATGAGCTTAAGAACACCGAGAGAGTGCGTGCGTGTGTCTGTGCGTGCCGTGTACACGATGCCGAAGAAAGGAAAAAAAGAAAATAGTGCCTTGAATATATTCGCGAGCTGCGATTTCAACTTTGCGTTAGAGGCACAGCGACGATGAAAAATTGTCGATAACTTTAAACTGACGTAAATAGAATGTCGTGTCTTGTTTTAAATCTTCCACTTTGACAGTCGTGAGTTCATATTTTTTACCTCGTGCAGTGAATGGACGAGCTACTTCTTTCTCGATAATTCAAACGCCTGTAAGAAACATTAAGAAATTCTTTTTCGTGACCAGATTCATCGTCATTTCCCTTTGAACTTGGTACGTTGAGTATTCAGATTAAAACGACAAAAATCCCAATGTAAAATCCTAATGTCACCCAATCTTAATTTAGAAAAAAAAAAATAAAACAATCGCACAGTAAATTTTAAAAGGTTATAGAGAGAAAAAATTCAAGCCTCCATCAGAGAAAGATCTTTTGATGTTTTTACACGTGATTGAAATAAAATTAATATAATTGTAACACATAGTTATTTTTTTTTTAATCTTTCGTTGATCATTCTTGGCACGAAAGTCTCTTTTTCAAGAGTTTTCGCTCTCTCTTCTTTTTTCTCTTTTTTTCAAATATTTTTAACTCTTTTTTTTCTTTTTTTTTTAATAACTAACGGGACGGAGTCCGAAGTTTAAAATGTACGAAGCACACATATCTTCGTGACAGTCGGTTCGAATTGATTGGAATTAGAAACGTAGCGCGAACAGTTTACGGATTCTCCATCGGTGCGGCGTGTTAGTTTTCCACCGGGGCGACAAAGGGGAAAAGCGGGGAGATGGATCGACGAAGACGAGAGAACAGGTGAAATGAGGCAGAGAGAAAAAGCTCGTTCGGTTGGCCTGGTTATTCGTCAGGCAGTGAACTTGCTTTTTGGTTCACCGGCGGCGGACAAATGTCGCAGGGTTGCGTGACAAACAGTTGTCGATTTTCGGCCGTGCCATCGCCTAACTGCGTGTTTCAAATTTCACAGACGGACTGCGTTTGACTTATTACACAATAAATCTTTCGTTTAAAAAAATGCACGTACGATTTTCCAGTACTCGCGACACGCGAAACAGCAACAATGCAAGTTGAATTAAACTAATCGCGTAGAAAAAATTTCGCAGAAAAGATTCTTCGCTTCGTGTTTAGTTCAAATTCTACGAGAATTCTACGTAATCAGTATAACATTTTATTATCTTTTTATCACTGAAAGTGATTTTAGCGAGTGTAACCTCTTCAGGTGCAACGCTGATGCAACGAAAATTAGCGATTGGTTGATTTGGGTCACGTGATTCGCGAGGGGGCGTGGCGTTGTCTGGTACTGAACGATCGCGTCTGTAATTTGTTTTGTATCGATTCAAATGTTTGCATATCAATAAAATTTTATGGCAAAAAGGTCGAATGACTTTTTCAGTGAGACGAATCGTACTGGGATACAAGACGTGCAATTTTGTCTTTTTTTTATAATTTGCTTTGGTTCGTTCGCACGACCAACGAAATTGCGTGAAAGCGTAGCGAATATTACGCCACCCTGTCGACGATTTCTCGTTCTCTTTTTTTTAGTTCATTCGTTTTTTTTCCTTTTTCTCTCTTTCCCTTTCTCTCTGTTTTTCTTTTTATTTTGGCGAACGTGAGAATTAATTGGCAATCCTGTTTCCGTGCAGCGTATCGAAGATGCACTCGAGCTGCATCTTCGCGGACAGGTTTTCTTTTAAAGCACGAGCTAGGTCAACGGCTTCTGTAACGCGATCCCTCCACCGCGTAACCTATCGTCTAGCCCACCGGTGTTGGTTCTCAGTTTCACGGCAGAAAACGTGCTGGTTCTTTTCTTTTTTGTTTTCAAAAATTACTGGCCTCGCATCACTGTCCTGGCCCCGTGTCTTCACTCGCTGTCTCAGTTCATTGCTTTTTCGCCTCGTTTTAGATCTTTCAGGTAATCGAAGATAAACAATTTTCAACACCTTGGAAGTATTTCCAAAGCCTGTCGTCTTCTTCGTCAATTAAAATAATTAATCAAATGTACCAAATTTTTTACATATCGATTGTCCACGAAATCTTTTAGAATTCGTACAATAAAGAGGCGATAGGGAAGATATATGAAGCGCGCGTAATATGTTCGACTTGAATTTCAAGGTTCAAAATTTTTCTCTTTTTTTTGTGTTGTATTCTACTCATCACGGAGATAAAACTTTTCCGAGGAACCTAATAATTCTCTTGAAAAATGGCAAGAAAGTTTCTTAATCATTTAACATTGTAAACGCGTGCGTCCTAACAGCGACTTTATAGTTCTGGATTTACGTAATTTTCGTATTAAGCTTCACTCATCAACATTTGATTTATCATATTTGTAGCATCAGTGTGAGTCTAATAAAGAATCAAAACTAACAGTTATCATTATTCGAAATACAAACATTACATCCAGCACCATTAAGTCGCTGTTAGGACGCACAACTTTTTTGCCATTTTTGCCGACCTGTGGTTCCTTGAGAAAATTTCATCTTCGTAATGAGTAGAATACAATGCAGGAAAAACAATTTGATCTTGAAATTTAAAGTCAAAATCAATTTTGCAACAGGTTCTTTATCAAATCGAAGAATATAGAATTCATCTATGATAGCCACGGACAAACTTTTCTCTCCATCCCGTATATCCGCTACCGGTGCCAGCTTTCGTAAGTTTCACCAGGCTACCAGTTGACGAGCGACCGCGACCGATCGCGTCATATATGGCTCTGTTCTTGAAACACGAGCGATCGTCCCACTTTTACGGTGTTCCGTCGCGCGTGTGCACGCGCCGCGTTCCTCGCGAGCTCTCGCCAGTTTTCCTTCGAGCGTGTTCCTTCTCTCCTCTCCCGTAAGCTCTTTCTCCTTGGGATTGACGAGATTGGCGAGTAGCTGCTCGGAAGTAATCCGCGAGGTTCCTTTTCTTCTTCTCTTCTTCTTCTTCTTCTTCTTTCTCTCCGAGGTAACCCCGTCGCGATTCATCGAGGTTGCGCAACCTGTCGCAACGTGAGAGAAATTTGCACAAGAAATTGTCACCTGCTACTACCTCCGCGAGGAATAACAACACCGTCCGCCTCTCTCCGGTGTTGGAAACGCGTATGCTTCTTCCTGGTGATTTTTCGCTTGTCGCGTTAAACGCCCGTGAGCTGGGTGCTGGGTTATTCCGAGGCTCGTTCTCGGCGAAGAAAAATCTGTGCGTCGGTCGCGGAACAGTTGTTGTTCCTCCAGGTACAACCTCGCGTCTTCAGACAGCCCCTCGTATTTTTGGATTATTTTATCATTCTGACAAATGTTTTCCGTACCGAAGCGCACGGCTCGCAGGTTACTTTCGTTTGCTCGTCTATCTTTGGGGACTCAGAGACGTCAGATTTGTGAGAACGTTATACACTGGTATACACCGGTGCTAAACAATACGAATGTGTCCGTTTCTATAATAATCTTCGCGATCATCGCGATTTATCAAAACTGATCCTGCTTTTTATAAGCGTGACGAGTCGCGTTAACGCGCGCTGACGTCCACCGGTTTTTATCTGAGACAGTTTTATCTGGCTCCGCGAGGTAACATGTTACATTTGCTCTCCATCGTCGCCAAGACTTTAAATATATATTTGTTTATTTATTTAAATATATATTTATTTCGGCCGTATATTTAAGGAAAAAGTTACATTACAATATATATATATATTTATTTATTTATTTAAATATATATTTATTTCGGCCGTATATTTAAGGAAAAAAATTACATTATAATATATATTTATTTACTTATTTATTTAAATATATATTTATTTCGGCCGTACATTTAAAGAAAAAGTTACACACACAGAAAGCAGTTTTCTTAACTTCTTAACCGCTTCTTATATTTAAAATAAATGTATATTTACCTGAAATAAATATTTCTTTCTTTATAAATATTATTTCAAATATTATCAATATATTATATATCATAAATCTTATTTCAAATATCATTTATAAATATTCATTTCAAATCGTCGATACATAGAAACAGTCAGCTATTTTGACGATGCACAATGAAAATGTAGCTAGTTCAACGTCAAAGAAAACATGAAAAAATTAAGCGATTTTCAACAGCGATTTTCAGCATTTTGACAAGATCAAAATTACAAACAAGATTGAGTTTAACAGCGTGCCACCTGTGAAATTCCAAAAATATCGCCATGTTTGTCAGATGGCGGATAATCGAGGCAGAACGGGGAACGATCCTCGAGCGATCGCGCGCGGCCGTCACGTGTGCCCGCTTTGCATTCATCCCGAGCGTTCTGCTATCTGGCTGCAATAAGCGCATTCTTCGCCGCGAGACTCGCGTGCATCGTAAGATAAACTACAGATGAAAATGCTCGGTGTGGAAATTGCGCGCTGCTCTCCCGTAATATCTGGACGCTCGTCGCGCGTCACGACCCACGATTTCGATCGAGCGATCCACTGCCGCTCGGCCAGCAGCTCCTGGGCGTGGCTGAAAATCGCTCGATTGAGAAACATTCCCATTCGATTGACCCTGTTACACCGTAGATTCCCGCCGTTCTAGAATCTGATCGCAAATCGTGCGGCATTTGCGTGTACAAGTACACGTGAGTTGCACTTTATTAAATGATATACGTGTAACGCGTTGAAGGACATTCCCCGCATATTTTTCGCGAGTTGATCTACTTGTCGAGCTGATATGGTGATACTGTGGATACTAGGTTTGCTCCTTTTAACAAATATAGAATAATTAATATTTATTTTAATATATGTACAGCGAGGTGTTTATGCTTCGCTCGATCCCAAACAACTGTAATTGTAACATATTTTCCGCTACTTTATTTGCTTCTCCCTTCTCTTGCAATTTTAGCTCGTTTCAAAAATGCTCGCATTTACAACAGTGTTGTAAATTTAAAAAATTTATACGTATTTATTATTACGTATTATTAAAATTTTAAGAGTATTATTTAAATTTTAAAGTAGTGTCATTAAAATTTAGAAAAATTAGTAAAATTATCAAAATCTAGAAAAATCAATAAAATCAGTAAAATTTAGAAAAATACTATAGGTATATTTCGTTCGAACAAACGTGCTGTCAAAAATCGAAATCTAAATCCCCCGACACTGATAGCCCCCAGAATCAAAGGAATCCGTTCAATTGCTGTTTCCGAGGTATTTGCGCGTTTCGAGTCGCCGTTCTTTCATGCCGCGAAAGAGAGACTCATCGCGAGGTAACTGGATTCACTGGCGAAAAATGGACGAGAGTCGATTAACGGTGAACTGCGATATCTCTGCTTTGGCTACGTGTACGAATCGACGAGTCGTTCAATGAGGGCGAATAGAGTTACCGTCGATAGCCGGCAACAGCTGTCCAACCTGCTCCTGATTGCTTTTGCGTGTCATTAAGTCCCGTTTCCGTGAAAACATTTCACACGTGGTATTTTATATAATTAGAAGATCGAAAATCATCCTCCACTGGTTTCTACTGAACTTTCGAGAGATTGTCGAACAGATTTTTTCTTTCTATTATTCTATGATTATCGATTCCTTTTTTGTGGTTATGTTTCACGACTAGACTCGTTATAGGTTAGGTTAGTGACTGCTGTTGCGTGTCGTTAAGTCCCGTTTCCACAAAAACATTTCACACCAGATATCTTAGATAATTAGAAAAATAAAAAATTATTCTCTCATACACTGGTTTCTACTCGACTTTTGAGAGATTGTCGAACAGATTTCTCTTTTATGGATAAAATTCGTTTACGAGTAGACTCTTGTAAGTTTCATGACCAGACTCGTTATAGGTTAGGTTAGTGATTGCTTTTGCGTATCATTAAGTCCCGTTTCCGTGAAAACATTTCACACGTGGTATTTTATATAATTAGAAAGATCGAAATCATCCTCCACTGGTTTCTACTGGACTTTCGAGAGATTGTCGAACAGATTTTTTCTTTTTATGAACATCGATTCCTTTTTTGTGGTTATGTTTCACGACTAGTCTCGTTATAGGTTAAGTTAGACTGCTTTTGCGTGTCATTAAGTCCCGTTTTCACGCAAGATATCTTAGATAATTAGAAAAGTCAAAAATTATCCTCCCATACACTGGTTTCTACTCGACTTTTGAGAGATTGTCGAACAGATTTCTCTTTTATGGATAAAATTCGTTTACGAATAGATTCTTTTGGTGGATAAGTTTCACGATCAAACTCGTTATAGGTTAGGTTAGTCATCAAGTCTCGTTTCCACAAAAAACATTTCACACAAAATATCCTACATAATTAGAAAAATTAGAAATTATCCTCCGAGATATTAGTTTTTATTGAACTTTCGGCAGTCGATTGTCGAACAGATTTTGTTTCTTTCTAATGGATAAATTTCACGTTTATGAATGGATTCTTTTCATGAATAAGTTTCACACGACCAGATTCGTTATAATTTAGGTTAAGTTAGTTGGTTGGGGTTTAAATTATTTGGAAAATCGAGAAACTACCCTCCGGTTTGACGATCACTGGTCCCTGGCGTGTAATCCAACACCAGGGGCTTGTTACTTGGCTAGAACTTCCCCCGACGGAGGTACATCGTGTTACGCACCGGGGCTGGGAGTGAATCTGGCGAGCGTGCGTGTCGTCGTGTCCGAGCTAACTGAGGAAAATACGTACGCGGGCAGCGTATCCACTTTCTCGATTCGTCGAAGCAAGGAAGTTGCAGGTTGACATGCGAGATTTGGATTTGGATTTTTAAGCTCGTCTTGGAACAGATATTGCTCCAATTTCGGATTTCTCGTATTTAAAGCGTCATCGGATGCTTCGATCATCGAACAAATCCATTGACGCTGTCTTCTAATCGAATGTTGCACGGCGACAAAAATTAATTTCCAACATGCTTTTGCCACGTTGAACACGGGTTTATTTGCAACCTGTTCGTTTCACAAAACAGGTTGTCTGTTTTTCCTATCTCCAACGAAATTGTTCGTTTCTGTTGAAAATAAATCGTGCCAATCGGTTGAATTTCAAACAGTTGCGATCGACAATTGCAACGTTGCCGCCGATAATAATTTTCTAATCTTGGGCTTGAGTCGAGTCCTAACTAGGTATGCCGACAAAAATGATCGACTGACATTGATTCATATACGGCTGATATCGAATCAATCGACAGCGATTAATTTTCAAGATGCTTTTGACAAAATTTTACAAAATATTTCATTCATTGTTCATTTTTTTTTGCACATTAATAATTCCCGAAAAATGAAATTATTCATTTTTATTCAAAAAACGAGAAGAGAATTCTTTATAAAGAATTCTCCATTCTCGTCATCGCTCAAGCGACGCAATCGAAGAGGGTTTCCTAGGAAAATTCCACGCAAATTCTTTCTCCGATCGTTGTTAGGAATTTGTCATACGTTGGACCAGGGCCAAAAGTACAAATCGGAAAGAATGTATATAAGCGCGGTAAAAGAGATTCAGAGTACGGTAGTACGGTATTCTAGCAGCATTAATTGTCACCTTATTATAATTCTTATTAAGTTTAAAATATCATAGTTTATTTTTATTGAGTTTAAAAATTCTGTATCAAGTTTGAAAAATATTTTAAAAAGTAGTTAAAATGTTAAATTCACAGTACTGAAATTCAGTAGTATTTACTGTTATTAAGATAACAATTGACGCTCATTTTCACTCTTCCTTCAGCGCCAATTCGGCACAGAATGCATCACTCCTCTTAAGCATGGTAGAGTACAATCAGAATTGCAATCAGTGCATTGCAACATTTTTACATAAGTAAATTAACATTTCCGAAATTCTCGCATTGTTCGAACAAAGTAAGTTCTCTAAAGTTAAATGCAATTTTATAATTTTTTAATTACACCCTTGCAACGAAACAGGCGACGTCGGTTGGCGAAAAGCGGCGAAAGGTGCTGGACTGTTCCGGTGCTCGAATCGCAAAGTCGTTGCAAATCGTCGCCGTCCGGTCGTGGACCGACGTTTCCGGGGGTGGTTTCCCAACGGGGACACGGAAACGCGCGTCGTCGCGGACCGACTAATCGCGTTAGGGATAATTCGGTTATCCTCCGTTCCGTGCACTTATGAACGTGCCGTGAATTAACCCGTTCTTTCGCCGCTCGTTTCACCGGCGGGGGCGGCGGGAGGAATCGAAAGATCTGAAGTGTTTTGCCGGTGCGCTAGGCTCCGGCCGTAATCAGTGGCTCGAGAAGCTTTTGTCTCTCGGACCGGTCTAGCCGCGCGGATGCACTCGTCACACGAGTGTACTCCCCCCTTGCCGATTCATCCTTTGTTGCCGAATTCTCCGCGTGTCTCTCTCTCTCTCTTCCGTCGACCAGAAAGTTCTCTTCGATCTTTCCATCTTTCGTCTGTTGGCAAATTTCAGCCACGTTCGACGATCAGGACTGGCGAAAGAGGAATTTGCTAGGCGATGATTAGGCACAGTGTGTGCCACTGACTCTTTCACACCATGTGCGCCATACGCATTAAAAAGAAGAAAAAACAAAATTAATAAAAAAGAAAAGAAAGAAAAAAGAAAAACAACATGCATTTCAAGAATGCTACGTAATCAAGTCACTAGTCAAATTCGGTAATAAAAATCGGAAAACGTAAGAAGTTGGACCTTGGATTGAAACCGATATAAATTTCAATTTCTATTGTACATACTTTTCACTTTATTTGAAGACGATCTTCTCTCAGTTAGTTCTTTGATAATTAACATACAATATAATCAGTTGTCACAACACACTCGATGCATAGTTCGTCCTTTTGGCTAGGAATTGCACTGCACATCTGTGCGTAACGTGTCTCGAATGGATCAAACGTTAATTGAACTTTAAACGACGCATATATGGTTACCAAACCATATGAATATTACTGAATACCAAATATATATATATAAGTACATCGAATACCAAAAATATGTATATCTAACCGCGTCGAATACCAAAAGCACATACACCTAGCCACCTCGAATATTTACAAAATACCACAACGCAACTTCCCTTTGGCGTAGCCGAAATTCCCCGCTTTTCCACCAGAGGAGGGTAAGCGCGTATACTTCCGCGATGGAGCGCATACACCGCGTGTTTTTATCACCGTTTGATTGCCACGGGCATGGCGAACGGCTATGGCAAACGCGCGCCATAACAGGGCTGCTTTCACGCCGTAATTCCATTTCGGTCAGGCCGCTGATCGACGAGGAGAGGCACGTTTGCCCGACGATTCGCGCGGCCTGTTGCCACCGCTCCGAATCTTTTAATCGGCCGCGCGTTATTTTTGGGGATTGATGCGAACCGATGACGCGGTATCACGACCAAATTTGTCTGTCCTTTCCGGGAGAACGCTCTGCGTAAGAAGCCCAAAATTCACACTATGAACCAGTTAGCTGCTGTTTCGTGAAACTTAGGAGTCGATGCACGCATCGTCGCACGTTTCAACGTTTCTGGGGGCTTCGACAGCAGCTACCGCGTTGAGCTTCGTTCTCATCGATCCTCGATCCTCGTTCCAAACGGTAGCCAACGAACAAACAGTCGAGCCAACTCGTAGAAACATTCTGTCGGCGAGGAGAGACAACGTGCGAATTCTTTCTCTCAAGGAGTTTGTGCAAAGGCAGCCGGTTGTGACTCCTTCGGGACACGCGGCGCGTGAAAAGACACGCGTTGCTCGTTATTGCTCGGATGAGAACGCGGCTTTATATCGGTGAGGTCATCGTCTGAACCGGTGGATAGGAGCCGAGCAGCGGATGTTTGACTAAGGTAGAGAGACGGGCATGCAGCGTGTAATGCGGTTCGCGTGGAGAAACTGATGACTCACGGATGGATGACAACGCGCTACGAACGATCGATGGCGAACGAAAAGAAGTTTTTCCTTTTTTTTTCTTTTGTAACGAGCCTGTTCTTTCGAGAAACAGCCTGTGCATTCTTTCGAAGAAGTTGACTTTGGATACTCGCTTGCTTCGTAGATCAGGCTTCTGGCTGCACGCGCAACTCTGCAGCGTTCGTTTGTGGCTTTCACGGATGAATTCTACACCTTGGATTTCGAAACTGAACTTACAATTAGTGCCAACGTGAAACACACTGTGGCGGTCTTAGGATTGCGTGAGCGCGCACAGTGTTGGCACGAATAAATAACGAACCATCGGTTTCTTATTTGTGTGTTAAAACGCACTGTCGACACAAGAAATCTGAACAGGATTCAAGCGGTTAAAGCAGAATAGTGGCGGGGGTTGTACTCTGATCATTCAGTTTGCCGGTCCCTCCACCACGTACATGATTAGTTTCCACTCTGTGCAGTCTTTCTCTCTTTGATTTAGCTAACAGTAAGCCAGAGCTAGAGTGGGGAGACTGACGCAGTGGAGGGGATGGCTCTGCTGACTAAAAGAGTGGGGGCACTAGCCACGCGGGCCGCCAGTTCCGCCACCTCTGCCTTAAAGTACCTGCCTTAAAGAATACATCGAGGCAAATGTACACGTGAAAAAAGAGTACAGTAATTACATTTTTAAAAAATAAACAAAAAGATGTGGTCCAAAGCTCTCGAAACAGAAAAACATGACTCCTTACTTTTCGAATGTTAATTCCGATTCGAGTAAACTGCGTTTCGTCACATTTTGGTTCGATCGTAAAAACGAATTTAATCGTAATTTGGTTGAACAAGAAACCTTGAAAGGTAGACAGTCGAAAGGAGAGAACAAGCGTATACAAAGTCTGCGAATTGCAGCGTGCATCGCGGCACACGCCATAACGGTTACTATTAATAGGTGCGGTTTATTACTCTTGATTAAGTCTATTACCAGGGCAACGGCATTGCGCGATAACGCACTCGGGCAACCGGCTCACGCACGCTTTTGTTATTACGCCTGTCTGTAAATGTTGTAATCGAGCGGGGCGCGTTGCACTTTACGCCCGGCCGTTCAATTTTTATCAGACGCGTGTCGAGCGAGCACGTTATCGGCTCGCGTGACCGGTTCGCACGAATTCACGTCCACGCGTGCACACACCATCGCGGTGAAAACGACCATTTTTCGACCACTTTCACCGGGCGTGCTCGATCGCGCCGAAAAAAATTCGCTGTGTCGCGCGTGTTACTCTCTTCTTGGATATATATATCCCGTCGATATAAAGGGTGTCCTAGTGTTAGCGATAAGAGGCGAAGAAACGAGTCGAAAATTTTTTTTTGAAACCTTCAGTTTGGAGAGAATCGAGTTTAAAAATTTCAGTGATACCAGTATACTTAATTTAGCTAATTCTAGATGAATTGAAATTTTATTCTATAACACATTATGTGTAAAAAATAAGTAAAAAAATGTGGAATAGAATTTTTTTAGAATATTCGTCAACTCGCGCACGTCCTTCTTTGCGAAATTAACTAAATTCGAGATTGCTTCGAAAACGGAAGCACCAACGAACAAAGTTCATCCTTTCTTTTCTACTCGTTTCTGCGCGTAGAATCGCCCCGTTCTCAACTGTTCACCGCCAAATAACCGGGACACCTTGTACAGAGAGAGAACTGGCCGGGCTCGCCAGCCAGATTGTTGTTTCGCGTGACCGCCGTGGATCAACTTCCATCGCGATTCACGAGCCTAACCCGTTCGATCGGCTTATCTCGACGAAACTTCGATGTCCGTCGTCCAAGTATCTGAAAGCGCAACCACCGTGGCGGCCCTCCGTCCAACAGCGAGTTGAAAACTCGTGCAGCCTCGTCGTGTATGCTTCGTTCGTTTCGCTTTGGACCTAAGTTTTACTTAATAACATAAGCTTCGATAAGCGAACGAAACGATCAGCCGTGTTGCCAGAGCTGTTTTCAGAGCGGGGCCGTTGCACAGGTTCCTTTGCCGCTTTCACACGATCCCACGTCAGCACGTGCTTACGTTCACGACACACGAGAATTTGAAACGATAAGATTGGAATTAATCTTCTCAAACTTTATCGAATCGAAAGTAAGCCCTCCACATTTACGCACGAACGTTTCACGAAACCGGAGAGAATTACAAACGAAAATGGGCGTTGAGCGTTAACCTCTTGCGCTGCCAATGACGTGCCACCCACGTCGAAAATATTTGGCCCAAAATTGCAATATTATTATTTTTTCGGTTTTAAGTATATTGAAATATAACCAGGCAGCAACAAATAATAAATTTATCAACTTTTTAGTCATTTCTATCCAGTGATATACCAATAAATTCAGATAAAAGGAAGACGAATTATTGTATACGGTTCGGTCACTCGTTATGGTCCGCGGTCCAGTTACTAACGCAAGAGGTTAGGAGTAATCGGAACGGATCTTATAGCTCTCGACGCTAGCTGTAGATCGTGCTCCGGAACCCCGCGTGAATCGTGGAACGACGAGGTTGGATGGAGAATCACTGACGACGAGCCATAAAGGGACGACAAATGAGGAGGGACATCGGCCGGTAGTCCAGGATAATCCTTGGAGATGGAAGAGACGGGCACTTGTACGAGAGCTTGGTCTCCCTTCTCGCCTATTGGACGCGGCTCTCCTGTCCCTAGCAGAGATCTTTAACATCGTGTAAAGAGAGAGAGAAAGAGAGAGAGAGAGAGAGAGAATTTTCTCTGTTAGCCGGAAAGGTCGCTTACGCTTTACATTCCTGATGCCCCGTTGAATTTTAATGCTCCACATTTCGAACGCTTTGTGGAAACTGACGTTGCTCGACGAAAATGTGGCTGGCTTGACGAATGGCCGACGAGAATCCTCGTTGTCGGACGACAGATAAACGCAATCACGTTTCTCGGACGTTACGCGGTCTCTCTGCGTCGCGGGTTAATAGACTCTTTAGGAAACGTGCAGGTTGATCGATACTTCTGTCTGGAGAGAGATACTAGTTGTTAATTTTCAATTCGGGCGATAAAGTACGACACTACATCAAGGGATTTTGATATTTCAACGGATTACACCTAAGTTCAGGTTTAATTGAAACGAAATGAAGAACGTAACTGTTAAAAGTTGTGGATGATTTTTAAACTGAATTTTAACTTTGTAAGAAAAGATTAGGCAACCATTTTTAAAGTGCGTTTCTATTTGAAACGTAAGTTGAAAGTGTAGAATAAAAATTCAAAGTCTACGTTTCTTGGCCTATTTTTGCACGTAGAACAATTTCCTGTTAATTACTTTCTTCTGATATGTTTAGAATTACCCTAGTATATAATACTAAATTTTCTCACCAGGAATCATTATATCATCTACAAATTAAGACATCGTTATTTGCACTGAGAAATTAAAAAAATTATTCCCACTTAATTGGAAAACGTGATTACTTGTGTTAATATATAGAGTATGACACGTATTCGAATTAAACCACCGTGGCACCAAATAGAAATAACTCTTTTTTCTTTCTTCTTCTTCAGGTCAAACACTCGAGGTACGTGAACACGAATTCAATTAGAGCGGGGAAACTTTCGACGACGAGGTAATTGATTCTTCTCTGCAACACGCGTTATCTTCCGTTTGCTCGTTCGATCCTCCTTCGAAAACACCCGACTCTCGAATGAAAACCCCGATCCTTGCGTTCGCAGAACCGAGAATTCCGCTTCCTTCGTCCCGCTGAAATTCAAATTCAAACGAGCGGCAAAAGCCGGAGAGAAAGAGGGCACGGATTTAGATCCCATTTATTTGTTTATCGCGCGATTTATTCGCAGCAGAGGGGAAGTTCGGAACAATTAGCAGCGAGCATTCGGCTGCGAGCGCGAGCGTGTCCGGGCGAGAAAAAGTTGCGGTTGCAGATGTCGAAGCGCTGCAGCCGCTGCGGTCCCGGACTGCAGCCGCTCTTTGTTGCAAGTTTCGCCAACGGTGAATGCTCGCATCTGCTCGGGACGCTTGTTAAAAGTTCACGCTAATGACTATTCGCCGACTACGTTAATTCGTCGCAACGTGCGTGTCGGGTGCTTTTTTCGTTTTTCACCTCTTTTTCTCTTTTTTTTTTTTTTTTCGACCGAGCTACTAGCCCGAGAGAAGGATTTTCAATAGCGCAAAAACGGCTAAACGGCCGGCTCTTTTTTCTGTTTTTTTTTTTTATCAGATTTTTCGCGAGAATTGAGACTCGCCGATGAAAGCCCCGATTTTATGGGGGTGGATCGAGCTCAATGGAGATAAAAATCTCTCCTCTCGATATTTCATCGCGTTGGAAGTTCGTTTGTCCTGTGTCGCGTGAATTTTCAAAACGGCGCTGACGATAAGACTGAAATATGTGGCTGATTGAGAGGTCGGGGGATATAACGGGTAATGGAGCCAGTGAGTCGTTGTATCTACTCTTTTTCAGGCGAACGTTTCGAAGTTTTCAAATATGACGGCGCACAGAGGCTTCCATTTGTAGAAAAATGATGTTTCAAGTAAAACTCACGGTGGTCAGAAATCTATAGTTTAGACGTGCTTCTGAGATTTCAAAGTGGCCTTTGTTTTTTTTTTTTTTAATGCCACCACATTGTAGTTCGTTCCTTAAATTCATCGAATCCACGTGTGAAACACCTTGAAACATTGGAGTGAATCAGTGCATCGATGCTCAAAGCAGTATACCCAACCTAAATCTTTAAATATCAACGTGTGATCGATGAATTCGTCATGGTTACACATAAAGCAAAATACATAGTTTTGCTAAAAAAAAAAGAGAGATCATCTTAAAATCTACTTACAATCAGACAAGATTTGCAAAGAAAATGTTTTCCAAAAAAAGTATATTTTACTTGAAACATTTTTCTTTTTATGACGAGATAATTGGGATCAATAAAATGGGACAGCCTGTATATTCGAGATTTCGTGTACTTTGTTCCTTGTTGAAGAGATCTGCTAAGCAAAAAGAAAAAAACAAAAACGATAGAATTCGGTAATAATCAAATTTTCGATTTGAAAAAAATTTCCACGAGATTTTCTTCCCCCTTTATCACAAATCCATGGTTCTTTTCTCCAACAACTCGAGCTCGACTCCCGACTGTAAGCGGATTTTTTCTTCACCCGTTAAGGAGATAAGGAAATTAAGGCTAATAAGATAACGAAATTACGGTTAATTACTATTTCTGATGCTGATAATGGAAATAGGGACCGACGTAAAGTAGTAACGCAATAAAGAGACCAAAGAACGCGAAAAACCTTTTGTGAAGAACAGAAAGCAGTTGGTACATTGGAATTTTAATGGATTCTTGTGCAATTATTCACTTCGGAACTTTGGAATTCAATAAACAAACTTTGGCACGTCGAAGTTTTGCGAATTAAAATATTTCCTCTCTTCTCTCTAGCTCAGCAATCGAAGCAAGTCGATACGGATTTTGCACTCCAAATTAACCCTTTTGCAAATTATATCCACCTTTTTCGCAAATTTCAAAATTCACCAAATTTTCTACGAATTTGTCTTCTCCAAGCCAGTAATTAAAAGCAAAGTTATTGTTGTGACAAAAATGACGTAAAGTCATTATTCCGAAATGAAAATTTTATTGCATTGTATAAAATATTGTAATATAAAACGACTAATTTTATTGTATTATAAATAAAATATTGTATTATCATATAAAATATTGTAATATAAAATGACTAATTTAACATTAAAATGACATTAAATTTATGTGGACATATATAGATTCATGTATGGAAGATATTTGTAATAATTTTTTATTATTTTTTATTATAATATTTATAATAATTATAACAATCTGTAGGAACGACAGTTACAGCAGAATGATCAATCATAAACATGTGCTAAATGTTCATGGTTTGAAAGATGAAACAAAATACTTTCAAAATTCTTGCATGGAATTTAATTTTTGAAAAGATTTCTTTTCTTCATTCATCGAAGAGTATAATAATAGAAGCAATAAAGTGTATCGTTTCACTTTTGAGTCACTCACGAGGCGAACTCTTCATCTGCAAGAGGGTTCATTTCCAGTGGAAAAAGGTGAACGCGATCCGCAAAACCTGTATGAAAAATTTATCGACGAACAACAGAGAGATAGAGAGAGAGAGAGATGAAAGTGAGCAGAGAAGGATGGAAAAAAGTAGCAAGTGTTAATTGAGCGTGCAAGCTAAAGTGAGAGGGACACGAGCAATCTCGTCGTTTCCTTCGACTGATGCAACTGGTCGCCGAGAAAGCCGCGCGCGAGTTAACACGTAACACATGTCTCTCTGTGCTGGCCTGGACTCGGGCCTGCCCGATCTTTTTTGCCACCGTGACCTGTATTAAAGCGAGCCGCGGCCGTGGAAAACGAACTTCTTCGCCCATCTAAAAATCAAGCACGAACCACACCGCCGCCTCTTTGTGCATATTCTTGCACAAGTTTAACGTACCTGCTCTCCTTTCACGTGCAGATATTTAGATTCCAAACGTAGATGACTCCAAATTAGTCGCGCTTATGCCCAAAGAACATTAGCCTCGCTTTTCCCAAATTTACCAAATTAAATTATAAAAAATTTCGTAACAATGCAGTTCCTTTGCTACTCTGCGATTCTACTAGCATAGCGTACGATACGATCTACAGGGTGGGCCACTGAAAAACTGAAAGAACTCATATTTGCGGTCGTTTGAGGTGTTGTTTTTCACATGTAATCCATTAATTATACTTCCAAATAAAATAACAAAAAATTTAAAAAACACGTGTTTGTGAAAGTTATTTTTGTTTCGTGTCATTCAGTCTTTCAGCGACCACCTTGTACAATTTGCATAAAGTCATCACTGTCTGATCAGAAGTCGAATCAACCGGTAGTTGGAACTTCTTGCGCGCATTACACCGGAAACTATATAGATACGGCTCGAAGTCGTCCACCTTGATCGAGGAATAATTAAGTTCATTATGTTAATTAATCGTCCGACTAGCCACTAGGTATTTGCATGGGAGCAGAATCATAGAACAGCGTCGATAATGACATGCGAGCTAAATGGAGCTACGATGACGATGGAAATTAATAGGATTCAATCGGCCCATCGGCCGTGCAATTATGACCCATTACGGGCCACGGAACACCATATACAAGCCACATAGAAGCTGTAGAAACTGAACGTGTTCGTGTGTTTGACACAGCGTTGAGCCATTCATTCGCGTAGCTCGGTCGGGGAAACTCACTCGATTTATTTTGCATTGTATCTATCTGGTCTGCGCAACGGTACAGCCGAAGTTTGGACGAGAGTGGCGCGGTTAATTAGGAATTATCGCATCGACGGAGTATCATGGCGTATCGCGAGTGTGCATCGACGAGAGTACAATGCCGGGAGAGATTGCGATCGTGACCAGAGGTCTACGATGTGTGTGGTCGAACCGCGGAACCGTCGATGTCGAACGAAATTGATGAAACCCGCGCAACACTGACTAATTACGAACGACTCGATCGTCCGATTATCGAGCGGCTGTCGTGAATTTTGTGTCTTCCGTGCACAGAAATCGAACACGCCAAGATAAGCTCTTATTAGAAATCTGTTTTATCTTCTTGCAATGCAAAATAAATCTCGTATTTGAGACATCCTTATCAAATAGAGTGAATTACCAAATGTCATTTTTCAGCTTTTTTTTTTCACTGAAAGTGATTTTGGCGGGGGTAACTCAGGTGCAACGCTGATGCAACGAAAATTAGCGATTGGTTGATTTGGGTGATTCGCGAGGGGGCGTGGCGTTGTCTGGTACTGAACGATCGCGCCTGTAATTTATTTTCTATCGATTCAAATGTTTGCGTATCAATAAAATTTTATGGCAAAAAAGTCGTCTTCATTTCCTAGTCAGAACAGTTGCTTCTGGGCCTTTGAGTGAAACAGTCGTATTGGGGTACGAGTCGTGTAGTTGTTTTAGTGTATCGTATTATATCTTCTTCTTGTTTATTTTAGAAATGTACATGATTGAATAGTGTTAAAAACTGCTGTTTATCCTTTGAAATTTATTAACATTCTATCGTTTGGAGCTTATGGTTATACTTAACGAGATATTGTCTCGGTGTCAGGGCGTGAATAGGATAGAAGTTGACTCGTATTTTCAACTGATCTCTTAAACAAACCGAAAGATACATTTAATATGGATAGGGCAGGCCTAAACTAAAGAAATTGAGCTCGAAATATGTATTCTTTACCTGGGCCTTTTGCATCATCTCTTTTGTCATGTAAATTTATGATTATTTTCTAATTTCCTGACATTGTAAATTTATATGCATCTACTTTCACAAATATATACAGTTTTAAATATCGATTATATTTAAAATTTAGCAATTCTATTTAAAAAAAAATGAACCATCACTCGCTGACTTACCTTATAATTAAATCCTATCTTTTAAAAAATTATTCGATGTTTAAAATTCTCTCATTTCTTCATGAATTTTTCAACATGAAACCTAAACTGTTTCATCCTTCATTTCCTACATTTTCTGTTTTTCTTTACTTTTTTAGTTTCCCATAAATGCATCAACATTTACAATCTACTCGTAACAAGACCCGAACGACTTGCTTCCCTTTCGACGTCCATTTTCCTCCATCGTGGCGTGTGCGCGTTGGATCCAACAGTGTTCGGTGGAATAAAGGGCACGTAGGTTCCCCCCGTATTGTGATAACGACGTTTGAAACGACGTCGCGTGAATTTGCTTGAATGGAGGCTATTATACCCCGTTCTACGTCGGCTGGTTTTATGTTTTACGTCGCCTGCACGTCGGTGTTATGTTTATGGGGACGCCGTCTGCTCGCGTCTATCCCGTGTTGTCAGCGTTTAGCCTCTATCGATCAGTTTTTTTGTTTCTTTTTTATCACTGAAAGTGATTTTAGCGGGAGTAAACCAGAAAATCGGGCCTCTTCAGGTGCAACGCTGATGCAACGAAAATTAGCGATTGGTTGATTTGGGTCACGTGATTCGCGAGGGGGCGTGGCGTAGACCTCGAGTAGAAGTGATTTGTTTTCTATCGATTCAAATGTATGCATATCAATAAAATGTTGTGGCAAAAAAGTCGTCTTCATTTCCTAGTCGGAACAGTTGCTTCTGGGCTTTTCAGTGAAACAAATCGTACTGGGGTACAAGTCGTGTAGTTTTTTTTATCGAACCCGCCCTTCCCACCTTGTCCATCTCAGCAAACCTTTCTCTCAATCGTCTTTCGTTCGATACTTATTGCCAGCCCTTTATCTCCCTTGTTTTCAGCCATTTCCTCTCCCTTCCTCCCTCTATCTTTTATCACTTCTGCACCATCGCCTCTGGCTGCAAGCTGCGACTCCACCTCCTCCCTCGTCCCCGAAAGAAATTGTCGTAAATAGCCCCCTCCCTCTATCAGCCCGTTTCTTGATGGCTAGTCGTCGTTCCCAATCTCGAGAACAGTCGGGGCCATTGAAAACTTCCCGGATGATTCGACACACTCGGTGACATACTTTCTCCTCGTGAACGGCTCGCTACGAGTTCGATCGGCGATCTTTAATTGCTCTCTCGAGTGATTCGACGAATTGGTTAATGAAGAAGAACGTCTCGATGCGATCAGCGTTTCGTTTCTGGTTGCTTGAATATTTTCGTAAAACGCATGTGGGACAGAGTGAACGGTGCCAATTAAAAAAGAGTGCAGAACTATTTCACTTCGTGCAACGCAAAGTAGCAGTGTTACAGCATGTTGCTAAAGTTGCGTGTCATTAGAAGAAAATCTCTCCCCATGCCAGAGATGCTTGAGCTTCCTCGGCAACGTCCTCGACGCGCTGATCACGCAGGACACGGTTAATTAACGCAGATCGCTCGTCCCAGATTGCTCGTTCATTAGGAACCGGAAAGATAGTCGGGAGCAAGCGGTTCGACAGGTTCGCTAGGAGGCTTGTCTCGCAGGAGAGATTTCGCAGTCTACGTGTGAATCGTACGATATCTCGCGTTTACGTTTTCATAAAACCGCTCTGTTTCGAACAACGGCGGAAGCACGTCAGACGAAGAAACCGAGCCGATTAAAATTGGCCATGGTTAATTATAGAACGAGCCCAATTAGTCGGCGCTGCACGTCGTTGCGAGTTAATTAACGCCCCGTCAGCGTCAAGGCGGGAAAGAAAGACGCGAAATGGCCGCGCTCGAATCGAATTTTCATCTGGAAAGGCCACGCCGAGTGGACTATACACGCGAAATCGAATTTTCCTTTGCCTCGTGGATGTTCTCTCGCGAAACGCTTCGCCAGCTACCGTAATCCGATTTGCGCGAAATTCGGCCAACTTTTGTCTTTGAATGCCAATACGATACGACCAATTTTTCCCTTTTCTTTTTATATTTCCAATTGGTTTTGCGTTTGAAAGAATTTTGTTGTTACTCGTCGAAAGGAATTTCGATTTTATCACTGAAATTGATTTTAGCGAGGTAACCCAGAAAGCGCCTCTTCAGGTGCAACGCTGATGCAACGAAAATTAGCGATTGGTTGATTTGGGTCACGTGATTCGCGAGAGGGCGTGGGGTAGACCCCGAGTAGGAGTAGCGTTGTCTGGTACTGAGCGATTTTGTATCGATTCCAATGTTTGCACATCAATAAAATTTGATGGCAAAAAAGTCGTCTTCATTTCCTAGTCAGAGGAAATGAACTGGGGTACAAGTCGTGCAGTTTTTTTGTTACTGGAAATTCACTTTTGACCAATTTGACACTGATCTCCATGAAAAATGGAGAAACTCCACTCGGGTGATTTTATTAGAAGTGACAAAAGTCTGAGAACACGTCTGGTATCCTCCTACGTTCGTTGTGACGATTGAAATTTTCCTCCAACAAATTCGCTCGATCGTTGACCGCGTGTCGATAATGCCGCAATCGAACGCGCTACTTGTGACGCGCGGTGATTCAACAACGGATCGTAAATCACAATCGTTTACCGGATCGAGCGTGACAGTTTTACAGAGAGGCACGCCTCGTTGATCGTCGCCAGTTGAGATTAATTCGCGAAATGAAATTCCTTTCCATCGCGATTCGCGATGAGAACGAGATCGGATCGGATCGGCTCTTTGGAAGATCGACGAACTTGATACGCGAGGATACCCGATATCGATTTTCAATCGATCGATATTGAATATCGAGGCATTGTCGCGCGACGTCTACTGTCGTTGAAAATCGATTCCACATTGTACTCGCTCGTGACGCGGTTCTCGATCGAGAATTTCACAGGGGGGCCCGCACTTGCCGTTAGTCCGCTAATATTTGTGTTTGACGTTAACATTAACCGTTGAGCGAGATTAGGCGATATTTGCAGCAAAGTTAAAGGAAGATTAAAGCAACTTGTCTCTCTCTCTCTCTCTCTGTCTGTCTCTCGGAAGCTTGGAAAAGACACGGTTGACTCGTCTTATTAAACGTTAAGCGTACTTTACACGCTCCTCTGGCAGTACGTCGCGTCGCGTCGAGGGCTTCCAGATTAATTCAGTTTCAGTTCTAAACTGCGACGCGTAAGTCTGACGTGTTGACGTATCTAAATTGATCCCTTTTCTAAATTGATCCACTACTCCGAACAGCCACGTCCATCCATCCTCTGTCAGTTACTCGACGTTCCATTTATTCTCTGCTTGAGTTTCGCAAAAATTGCAAACGCTTCGAGCAAATGCTACAACCAACTCCGTCTGAGTTCAGAAAATTCATTTTGTCATCTACTTTGTACAGGATGGAATGAAAGGTTTGTCCGTGGCTATCGTAGATGAATTCTACGTTCTACCTTCAATTTGATGGCAATACATGTAAAGCACCTATGGCAAAATTGACTTTGATGTGACGAGTGGAACACTCGTGCGAACAAAATTTTGATTTTGAAATTCAAAGTCAAAGTCAAGTTCTTTGCACGTATCTCCATCAAATCGAAGATGTAGACTTCATCTACGCTAGCCACGGACAAACCCTTTTTCTTTCCACCCTATACGCTCGTAGCCAGACTGGAATCGGCAGTCGCGTGTATCAACTCGAGTGCTAGACAAGCCGGAAGTCGCGTTCGCCTTCGATAACGTCCACCGAGGGACAGTTAAGTGTCGATGACTTTGTTGCGTTGCATAATGAGTCACGAAGAGAGGGAAAGAGAGAGAAAGATGAGCCAGTTTCACGAGCATCGACGCTAATCACGGTCCCTTCCGAACACTAGAACTAACTAACTTGACCGTGCCACACGGTCGTGATTCTGATTCACGATCCGTGCCGTGTATGCAAAAGTGTTTCGCCGAGGTGAAGTTGGCGCACCAGGCCGACCCGGTTATTCATCGCACGTACATTCTTATTGGGCGGTGGGGGTGAAATTACGCGGTTGTTGGTAATTCGACGAATCTCTGAAGTTAGCAGCGCCGACTGGAATTCACGGATTTGGTAGAAAGGCTGGAACGTGGCAGCACACCGGGATTAGCTTCTCTAATACCTAACTAGCTACGGGAATACTAACGAATACTATCGTATTGAAGCTTGATCATTCGCGAACGCGTTTGAGAAATAAGAACTTTGAAATGAATCCACTTCCTGTTGTCTGAAATTTGATCGCCTCAAACTTGACTATTTGGTAGTTTCATCTGGGTGATCTCCCGTTGGAATTGAAAATTTGAGTTTGGTTAATTCGTTTCTTCACGTGGAATACAACTCAGTTGTGCCACTAATTATGGGACTCCCTGTAGATGCTGTTAGAAATAAGAAAATGAGAACTTGCAAAGCATATCTATTTTTGGTTTAAAATAAATGTTATTGCATTGCATGCTGTTCAATTTTCCTCTCCTACTCGAGCTCTAGCCCACGCCCCCTCGCGAATCACGTGACCCAACCCAACCAATCGCTAATTTTCGTTGCATCAGCGTTGCACCTGAAGAGGCCCGATTTTCCCCCGCTAAAATCACTTTCAGTGATGAAATACATCTAACATGCGCAAAATTTCGAGATATTCTTCCATTTACACTGAATCCATAAACTAAGAAAAGAAAACTTGTCCATATCGTCGATGTCTTTCCTCCCCCTCGATATCAGCGTCGTTAATTAACGTAGTTCGATGATCGTCGCGAATAACCGATGTAGTTGCAAACTTAATTTAATTCAGTAGTTCGACGTTGTAAATTTGATTTTCTCCTCGCGATCGTCGCGAAGCCAAAGGAACCCCCGTCGATCGATCCAAAAGTCCAACCAGACCACTCTTGAGGTTTGAAAGGGTCGACGTTGGAGGATCGGAGGGTTCCGTCGAAGGTCAATTAACACGCGCGTGAAAAATAACGAAGCGTTGTCGTAGGGGGGCCACGCTCGGGGCCATGGGAAGATCTTTCGACGAGTCGCAGAGAGAAAGAGTTCGTGGCGTCAAAGAGCATTGTTTCAGGGTACGAACGAGTTCGAGGGGGAAACTGCCAGTGACTCGTCGTGACTCATCGTCGTCGCTGCCTGTAAATGCCGAATTCCTTAAATAACCTCGTTTATTTATAATCTCTGTTATTTTATCGTTGGCACACGCAGCAACGCGAAGTAGCCAGTCTGCCAAAATTTTCGAATCGGTGTCACGAAGGAACGTGTGCTTGTCTATCGGGTGCGAGGGAAGACGACAATCGGATAGTCGATCGCGTTCACTATTTCTCTTATCTCGAGGGGTAAAAAATTCATTCGTTAAATCTGTTTGAGTAAGTTGTAATTTTAGTAGAGGAGAGGAGAGCGTAAATGGTCGGGGAACGGCGTGCCAAAATATCTGTCGCTCGCGTGCTAGTGCCAGGGACTTGTTGATTGGACGCATGAACGAGAAGAGTGCTCTACGTTTTAACGAACTGCTCTCGCGTTACTTCATCCTCCTCACCCACGAATGCGATCAACACTTTACCCTCGAAAATTTATTTTGCACTTATCGTTTGACATTTGAAAATATCGTTTGATATTGACGTTGAAAAATAAAGTGACGTAGCATTGGAAATAATCATTCGAATGGTCAATCATTGAAATTTTGTAGATTCTTTCATAGAAAACGTGTCTCTTTGGAAAGATATTTTTATATTTAAGTTTCCGACACTTTTGTCGTTCAAATTTAAAGCAATAATCAACAGGCGCATCGCGGGTTTGCTGGAACAAGTATGATATGTACAAGAGTACAGTACGTTGTTTTAATCTCTGGAAAAATAATACTCCCAATTATTCCAATGAGTGCCAATTGACTCGGGACTCTCTTCAGAAATTTCTTCTTCTGAATCTTTTTGTTCTATATCGTAGATAAGCTTTCGCTCTAGGCGTCTGTTCAGATATTACACTATTATACATCGCATCGTACAACTGTACACATTCATTGTAATTATCAGCAAATTATAAAAAGAGGAAGACCGAGCTATTGGCTAGATTTAGATGATTCGAAACACTCGAGCGCAAAGGGTTAAGATTTTCTCTGTTCTAAGAGATAATCGCAACGATCACAAAAATCAAACAAACTTGGACAAACTTGGACAAACTTGGGAAAGAAGTTGGACGACTAGAAAATTTTCATTCCTGGCAAATGTGTCCTCTTTGTCCATTTTCACGAGAGATGTTCGCGTGGTCGTTACTCGCGAACGTGGAGGGAAAATTTTCTCTGTTCTAAGAGATAATCACAACAATCATAAAAATCAAACAAACTTTGACAAACTTGGACAAACTTGGACAAACTTGGAAAGAAGTTGGACGACTAGAAAATTTTCATTCCTGGCAAATGTGTCCTCTCTGTCCATTTTCACGAGAGATATTCGCGGGATCGTTACTCGCGAACGTGGAGGGAGCGTGTTTATGGGAGTTGTCGGTGATTTTCCCGACGGAAGCAGCACCGGGTTGCATAATACCCTGTCACAATGGGGGGCAGAGGTGCGTGGCGTTGCTCGTCCCCCCACCCGTGATTCGTTTCTCCGGTCGATTCCACTTTTCTCTTTTCCCTCTTTTATCTTCGGCTGCGCTGGCACGAAACGTGAATCCCCAGCTGAATCGCGGGGAAAGGGGGGAAGGATATCGTACCCACCTTTTGCTTCTCTCTCTCTTTTTTCTTTTTTTTCCTTCTTTTTTGCCCCAGTTTAAATATATACGCGAACGCGATAAACCTTGGCAATATCCGCGAAGAAATACGGCCTGCCTTATCGGAAGGTTGCTAATGGAACTTCTGGATCCGTTTCGATGCCAGATTTGCTAATTTACAAATAGTGTAATATCTGACGCAAGTCGCAATTATTATTATTATACAAAGAAAATCGTCGCGATGCAAATAGCAAAATTTATACTTTTCAATTGCAGCGTGAGGTATGTTCAGAGCGCCAAAAAATATTTTCCTCGGAACGTTGTGTTACATCATCGTTATCGGCGATAAAAGATATCTGGTTTTATCAGCTGTCGGGAATTGAAAGAATGGAGTTGAAACAAAGTTGCTCGTTTGTGTGTTCAAAGAACGAAAGGAAACGCTGCTCTGTAAAAATATCGTCAAATGACTTTACAGACATTTATAACAAGTTCTCGCTGTAAAAATAAAATGAACCTTTGAGTCGATGTTCTTTGCATAGCTAATGTATTTTTTTTTTTTTCTTACCAGTTACGCGATGCAATAAAAGAGTACGTAGTTGAAAATTCAGAAAAAAATGACCTTGGGGAAAAAATATTCTGTTTTATACTCTACCAGTTATATCGCAATATTATGAATGCGATATTTATAAAATACGTATAAAAAGCGTATTTGTTAATATCGAACGAATATTTTAACATTTAACTTCTATGAGATATATTACAATATATAAAATACAATGAAAGCGTTTTATAATACTGTTCAATTATTTTTTGCTAATTTATTTTCATCCCATTTCAATCATTTTAAAATATTTATAGAAACAGAAACAACGAAATCACTAGTTAACCACCTCGTCAACGTGTTAAGAATTTCAGTGTCAAAACCGATCGAGCTATTTCCTATATTGTCGATGATCAATCACCCATCACCTTACCCTTTTTTCCATTATTTCCATCTCTCATCAGAGAGACGAAAAATCTCTCCCACTTTTTTTTCCAATCTCTTGGATTCTCCAACTTGCAATTTCGAGCACGTGAAAACACCGTGGCCCGTGAATATGGAGTTCTCTCGATTCTGCGGCGAGAAGTTCTTCATATGTACCGTGTTTGCCGAGGAAACGTTGGCGTCGCGAAGAAATCCATCGACGAAGTTTCTCATCCCGCGTTCTTGAAACGTGTCGGGAATGTTCGTCAGCCTCTGGATATCGGCCGCTGCAACATTCAGTGCCGCGGGATCAATTTTTATGAACACTTCGCAGCCGTCGATGCGTCCGACCAGCAAGCTTCCACTACCAGAAACCATTCTTCTGCATCCGCAATGACGATTTACTCTTCGACCCGAATCAACGATTCAGAATTGAAAATCGTGCAGCCAGCAGTCGCGGTGTCGTTCATTCTTCTTTTACCGAAAGTGATTTTAGCGGGCGTAACCTCTTCAGGTGCAACGCTAATGCAACGAAAATTAGCGATTGGTTGATTTGGGTCACGTGACTCGCGAGGGGGCGTGGAGTAGACCTCGAGTGGGAGTGGCCTTGTCTGGTACTGAGCGATCGCGCCTGTAATTTGTTTTCTATCGATTCGAATGTTTGCATATCGATAAAATTTTATGGTCTTCATTTCCTAGTCAGAACAGTCGCTTCTGAGCCTTTCAGTGAGACGAATCGTATTGGGATACAAGTCGTGCAGTTTTTCGCTCTCTTTGTATTCCGTTTTTTGATTCGTTACGAGCAAATTTAGATAGTAGATTACAATCTTGTCTTGTTTCGTTGTGTTTGGAACAGGGTTTGAAAATTCTTTGAACACTTTGTTACCACGTTCCTGGCGAAAATTCTTTAGAACTTTGCAGTAAATTTCATAGAGAATCGCGAAAGAGAAAGAGGGTTGAATTGAAAACTGTAGTCTGAGATCTCCACAGAATTATTCATCACCAGTGAGTCAGTTTAATTTGCGCCATGAATGATTTTGACACGAAAAAACTTCAGCTTTATCTTTGTTTTCGCAGACAGTGGTTACTTTGCGTTCCACCCGTGTTGCAAACATAACGGCGTGACACGATACGGCGGCTAATCGTCGTGGTTTGCGCGGTTTGTGTACCTACGTAACGAAGGATTTTATCGTTTGGAAGGCGAGATCCAGGTGGCTAGTTAGCGAGCTGCATCGCGGCTGTTGTCACGTCGATGCGCCGCGATCCATTGATAATCGCGATAAAACGAACGAGCTTCGCAACGAGTAATTTGTCACGCAATTCGACATCCGCGCGATTCGGATGCTCGCTTCTTCGAGATTCGTCAGTCAATCTGTACAAATTTCTCACGGCGTGTTTGACCGTGTTTGATTCGGTTTGTGTTTAAAAAACAACCTTATCGAATTTATAATCTTCTGATAGTAAAGATGTAATAATTAATAATTATAATTATTAATAAATATAAATGTACAGATGTATAATATAAATAATTATAATATATATAATATATATTAATTGCAATTATAATTACTACTATATTAACTATAATTGATAATCATGATACAGTATACATTAATTATAATTACAATTATTAATAAATATAAGCATAATATAAATAATTTCAAAATATTATTATAAACATAAATATTAATGATACATAATAATTTTCCAACAATGAAAATAATCAAGCCTTCAATTCTCTAATAATATAAAGATTTAGGAAAATTTCCCAATTTCAATGATTTACAAGAATTTAAGTATAATCTATCGTCGCTTGAATGTTTCGTGAATTTCTTCGCGCCACACTCTCTCATTTATCAATCTTTCGTGATTTTCCATCTTTAATCCCATGATTTAAACGACGAACGACGTCCTCTGCGCGTTTTTTATTGACACGTTCGTCTCTTCGACGATGCCATAGCTCTCTTTGACTTTACACGACTGCGTAAAGGACTCGCTCACGCGAACAAATTCGAGCGTGGCCAGAGATTGGTGTTCGGTAACGTCGTCGCGAACATGTTACGGGAATTTTGGCAACTGCGAAAGTTTCGAGGATCGTTCGAGGCCCGGAGGAATTCCGCGGGAGATCGCACGATCTCGAGAATTCGAGAAACTTGAGAAGTTCCTCCAGACGATGGGACTCGATAGAAGCAATCCCCGGTAATCCTGGAATCGGGCGAACGATCTTCGCGAGCGGCAACGACCTTCGAAGGATAACGCCGTCTCCTGGCGGTCTCTAGCGTTTGCTAGCGAATATAGATTGAAGAATGAACGAACGACGAGAAATTGACACTGACCAATTAATCCTTCGGCTGTGGTGGACACTTTGATACGTAGCATACGCTGGGAATTCAATCGCGACGCTGATTGACGAAACTTTCCGTCAGCAGATTACATTTCTCAGAAAGTATATTGAAAGTATAGTGAAAACACTGAGTTGCAACAGAACCAAAAATTGTTATTCACTTATTCGTATTCTGTATTGAATTGTTAGTGCACGTATTAAAAATTTAGCAGTAAATTTAATATACCTAATGATTTAGTAAAGTGTGTCATATAGTTATAATATAAATATAAATTTGTTTCAATAAATATACACAATTGTTCGATTCGAGCAATGTGAAGTGAGCGTCTCTCGTTTCAGCGGACCGAAATGAATTAGGCGCCTATAGACGCCGACGGTGCCTCGAAAGCAAATTTTAAAAGCGCTTTTACGCGCCAACAGTAGCCAAAGGGTTAATATCCTGGCATTTAGAAATCCCTTTTAACGGGAGATTCTTGGGAGCAGTTAACGTAGAAGACAGAGGTGTATCGAGCGAAGACACGATTCTGTCCCCGCCTCCCTGCCCCAGAGCTGCAGCTGCTCGTTATTCGTTAATGAAAAATCCCATCAACGCGATCGAACCACGCTCGATCGCGCTTAACGAGAGAATTTTCGTCCTAATTGCAGCTTTTAACGAGTCGCGTTTAACAGGTTCCCCCGATATTATTCTCTCCTTCCAGGCGTCAGAATCCCTCGGTCAGAGGGGAAAAACTGGAAGAAAGCTAGAGTTTCCAGTTCAGGAAACTGCCTGAACTTTCACACTCTGCGGTCGAATAGGAAAGAAGCAACGAGAAAGAGAGGGAGAGAGAGAGAGAGAAGAAATTAGATTACGTCTGGTGGTTATTTTTGGCCTGCTGTACTTTTCTTTTTCCTTTTTCCTCCTTTTCCTTCTTTCTTTCTCCGCGCCGCGTCTCATCGTCTAACTCGGTCGTCGTCGGTCTGCCGCGGAACTTTATGCTAACCGAGTCGACGCGGCGAGGGCTTTATCTTCCCCGAGAGGGGAAGCTAACTCCTCCGTGTACAGGCTAAACACGAGCCGAGCTTTATTAAATCCAGTTGTGATTCAATTTTCTCGCCGGTCTTGGGAGAGAACGACGACCAAGCCCTGGAGTAGGTGTCTAGAATGGACCTAATGAAAACCACCGAGGAAGGATATCTTTTCTTCCTCTGCCTCGTCCTTTTCTTTTTTCTTTTATCGCTGAAAGTGATTTTAGCGGGGGTAACCCCGAAAATCGGGCCTCTTCAGGTGCAACGCTGATGCAACGAAAATTAGCGATTGGTTGATGTGGGTCACGTGACTCGCGAGGAGGCGTGGTGTAGACTTCGAGTGGGAGTGGCGTTGTCTGGTACTGAGCGATCGGGCCTGTAATTTGTTTTCTATCGATTCAAATGTTTGCATATCGATAAAATTTTATGGCAAAAAAAGTCGTCTTCATTTCCTAGTCAGAAGAGTTGCTTCTGGGCCTTTCCCATGAGAAGAGTACTAAAATTGGGTACAAATCATGCAGTTTTTTCTCTCTCTCTCTCTATCGCCGTGTCGTGGATAATACGGGGGAACATGCTCGCGATTATTCGATTAGGAGTCTTTAAAAGCCGCTTAATTGCGCTTGCACCTCCACCGGAGGTGAGAGGAGGCAGGCGAGTGTTGCACTTTCCGGCGTTGGCTGGCGCGCCCTGAAAGCAACGTAAATATGTCGTTGAAAAAGCTGCCGCGGAGGGTAAAATGAGTTTCGAGCTTGCAACCGAGTAGCAGAGAGAGTTTCTTATGGCTGGATAAGCCGCGCCGCATGATTTCAGGGGAATGTGTTCTTCCCCGTTTGCGGCAGCATTCGGAGGGTAGTTTTAGGTAGAAGCGTTTGTTCTTTACGCGGGTCTCTTACCTAGATTGAGTGAAATATTCTTCTCGAAAAGAGAAGAATATTTTTTTTTTGCATGCATCATCTATCAACAGTTTATTTACATTTTATTGAAGTATCGCTTCATTTTCGACTCGTTTTTATTCCAGATTATACTATTATACTATATTATACTATTATAATATCGCATCACATAACACCAAATGTATACGTTCGTTACAATTATCAGCAAATTATAAAAAGAGGAAATCCAAGCTGTTGGCTGGACTGAAGTACAATGTCATCCCATCAGAAGCGACAGTCGAGTGCAAAGTTTCCTCAATCCTCGCCAAACTTAGGTATTCACGATCCTCGAAAAAAAAGAGAGAGAGAGAATACTCTTACAATCCTATTGAACGAAATCGTCGTTTAACTCGGCCTTTCTCATCGCCTCGGTTGTGCTTTCAGCCGAAGAAACGGCAACGAGGTCAGTATTTTCAGTCACGGGACCTTTGACCGAGTTTTCGTGGCGTTCGAGTTTCCCTCGGCAGCGGTCGGAAAGGAGCCTCTTTCTTATCGTGGCCGACGACGGTCCACGTTGACGAAAGGGAACGATCCTGGTAACACGTCCCGCAAAAGTGCTAACTTTTCTTCCCGGATGCTGCTTCTCCGGGGGATATTTCGCTCGTCGCACCCCCGGGTACCATAACCGCCACTTTCTCCGCCGTTTCTTTCCGCCCTCGCAGGCTCACACGACGCCCCGTCCCTTAAATCCACTCTCTTTACTAATGCACCGCATTCTTCGACCTTGCTGAATCTTTCACGAGAGAGACGGCCCGGCGAATTGTCTTGGCAATTCGTCACCCGGAAATCCTTCCTCCGGAGAAACGATACTTTGGGTGGTCCAAACAATGGGTAAACGTGACCAAATTACCTGAGCGATTAGTAGATCGAGGAGTAGTTGAAGAACCGTCTCGACTGATCGAGGCATCGATTGACCTGGGCAGAAGACAGGTTCTTTTCGTTTTTGAAAAAATTCTGCTCAAACTGCATATATATATATATGTATATATATATTTTTTTTAACAGGTATTTCTTATAAGACACATATTTTAATAGACACTTTTCTACAAAATATATATTTTTTATTTATATTATAATATGTATGTTTCGTAGAAAAAAATGTCTGTTTTTGTGGAATTTCTTATAGAAAGAAGTGGGTTCTATTTTTTATATTCAAGTACTCAGGTCGTCTTAGTTGCATTCAACTCACGATTAAAAGAATTAATCGCCTAACAGCGCCATTTATCAAGATCGATCAACTCTTTTCTCAAGTGTTTCCTTCGCCTTTCAAAAAACATTCAATCACATCGAATTAACAAGCTGTTTCTTGAGCTTTTTCCTCCTTGGCAACTGGCAGTCGTATTTCTTTGCAACAGCGTCGTCCATTTCCACTCCCACAGCGGAAAGAAACTTTCAAATTATCCCCGTGAATTATCGGTGTAAACCGACAAATTCATTTCGCGAGCACCCATCCCGAGGATTTATCAAAGTCTGGCAACAGTGGTTTGTTGGATTGTTCCAGAGGAAACGATTACGTTCGCGAGGCGTTCTCGCTCGCGAAAGAAGAAACGCGATCAATCGTCAGGGATTACACGGTTTCACGGTTCGTTTATTGTTCGAAGTTATTTAAAGTCGTCAGCGATAACGGCGCCTCCTGTTGCGCCTGCAGGGAAAGCATTCGTAACGCGGACAACTAGTCACGAATTATCAACGCGTTTATCAGCAAAAAGTGATTTTAGCGGGGCCTCTTCACATGCAACGCTGATGCAACGAAAATTAGCGATTGGTTGATTTGGGTCACGTGATTCGCGAGGGGGCGTGGCGTTGTCTGGTACTGAACGACCTGTAATTTGTTTTTTATCAATTCAAATGTTTGCATATCGATAAAATTTTGTGGCAAAAAACGAGACCAAGTTTATTATTGTGCGATTTCCTTTTACAAAATTGCAATATTCTTTCGATAAATGTTCAAATATTAATTAGAGTCGCTGTAAGTTTCTCAATTTTGTTATCTACACTCTTTTCTGCACGAGTAGTAATTTACAACAAAGCAACAAATTCAGTCAAGGCTCGTAGGCAATGCCAACGAAATTTCCAAAATGTCTCGCGAAACGCAATTTATTCATTCGGGGATTACCCTCGCGTAAATTAACTTTTAATTTCACGATAATTTGGCGAAAGTTTCCGATTAACGGAATTAATTGCCCCGTGGATTGAAGCGAATCCGTGGCTTTAACGGAGTTAACCTTGCTTAATCGCACGAATCGACATTCGCGCCGGTAATTAATTTTTAACTGGCGTTTTCTTCGCTCCTTGCCCCCTGACTCGGTTATTTAAACTTCCGAGAGAAAAAAAAATAGAGAAAAGGAAACGAAGTTTAGCGTTTGAACTGTCAGTTTCAATACGAACCATAATCTGTCCATTTGATTTTCTAGAGGGGGAAAAATTCGGGAACGAGTTATTAAATTTTTGCACTTTAAATGGAAATTTAACTGTCTTAAATTTTTTCTTTGGAAATTGTTTTCCACAAAAGTCAAAAATTCACTATCTGAATAATAAGTGTATTCTCCTGAAGAATGACAAGTATTTTGTTGAAGCTTGGAGGCAGGCCGTGGTTGGGAACCACTGCGTTAGGGAGAAATCGGCAAGAAACGAACGTCGGAGCAAAAAGATATTTGAAAAGTTGAAACGTGAATGTTTCTCGTTCGTTTCACCTGGGCGGGTTAAGGTTAAGAGCGGGAATCCGTGCCGAGCGTATCCAATTAATCGGCGAGAGCAGATCGACAAATGACCGGAGATCGATGCAATTAAACGGCTGTATACGGCCCGGTCTATCGGCGGACGGATAAAGCGCTTTAATATTAGCATCGATATCGGCCGGTGGCGTGCCGTTTTGCGGGATTCTCGCCATCGATTCGCTGATCTCCCATCGTCGCCGCGAACCAGCTCGGTGATATTTCATCGAGAGTATCGGCGAAAAATTTTTCATTCAGCCAAAAAAAAAAAAAAAAAAAAAGAAAAAAAAGAAGCGAGCCAGTGGCGGTGACCAACCACGCCGCCGCAGCTTTCGCGTTCATTTTCCAACGAACACGTGACGCTCGGCTAGCACGTTGTTGCAACGGGTATAATTAAGAATTATACTTTACAGTTTCGCAGAACTATTTATCTGAACGAGAGAAGACTTCCTATTCCGGAACTTGTAGATATAAAAATATAATAACAGCTTTTATAATAAAATGTCATAATAACAGCTTGCGTTTGCTGCAAAGCTGTTTCTATCTGTGAGCCCTTTCTGCTGTGCTTATACAGGGTGGCCACTGAAAAACTGAAGGGTCATAACTTGTTCATTTTCAATCTTTTTTATTCTCTTTTTTGTAAGTTCACACATAATACTGAAAAAGATCCATTAATTGTATTTCCAAATAAAATAATAAAATGTAATTATACAATTACATTTTATTATTTTAACTGGATATATAATTATACTTAATATGAATTAAAGTAATAAAAATAATAAAATTAAAACAAATAAAATAATAAAAAGTTACAACATGTGTTTGTAAAAGTTATTTTTGTTTTATATCAATCAGTCTATAATTTTTTGATTACCCTCGCACATTGTTTATTATTTATAAGTCGTCCTAAATTATTTTTTTTATTGACCAAATATCAAAGTACCAATAGGAAAGGGATGTACAGGGTGATTTACATAACTTGCACACCTGAAACAACTGTTAAATTATGTGTCCAATGAAAAATTGTTTAACCTAACCTAAAAGTTGTACGGCTTTAAGGGAGATAAAATATGGCGTATCAATTTGTTGTGGACTGTCGAAATTTTCAACGTCACCTTTACTTCTTTTTAACATAAATACGCACATTTTTTTCATCATAAATCGAAAGAATATTAAATTACAAGTAAAAAAGTATTAAGCCACATTTGTCCCAAACCTAATGGCTAAGGAGATATTTTACGATAATTTGTCTCGTAAACGAGAACGAAAACTGCATTGAGCATTAGGACCATCTGCTCGCGTTAACGTTTCATGGACATTGATAATTAAATTAGGTTTTAGTTAGTTAGTGTTAAACGATTTAATATTTCTCCGATTTATAATAAATAAAAAAATAAAGATGACCTTGGAAAGATCTCTCAATGTTGAAAGAAAGTCGAAATGGAAAAAGTATTATCAACAGTCTTTCTCAAAGTTTTTTTAACGATCATTCAATGAAGAAATAACTCTTCGAAGACATTGAGAAAATCACCAGCCAGCAAATCATCCAGGTTTCATTTTTGTTTCGCCGAGCTTCAGTCAAGTGGGAAGACGTTACACAGCAGTTGCATAATAGCTGTTGGGGTTGGCCTCTGATTCCTCGAGCAGGAATCATTAGGACGTATCAAAATGGCGCATAATTCACGGGAACGCAGCCAGCAAACGCGTTGAAGTGCCTGCTTATGTAAATAAGTCGCGTTTCATGATCTAGCTTGACGAGTTATACACGGCGAAGCAGCTGCGTTTCCCGAATCCCATCGGCTAATTTAAAAGCAGAGCGGACGAGAATAAATAGAAAGTTGAGTAAACACGGTGTCTCGTCTCGAAAACCAGCAGCCCGGCGGATGAAATCATTCATTCGCGTCTCTTCGTTACGTCCATTTTTTTCTCTTCTTTTTTTTTCCTAATAAAATTGAAGAGTCTTTGTAAAAAATTTCAAATTCTCAATCGTCAATATATATATGCTGCTAAAAATTTAGGGGATATTTCAAAATGAAAAGAAGCATTTGATTTTGCTTTTCTGATGTTCTTGTTTAACAAAGAAAAATCAAATGCTTCTTTTGTGAGCAGTGTACATTTTACTTGAACATAAAGATAATATTGGGTCGGCCAGAAAGTAATTGCCTGCAGTAGTAAGTAATTTTTTCAAATAGATAAACATTCTTATCTTGAAATGCAATTAACTTCATTTTAAACCGCAAATTCGTTGTACAATCTGACAGTTGCAGTTCTTAGCTTATTTCAGAAAAAGAAAATGCACAATTGTCGTTGACAGTTTGTTTGGCGATCACAAAGTAATCAAAGGGAAATCAAAAAAGAATATTGTCGTCACGTTTTGTTTATTTTGTGTTATTTTTGTACCACTTTTTGGACTCTACTTTTGGAAAGGAGAGAAAAGAAAAAATTGTGCTTGTAAAAAATTATTTGATGTGCATTTTATAAAGAAACACGAAGCTACGTCAATATCAGACTTGGTTTGTTGCCGACAGACTGCTGACGAGGATATCAAATCGAAAAAGATGAGTTTATGAACGCGGAACCACGACGTTGACTGAAAAATATCAAAAGATAATCGAACAAAATGAACAACTAAAATAAAGTTTATGTTCCTTGTGAAAAATTCATTATCACCTTTCATTTACAAATAAAAAAAAGAACGTGCAGTTATTTTTTGATAAATTTACATATTAAATCTAATATATTAAAAAAGCAAATTAGGCTTTCTTTTTATCATGTGCAAATAATCCAGGTAGGAACAAATGAATTTATTCCTTATTCCAAACCCACGCTTGACACTTGCGATGTTTTCTCTAATCGTCTTCCAGTTGTTATTAAAATTGAAGAATATATAAAAATTATCATCCCTTTGCAACAAAGTCACTGAGATTCCATAGGAAGCGTGAATGTTGTCAAAATCGTCAAAGAAGAGAATTGGTTGATTCGAAAAGGAAGACAGTGAAATAATGGTTGGTTTTCTAACAATTTCTGCCGGAAGGAATTATTTTCGGCGCGCATATGGCAACGGCGGTTCGATCCGCATGAACGAGCAGCCAGTCGATCGAAATGAACGAGGTTGATTAAAACGAGAGCACCGAAAAAAGAAAAAGTCCTGTTACGTTCGTTCCACGTTTTTCTTTCTTTTTTTTCCAAATATAGTTCACGGTTATTTGTCATCCGTTTGCATCCGAAATAACGAGGAACAAATATTTTACAAGTTCTGGTCACAATATTTCATCCATCGACTGGTCTTTGGCTAAACCAATGAACGCCATCGTCGATTTCATTAATACGTAATAAGATGCTTCGAGTAGGAGATGATTTCCCAGGAAGAAATAAGAAAATAATATAAAATAAGATATTTTTTAATCAAGACTTTGAAGATTTATCAAGCGTGTCAGAATTTAGCCAATTCTAAACGCTATATGGAAGAGAATAATTAATTATTTTCGCGGGAAAATGGATAAAATAATAAATAATTTTTTAAAATATTAATGCGTAATCAATAAATTAATAAATAATTTTTTAAAATATTAATAGATAATTAGATAACTTTGGTAGAATAAAATTCTTTCACTCGAAACTTCATTTTGAAGGAAGTAGACCTCGAATGTGTCTCTGTCTGTTGAAAATTGGTACACTTGATGAATTTTCAAATTTATCGATTCTCGCAAGAACGATGCATCTTGCGCCGAAAATTTTATTCTACTCATTTTCCTATTAATTATTATTCCCCTCCATTATGTGTAGAATTAATTAATTTCAAGTCTACTCGACAGATCTTCAAGCCCACACTTTCTCAAAAACGTAGTCTCAGGTGAAGAACCTTTTTTCCTCGCTTTGGTGCGCCATTAACATGCACTTTCACGAATTTTCACGTAGAAACGACAGAAATGTTCGAGACACGAGAATTCCAAGATTGTAAATTAAACAAAACAATTAACGCTTAGCGTTGCTCTTCTTGAAACATGACGGAACGAAGGGTTTCGATCATTACGATAATCGGTACGATAATTACGTTGAAAGATATTTCGTAACCGCGGTAAATTCTTTTTTAATGGACTATTAATGCATCGACTGACCAGCAGTCACTCGCTGGTTAGTCGTTCGTAGCTCGCCCAAGAGGTTTTAACCAAGAGGTTCATCCAAAAATCCGGATCTCTTCCCTTTCTTGGGCCGTCACGGTCGTGGATCAACTAATTTCGGCGCGTTTGGCCTCGCTCGGAGGCAAGTTGCCTCCGCGAGTTTCATAGACTCGGCGATCAATAGCCAAAGGGCGTCAGGTTGCTCGCAACACGCGTATCGAGGCCCCGGATATTCCTTTGAGCCGCTTTCGCAAGCGCACGTGTTCCGAGCCTTACGATTTTCCAATTTCGAACATTCGGAAAAAATAAACCTCTGTTTTTTTTCTTTTTTTCTTTTGTCTTCTGTCTTTCGCAGCGGCTAATAGGCAGAAAGCTCGCTGCTGTTCCGACACTGCGAAATATACACGAACCGTTTATTATTTCGAAAGCGGCCCAGGTCCATTTATTTTTATAAACCGAGATATTTAACGGTTTGCGTTTTGATAAATTAAAAAATATTAATTAACTGATAACACGGTAGTATAATGTTTTAGTGTTTCCAACCAATCCAACTAGTATGATAAACATTGTTCAGAAAATAACACCTTTTTGATGGCTATAAATGGACTCGAGCCACTTTCAAAATAAAAATCTTTATTATTAATCAGCTAACTTCCCCTGAATCAAATACAAAATCTTAGTGATTTCAAATATATTAGTTACAATTTGTTTAGAAACGAAATCATAGAAATTTGAATATTAAAACATCGATTTTTTTTGGAAAATGGACATGGAGCACTTTCAAAATAAACGGCTCATATGTACGTACATATTTTCCTTTTTCCCCGAGCTTTTACGATTTTCAAGTACAGCACCGTCTCTTTTTTCTTTTTTTTTTTTTTTAATTCGCAAAGGATCGCTCCGATATCACCGTAAATTTTTGGTCTCTGGCTTCCCTCGATGGTCAGAGATTCGTCGATACAGTCTCGCGAGCGACATAATGTTCCAGTGAACCGGAACGCGATGGTTCCTTTGCCGAATCGGAGTACCCGGAAGCGCGGTCCGTTCGAGTGGATCCGCAGAAGAGCCGGTCGAGCCAGGGAGTGGCTTTTAAATTTAGATCACGAGATCACCGCCTCGTTTTAAAAATCCCGTTCGTGGCCTTTCGCTTTGGAAATTTTCAAAAATAATCTCCACCTCCCAGCTCGTTCTCTCTTTCTCCTAAATGTTCTCCACTTCGCCCATTATGACGCTTTCAACGTTACTCAGCATCTCACGTGTCTACAATTGTTGTTCGAGTAACGTTGTTTCGACGCTTTTGTGAATATGTTGTATATTTGATTAACTCATATAAATAAACTCCTCTTTAGTAATAAATTTGTTCTCTCCAACTTGTTGTAACATTAAAAAAATATCTACTATATCGCGTCTTGGTACAGTTATTACAATATTTGGTAAATTAGGCAATTATTTTTGTTTAAAACAAACTTTTCACAATTTCTTTAACAATCTCTCTCTCTCTCTGTAATGAGATACGATATATTTGTCAAATTTTCAAAGAAATTGAAATATACGTATATAGGGTGTTTCAGATTTCAATCGTCAGATTTTGCCAACAAGAAAATATTATACATTCCGAGTAAAAGAAATAAAAAAATACACCATGAGTTGATTCAGAAATGTAGAAAGAGCTATTGATACCGAGTTATCGAATTGGAACATCATCGGGATTGCGCGTAATGTATTTGGCAGCAGAAATCAGATGCAATTAATATTCATTCTGAAGCAGTATAAATTAGAGTAAAGCAATACCAAATAAATGGCAACACTAAAAATTAATTAGCTCGAACATACACATTTGATTGTTTGCGATTTATTTCAATTTCTCGTGCATGTAACGTTCTGTCTAACAAAGTCCGACTTGGAACACCCTGTACGTATAATTTCCACGACACGAGTCACTGTGCACGCGTCATCAGCGCGTGATCGATGCTCGGCAAAAAAGCGCGAGTTTTCGCGAGTTTTTGCGACAAAGCACGTGCGACCTATCTCGTCACGCGAGATAAATCAAGTTGGTTCGAGTCAGCCTCGATCGACGAATAAGTCGCTGGCTGAATCCGGAGTAAGGTTAACGACGACGGTGTTTAGCGGTGTTCAGCGGTTACGCGGCACCTGCGGCGTTTCCCTGGGACGCGGCTACGCTGTCAACGTTTTTCATCGACGCGGGAGGCTGCTTATCGCGTCCTCGAGATTAGACGGAAGGCGAAAGCCGAACGGATAATTGGAACGTCTGCGGCGTAAATCACGCGGCGAAACGCGTCGAGGAATTTAATACACCCCCGCCGCGAGACACAGGGGGGCGGAAACCGGTGGTCGACGTCGGCAACGTGAGATATGACACAGTTAAGCTCGGATCAATGAGACCCCTTGGAGACCGTCGCTTGATCTTTTCGGCATCGCGATCGATGGTGTCTGATATGGGATGGGGGGGAGAGACTTACGAGAAAGTGTAGGAAATAAAGGGGAGGTTGGAAATTTTGAAAGAAGCTAGAAAAATTCATTATCATATCGACCGGAGGAAGACGAAGAAATTAACTAATAAGTTGTATTATTAAACGAGTGACCTGTTGTTTCTGCTCCTATAAATAATTTTAAAATAATTAAAAAGAACGTGAGCGAAGAATTTAATTTGAATTGAATTTTCTTTATCATAAAGCGAAAAATACACTCACTGTAGTTGAAATTTCACTGAATATATTAATAGGTTGAGAAATTTGTTATCGACCAGAGGGAGACGAAAAAATTAACTAATAAATTGTATTACTAAACGAGTGACCTGTTGTTTCTGTTCCTATAAATAATTTCAAAATAATTAAAAAGAACGTGAGCGAAGAATTTAATTTAAATTGGATTTTCTTTATCATAAAGCGAAAAGTACACTCTCATTATAGTTGAAATTTCACTGAATATATTAATAGGTTGAGAAATTTGTTATCGACCGGAGGAAGACGAAAAAATTAACTAATAAATTGTATTACTAAACGAGTGACCTGTTGTTTCTGTTCCTATAAATAATTTCAAAATAATTAAAAAGAACGTGAGCGAAGAATTTAATTTAAACTGAATTTTCTTTATCGTAAAGCGAAAAATACACTCACTGTAGTTGAAAGTTCACTGTAGTTGAATAGGCTGAGAAATTCGTTATCGACCGGAGGAAGACGAGAAAGTTGAGTAAAAGTTGACGAGTTGAAATATAATACTGAACGAGTGACCTGTTGTTTCCTACAAATAATTTCGAAGTAATTAAAATGAACGAACATCGCGAGCCAAGAATTTAATTTAAACTGAATTTTTTCTTAATCAGAAAACGAAAAATGCAGCCCTCACTGTAGTTTATTGCAGTGTAATGCGTATCTTGCGGAGAAATTAAATACTCCGTCTCGTAGACGAAACGTGTAAGTATCGTCTGGCACGTTAATCAAATTTTATTCGTGCTGTGTAAATGTTAAATGCTCGCACTATGTTCCTCGAGTATATTCAGAGGTTAATAACGGAGTTGGATGTATCGCTGACATCAGTTTGCGTGCTGCAGAAATTTGAGGAAAGAATATTAAACGAAAAATGCCGGAGAAAGGTTGCTGTTTTTCAATCACGAGTTAATTCATCTGAAACAACGCGCAGTCGTAAAAGGAAAAAACAATACGCGGGGAAAACCTTTTATAAACTCGAGATCGAACGAGAATTCATACAAAGTGAAAAAGACACGTATGCGATGAAAAGAAAAAAAGAAAAACGTCGAAAAATACGTTTAACTGAAGAAAAATAATAAAAGAAGATACGTCAATGAAAATAAACTACGAAAAGGCTAGTTTCAACTAACGCCATACTAACACCGTCCAACTTAATCAAACCAAAATACAATTGATATCAAAAACACTCTGAGATCGAACGAGGATTCTAATAAAGCCAAAAAGACGCAAAAAAAAAATATATTTAAATAAAGAAAAATAATAGAAGATACGTCAATGAAAAGACTAGTTTCAACTAACGCCACACTAACATCGTCCAACTTAATCAAACCAAAATACAATTGATATCAAAAACACTCTGAGATCGAACGAGGATTTTAGTAAAACCAAAAAGACGTAAAAAAAAAATACATTTAAATAAAGAAAAATAATAGAAGATACGTCAATGAAAAGACTAGTTTCAACTAACGCCACACTAACACCGTCCAACTTAATCAAACCAAAATACAATTGATATCAAAGACACTCTGAGATCGAACGAGGATTCTAATAAAACCAAAAAGACGTAAAAAAAAAATATATTTAAATAAAGAAAAATAATAGAAGATACGTCAATGAAAAGACTAGTTTCAACTAACGCCATACTAACACCGTCAAACTTAATCAAACTAAACTACAATTGATATCAAAGAATCTGAGATCGAACGAGGATTCTAATAAAACCAAAAAGACGTAAAAAAAAAATATATTTAAATAAAGAAAAATAATAGAAGATACGTTAATCAAAAATAAACTACGAAAAGGCCAGTTTCAACTAACGCCACACTAATACCGTCCAACTTAATCAAACCAAAATACAATTGATATCAAAGACACTCTGAGATCGAACGAGGATTCTAATAAAACCAAAAAGACGTAAAAAAAAAATACATTTAAATAAAGAAAAGTAATAGAAGATACGTCAATGAAAAATAAAGGCTAGTTTCAACTAACGACACACCAACACCGTCAAACTTAATCAAACTAAAATACAATTGATATCAAAGAATCTGAGATCGAACGAGAATTCGAAATAATAGATATACGTCAATGAAAAAGCTAGTTTCAACTAACGCCACACTAATACCGTCCAACTTAATCAAACCAAAATACAATTGATATCAAAGAATCTGAGATCGAACGAGAATTCTAATAAAACCAAAAAGACGTAAAAAAAAAATACATCTAAATAAAGAAAAGTAATAGAAGATACGTCAATGAAAAATAAAGGCTAGTTTCAACTAACGACACACCAACACCGTCAAACTTAATCAAACTAAAATACAATTGATATCAAAGAATCTGAGATCGAAACGAGAATTCGAAATAATAGAATATACGTCAATGAAAAAGCGTTTCAACTAACGCCACACTAATACCGTCCAACTTAATCAAACCAAAATACAATTGATATCAAAGAATCTGAGATCGAACGAGAATTCTAATAAAGCGAAGAAAAATACATTTGAAAGATGAACGTCGTCGAAATTAATCAACTGGACTACGATTGATATCGAAAGTGCGTCGTTGCGTGGCGTAACGCGATTTGTACGAGTTTATCGCGTGTGCGTGCGTTGTTGGAGGAATGCTGAAAAACCATGCCATGCAGCGATGTGTTTTATCGAGTCGCCGAGTTCCCATGCGATAATTAGTTGCCGCGCGGAGCTCGATCGAACGCGCGCGTTGCTCCGATTAACGTTGACGGACGGCGAACTTCTTGCAGCTGGGGCAACTTCATCGAGCAATTTTGCAATGCGAGACGCTGTCGCTGCACGCGTGTCTGGCGTGAATCGAACAACCGATCCTCTGTTCCTCCGTGTACAGATTTTCTTGCCCTCGACGAGAGTCGCTCTCTTCCTCGAACAGTTGGCGATTTCGATGGAAAATTCTTGACGTTAAAATTGCGAAAACTTTGAAAAACTATGGTCAAAAATTTTATATAAGAATGATAAGAACGTGTGCCTGTATAATTTTTACAGACACAGACAGTGAACCGTAAACCAAGGTCTCTGTTTGACTCGCGTTGATGATGAATCACACTTTCATTTCAGACGGAAAAACTCTTTATCAATCATCACTTTGGATTCCCTTTGTTAAACGGTTTGTAAAACTCTCGACGACGAACACTCTTCTTCCGTCACTGACACAGATTCGCCAGGATAATTGAGATTGAGGGTGCAATGAATTTCAAATCTAAACTCGTTCCAACGACGAAATAAGCCGAGGGAGCAGCGTTTTGAAGTTCGAGGGGGGGGAGACGAAAAAACTTCCGAGGCAAGCGGAAGTGCCGGGACTTCGCTCGAATTGCCAACTGCGGGGGAAGTTTGAGTTTAAAGTTCGTTCACCTCGTCCCTGTGAGCTCTCAGCTGGGAACACGGAGTTCAACACCGTCCGACGTGAAAATCGTAATTCGAGCGTGTTGAGGCCGTCTGACCGAGCACACGATGGCCTGTCCCCTTGCCGGATTCCCAGCAACATTCTATCGAGCAGTTTATTCTGATTCGTGGCCCCGTGATCGGAGGAGAGCCGGTCGATCTCTCCCGGCGAAGGGTCGAAAAATACGTCCCGGCTAATCCCTCCTTTGTGCAGCCCTTCTCTTATATCTCTATGTTGTGTGATATAATAATTACATTTAATTAATTTATTATATAATAACATTATTTATTATGATTGTGTATAATATTTATTTATTATATTAATATAATAATATTGTGTAATACAATAATTGCGTTTAATTAATTATTTACATTATAATTTACATTGTGTGATGTAATTATTATACTATTTTAGAATAATATAATTATATTTATTATAAATTTATTATATAATAATATAATTTGATTAATTTATTATATGATAACATAATTTATTATTATTGTGTATAATATTTATTTATTATAGCAATATAATAATATTGTGTGATGTAATAATTACATTTAATTAATTAAATATTATTACATTATGTAATAATTATTATACTATTGTATAATAATATAATTTTATTATAAATTTGTTATGTAATAATATAATTTATTATTATTGGGTATAATATTCATTTATTACAGTAATATAATAATATTGTGTGATGTAGTAATTACATTCAATTAATTAAATATTATTACATTATGTAATATAATTACTATATTATTGTATGATACTATAATTATATAAATTAAAGTATATTATTATATTATTATAACATATTTAAATTTCAACAATTCTTCCATCGAAATTTAACTTGACCTCGGTTTTCCTTAACTCGAACTACCCCTCTGCTAAATGTTTCGTGTTATGGCGTCGCGGTACTACGTATACAGAATTTTCGCGAATTGTCGCAGACGCATTCTCACCGATTTTCACGCCGATAATTGGCGTTTGTTTGATCATCGATCGCGATGAAAGGGAAAATATGGAAAAATAAAAGCGGAGAACCAACCGGAGGCTACGGCTATCGATAGCGAAAGGCGAAAGGGTTAATAACTCGAGAGCAGGGAGAAACAGAAAGAGGAAGAGAGAGAGAGAGAGAGAGACAGAGAGAGCGTGTTAATATCGATTGGATGAGAAAGGGCACGGACACGCGTCGCGCCGTCCGGCAATCGCTTTTTGCCTCTTTTAATCGGTCTCGTACCGCCTCCAATCGATACTATCTCGCGTGCAACGCACGACTGAACGAGGAGGGGGGCGAAACGTGCATATTCAGTCTGCGTGACCCCGGCCAAGATTTTTGATTAATTTTTTCGACAAATATTTGCCCAACCGGCTGGACAGCGTGCGGACCAGATTTTTGGAGAAATACATGGACTCGGCATTGTCCAGTTTTTTTCCTCCTTCTCTTCTCTTTCGTTTATATACACGTGCATACACGTTTATATACACGGTGTCCCCAATGGTTCTCATCGCTCGCGCAAGCTGCAGACTGCTGTCTGAAGGTCCATTTCATTCGCACTGCAAAAGTTCGCTCTTGGTTTTGGAGTGTTTTTAACGCTCCCCTTTTGTTATTACTCCATTATCACGCGGGACTATACAAGGAATGAAACGTTTATTCGCGAACTATTCGTTGTAGAAAAAATATTTAGGACAAAAGTTACTTTGTTTCGAGGGGGATATCTTTCTGGTAGTTAGAAACCTTTTCTAAATGTGAGATTTCTGGGGGATTTTTGTTTTTTTCAAATGAAACTACGTGTTTTTTTTTTCGAATAGACAAGCAGCTGGTTCCATGACGAATTCATAGACCTTCATATGTTGGTACTTCAAGGATATTGAAAATCGTTTACTGCCTTTCGAAACTTATCTACATCGAACGTATCAAGAAATCATTGTCTTACTCTTTCATGCTCGAAACGGTGACCTCGAGCGTCAATTTACTGATTCACTGTATCTCTAAAGGATAGTTGCACCCTCTCCAATGTTTCAGGCTATGATGTATCGATAAATTTGTCATGAAATGAACTGTGTATGTCTACCTAAGGAAAAACATGTAATTTCATTAAAAAAAAACAATGTCATCTTAAAAGCACATCCACCTAGACCATGATTCGCAAGCATCAAAAGATGCCCCCCTTGAGACGAAGTAACTTTCATTTGAAACTTCAATGTTAACAAATTATAGAATAAATTTTAATTTTAAAGTAACTTTCACTTGGTACTTGAATTTGTTAACAAATTATAGAATAAATTTTAATTTTCTATAACGAACAATTTAGGAGACAGTTTAAACGTTTCAGGGGATACCCTGCGTGTGCTCCATCTCTTTTACGTATAAAAACGAGACAATCCCTCTCGCAAACGCGACGAACGAGTTGCAAATTTTCGCAAGTGAATCCCGTTTCACGGAATTCTACGATCGCCACCGAGGCAAATTTCCAACCGCGAATCAGTTCTCAGTCTCAGTCAGTTCTTCCAGGAATCTCGCTGCGATGAGCGACCCCCTCCAAACGCAATCAAACTTCAGTGACCACACTCGAAGAGTAGCTCGCGTCTCCTCGCTACCCGTTTGTTCAAAACCCCCGGAGTTTTCCATTTAAAGCCGGCCGCCTGCTCGTCCCACTTCTTTCGAAAGACAGGGCAATTTTTCTCCGGCTAGAAATTACGTTCTTCCATCGGGCGTTGGCGAACTTTCTTCGGTTCTGCCGCGTCGTCGTTACACCGACACGAGCTGCGGAAGTCACGCTCCCACCGTGAGAAGAAGTAATCTCCGAACGGTGGTACAGGGTGGAAAGTCAAGTAAAGTTTGTCCGTGGAATTCATAGATGAGAGTACATGTAAAGTACCTGCCGTAAAATTGGTCTTGATCTTGAATTTTAAGGTTGAAAAACTTTTTTTCTTTGCATTGTATTCTACTTGTCGTGAAGATAAAACTTTTCCAAGCAACCCAATAGTTCTCTTGAAAAATGGTAAAAACGTTTTTTAATCGTTTGACACTGCGAACGCGTGAGTCCTAACAGCGACTTTATGGTTCTGTATTAGGTTAGGTCACTAACATTTGGTTTATCATAGTTGTAGCGTCAGTGTGAGTCTAAATAATCAAAACTAACTGTTAACGTTACTTAAAATATAAACACTACATTCACACATCCAGAACCGTAAAGTCGCTGTTAGGACTCACTCATTTTAAGATACAAATTTTTTTGCATTGTATTTTACTAATGACGAAGGTAAAACCACAGGTCGCAACCTAATAGTTCTCTTGAAAAATAGCGGGAAAGTTTCTTAATCATTCAACACTGCGAATGCGCGAGTGCTAACAACGACTTTATGATTCTGGACGCGTGGATAGAATTTATATTTCAAATAATGTTAGCAGCTGGTTTTGTCATTTGGTTATTTAGACTCACACCGATGCTACAACTATGATAAATCAAACGTTAGCGAAACCTAATATTTAAAACCGTATAACATTCGCGTATTCAGAACCATAAAGTCGCTGTTAGCACGCAAACTTTTCTTTCCATCCTATACAAAACCGCGCGGCGAGTCAACACTAGAAGTACAGTTTGAAATGATCCAAATGACTGATTCATAATTTTTGTTACACATGTATTTTTAGAGATTTAAATATATATATATTTCTTTTCATTTTAATATCTCTGATGAAAATTCCACGCTTTTAGTAGTTGCTCCTAGTGTTAAAAGCGGCGCATACGACAAAGGTTCGCCGACGTTTAATTGGAGTTTCAATGGAGCACGATCACCCGGCCCCCGCAATTTGGGAGGGCGGAAACGCAATTTCCAAGTGATCCCTCCCCTTCCCCCAGATGTCTTTATTATCACGGTGTGCCCTACATATCGTTCGATAATTGCAATTGCAAATGAGAGGCATTTGCATGCGGGCATAATACGCGGCGGGTGATTTGCATACGGAGAGAAAACCATTCGTATGCGTCGCATAAAAAATAGTGGCTAGCCTTTCCAGACACGGCAGACGCCTCCTCCTGGTTATTAACTGCGAATCGAATCGAATCGCTTCGCTGTTTCCTCTCTTCCTCGTTTTTTCTTCTCGATCATTCAGTCGAACCCAAATTTCGAATCAAAGTGCACCTTTAACTATTCTATTAATCTTTTGCTTCTAATGGAAAGTTTCTTCCCTCGAGCAAGCGAAAGGACAAGCACAAAACAAAAGGAATTTCCGAAAATATCTCACTTGGTATCTTATTTACTTTTGGAGAAAGTAACGACGGTTCAAACGCCTTTTCGTGCAATCTTGCTGAAACAAAGTGCAACTGGGTTACGCGATGATATCTTTAGAAAGAATGTAACTTGGACCGACGAAGAGAGAAAGGATCAATGTTCCGCACGATATATTTTTAGCAGCGCCATTCTGATGGAATTTGACTCGAAAGTTTATGTGGATTTTGACACGAGGTGACAAGCTCCTCGCAGAACGGATATAAAATCCCCAAATTTGATCGATGTAATCTCCAGATGTTGGAAGATATCCTTTTCATCCTGTTGCGAAGAATGTAGACACGTACAGTGTCTTTTAAATTAGAATTATCACAGATTTCCGAATTCTTCCTCGAACCGAAAGCTAACGTCAGGTCAGTAGATATTTTTGATAAAAAAATCTTACCTTCTGAAGAAGAGTACTTCTATGGATCGTAATTCAATCAAAGTAGAATCCAAATGGAGCAATGGATAGCTCAGACGGCGCGAACAGTGCTGCAAAAATCGTGAAACGTAATAAAGTCGTCTCGCGATCGTTCATCCTCGAAGGAATGACGTGTGCGTCCGAGTTAAGATCTCGAGAGGGACGAGTTACAAGTGTCGTTAATATTTCACGCGAGGAATGGACAGAGTTTGAAAATCCGCCGTTCCTCGGGGAGCGATTTATCGCTCTTTCTCAGGACGGAAAAAAAAGGGGTGGAAGAGCCGGGAATTCCCATCGATTATTCGCTGTTTCATTATTTTAGCACGTCCAGCGGGATTTTTATCGCGCGACTTCTCACGCGAGTTTGCTCTCTCCGAGAAGATTTCTCGGGGATTAACGCGTCTGCCCGGAAGTTTCATTATCACGGGGAAATTTATCGAAGCGAAGCGGCCGATGGGCGAAGATTTTCCGCGGGCTTCGGGAGGGAAGCGGAGTCGATCTCTCGACTTTGTTAATTTCAAGTTCCGCTGTTTTCCGAGGTCGAGCCTTTGTCGAAAAGAAAAAGAACGCTTGGCACGTGACGAAGAGAAATCGCCTTTTGGCTCTTAATTGTTGCAAAAGTTAGTCACACCTCGCGCGAACACACCGAAAAACAGCAGGCTGATTCAAGTTCGCCGCAGGTATTAAAGCGGCTCGATCGTTCGGCAAATCTTCAGTCTTTTTGCAACTATCGATTGGTTATCGAGTTAATTTTCGTGTCATTCTCTGAATATTGTAGAGCAGAGCGTTGTTGAACTCGATTTACGAGAGTTCGGTGCTCAGTGATAGATTCGAGATTGATTTATTCGAGAAGTGCACAGGTAAATAAATAGTGACTAGACTACATTTAGTGATTGTAATAATCGAACCAGAGCTATGTACCAAACATTTTACATTGTCAAGTCCATGAAGCAGTAACAAATTACCCAGGTACACGAGTATTTTATGAGATACTCAGATATATCGAGTAATTTATGTTTCAGTAGTAAATAATGAAACAAATTACAATTTATGTCCATTGGAATGTGTGGGTGGGGAACTCGAGAAAAAAAATATCGAAAATTGGTAAAACTTGATAAAAATGATTTATGTCTGCTAGCTCTGTAAGGCGACTGAAAAACGTATACTTATTAATATTTTTGTACAAGGACATCTAATTTTAGATAATTACTTCACTAGAATTGTAGCAGGAATCGACGCAAGTTCTTTTCGTTTAAAAAAAAAATTGTATTTAAAAATTTTTGACAACTGGCGTTCTTATAGAACAGATATTCGAATCTGAAAAAATGACAAAAGTTCCATGGAATCTGTATTACAAACTCTCGTGGTACCTTTTAAAATTAAGTTTAATTAAAAATCCATTTTTACATTCGCTATTTATTGAATAGTATTCGGTGTCAGTATTCCTGTGAATATCGACGAACAAATTCATCAAATTTTTATTTTTATATTTCACAAATCTGTTCGATTCGAAACTATTATTTTTGAAGAACAACGTTTATCTATCTGTCCTCATCGAGGCAACAATTTTTCGAAAAAGTTCTAAGAGTTCCATGTTTTAGCGGGGGTAACTCAGAAAATCGGGCCTCTTCAGATGCAACGCTAATGCAACGAAAATTAGCGATTGGTTGATTTGGGTCACGTGATTCGCGAGTGGGCGTGGGGTAGACCTCGAGTAGGAGTGGCAATCGCGCCTGTAATTTGTTTTGTATCGATTCAAATGTTTGCGTATCAATAAAATTTTATGGCAAAAGGGTCGTCTTCATTTCCTAGTCAGAACAGTTGCTTCTGGGCCTTCAGTGAGACGAATCGTACTGGGGTACAAGTCGTACAGTCTTTCGATCTCTCTGCATTGGACGTTCGAGTAGTATCTTGCGAGATGTTAATTTCACAAGTACACGCACGTTTCAGGAGATGTTACATTCCGAAACTCACGTACTATTTCGAACGAAATCGGTACGAGAAATTGTCCACCAACTTCAGCTCGAAGCGAAAGAAAATCCACCGTTGATCATCGCGGAGTCGCGCGGTCACGTGTTGCTTGAATCGTAAGCATCTAGGAATCGCGACCAGGGCATCGACTGCGGTCAGCCTTGACGCACTTCCGCCCGGCACTCTCCGGCCTCCGACGGACGTCTGACTCGTTGTTGGCCGATTCTGTACGCGTGCACCGGCACGGTTGCACCTGGCACGGTGCAAACACGCACCGATAAAGCTCTTGTTTGCGAAACGGCAATGAGCGAGGTGCTTGACACGCGAGCTATGCCGGTTCTCGATCACGGCGATACCACCTCTCTGTATCTTTCGTATTTACTGTGCGCCGCGAATTTTCTTTTTTCTTTTTTTCGCATCACGCCAAAATCAACGAATTGGCATTCGACTAACTTTTTCGCTACGCGGTACGAAGCAGTCTCCTAAAGTAGATGCGTCAAAGTTAGGTTTAGTTTACCCTCAAGTTAAGTTTGGTCTTGTCTCACGTTAAGTTTCTACCAAAGTTGAGCTAATTAAGAACAAATGCCAAATTTCTAGTTAAGAACATAATACGAGGGTCACTCACTGAAAGACTAAATGATACGAAACAGAAATAACTTTTACAAACATATGTTTTTTTAGTTTTTTATTATTTTATTTGGGAATATAATTAATGAATTTTTTTCAGTATTATGTGTGAAGAACAATATCCCTCAAAAATTCTCTTTTTTTTTTCCTTCAGTTTTTCAGTGGCCATCCTGTAGATAGAAACATAATGTATGCAAAATTTTTAAGTCTGTTAAGAACATAATAGGTCTGTTAAGAACATGATTAGATGTAAACTTTAAGTCTGTTGGTTACGAACAGATGCAAAATTTTATGGACTGACGAAAATCTTGGCCAGTAGTACACAGCGAGTGAGACGTTGGCTAACTATAGTCATCGGTAGTACCCGATGAGCGTTAGTCGTTGGATAAATATAGTCACATTAGTCACCCGTAGTGTAATATAGTACAATGAACGTCAGACATTGGGTGGCTATAGTCATCGGTAGTACCCAGCAACCGTCAGACACTGGGTGACTATAGTCATCGTTAGTAGCACAAAAGCTAGAAGGTACCAGACACTACCATTAGGGATTGCGAATGACACTAGACCATTTCGAGCTCATCGAAACGTTGGTATCGAAAAATCGACTGGCGTTCTCTTTCAAAAGTCAACACGTTCGAGACTCCATTATTCGTTTGGCTGTTGTAATATTCTTGTAATTTATATACTTGTAATTTAGCCGATATCGGACACTTTAGCGAACGCGTACAGATAAATACACTTGACTTTTATTAATATAAAGATACACGTTCGGCTCCGTCTCGTTTCATGTAACCTAAAAAAATATTCCGTCCATCATTTTTGAAACTAAAGACATCCACAAATACATTGCAAATATATATTTATAGTCGTAGGTGTTTCGCAATGATGGTCTATTAACAGCATCGTGGAGTTGCGGTTGCCACGAAACTGTCGATTCCCCTGGCCCGCCATGCAGCACCAGAGAGAAAGAGAGTCCAATTTATCGTACCCTCAAGTATTATCCCTCATTACACTGTCCTACGCTGCACGCTCAAGTACCCTCGAGTATTTATGAGTCACTCGCGCCAACTGCCACGGAGGCGACAGAAAACTCCGAACGTTGAGAATTTCATCTCTCCGCGCACACGCCTTTGTTTGACGTACGTGTCTTCGTGGCGTGCTGATTGATTTCAAACTCGACTCTTGACGAAAGTCGACTCGATGAACGTCTAGTAAGAGAACACACGGAAATGTTGATAAATTTTGATGAAATTTGTCGTAAATGTAGTTTTCGAAAAAGTAACCCAGAAAATCGGGCCTCTTCAGGTGCAACGCTGATGCAACGAAAATTAGCGATTGGCTGATTTGGGTCACGTGACTCGCGAGGGGGCGTGGGGTAGACTCCAAGTAGGAGTGGCGATCGCGCCTGTAATTTGTTTTGTATCGATTCAAATGTTTGCATATCAATAAAATTCTTCATTTTCTAGTCAAAACAGTAGCTTCTGGGCCTTTCAGTGAGACGAATCGTACTGGGTTACAAGTCGTGCAGTTTCTTCTTCTTTCTTTCACTTTTGCTGTTCGAGCAGCGCTCGTAAATCGATTCGGTAAATATTTTCCTTCGACTCGCTAATACGTCATCCTTGTGTTGATAATTATTTCGAGAAAGGAAATACGACGGCAATAATAAATGCAAATACGTTTGATCAATAGCGAGATTAATAGCAGAATATCTAAGTAAGGAGGATGGAAATTAGAGTTGGGCGAAATGTAATCTGATTAATGATTAATGATTGTGATTAATGTTGCGACGTTATTGTCGAATAATCGGTAATCACTGATTAATGAATGAAGGAAGGTAATCGAAATTGTGATCAAAGCTGTTATGATTAATTGAACAATCCTTGTCGCTTTTGATTACAATTGTATCGATGGTTTAATTTTATTGACAAATTTAAATGATGGAAAATTTTTACGTCAGAAATAGAATTGCAAACTTTGAAACTAAATTGCTATGAATTCAACGATACAGATGCTATTATGCAGCAAAGAATACGAAAGTAGATATCATCTCTAGCGTCGGTCTGTTATTGGATGTGCTATTCAAACTGCAAGCGATTTCCAATAGTAATAACATTGTGAAGAAACAACGCATTATGGCAGTAAAATATAAATTAGTCACTCGATGATTTAAAAATTACATTAATTGACGATTACAAATTGCAAAAGTCAATCAGAGATTTATTTTAGCAATGATTAAATTGATCATTGATTACGATTGCTGTGATATTTAGTAATTGGTTGCTACCCAATTCTGCCAAAAGCTTTTAGTTGTTCAAGCCAAATGCAGAAATTTGAAACCGCGGAATAATAGATACTGCTAATAGTAGCTTTGCCCGCGTAAATTCCGTTCCTAAATTGAATTCAACTGAAATTCTAGATAAATTATATCGTGAAATACGAGTACGAACGTGAGATAATTCAGATTAGAGTTATTACTATACAGATATAAATCATTTTATCCGAGTGATTCACGCTTTTGCGATGAATGATAGTAAAACAAAAATTTGTGTTCATTAGAATGGTGAACAATCTGAGAAGAGAATTTATCCAAGATTGACAAAACTTCAGAATTATTGTTAGAAAAATTATTTTCCACAGCTGGAAACATCTGGAAAAAGCCTACAATTGGAGGATGTAGATTTGCCAGTATTTTTCTATAAAAATAAAACCATCTAATTTAAAATAATTACTTCATTGTTTTGTTATTTATCGCTGAAACATATTATCGTCGAAATTTACATTATAAACTGATATGAGTATCGACTATCTCATTACCCGGATATCACAACAGCTTTAATTGGGGAAAATGGAAGATGTGGTTTGGAAATTTCGACATCACCTGGCAAAGGAATGTAAAAAGATAGAAAAGAATATCAGATTGAAAGATGTGGCAAACGCGACGAAAAATAAAGGAATTTGGTTTGAGACGCTAAAGAAGAAATAATAAGAAAGCAACAAGCCACAGATATGAGATGAGATGGAACAGGATTCATAGAATTGGGTAGACAGAGCAAGACGAAAAGAATAGGACAGAATGAATTAGAACAATAAAATAATAAATAGAATAGAGGTAGGAATTGAGAGAATGGTCAAACTGAATGAGTTTTGTCAAAATAACGAAATCCAATTCTTGGATTGGCTGTAATTGTCATAATTGATAATTACTCTAAACTTGGTGTCTTCTCTGTTCTTGGAACGATGGAAATATGAGGTCGATAGCTTTAAGCTCGTCAGTCTGTTTGATTTGAAAATTCGATGCTCTCAGCCTACGTAAAGATAAATGATCTACATTCGAGTTCTCAAATCCGAGTTGAAGCAGTGCAAGTGCTCGACGCGGCAGGAAACTTCTCACGTCCTTCATACACATCTTCAAACTTCGCACACCCTTCGTTCGACACAGTGACTACTTGAAAACTAATTTAATCATCATTCGAACCAAAATCTTGGTTGGAATAAGAGCCACAAAGCTCGCGCCAGTCGTAGAAATTCGTTCAAGATTCTAAAAACAGAGCAGCATCGGTGAGAGGCGAGAAATAAAAATTCTTTCGAGATAATGAATTCATCGAGACTCCCTCATGAATTTCAATCTCTGACAATGCGTATGTTTTACAGTACGGCGTGTTATATGGTTGTTCAGAGGCCGTGCATATCGTTGGCACTATAGCCACGAAGCGTTATAAAAGTTTCCGGCGACGTATGTAAATGCGGGCGCGCAAACTCAATTGTCTCCACCTACGGCGCAGCCCTCTGACACCGTCGGCCGTCTTCAACGTTTCCTAGAAGCGGCCAGTAAATTGCGTCGTCCTCCTTTCGATTAACGTTGAGAACTCGATTTATACGCTCGCTTAACCCAGCCCCTGTTCTTTGGGATTCTAGTTCGCGCGCCGCTAAACGCGCCCGGTAATTTATGCCACCGTTTACAATCGTTCTCGCCCCCGTCCCCCCGTTTCTCGTTGCGAGTCGTTGATCCGTTTCCGAATTTGGAAAATCAAAAGCGAACGATTTCCACGCGACTACTCTCGTAATTGCCTGTAAACGCTTTCATTTACATATTACATGTTACACGTAACCTAACCTAAATCTCTACTCTTGCTCTACATAGTTTGTAACCTAACCTAAACTTGTAAAGTTCTACCCGCATTTTAGTAGTTTAGACTTAAAACATTTTTCGAGCCGTTTCTGAATTTGGAAAACCAAAGTTTTCACTTTTGTAATTGCCTGTAAACGCTTTCATTTACATATTTTCTAACCTAATCTAAACCTCTACTCTCGCTCTGGATACTTTCCGCAACCTAACGTAAACTTACAAAGTTCTGTCCGCATTTTAGTAGTTTAGTAGGCTTAAAACATTTCCCAATCCGTTTCAAGAATTTAGAAAATCGAAAGCGTACGATTTGCACTCTCGTAATTGCCTGTAAATACTTTCATTTACATATTTTGTAACATAACCTAAATCTCTATTCTCGCTCTACATACTTTCCGCAACCTAACCTAAACTTGCAAAGTTCTGCTCGCATTTTAGTAGTTTAGTAGACTTAACTTGCAATCTACATTTGTGAAACATTTCTCGATGGAAAATTCAGAAACACGAGAATGTAAGATTAAATGGTCACAAACCCAGAATTTACGATTTTTGCGGAGATCGGAGAAGAGATCGATTTTCGAATCGATAGCGCAGTGATGGAACGAACGTTTGAACCCAATTTGTCGTCACTAATTGGCTTGATAACGATAGACAATTAGCAATGCTTGATTCATTTGCTCGTTAAATTAGAATTAGTCGGTCATCAGTGTCATGATGAAACTTTGAAGTTTCTCGTTCTTTCTCAAGAATGACAATGATGGAGATTTATCCGAAAGGCTGTAGGCGGGTCATGGCTGTTTCACAATACTGCATTGTTGGAAAATCGCCGCGAATCGTTGCTATCGCGCGAGTTTACTGTGATAAAGTAAGACGAGGGTCAGAGGTGCGTCGCAAATGGGTCAGGGTATCGTTGCGATGGACTGGAACGCGTGTCACCACCCTGCGAATCACATCTCGATTTTTAAGCACATTAAAGTATACTTGCAGCGAAAACCAATGACAATGAAAAATTGTCGATAATTCAAACTGATGTAACTTTGTGAAAGAAAATCATACAACGATCCACTTGATCTCTTTTGAAAGCATGAAGCTTGTACTTTGACAGTCGTGAATTTGTTCCTTTCAAAGATGATTTTATATAACGTAGTGGGTGGGAAACTGAGGACACACTTCTTTCGAAAATTGTGAAAACTCAAACGAGTTTGTTCAAAATTATTCATAATTTTCATTGGTACAATTACCAATTTTATTGGTATAATTACGTAGTAGATCATTTGTATTTTGGCATAAGTATATAAGCAAGTCGTTTTTTGATACTGTACAAAATTTTGTTTCATTCAAGAGTGTATCAATACAGTTTTAATCTATAATATAATTTCCATCATGTTATTGACAATCTTCGCCCACAATCTTCTCTCTGACAAACTTTCTATTTTTTCTTTTTGTAAAATGAGGGTGATTTTGAAATAAAAAAGATTAAAAGAATTTAAGTTTAAACTTGAGAGAAACGACATTACTGGTGAGTACACTTAATGAACTTCAGGACGTATTCTTCCTTTTCGAGAATATTCGAGTCAAATTCATCTTTGACGTTGTCCGCAATTGACTCGGGGGCAATTCAGTGAGAATTTATCGCTCCAAGTTTTATAATGTACAATGCAGTATTTGTTGGAGCGAAAGGGATCACGAGGATCCCAGTCAATGTGTATTTATCCCTAGAAGCATCGAGCAGCTTAACTGTGAGCCTCCTCATTGTTCGGCTGCGCCAATTAATGGCACGGTCCTCGACGGGCCCAGCAATAAGGGGAAATAAAAATGCCATGGAAGCCTTTATTGGCTATCATTGGCCAACTACTACTGGATGCATTCGTTCTCGCTCGCGAAAACGTTCTATTGTCCCTTTCGTTAAATACCCGTGGAACCGGCGACGAAATTGGATCAATGGAAGAGCGAGAACCCAATGATTTACGAGCTGAGAAGTACGCTCTACGGATCGTTCGATCGTTCGCCGATTCGGAGACGATTAACGAGCGCGAAGAGCCAGCCGATCGAACAGGTGTTCGTGTTCAGTTTGTCGACGTACAGCAAAATTGTCGAACGAATAAATAAATAAATAAATAAACAATCGTAGCGTTGCGATAGCGTAAAATTTTGCTAGGCACGTTTATAAATTTATGTTCCCGATAAGGAGCGGTTGCGTGATGAACATGAATTTGTTTCGCCGTGATCTAACAACGCGTGACAGTATTTAATGAGCCATCATACATGGAACGGTAGTGTCACATCGTTCGTACGTGATTCTTTGTATCATATCGAATCGCTGTTATCACCGCTATTTTTATATTACGCGCGGCGGGGAATGTTCATTGAGCGTGCTGAGTTATTTCTGCTGGTTTTTCTGCTTTTATCAGTTTCCGGTTAAGCCTCTTCTAGCGTATGCTCGGCCGTCTAAGCGAATCAATAAGATAAGACGCAGTGTGTCAACAGTGATTACGACGATGATGTAAACGGTTCGTTCATTAAAGAAGAAGAAAGCGATCGAGTCTTTGCTATAAAAATGGTCGACACTTTTCGTCGGGTTCCCATAATGTTCCAGATAATGGAAGATTAAAAATTCCAATACTGTTGCTTCAATCCTGTTTTACAATAACAGATTGGAGAGAAATATTTTATTTCCATCAATAGTCATTTACTTATTGACAGTATTCTATTGTCTAATTTCATTTTGTTTCATATTGAAAAATTCGTATAAAAAGTTCCAATTGAAGAAGAAATATTTTATTTCCACCAGCATTCTGTCGTTCAGTTTAATTTAACTTCATACAGCCAGAAAATCCGTATAAGAAATTCCAATGAAAAAAGCAATATTTTATTTCCATCAACAATCAACTTATATTGACAGTGTTTTATTCTATTTTGTACTGAAGATTTGTACAAAAAGTTCCAAATTAAAAGAGAAATATTTTATTTCCACCAATCATGTGTTCCATTAACTAGTATCTACTAGTTATGTATTCTATTATCTATTTTACTTTATTTATTAAAAGATTTACACAAAATGTTCCAATTAAAGGAGAAACATTTTATTTCCACCAAAACAATCAACATGTGCTAACAGTATTCTGTTGTTTAATTTAATTGTATTTTACACTGGTAGAAAATCCATATAAGAAATTTCAATGAAAAAAGGAAATATATTTTGTATTTTATTATTTAAATCAATAATTAATCCACATTGACAGCATTCTACTGTTCTATTTTACTTCACTCTATACCAAAAGATTTATACAAAGTTATAAAATTTTATTTCCACCATCAATCAACTTACACCAACAGTACTGTTATTCTGTTGTTTAATTTTATTTTATTTTATACTGGGGAAAGATTCAAAGCGTGAGAAGTTCAAATGAAAAAAGAAACATTTTAGAAACGACTAACAGTTGTATTCTAATAGTATTCTACTATTGTCTAATTTCAGGCACTTCAGCATGATATGATAGCAACGATCAAGGAGAGCTCCCCCGCAAGATGAAGAATCCTTACGTCCTCGCGTGTTTCCTGCTGCTGCCCACGGCGTTGCTGGGCCTCACACTGCAGGAGGACGACCTTGTCTTCGACGACGTCGGCGAAGAGACGACCAGCACCGCAGCCACGGTCATCAGGACCAACTGGTACGAGCAGAAATACGATGCGAAAAGGCATCAAGGAGCATACTTCGACAAGGAGCGCGTTATCCCTCATGTCGTCGTGCCGGTTGGCCACGTGCTCAAGCTCAAGGTCCACAAGGAGGCTTTCAGCGGCCCCGAAGACTACTACGAGGTGAGAGATACTGCGTCTCGTACTGAAGTATTGTAAAAATTTCAGGAGAGTACCCAACCACAAATTTCAAAGAGTGTTTCATCGAATCGTTGTCTATTTGACGAAAAACATCCGGATAAAAATCTGTTAAATTTGGACGCTCGCCAGCCCGATTCTTTGATTTTCCCCCGTCGTTTTAGCCAGTAGCAGTGTAGATTGCTTTTCCTCGTACGTGACTTTGGTTCTCGGGAAGCGGAGTTTTATTTTGGAACACGGGTCACCTTGATCTTTTTTCCTTGACTTCAGGGTCTTGACTGAAGTCTTCTCGAAGCAGTTTGTTGCTTCAGTTGAAACCGATGTTGAGAAGTTCTGGGAATATCTTGGGTTTGTTTTTATTATGTTGTCGGCGGATTTGTTTACGGTGACCCAATTTTAAGCGGTCGCGCGTTATCCGACGGAGGATGCGAAGCAGTGACATCATGCCATGTTGCGATGCTGCAACAGATGTGAGTGGGTGTTTAATGCTTGCGCGTAGCAGACACGTAGTATTGTTTTCGCAAAATCAGAAGCGCACACGTGGGCAGCAGATTATATTCTACGAAACGGCAGGTTCAAGCGGTAAGCCTCCGTTACGAGCGTGATTTACGCTCGCTAAGAAGTGATTAAGCTGTTTCCCCCCGGTTCCTTGGGATCGGACGAAGGGAGCCAAGTGCAAAACGAAAGGAATTTCAGAAATATCTCGTTTGGTACAAAACAAATATTTACGACAAATCATTGCGTACACGATATTTTCAATGACTTTTTGTTGTGAAGATATTTTTGAAAAGACAATTTCAGACGAATGTAATTTGATCTAATTAACTGAGAAAAAGAAAACTAATTTTGCGCGTGGTTTGAATGAAAATTTACGTCATTTGCTCGTAATGTTTGCAGAATAAAAATTAAAAATAGTCGGGAAATTTTGTGAATTCAAAGAACATCGCAGAGGGAAGTATTTGTTTCATTTTTCGAATTTCACGCGAAAGGCAAAACTGATGGCTGTATTATCGAGAAGGATTTTAGGAACTGCTTCTTCAAATCGTGTCCGTGTTGATTTTATCTGAACTTCCGAACGGTTGGATCCAATATTGGAACAACAAATAGTCAAACGCGCTTTAATTTGTCGAGAGGAGGGGCTGGGTGAATTCCAGGGTGCGGTTTCGGGTAAATTCTGGACTGTCGCCAAATTTCATACCCTGATCCTTCACGTACGTAGCTCCTTCGTGTCTTTCGTTTGCTTCCTTTTGTCTGACATGCCCGCGTCCCCCCTCAGGAATCTATATTCTTGATTCAATTTGCCGATAACACGGTTGGAAATTCGCAAGGTATGGAAGTCGCCGCCAGAAAACCAAGGTCTGTGCATTAGCATTTCACGTCCTTGAATGAGAATTGTACCAAGACTAAAGTCTGCTTCACCCCAGATTCTGACTGAATCTCTTGGAAAAAGTCTGCTTTGTAAAAAAAAAATTTGTTTGTTATACGAAAAATGATTAAATTATTAAATTATTAAAAAATTAATTTGAGAAAATTGGTAGGAACATATTCATCAAACAAGCGAAGAGGTCTCAATGAACAGATGGGTCAAAAAATTACTAGTTTCGGAATTAGATTTTCTTCTACTTTAAATCTGTGTTGAAATAAACAGGAGACATTTCAATATTATGAAACTAATATCTCACAATTAGCGATATGCTCTGAAAGTTTAATTCTTAAACACCCTGTATATTAAATTGGCCAAAAATCTTATCGAATGATATATCGGCATTTTATTCATAAATCAGAAGCTATTAAATATACTAAAACGGTAATAATATTTATTCGTGCGACTTCCAAACGCATCGACTCGCTAGAAATATATTTTCAAACGGTATCTGCGCTCCGCCACGCTCGAACATTCCCGCAAGCTATTCGAAACGATAGCGACGATGGCCAATAAAAGTTTGATAATCCAAATATACTCGGCTCCATCGCGGTTACTCTCTGTTTCGTTTAGTAGGCCGCCGATAGTCGTTTTATTTCTGAAACTAAACCAAAAAAAAAAAAAAAAAAAACGTCCTCTCGACCGATGGAAATACCCACGTTATGTGTTTCGATTCGAAAGAACGTCCAACAGTATTGGAAATACGAAAATAAAAATCACCATATCCGCGTGATCTCTTTATTTTATTTGAAATGACCGAAATCGCGAAGTGATGATGCAAATTCGCGAGCCTCTCGAGACGACATTTCGCCATCTTGGTTTCGCTGCTCATAGGTTTCCCGTATTTTCGCCTCTTCAGTTCCTGTAATTTGCGCACGTTACGTAAATTGTACTCGTTTGCTTGACACACAGTCGCGAGGGTAACTCGCTTTCAGCAGAGAGATAGAATAAACAGTCTGTTAATTAACGTCGAAGTTATCGCGAAAGCAAAAATTGCCGTTCATTTGGCAAAGAGCTGAATAGTTACGCAACGGAAGCCGGTAAAGTGAAATTGGACGTTCAGACACGGACAGAGCGCGATTGAGCGACGATGGAAGCTCGAGTAGAGACTCGTTTCATTTCCTTTCTCCGGGGAGAAAGAGAGAGAGAGAGAGAGAGAGAGAGAGAGAGAAATTATCTGCGAGCCATCGAGGCACATAATTCTACTCGCACGTTGATTATCGCACGATGATTATTGACGATCGATAGCAGAATTAGGATAAAGCAAAAGGAAATCAGATTTAGGTTAGGTCTCGAAATCTCGAAAGTTTCGAGTTTCGAGTTTCGAGTTTCGAGAACTTGAAACTTCGATGATTCGAAACTCGGATAAAATTAATCAAGTATTTAAAAATTATTCCCAGTTCATATTTAATAAAATATATAATTGTAATAAATATAATATATTATATAAAAGTATAATAGTGTAATAATAAGATATAATAATAAATAACACATGTGTCATTTAATCGATGAATTTCTTGCTAAAAAGCAACATACGCGAGTCTTTAGAAATGCGACGCAACTTTTAATGGAAATTCCGCATGTCTTGCAAACAGCTGTTCGACTCTGACGGGAAGCTGCTGCGATGGTTGTATTGGGACGACGCTGCGTCGACTCTGATGGGCGTCCCGACGAAGAAGGACGTGGGTAGACGCGTACTGAGCGTGAAAGTGGTGCCAAAGCACGACGTGGCCGAGACGAAGGACCTGTTCGTCGTGCAAGTGATTCCCGAGAAGCACGAGGAATTGAAGCACAGGAACGGAAAGGTGAGTCTCTCCTTGTATTATTTGGCCACAAGTTCTCTCGAAGCACCGCGTTTTATACGATGGAGGCACTCCATTGGCAACGGTTCAACTGGCTCCTGGACGAACAACAGGTACCACCAGCCCTGCCACTACCAGAATTAATCGTGGGAACTCGCAACCTGTTGGTCAGCTTCGTACTTCTGCTTTTCAGACCGTTTCGTTCGGCACGGTAACCCGTTCGAATCGAAAAGATCTCTCTTGGAATTGATAATGCAACACTATGTGAAGAAACGGCAGGTATATCAAGAAATAAAAAAGAAATTCCACGTTTTATTTGAAATAATAACAGATCATTCTTGGGTGGTTTTTCAAATCAACATCTCTTTTTGGAATTGATACTGTGTGATATTATGTGAGATAGTATAATAATTATCAGCGGAAAGAAATAAGAAAGAAATTCCACGTTTTATTTGAAATAACAACAGATCATTTTTCGATGGTTTTTCAAATCAAGATCTCTTTTTGGAATTGATAGAGTAACACTACAAGATAGTAGTGAACGTTCAAAGGAAGGGAATACGAAAGAAATCGTATGTTTTATTTGAAACAGTAATAACACTCAATCACCAGTATCCCCCAATTTATGATTTGTACAAAGTTCAATAGACAATGGAACATATTAAAATAATACACCAAATAAATAGACGTCAACTGTCTAGAACATAAATCCTTCCTTGAATGACAGCCTGAAGAATAAAGAATCGTTCCTGAAGCTAACACACTTTGTAAAACAGTCTAACCTTTATAATAAATTAAGATTTTCGTTCCAAATCGCTAACAACCCGCACAAAAAAAGAATGGTCGACTTTAAATAATGAAAATGAAAAAGAAAGAAAATGACAAGTCGTTCTTACAGTATTGGAAAAATATATTTCTCAAAGCTGTCGAGAAAAAGAGACTGTGACATATCTCTGTTGTTAAAAATCGTTTCGTTAGAACGTAGTATCAGCCGTCATTTGTTCGAACGATCGATCGGATCATTCAGGTTGATCGGAGTTCGCTCGTTTGTTGCTAAACTCGGTGAGTCGAACCGAAGCTGTTAATGAAGCGGTAAATCAATTAGCACGTTAATCGGTTTCGTCGCGTCGCGTCGATCCGAACAACAGGCATATCGAGGTTTGACTTTTGTACGACGCGTTGATCGTTTTAATCGGATCTGGCCGATTTTCGGCAGCTTCGGTAATTAATTGGCCTCGATGGCACGCTCGTTAAATCGTTGGACGAAATTGCCCTGTTCAACTTTCGCTGCCGAGGTCTCGCGATCGCGCTTACCTGGATCCGGTCACGTCCGCCGATTCCACCGATTCCGCCGCCATTTTTGAACCGTTTAGCACCGATTAATTAAACGAGCAAACTCGATTTCGTTCTTCGACGCACGCGATCTCGACGATAATTTCATTCTCCGTCGTTTGCCTGCCGATTGTTCGATTTTCTCCCCCCCAGAAATGTCTCCAATTTTTTTCCACGTAAAATCTGCAAGCCGATTCTTTCACGATATCTGCAATACCGTCAATTTCTACGTTTCCTAATAATTCAATTAATACTCGATAAATGAGCCGTTTATTTTGAAAGTGGCCTTAGTCCATTTTTCAAAAAAAAAATCAAGGTAGCTGTTTTAATATTTACATTTCTACGTTATCTTTTCGTTTTTAAACAAATTGTAAACTAATATGTTTAAAGTCATTAACAATAAGATTTTGTACACGGATAATCAGCTGATTAATAATAAAGATTTTTATTTTGAAAGTGGCTCGAGTCCATTCATAGCCATCAAAAACGTGTCATTTTCTGAACAATGTTTATCATACTAATTGAGTTGGTTAGAAACACAAAAACATTATACTACTATGTTATCAGTTACCAATATTTTTAAATTTGTCAAAACGCAAACCGTTAAATATCTTGATTCAAAAATAAATGGACTCGGGCCATTTTCAATGTAATAAACGGCTCAAATGGAGGAATTCATTCGATTGGAGTGAGCAGCGACGGAGGAGAAGAAGCTAGCCGCGTGCCGCGCGATTCCATCGGTACGCCACGTTTAAATCTCGCCGCGAAATTAGTCTGGCAGACTGTTGTTGATTGATGCCAATTGATAGTCCCGCGTGTTGTGCGTCATCGCGGGTGAGTGTTGTTCGGTCCAAGTGACCGGGGTTGGCCTTAATTACTCGCGTTTCGCACAGTGACACCGTTCGCCACTCTCGTTCTCGAGCCACCGTCCCTGAAACGCAACGCTTCTTTTTGATTTTAGACACACTGCAGCGAAGGGGAAGAGCAGACGCTGCTGACGATACTGCTGGATGCCAGGTTCGACAACCTCTCGCCGGCCACTCGAGTCAACACCATCGAGAATCTTGCAGGATTTCTGGGACTTCACGTGGTACGGTATCATCGTCGTGGCTAGCCATCGAGGAAAAGTTGAAACTTGATTTCCACGGAACCCGACGAACCTCTCTCGGGCCGAGTTTTCACCGAGTCGGACGCGCATACGTCGATCGTGTATTTCTGCTAATTTTTCTGTCCACGCCAATTGCCTTTTCTACGAACCATGAAGTATACAGGGTGTTTCAGTAACTTTGTTTGTTTAACCACCTTAAATGTCTCCGTTGTTTTTGAAGATGCGAACAAATTTTGTTAACGAAAGTCATTCAGAGGGTTACCCATAATGTGGTAGTAACAATCTTTTTGTAGATAATGGAATTTTTTTTTAGATGACATGTTTTTTCCATCTACATTTCCCATAAAAAAAAAGTATTGTTTAAGTATTATTGCATGTGAAATTCATTGCACGAAAGACAAAGAGATTAAGATACCTAGATGCCCAGATTTTACAAAATTAAAATTAAAGTATCCTCCCAACTAATAATTAACGAATGAAAAAAACTAGCTATAGTATAGCTCCGTTTTGAAATTAGGAGTGATCTCGAAATTTCCGGAACTCCACATGTAATATAATCTATCAACTTTCGTTGATAAAATATTTTCCGTATCTCCAAAAACTAACAGAGATATTCAAGATGGGCAAAGTTACTGGGATACCCTGTACGTATAGTATGTACAGTTCAATTCAGAACTATAATATCGAACTACAGCTGACATCCGATACAGTACAGATTTTATGATTTTTCTCTCGCGAAAAATGAAGCGAGGAAAATTTATAAATGGCTCGTTAGCAAACCGAAACCGTTAAATATCTTGATTGGGTTTTTTATTCGGGAAGAGGGGAGGTCCACGAGAAATCGTGGATCTGTCCTAATTCCGCGAGTTCTCGCGGAGAACGGCGAGCAACGCTTCGCGGCGAAGAATATTTGATAAAGTTGGCCAGGAGAACGCGAGGCTCTTTATGAGAGAAGAAACTTTACGACGTTAGACCAGGCCAGCGGCGCGGAATAGAAGGTGCATCGCGTACCCGACATAATACAGAAAATATCCAAGTTCTAAAGTATCCCCGGCCGTGAGGTTCCGTCGAGCATAAATTGGACGCCTTTGAGCCAGCCGCCATCTTTTTTTCCCCCTACCACGCCTAGGGAATTCTTAATTAATTTAATCGCCGCGAAGAAGAAAGGAACGCGTTGCTCTTTGCATGGATGTGTACGCAGACTATAGAACTTCCTCCGCTCTGCGGCTTCTTCCTGCACGCGTCTCGGAATTTTTTCTCTGTTTCAATCCTGCTATTACTGTGTTCTTGTTGGTAAGAGAAGACACATTGTCCAGTTTCTCTCCTTTTCTGTTTTTGTTTCACATTCGTCCGAATAAATGAAGTTTCCAGTTTTTACGAGAAACTATAATTTAGGTTAGGTGGACACGAAGGATACAGATACATGGTTTTTTTTGTTTTTTGTTTTTCCAAGGCCCAGAAATACAAAATTGGAGTATTTGTGGAGATTAGATTGTGCAATTGGTTCTCGTTATCGTACAAGTGACCCATTTTCAAAATGGAAAAAATTGTTCGAACGAAAGATGTTCTGTTTCGACGTGTTTGAAAAAGTGGAGACGAGCTTGACGCCATTGTATACATCAAGCTTCCTCTCTGAAACAGAACATCTTTTGTTCAAACAATCCTCCATTTTGGAGGAATCACCTGAATCGGTAATTTTATGAGAATCATCCCGTGTAACGAAAATATTGGAGCAATTTTGAAATTTCATTCTCATTGAAAGATCGTGGTACGCGATATGGAGAAGTCCTTGAACGGAGAATTACAGCTTTGCGCGTTACACATCCCGGTTACCTCGGAGGAAAGATCTCGAAACGAGTCGCGGCACTTAAATCACGGGAAATTGCATCGCGCCGGTGAAATTCATTTCGTCGGAATAATCAATTCGATTACGTAAATTGAATCTCCCGCCATTGAGGATGATTTAATTGCGTCCCGTGGAATTTTTCCCACCCTCGGCCGAGTCGCGGCGATCGAAAACCTATTTTCTGTACGATTAAAGTGCTCAGACGTAATTGAAATCGGGGAAGCGCGGATATTTCCCGTCGTTATTTAGCGTTACCCCGCTGTCTCTCGCTCGCCAAAAAATTCTCATCCACGGTTCGAATTTCAGAGCGCGTTCTCGATGCATCCGCAAAACGTCAAGGAGAGTTTCAACGACGATTCCACCGTGATCCTCAGCGGGCCGGGGAACGTAAAACACCGGAAAGAGAAACACCTTACGGCGGTCCAGTGGCAGGTGAGGCACTTTGGTCAAAATTTTCCTTCGCTTCTTTCTTTCATGTTTTTTGTCTATGCTCTTATTTTTAGTCTGCTAGTCTAATTTTCTCCTAAGAAGAAGAGTTCTTTGTAATATTTTAATTTTATTATTTTAATATTGTAATATTTTTAAAAGAGAGATCTTTATTAAGATAAATGATCGATGATAACTAAAGCTAACGTTCCACGTTTGAATTCGATCGGAAGGTCGGCTGCGACGGCCATTTATGGAGGCATCAGACGGATTTGGTGAAACATCTGCGGGAACAAGCGAAAGACGGCACTCTGGCGGAAGTGATGCAACTTCCGGTTCTGTTATGGCGCGTGAAGACGGAATCGAGCCTGCTGTTGAGAAACAGAAGGGAGAGTGGTTCTGGACACTATAGCAATCCGGACTACGACAATTACGACGATGATTACGACATCGAGTACGACGGGGAGGAAGGCGAAGACGGCGAGGATGGCGAGGACGGTGAAGATGGCGATGACTCGCAAGTACCGCCAACTTTCATGCCGGAGACGAACTCTCCCAAAGCAAATGTGCCGGAACATCCTCACAGGCACCACCATGGCGAAGAACCTATCGATTGGAACGTAAGTACTTTATTCGTGACTCGTTAATGTCAAGGATATGTATAATATTTCATTTTTATGGAGTAAAGCTTGATGAAACTCGTGTTGTTTCCCTCAGACCGAAGAAGATATCGATGAAAATATTCCAGACGAGTATCAACCAAGCGTGGACGGTGGGTTGAATAGAACCACTGTGGACAGCAGGTCGACCGTAAGTGTTACATCGAAACACGAAGCCGAGTCGTGTGATAAATTTGAAATAAATTTGTCACCGATTCCCTCTTCTCCCAAATCGGAAAACATCTGTTTGTGAAAACGGAACAGCAAAAGAACGTCGCTGCGTAACTGGCTTTCGTTGAAAATTCTTATGTCTCTGTCTTTCATTCGCCACGCCAACCGCTTAAGGGAATCGTTGCGCTTCAGATACTTTAGTCTAGCTGTGGGTACTGCGTGTTCAATGCCGACTTATGCCATTCTCTATGCCGTTTAGGCGGTATCGATCGATGTATAGAAAGCGCTGTAATGCGAAGTAACTCTGTTGAAATGGAAACGAAAGCCTGAGAGAGAAAGTGAGAGAGAGAGAGAGAGAGAAGTGCACACACACACATATATTTTTTTTTCTCTTTATACTTTCTTCTTTTTTTTATATACATCTTCTTCGCTCCCTTCATAATGTAACTAACCAAGTTTTTCGTGCCGTACATCGCATCTACTAACGATTTCGCAGACAACAACCACTGAACTTACATCACCACCATCAACAACTCCAACAACCACCACCACGACGACCATCTCAACTACTTCGACAACAACAACAACCACCCAACAACCACCCTCGTCAACGGCCACTAGTACAACAACTAGCACAACAACGAGTACAACAATAGCAGATACTACAACAACAACAGCAAGCATCATGCCGACCATCATTGTCCCATCGACCGAGACAGCGGAGAGATCGGAGAGCACCGAAGAGACAACGAAGAATACCAAATACACAGAGAACGAATCTCTAAACGTCTCATCCGTCACTATACCAGAACTCACCACCATTCCTCCTTCGGTAATCGTTCCTCAGTCTAGCACCACAACCACGGGGACCACTCCCAGCACCGTTGTTGTCGAAAGGACGGAACCGGACGTCACCACTGGTACCATTAATGTCACCACGGAAGAGGTAATGCTTCGATGCTTCAAGCTTCGTTTGTACGATAGTCGATGCTACGCATAGAGTCGATTCACGTTAGTCTGTCGCTTCAGTACGCCAAAACGATAAGTCCTCGTGTGTCACATAGTCCCCCACTTGAAACTATCTGCTCCCCCTTTTAAGCGACGAGGATCGTGCGTGCGTATCCTTCGCTCATTGTCGTTACTCGCAAAGCTGCGTTGGACGCTCGCGGAGAAAGTTAAGCGCAACTCGGAGATGAAATTTAATGCAGCGTGGTGCACAGGCGTGTCACTTTGGAGTAGGCAGTGCCGAGTAATAATTCATACAAGCCGTAATGCTAGAGTCGTGCAAACTCCACGGGAAGTGAGTATTGTTCGCGAGAAACTGGCCAAATCCAACGTTTCCTTCTCTCCATTTACACCGTGAAACTACGTTCGAAGAGATAATTCGCACGATCTTCTCGACGCATCTTTCAATTGCCACTCAATCAAGATATTCACGATGCCTCGGCGCGTCTCGAGACTCTTCAATCGAGATTCCATTATTCTTTTTCTCAACGTTAAAACGTCTTTTTTTCTGCCTTCAGCCGACGGAACAATCGTCCACGTCTTCGACGAAACAGCCCGCCACTCTGTTACCGGCCACAGTACCTGCCAACACCACCGTCACCACCACCGCGTTCACAACCACCGCATTCGTCACAAATACCACCACGGCACCTACAACAACCACACAGATGAGAACAACACCAACCACACCAACGCCAACTACGACAACCACTACTACCACCACTACCACTACTACCACTATGGCTCCGACCACTGCTAGCACAACCACCACCACGACTACCACCACTCCAGCACCGACCAGTCCTGCCACCGAACCACCTAGGATTACCACGGAAACCATAGAGTACGGAATTCGCAACTCCGTGCCCAAGCAAGATAGGAGACTGAAGAAGATACCGGTCACTGCTGGAAAACCGTTGAACTATGTCATACCCGCCAACACGTTCAGCGATCTCGAAGACGGGGACACCAGGAACCTGAAGCTGAGTCTGTATCTGCAGGGTGCACCATTGAAACCGAGTCATTGGCTACAGTTCAATCAGAGGACGCAGGAGGTTTACGGATTGTAAGCATTGACTCTGTCGAGAAAATATTGCGAAATATGAATTCAGCTTTTAAATTGTTGGTCGTATTGCACAGGCCATTGGAGAACGATATTTCCACCTGGACGTACGAATTGGTAGCCGCTGATAGCGAGGGATTAAACGTGACCGATCGACTTGATATTCACGTACAGCAGCACAAGCTTAGTCGCAGCGTGAATCACGAGTTCAGTATTTACTTAAGGATCGATAAGCGTACTGAGTTTCCCACCGACGTTGACTGGGAGCTAAAGGTATTATTTGTCTGTTACGGTATAACAAACGTTTGCTCGTGTGTGTAACTCGTGTTGATTCGCAGGTAATTCGAAGTATAGCCGAATTGTACGAGGATAGCGACACCAGGCATATCACTGTCAGATCGGTTGACATCGATCGGGATCAAGCGATTTTCACTTGGACCAACGATAGTTTACCTAGAAGCAGCGAGTGTCCCAAAGAATATATCAACGATCTATTGCATGTAAATATGGCTTTGATACCTCGTTATTATTTCGAGTATGTGTTGATAAAGAGCACATCTAATTGAATGTCTGTGATGTAGGTTCTGATCGATAGGAACGGTGATCCCAGTTCTTCGTTGAGAAATGTCCTTCTTCCTCAAATCAGAGTGAAACGAGTGGTCTACCAAGGTATTGGACAGTGCGAGGACATGACCCGTCCAGAAATACCAAGAATTTCTACCCAAGAGCCTAAATCAAACTTCCCACCAGTACCAAGAAACCAAGTGGACCTTGTCAATGCCACTGTTGGCCAGTTGCTCGTATTTAAAGTACCAGAGGTACGCTATATTTGTAAAAGAAAAAAGACGTAAATCTGACTTATATGAAATTATGTCTCAGGATACTTTCTACGACGCGGAAGACGGTTCAGCAAGAAACATGCAAATGTCTCTGCTAACCATCGAACGCAAGCCTATTTCTCCGCACGAGTGGTTGCAATTCGACAGCAAGAACCAAGAATTTTATGGAGTGCCAATGCGTAGTGACGTTGGACGCAAGGAATATCAATTAGTAGTTACCGACAAAGACGGTAATTTTAGAACTTTAGAACCCTTCATAGAATTTCATTCAGACATCAGATATAATTACCGAATATCTTCCGACTTGTCACAGGCGCGAGCGCCACTGACGGCCTAGTGGTAGTTGTTCACTCCGCGCCCTTCATGCACCACACGGTGGAGTTCTCGATGACTTTGGACATCCCGTACGAGTCATTCGCGCACTCTGCCCTTCAGAAGCGCAACTTCATCGAGAAGCTACGCGATCTGTATCAGGACAAGGATACCAACGCGATCTCTTTGCACAGTATATCGAACGGCAGTACGGTGATCACGTGGCACAACAGAACCTTGCCTACCTCGTATTGCGCGCACGAAGAAGTCAGCCGATTGCGGTCAGTGCTTGTTAAGAGCGACAACGATCGTCGATCCGTCACGGACGAAGTTCTAGACGTCATGGGACTGAAATTCCCCGTGAAACAGATCACCGTGATCCCTATGGGCATCTGTCTTGGCGAGTTGCCAAACGTTCATTCGCCAGACAGCCACACTCCATCGGTGGATGGTGATTCCACCTCAGTCGGGGCATTCCACGACGATTATCTTATCACGTTTGTCCTGCCAGCTATAATAATCGCCATAATGCTAATTCTAGCCGGCATCATTGCCTGCGTGCTATACAGACGAAGGCGTAGCGGCAAGATGAGCGTCAGCGAACAAGACGACGAGAGACAGAGTTTTCGCAGCAAGGGGATACCCGTCATTTTCCAGGACGAGCTGGACGAAAAGCCAGATCCAGGTAATAAATCCTGCATCATTTCTCTACGTCAACAAGTCTCCTTTGAACAAGTTTACATTCCTGATATATTCGTCGTTGTTCCTTCGTTGTAGGTAACAAGTCTCCCGTCATTCTGAAGGAAGAGAAACCACCGCTACCACCCCCGGAGTATCAAAAAGCCGAGGACGGTGCGGACGTGCCGATGTTGCCAAAGGAGAATTCCGAGGAGCCGTACCAACCGCCTCCGCCATTCGCAACGAATCGCGACACCAATCGTCAGAATCGTCCGAAACCCACTCCCACGTACAGGAAACCACCCCCATACGTACCTCCCTAACAAAATACAGTTCACTCACCCACGCGCAAATATATGCTAGCGATGCTCGGCGACTCCCCAATACACGCGCAAAACCAAACCAACTATCAGAAGAAACCTCAGTTTGTCGATAAACTCGACAACCGTGGCATTCTGAACATATACAGCAATCTTAACTAAACAAAGAAAGAAAAAACGTAAAAACGAAAAAAAAAAGCAAAACTTTCGTTCGTTCCGGCAACCGAATATATATATATATATATGTATATGTATGTATATCGGTATTGTGAAACGAGAGAAGAGACGAAAGATCTGTTCGCGAAAACTCACGCCAAAAGTCACGCCCACTTTTACTTACTTTGTAATATTATCTATGTACATGTATACTCATTCGCCGCTATTTATCCGCGATATATATATCGTATTTAAGGGAAGAGAAAGACAAGGGAACAAGGAACGAGGGAATTGTATATCGTCCTCGAGTCTCTTCCCTTTTTCTTCACCTCTTTTTACTTTTATCCTTTGAACATACTTACGACGTACTTTTGTCATCAGACCGTCTTGTAATTTCGCAGGAAACATTTTTCTAGGGAGTGTATGGGATTACAAATCACGCGTTGCCTTTCGTAACGAATTCAAACTGTAGAAAAAAGAGAGAGAGAGCGAGAGAGAAAGAAAGAAAGATAGAGAGAGGAAGAATGATGCACTACTCCGACCGGGTAAGCGGATAGGTTTTTAGGTTTTAGGTTTACGAATCTTGTAGAACCAGCCAGTCGTTTAGGGCGAGATGTATTTTACTCGATAATGTGGGGTAGCAAGAGTCGATGTGTGTATATCTGCAGCAACGATACTCGTTAAAATATTTCAGTAATATCAGTGCCATTTTTTAAGCAATAAGGGTATCACGCTGTGAACGAAGAAAACACGTACTATAAATGGTTCTACGATTTAACGCAGTTTGACTGTTAAAAAAAAAAAATGGAACAAAAAAAAAAAGAAGCAAACGGTCTCCAAGTATCAAAGACTATTGACTTAACGAATCTTACAACGTACCTACAACGCGTAATGCTGCCAGATTAAAAAAGAAAGAGAAATAATAAGATACATGATAATTCGTCGTCGGATGAGACAGTTTTATTCGAGCCTCTTTTTTTATACTGTCCATATGTTTTTTGCAAGAGGAGGGAATGTCGAGACAAGAACGAAGGAAATTCCGAATATTCTGCGATTTTATTGAACTGGCCCATCCGACGATTCGGTTATGTCCGACTTAAAACGATTAACTTAGTGAGAAGAGTGAGGATTTTTTTTAAGAAAAGAAAAGAAAAAAAAATAATGAGAAACGTAACTTAATCGTGTGTATCTGTTTGCGCGATATGCCATTGCAGAGTGACAGCAAAATGCTTCCATTGGCGCTGTAGGCCATGCAGAATAAAAGAAAAACTAATGATAATATATATATATATATATATATAAATATATATATAAAAAAAATATGTATATTACCTATTTGTCGTTCGATAGACAGTCTGTTGCAGTTACTTAGATCAACGTCGTTCAGAAAACACTGCCAGACTCAAATGTTATAGCATTTACTTACACTTTGTCTTGCACTTTTTATTTCTTTATCATTTTTCTTTTCGCATTATAATAAGCTTACTAATCGTTTCACGCACAATCTGACGAACAGTTTGTTCTTTTTTAACAGCTCTGTGACTATTTTGTAAGGATTTTCTTTTTTTTTTTTTTTTTTTTTTTTTGTTTCTACTTTTTATCGTTTGGAGGAGAAAAGAAAAACTTTTAACGACTCTAAAAGTACATTAAGTCGAAGGCTTAATTTAGAATTTATACAGTTACCAAGCCAAAAGAAGAAAAAAAAAAAAGAAACGAAGCACTAACTATTTAAAGCAGAAGGGAAAGAACGGGAGGAAAATAAGAAGGAACAAAAGAAAAGGGGGAAGGAGGATTACTTAATAAGACCTACTTTTTAACATATACACAAATATGCGTAAACACACCCGTACACCCTATTGACAGGGCGCGTATACATGTTTTTTATATGAATGATTTTATACTATCCAAACCAGCTGCTCTGTTGCAAATAAATTTTCGACTGATTTTCGTGAACGAATACAAAAACGAATGGAAAACGAAGGGGAGGGAATGAAAAAGAAACATTCTAGGGATTTTTCTAGGGATACGGGTACGTACGCACTGCCGTTTCTTCAATACCTCGATAGTTTCCTGATATTTTTTAAAAAAAGAGGATCGAGAGAAAAGAACGATGGACGGGGAAACAAAAAAGAAGAATAACAAAACAAAAGTAAAAAAAAAAAAGAAAGAAAGAAAGAAGAAGCGATATCCTTCGCGCACCTCGAATTTGAAGGCTCTGTTCATCGCACTTCTTCGCAACAGGAACGAGTGTAGTTGACGAATCTGCAAATTTGGGGTCACTCCTATTAAAACTTAGTGTGAATGGGGATGATGATGATGATGATAATTGTGTATGTAGAATGATTAAAAAAAAAAGAAAAAAACGGATGTTTCGTATGCAAGCTAAAAATTACGATATAATATATATTACTATTAATTCACGTCTTTATAATGTAGAAGACTTAAGTGTATTAACACGCGGCTATCTCTCTTCAGTCCTTCTTCAATCGCGTCTTGTTTATCGCAGAATAAATCTCAGAATATAGAGCTCACGAATACAGACACGTGTGTATTCTATTCCACGATGTAAAACGATTGCGTTCCCATGAAAACGAGCATGACACCACGAATTCGTCGCGATAATCGCGCTGGTTAGTAAACCTCGAAGTATTTTCTATTTTTGTATCACGTTTTTAGCGTTATATCCGCTGTTCAAGGTTATTGACGTGTCACGGATCGTCTCGAGAGGTTCACGAGCTCGAGCTGCTTTGAAAAAGAAAAAAAAAAAAAAAGAAAAAAACAGAAAAACGAAAAAAAAAAATGAAAAAAAAGGGGGAGAGAACGACGCAAAGCTTTTTTTACGAGGGAAAGACATGTATATAAAGAGAAAATGAGAGGAGCTCGAACCGTGGATGAGACTTGCGCATCGATCGTGCGTGACTGATCGCGATGTGCACACACCGACTCAGAGTTCAAAGGCTCTCCAAATCTTTCGGATCTCCGGTCTGCGACCCTGCGATAAGCAAGAAGCGGCAACTCATATCACGCTTCTAATCATATCATCGCTGTAACGCGTAACTCTCATGCGCTGCAATTGTGTTACTGTGACGGACGCGACGATATTATGTATGATAATAAACTGTGTACGATATTTATAAGATAGTCGGATGTCAGGAAGGGAGGGGCAAGGATAGGTAAAGGAAAGAAAGGTCGGAACCGGCGAGTACAGGGATAAGGGAGAACTGATCGTTGCGTTCAAGAAAGCGCCCGAGGGAGCTTACTTTCTCATCTTTGGCCTGCGAAGCAAAGGGGTTCGAAAGTATTTTGTACAGAGGAACGAGAACGGAAACCAAGCTAAGGGAACAAGAACGAAGGGAACGGGAAGGGAAAAATCGCAGAAACTCGAGCGAGTGGACGAGCGAGCAAACGAAAAAGAAAAAAAAAAAGTTCCAAAGGTGAAACGATTAATCACGTCGCGCGTAAGGAATTTCTTGTACACATAACGGTATAACGCGTATATAGGAGTATATATACTATGTCGACTGGGAATTCGCGAATTATTTTTGTCCGCAATGGCGCCCCGACGGAACCCCCGGACGGAAGGAGCTCGGGCCAGATAACAAAATGTCGTCCTTCCTGTCGGTCTACGCGATCGAAAAAGGGTGTCGTGTCCCGTTAACGATCGTCCCTTTCGGATGATGTCGTCGACGTTGAACGAAGGAACGTTGAACAACACGCGTACACACAGACACACACAGATACACGCGTATACAGATATGTCTGACAAGTACTGCATATTAAACACGTGTAAAGTTAAGAGTTAATAAAGCCATTTTAGGATACCAGGCGTCACGTTCCGTTCCTGTTGCATCGAGGAGATCAAATCGATCGTTTCTTGCTGTCTGTCTGAGGATCTGTCTCCAGGAACTTCCGCTTCGAGATTTCTCCTCTATTTATCTAGATCGAGCAAACGAACAATGGGCAAACATGCGCGAACAAAATTTACGCGCACAACCGTTCGTCCTTCAATTATCACTTTTGTTTTATCTGTTGTTCGATGTCAACACCGTGACAAAATGGAAAACTAGAAAATAAGAATCGAACTGTGCATGCATTACGAGATGCTTTCGCGTGACAGTGACAAATTCATTCGTTCCAACGAGACAGACATAAAACACGTGCACATGCCTTTATTCTGCGTATGTGCATTTGGTTAAACATCTGCTGTTAGTCTACTTATTAGACACGTCTGCAAAAATGTGAAATAGCGCAGAGCTGGCAGCATCTTCAATTCCTTCTCCTATTTCAACTTCCTATTCGTCGTTCTCTTTCGACTCGATTTCCCGCAAACGTTTTTATTTGCATTCCGCATTAACCCGAGCAGAAAATACGTGTACGAGTGTTCTCTGATTTCATTTTCGAATCTAATTGTAAAAACTCCTCGAAAGTTTCTCCGTCCTCGACTTCCGTCACCTGTTCCTCACTTCCTCCTGCGTTTCGCGTCGTTGAAGTTGCATTTACGAGCAACGAGCGGGGGACAGGTGTTAATATCTCTTTACGATCGCAACGTTCGTGTGCAATAATTGGTGGTGCAGACGCGCGAACGAAACTTTGCGTCTGCTAGTCGAATGGTTCGTTTACGTAAACAATTGACAATGACTTAACGAGGATTAATTAGATCGGAGCTGACAAAGAGCAGCTCCTATGACGTATCGACTGTTGGCCTCGCTTTTGACATTGAGTGCGCCTCCTTGTACTTTTTTTTCTTTTCTTCTTTTCTTTTTAAGCAATTGCGTCGTCACGACAATTGGCGGATTTTGTGTTACGGTCGGTGGTCACCTTTCAGTTCTCCGTACCCTTGAAGCGTATCGCTTTAATATCAACAACTTGATTTGATTAAAAAGAACATCACGCAGATAAAGTGTGAATTTTTGGAAATCCCTATTCTGATGACGTAAAAGTCACCAGAAGGTGAATCACTCGACGCGTTAACATGTCTCGTGTTAAGTAATATTTTCGATACTTGGCACTCTGTTTATTGTTTCGTTAATTGAAAAACGTTGTTCATTTGGGTTATACGTAGATAAGAATATAGGAAAAGTGTTTGAAATGATGATTCAGACTAAGAACAAGTGCCTTAATGCGTTTGGAGGAAAAACTCGTAGAAATTATTCCATCGACAAAGTTCGACAATTACACAATTATCAAGAGGTCTGATTGCACAGCAGCTAATTGAAATCCTATGATATCAGTTCGAAATTCAACCACGTCCGCAAAAATTCTGTTCGAAAAATAAATTGACTGCCGTTTTTACGTATCCTCGAAACAATTTTAACATTCGATAATGAAACTAACGCTCGCTAAAGAGGAAAAAACCAAAATTATTCGGAAGTTCTAATCGTTCAAAATTATTCTGAAAATAAAGGAACCTGGCGTTACAGATTATCGCGTGATTAGTACTTTTAACGTGTCTGCTCGCGCCTTTGCAGAAGCCGATGATTAATATTGCCGCGAGCGATCGAGTCGAATTGATCGCGATTAACATAAATTATTTTCGTAGCAAATTTGTTTCAAGGCCTTCCTCGAATTCGATCGTCGGAAGATTAGAAAGGATCCTCGAGGAACTTGAGCAGACAGGCGCTTAATTGCCGCGAAGGACAAGCAAAATGGCGATTACATAACAGCGACAAAGAATTCGAATGTAATATCGCTTCCTCTCGTACGACATCCGAGATTAAAATGCAAAACAGTTTCGTGCTCGCGAACGATTGGTCGCTTGTGGTTGCTCCTTTGATGAATAAATAATCCTGTAAACATTGAAAGAAAATCGGAATTCTTTTCATGCCCGGTTTGACCATGTTCGAAAGATTTATGAAGCAAGACCGATGAATTTATGACGTGGTCTTTTGTAATTCGAAGTAACCTTTTGCCTAGCGTTCTAGGACAGAGTCGAGTTATCGTGACTCACGATAATTCCGCTTTCTTTTCCGAGATGTCCGAATCTTTGAACGTAACAAACAAGTTACTGGAAATTAGACTAATTTCGTCATCCAGTTTCTCACTCGATTAAAGTCGAATTTCTATCTCCTGGTGTCCTTGGTTCGACGAATCTTGATTTTGTCTGCCAATCATGTTACACGTGATTATCAAAAGAGGATATTCGATCGCATTCTTCTCTACGAGTGAGGTAATCCATGTGATTGAATTTTCACTTCCTACGCATCTTCAGAGACGATCTCAATCACAAACGTTTTAATTCGTAGGCTGATGTTTAAATTGATTTTCTTTAATATTGAAATTGATTGTTGATTTCTTTGCTATAGGAATTTAATATGTACAAGTGCGCATTCTAGATATCCCAAGGATTTCCTTCTCCTTGGATCCAAATTTTATGAGAAATTCAAACTTGAGCAATTTGATCTTATAAAGGATTTTTATAATAATATATCTAACAAGACTAAAAGCTTAAGCACTCAATCTGAGATTAAATATAAAATGCGCAAAGCAATTCGCTCTTTTTCACAAATATGACATAATATTGTTTCTTTTACATTTACAGTTTCATTGTCGTATTTGTTGTTTGTCTTACATTATTTCACTTTATTGTCATTATTTTCTTTTCTCAGTGGATTTTTCCCGTAAAATGGTTGAAAAGTTTGAAATTATGAACACTCGAATTGTTTTTCTTTAGTGTTTTTGTTCAAACAGAATCGGACAAAAGAAACATTACAGACAGAATGACTGATACTGTTCGAGAAGTAAAAAACAGATTCGTGTTTTAAAATGACAATGACCATCGATCGCAGTTCGAAGCAAACAAGCGATCCAGCGAGGAAGAAGATCACGCGAGGAAAACCGCAAAAGACGGCAGGGAAAAACACGTTCGCGTGAACGGACGTCCATTGACGTTTTACGATGGAATTTACTGGAGTTCATTAATTTTTATTGATAGCGTCGTAGTGCGACCGGCTTGTTTTATTGGTCTAACGAAGACGAAACGACCACGGCGTGCATCGGGTACGTTCCATGACATAACACTGACGTGACAGTGTTGTGTGAGCTCGATGAAATTAAAGTGGCAACTTCTTGAACTTCGGTTCAAGCGCGCTTTGCTCATTTCACGCTAAGCGAGAGGAAATTTTCGCAACGATGCAGCCAGATCTATGCCCACGCGCGCTCTTTCTGCAAATTTACATTTTCTGGAAATCTAGATTAGCGAAGTTCACTTTCGATAGTGTGTCGAGGACTTTGGGGATTAATCTCGTTTAACCGTTTAAACGCTCGAGTCGGCGAAGAAATTATTGTACTATTTCGCGAACGTACGCGAGCGTTATCTTAAATTTACGATACGTCAGAACCATAAACAAGTCGAAGACTTTTCAACTTATAACCAACATGTGACTCGTAAAATTTCATTAGTAAAAAAAAGAAAATAGCACGAGGACTAAGTTTGGAATAGAAGGAAACTAGCCAAATACATAAGTAGAATAGTATGGTGGGGGGGATGTCCAGGTCCACAACCTCACAAGGACTCGGATGAGTCATGGGCGTCGACGAACGCAATTTCGTTGCGAGATTATGATTCTCTTGATACAACAAACGCTTTCGTGTCGTCTAGTCTAGAAACATGCGTGTTCAAACAATTGTTGAAACAATATCTGGCGCTTGTTCGTCGGTGCCATGACCCACGATGCAAGAAGTTGATGATATCGTATGACATAAAAATCACTTGGTGCTTGCAAATTAAATTAACAGAGAAATTTTTCTATGTTAAAGGTCGATTTAAAAAATACTCGCGATGTTTACAATTCGGCGGCTGAGCGACCAAAGAGTCTTTTTTATTTGAAGATCTATTACCTTTCTATCAGTTTATTACAATATTTTTATACGAGAACAAAACAATCTTGAGTTGCATGTAATCCTTTCTCGGAAGACATTCGTTAGAATTCCCCAATTCCATTATATTGTGACCTGTAAATTATAGAAAGCTACCTACTTTCACGGACAGTCATTCGAAAACGCGTCGTCATTTAAACCTTAAATTTCAAGGTGAAAACTAAGGCGACGAACGAAAAAGTTGGATGACGCAGAATTCAAGGGAACAACTTCAAGGATTGATCTTATCTCATCAGATGACTAGAATAATCAAACACCGTTATTATAAAGGAGAGGCTAACGAGATTTTAAAAGATAATAAAAGAACTGGAATAAAATGTATGCTGGAGAAGACACAGCTTCATCAAGAAAAGAACATCATTTTTCTTCCCGAGAAGAGTTGATGGAACAATTGTCGCGCGTTACATTACCTTGTCGTATCATCGAGATTAATATTTCCGTTCGAAATAGATTATAAAATGAATCGTCAAGGCATTAATTCGCTAGTTACTGCCCCTTCGCGAGCAAACGCGGCCAATTCGTCTACTGCTTTGTTCACGTTTCAAACTAGAATTCGAGTCCGCAATTTGGTCGATTTTTAATCTCTTTGAGATTGAAAATCAAACCAATTGCGTCAATGAGTCAGAAACATTCGAGTTCCAAAACTGATCGGTGCGACGAGAAGATAACCAAGCACGTGCTGAAAAGTTCGCGGTGGGGGATCGACGGTGCACGTGTAAACATTTACCGGCGCATGCGCAGTCGCTCGCTTCTCCATAGAGGGGGTCACGTGACCGGCGCGTGTATAAAATACAGCGGTGGACCGGCCGACGTCGCATTCATGGACAATTCGACGCGACGCGAGCCGATTTTTCGCTTTGATCCTCGATAGAAACAAACCGTTTGCCTTGACAGCCTTCCGCAAACACGATTCTCGTACGCTTCGACGTTCGCGTAGCCGACGTGATTGAAAAGTAAAAGAAGGAGCATCGGGAAGAGAACGGAGGGAAAGAGGTCCGAAGTTAGTCGACTACAGTCGGTGAATTTGACAATCGTCTCTCGATATATTCGAGTTTCGAGTTCGAATCGATCGGTGGTGAATCTGATCGGCAAGTTTCCGTTGATCGCGATTAGTTTCACTTCGATGAGATAAAAATCACAGTACAGTGGCGTGTTCCATTCGATCAAGAAGCACAAGCAGGCAAAACGACCGGCAGCAAACTCTACTCGGATCTTAATTTCGCGGACTTGAATTTCCGATAAGTGTCGATCGTCGTTCACCCGAGATGGCTGACAAAAGCGAGTGGGACTACTCCGTCCAAAATGGTGAGTTTTCTTTTTTTCTTTCCCCTTTTTACCTGTGAACGTTCTAGCAACCAGGTAGGAATGAGCTGCTGGTTTCGTTACGTTTAAATTTACATTAGAATACTCGTGCATTATTTGCATCGGCTGGTGAAATATTCAGGCGATACTCCGCCGATACAGCGTCAAAATAAGGTAAATAATGAGGCTGGTAATATTAATTCATTCATGAGAAACCGAAAGCTGCAAAAATATACATAACGTACATGCGCATAAAATGTATGAAATATCCAGAAAAATCTTTATTCCGGTCCGTTGGTAATAATATAAATTCGTAATTTAATGACTAACAGCGAAAATTATATATTGAGAAAAGAAACGGTTCGATTAATTATTTTTCATTTATCTCGAGTGCATAACATAAAATACCCAGAAAACTCTTTATTCCGGTCCGTTGGTAATAATATAAATTCGTAATTTAATAACTAATAATCGTGGAAATTATATATTGAGAAAGGAAACGATTCGATTAATTATTTTTCATTTGTCTCGAGTGCATAACATAAAATATATAAAATATCCAGAAAAATCTTTGTTTTGGTCTGCTGATGAAAATATGATGTTCCTAATTTAATAAGAAATAATATCGTCGCTAAACGAAAATTAAGTGTTAAGAGAAAATGATTCAATTATTTCTCATTTATCTTGAATACGTTAGGTTCTTCGATGAAGAGTCGTGAGAATTTTTAACATTCAACAATTAGAATTACAGTTTGCATAATTTGTGTCGTGACGTCCATTAGGAATTTCACAAATCTCGCAACGAAGAGCGAGAGTCGATGCGTGTTTATCGATTCGATCCTCGAGATCCATCTCGCTTTCTTTTATATTTTGTACGCTATCCGACAGGCGTACCAACACGTTAAAAATTAAACGCTCCTATCGATTGCAATTGTTAGGTATCGTCAACTATTGTTGTTCTACAATCTATAATCGCTTCCCTGAGACTGGTAACTAAAAATATTGAGTTTTATGTATCAGCCTTGCATTCCTCGCGAAGAAACATATGTAACATGATTTCCAGCCTTTTTACGTGGAAGAACACGTCTGTTACTTCGGTAGAGATAGAGCTGAAGAAACACAGCTCGTAAATGTTTCACGAGAATTTTCCTTTGCCTGATATTTCTTCTTTTTTTTTTTTTACGCTACTTTTTTAAGTACTTCGAATAGTCGAAGAAACAATGCATTTTATTGGCTCTCCTTTTTAATCTCACGATTACATATCGTGAACTTCAATCTCTGTTGCGGCGTTTCGCAACATATTTGAAACTTTTGTTAAACAATCCTGGAAATTAACTATTTTTAGTTAGCTTTATCGCTTATCTAAGAAAAAAGGAAAAAAAGATCGCGTAACAACGCCAATAATTATGAAAAACGCTCGTGAATCACGACGATTAGATAGAATCGTATCAGTTCTCACTTTGTAATAGGAAGCAATAAAAATTTTATACAAAGGCAAGTATCTACAAAAAAAAAATCTCGTTCGATGCTTACCACTTTAAACCGTGATTTTACTCGAAGTAAAAGCGTCGAACACGTGTCGATTCTTGACTCATACAGCAAACATGATTTATTTCATTTACAAAAATCACCGTGAAAGCAAATGACAAATACGACAAATTGGAAATGAAATGAAAGATTCCAATTTTAACCGATTTTTCATTCAATTTATCATATACCTGCTTCTATATACTTATTTAGTATCTTTCGATCGATCGATCGAACGATCGTTCCCTCGTCGATGATCCCGTTCGTTCGGTGGACGAGTCGGGAAATACGAGAGAGTTTGTGAGGAGGATGTAGGAACCGAGGCAGCCGCTCGATCGGCGATAACGAGTCAGCTCTCATTTCGGAGCGCGTTCGATTTTCACGGTGTCACGATGGCACCAGGCTCACTGACCTAAGGCCATTGTCTTCGAATGCAGGGCGTCCCAGTCGTGCCAAGGGACGGCGTTGCATTCGCCGCGCTAGCGCGGGACACCAACCGGCTCAGTAGGTAAACGAAAATCAATAATTTTCCTCGTTGTATTTCAGGCCGATGCACCTGTTCTCTCTCTCTCTCTCTCTCTCTCTTTCTGTGTTGCTCTTTGACCAGCAAGTAGACTAGAGTGTACTCGAAAGCCCTCCCCCACCCTCCTACGCACCAACACACCTACACCCAGCCAGGACATAACCCCAAATCGTGCATAAACCGCGTTGAAACGTGTCGTACAGTGTGCCAGCGGTAGACACGTAAACATAATGCCGTGGAATAGAGAGCACGTTGTTCGCGCTGGTAACGAGGCACGAACACGCACGAACGCATTCGTGTAATCAAGCACGGAGATGCAGAGGATATGCATGTACTTCGTTAACTGGCCACTCTGGTCGGGGGATCTTATCTGGCCAGTTATCGAGGGAGATACGATCGTAGGAAATCTCGAGCTCGTCGGAACCCCCGTGTTTGCGTTGAACGAACTTTTCAGAGGGCAGTTGGATAATTGGAGTTTGCGCACACTCCTTGGTGGGAATACACCAGTTTTGCGCCGTTTCTCGCTCAAACAACGAGGATTGGCGCCGATTCGACCGGCGGGGATTCATTCGATCAGGCGCTAATTAAATAAATAAATACTGTGTTCGCTCGTTTCTTTCATGCGAGATGTTTGCCTGAATCAATATTAGGAGTTCAAATTGTTTCAGGTTTGTCTTTATCAATATACACTATTTATATGGTCAAATATTTATCTTTTATCTTAAGCATTTCGTATATTACGAAGGATACTAATTCAAGATGAATAATTCGAAATTTACTTTATTGTTTATTTCAGTTCAACACAACATACACGATACAATTGGAAATTTATAATTTTATTATTTTTGTCGATATATCCAAAATATTACATACAAGAAATATGTTTTGGAACGAAAGAAAATTGAGATTTATCGAATCTGTCGAGAGTCAAATAACGCGGACGTTACGTTAACGTAGTTTTAGTCCCCGATGGATTAAGGCTGTTTCATTAAGCCGATCAATTGCCTCGCCAAGTTCTGGGAACTGGTAGGGATAGCGTCGGCTGGCAAACGAAGCGAACTCTCGGCCATTTAACGCGACACTATTGGAGGGTCATGAGCACGAAGCGTTCGAGGATGATCGTTATTACCGATGTAATTGTATCTCGAAAGATCGCATGGCACGCGTTAACCTTTTTATCGAGTCGATCGTGTGTGCTCGCGAGAGCGTGCTCGCAACACATCATCGTTGCGCGACGTGCAACGAATAATTAAATAAGTACGTCGGACGCGACGAGGCGCGGGCGTGGTGCAACGCGGCGGGACGTGATCTAAATTGAACGAACAAATATCGCAAATAGATCCAGTTGAGAGCAGGGAAAAAGAGAAAAACGGGGTCGGCCTGACAAAATATCTGCCGCGAAAAATCTCTCGCGCGGCGGAGAATTCGCTGGCAGGACGTTCTAATTTTATATTTCCCGCGAATCGCGACACATCAACGCCTCGTTCCACTTGGGAACATTTGCCAAGGTACACAATCGAGGAAAACAAATTTCGAGGAACGACCGTTTTTCCATAGCTGTTTGCAGAGATGTCGATGAAAGACGTTGATGGAAGTTCGAAATATTTTATCGCCGAAAGTTTGCGTGTAACAGAACTTAGAAAGCAACAACGAGAGCGGAGCTTTTTTTTCTTTTAAAAAAGACGGCATCGTTGAAAGAAAAATTCCGTTCATTTAATTAAAAGTCTAAAGCAATCTAAAATAAAATCTCTAAAACATTCCTGAGTACTATTCGATACTTTTTTAATATTGGCGAACGAAATTACCCGAAAATTTACAGAAAAATTTTCATTTTTATACTTTTAATTTCTTTTAATTTTTGAGAGCATTTATTTCGCGACACTTTTCGAAAAAATTCTTCCCGTTCACGTTTCGAACAGAACCTTCACTTTTTCGATACCTCGGTAATATCCAAAGAAACGAGACTGTTCAGCCACTGTACAATCACGATTGATCACTGACACTGTTTTTCTTTTTTTTTTTTTCCCTTTCTTTTTACTAGAAAAGAGTAACGTAGGATTAAATTGAGGTCGAACGAATCAAATGGAAATTAAGTTTAACCACTTAAACGCCGATATCGAGGGAACAGGAGCGATATCGACACGTGTGTGCATACCTCCGATGGGAAGAGAATCGGGAGGGAACGAGACGCGGAGCATATAGTTACACGAAAGCGTGTATCGGCGGGAGGGGGTGGTCGCAGACCCAGTTTCGTTTCGCCTTACCCGGTTACCCCGGTGCATGCCTCTCCGAAATGCCCTTAATCTGGGGCCAATTTGTCAGCGCTATCTTTGAACCGGCGCGAGTGCAATCGCGAAGTCTGGCGGATACCGTGATTTGCATAAATTCCTGGCCGGCGTGCAGATCGCCGATTAAGTCGTTTGACTTTCCGAGCGTGTACCGGCGATTCGGCCGAGAAATGGCAATCGGTTTTCGAGTATATTCACCGCTCTCGTCGCGGGACGTTCGATCGCCGCCGGAAGTTACACCACCGCGGTCAATGCGTTTCAACGCAGTTGCGTTATCAGTCGACTATCTTCCTCGATGCTTTCCGAAAGAAACACGTTCTACTCTAAATCTGTGTTATTATTGTAAATTAACTCTAACTCCATAGTAGAGTGGAATAGTTGAAATCAGGGATCGAAATAAACAACTTTTATTCCAACTTTCCGAAGCACATTATGCTCTAATTCTATGTTATTGTTGTAAACTAACTCTAACTCCATAGTAGAGTAGAATAGTTGGAACTTGTACGTGTATTTCGTACGAAAAGAAAATTCTAAACGATGAAAACATTTAATTAAAAATCCATTTTTACGTTCGAGTACTGTTAACATTGAATGCCATTCAGTGTCATTAATATGTTATATTTTTTATTATTGATGAACAATCCTCCGACAGAAAATTTGCTACACCCAACAAATTCTGTTCCGCCTGAAACTTTTTTCAGTTCTAAAAACGTTTATTCGTACGTTCTCATCGGGGCAATATTTTTCAGAAAAAGTTCCACGATCCATGTTTCAAATTTCAAATTTTTCAAAAGTTCCTCAACTTTTTCGGAACAATCTAAATTCTGAACGATCCTTGTAAAGCAGAGGGTTTATTAAAATTTCTTCCCCGCTCTAAATTCGTCGGAGAACTGCCCGAAGTCTATCGACGTCCCGGCCCGCTCGTAAATTATAGAAACCAGAATAGCGAGGGGCTATCTATTTTCGAACTCAAATATTGGAGGATCGTTCGTTAAGAAGAAAAGTAGGCGCCCGAAAACGGTGAAAGAGTTTTCCAGCGGAGCGTGCTTTTTAATTGCGGACACGTGTTGCGTTCCGTTGCGAGTCAGATCGAGAGAAAACGAAAATCCCTCGACGCGACACCATTTTTTTTTTTATCGTTCGCTGAAATTCACGCCGATCGCCTATTTCTTTACGCTTCCTCTTCCTCGTTTCTCGTCACAGTTGGCGTGAAATTCGGGTCAGACAGGAATTTCGTTCGACACACACGCCAGTATCGAGGTCGTTCGTTCCCGCGTCGACGCAACAACTGCCTCCCCCTTTTTCATTTGCACCGTGTCATAGTCATAGCTGCGGGCCATTAATGCTTCTCGTTAAACGCTCGCGAACTTTCGGAACACGCTTGTAAAATGGCACCTCGCCACTCGTGTCTAGATTTTGCCTAAACTATTGGACAAACATTGATAATTATTGCAAAGTTGCACAAGTCTCGAATAGAAGGAAGTCTCGGCGACTTGTTGGTCTTGCGTCCGCATCATCTGCTTCGTCAACTTCCTCTTCCCCTAGAAAGGTCTAGTTCATATTCAATCGAAACGCGGAAAGAGACTGAGTAATACGAATCGTTGAAAAATTGATGCTCGCGTTATAGACGTTTGTAATAGTCGTATATATCGATTTCTGTGGCTCCTCCGCTGTACCCTACTGCATCGGTACGTAATAGGTTTCGTTGAGGTATAAATACCCAGTTTTGCGGACCAAGTTTTTGCTCAACAAAGGAAAGACGATTCTGTCCCTTCGGTTTTAAATACTCTTCACAAATCAATTGCGATCGCGGACGTCGCAATTAACAGAAGAGAGAGAGAGAGAGAGAGGAACGAAAATTACGCGACTTATAATATAAGCTTCGTATAATCGAGCTCTGTTTAGAGTCGTCGCACGAAATTGACGCGCCGTCAAATATGGCGCACAATGGAGCAAGCAGGAAGATGCGGCGCCGACGCGTCATTTCTCTCCGTCCGGTTTGCATAAAAGGTGTGGCGTTGCCGTGCACGCCCCGCTTCGTCGAGAAGTTACATCCGACCTTAAGAATTTATATACATCGCACAGTGCGTGCATCCGTGCAACCTTGCGTCATCGAAGCAAGATCAATTGCCCTGGACTAAGAATAATCTCAAGAATTGCGAACAACTTCGAGCTCTCTATCTAGCTTCCAGCAAGAGCGAGTCTAAATCCCCGAAACGTCAACGCCGAGATTGAAAATTGAGACGAGAATGCAAAGTTTGTAAGTCTGTCGACTTGATTTACAACATAGTCCAACGTCTAACTCGACTTCTGGCTGGTCAGGGACTCGGGACTTCTCTTCTGTCCTCCGCGCCACGATGTTTCGCGATCCACGTGGCGGTCTCCGCGAAAAGGGACCAAGAAGGTCAGAGTGCAAGGTCCCGAGTGGAGAAATCCAACGAACGGATTGCCGCTGCAGCGTCTGCTTGCGACTCGAGCTCGTGACTTCAGCAAAGTTGAACGAACCTTCGAGCAGATCTCGACGACCTCGAGGAGGTATTTTTCTGCTGGAGACGAAGATCGGCGGGCTCTGTGATCGCGATCAATGGGATCTTGAACGAGTATGGAAGAGTACGTTCAAATGGGCTGGGGAACATAACCGAATTATTATCTTGGTACTGCGCAAGATGTACGTAGATTTAGCCTTTTGCACTCAACTGTCTCTTCTGGGGGGACATTGTATTTAAATTTAATCAACAGCTCTCGGAATTTCTCTTTTTATAATTCACTGATGAATTATTAAAGAACGTATACATTTGATGTTATGATAGTATAATATCTGAACAGACGTCTAGAACGAAAGCTACAATAACGACGTTTTGAGAAGTAAAGAATTACAGGAGGAAGAAATTTTCTGAAGACAGTCCTAAATGAGTCGCATAAATAATTCACATAAACTGGGCTTCTTATTGCTTTTTGCGAAAGTTTAAAAATGACGAGATTGAAAATTTAAATTTATCACACGTCTGAAAGATATAAATTTAACAACAAAATTTCGCGTTAATTATAACCATTTGAACGATTATTCCCAATGCTACGTCATTTTTTATTTTAAGTGACGATGCTTTTAATAAATAGCTGGTAGATGATACAAAAAATCGAGTTTGTCGAGGGCAAAGGGTTAAAACTAGAATTTTTAGTTATTCCGAGTTATGATTTCGCTGTGGCGTTGAAAAATTGGTATTCAAAACTGAATTGGTTTGATTACAGAATATAGTTTGCAGGATGTTTGTACATTGGATTGTTCGTAGTTTGAGACAAGCTGTTGCTCCACTCTCGCTTTGTTCGTGCTTTGACCCAGCATCGATCACGAATTTTTCACACGCAGCGTGGAAAATTTCAGCGTCAACAATTTCTTTGGCACGTTGAGAAATTCGAGTCCAATGTAAAACAACGTACGTTGTACTTCGCTCCGTATAATGAAACGTGTTTCTAGAGATCCGCGGGAAATTGGACGCGAGTCGCTTTGCAAATTGACGTCGCGCGCGACGATATCGCGCATGCATAATCGCGGTTGCGTCGCGCGCGCATTATGTCATCATCAGACGTTGCTTCGCAGCTGTGACCCTAACGACGCGATGTGAAGGAACGTCTGCACGAGACAGCTGTGCATTTTCCTTTTTTCTTTCTCTTCTTTTTTTTTTGTCGCTCTCGCGATCTCGCGCTTGCGTTCTCGATAAAATAATTCGCACTCCGAGGAAAATTACAGATGAGCTTGAACTCTATCGGGCGACGTTAACTCGCTAATTAGAAGCGTCTATGATTATTTCATGAAACGCGAACATAAATGCATGATAATGTAACCGATTTCGCAATATGAGCTGATTATCACGTACAACGTTTACACAGAGGTGAACTTCTATACTGTTGTGATTTTATAAAAAGGAAGTCGTTTGACGACGGTTGATCTCATTCACAAGTGCAAAGTCTCTAGTTTGACCTAAACCTAACCTAAACCCAACCTAAACCTAACCTAAACCTTGCATTGGTATTTTTCCTTTTTTCGAAATTCAAACATGCGCAAAAAGGAACTTGTCTTCCTTACAACTTGTGCTCTTGAAACTCGATGTACGATTCTGTTTTCGCCGTTTTAATAAACTTGGAACATTTCTCGAATTTTTGTCGTTTGTCTCCGACAGCCATTTTCCAAATGGCGAACAAGAAATCGTACAGCAAGTTTCAAGGACGTAAAGGCTCCTCAAGGATCCTCGAGATCGATCGTAGGTCTAGATCCGTGAAAAAAATTTCTCCGTGATCTCGGAGGCGTTGAAATTTTCGCAGTTTCCAAGAGCAGTGAGTATTCTTGGAAACTGTATTTTCCCACCTGTTGCTCGACGACAAAAACACGTTTGGAAAGCTCAAACGAACTCGAAGGTAATCGAAGCGAAGGTTTCGCGCTTCGAAATGAGGCCAGCTGGATCGTCGTGCGATTTTTCTTTCGACAGCTTTGGGGTTTAAGGTATCGATAATTTTTCATCGAGCGTGCGAGTATGCACTTTCGTTGCGTGCGATTCGCTTAGCGTGTCGCTCGTATGTAAATCGTCGCTCGTATGTAAATCGTCGCGCCTTTTCGAGCTTCCGAGTTACATTGTGAGAGAGTGTTTCAAAATCGAACCATCGATCTGTGCCAATAAAATTCTATGAATAGGATAGAGAAACGTGTCACGTGCGATTATGGCAACGTAAGAACGATGCACGGGAGATAGTTTGCCGGTGATGCTGCCTCGTCGAACGTTCTACATTTTGCCTCGTTCGACTTGCTCTACATTTTGGAGTCGTTCAGCCTCTCTTCGCGCGCGAACTTCTTGTTTTCGACGGTGTTTGTTCGTTGCAAAATCTCCCGATAAAAATATCCTGGTGTAATGTCACACGATCTTGACACGGAACGAAATCATGCTTGACCTATCCATACCAGAAGATGATCCTCGTTCGTGCGTACTTCGTGTCGCTTGTTCCTAATCATAGCCAAATCGACGACCGGCCGCCAATGATTAATCTGTCTCTGCGAAATACTTTCTTTTTTAACTCGAGCTTTGACAAACACCTATCTACTCTAATTAACCCTTTCGTTACCATTAACGTATTTTGGAATAATCACGTATTAAAAATATGTAATACGCTTTAGCCATCGAGACGAGCTTCTTCTATCTTTTTTTTTTTTTTACTCGCTAGTGAAATATTTATCAGAATGAGAAATTATTGTAATAAACACATCTTTCTTAATCTTTCTTAGAATTTAAACGAAAACACCGACTAGGTATTATTAGGTTAGGCTAGACTAGGTTAGGTTAGGTTTTAAGTCAACTGCTTAAAAATTTAAGGTTAGGTTCTTGTTTGAAAAATTAAAGTTTAATTAAAAAAAGAAAGAAAAAGATAAAAAGAGGGCTAAAAAAAATTTTAAAATCCTCTTAAAAATTTAAGATTAGATTCTTGTTTGAAAAATTAAAAAACAATTAAATTAATTGTTTAGTTAAAAAAAAAAATAACATTCCACGCTCAACCAAGAAAAAAAAGATTCGACAGTGGAATGTTTGTACGATAAGAAATTATTGTAATAAAAAATCTTTTTTAATTTATTACAATTCGGAAAATACACCAGCTATACATGTAACTGTTGATCTCTTAAAAATTTAAGGTTAGATTTGAAAAATTAGGATAGGCCGGATTTGAAAAATTAAAATTTGTTAAAAAAAACATACACACACTTTTTAGATCCTTCAAAATGTCAAAATGTCACCAGAAAATTCAAAAAAGATTCTATTTCAAAACGAGATCGACGGACTCGGAAAATGATTCGATCGTGTGTACATACATTTTTTGCAAGGGGTCTCTTTTAATGGCGGCGCTATCGTAGCGAGAGGTTAAGTTTCTATCAACCATCCATTCCACCTCTTCTATTTCTCGTTATCTGTCGCTATTCGATACACTCGGTAATTAAGTCGAATGAAAAAGTATGACTTTTCACAGTACGCTGCAGCGTCGTATCGCTGTTAACAAGACGCGAACGATATCGGAGTCACACGCGAAGGATAAGACGAAAGTGTATACGCAGCGGCACGTGACATTCGCGTTCGCGATAACGAGCGTCTTAAATCAACCAATAATTAACTCTGATTATCTGGACCAATGCACGCTGTCTGAACGCGTTCGCTGTTACACACTCGTAATCAAATGTTACACAATCGCCTGTTATCCGCTTGCCATTGTTGTCAGCCAACGCGATCGTACGAAATCGTAAAGCATCGGCGTTTATTTCGCCGATAAATTTCATCCTGAAGAGAAAAACAACTCCGAAGGTAGTCGAGAAGGCTTCTTCGTATTTATTATACTGGCTGATAATTACAGTTAAAGAAAAAAAATGACCGATCGCTGACGACGTTGGTGTTTGTTCAACGACGAACGCAAGTAGTTACATCTTATCGGAAATAGGAAAGAAAAAAAGGAAGAGGAACACCATTTGTTTCGTCGATAAATTATATCGCAAAGAAAAACAACTTTGAAGATAACGAATGGGTCTTTTATATTTGTTTTTAATCGGTACGGCTGATAAGTACAGTTAAAAAATGGTCGATCGGCTAACGTCCGTTGAGTGTTTGCTCAACGACAAACGTAAGTAATTATAGTCGTGTCGTTGGGGGGAGAGCGGGAAAAAGAAAGGAAAAGAAACAGTGCAAACATCGGTGCGCAATTTCGATAAAGTCTCCGATCATTATCTCCAATTGAATTGCAAAAGAGTATTTTTCATAGGTGCGAGTAAACTCACTTTATCAACCTGTAGTATCTCGGTGAATGGCGCTTGTCTATGAGCGATACGGATGAGTAATTCGTCACTGCCTAGGTGACCATTGCTTGTGTCCCTTGAGGCTAGAATTATTATCAATAAATGAAAGAAAAAATTTTTCTCAGCACACGATGGTTTGTAAGATATTCATCGTATTGTGTCTTCAATTTAAGTCGTGGTATTAATGAAATTTCAAAAATGGTTCGTAATAATCCACATGATACATTCACGTCTCGTTGAAATTAATAACACTTGATCACTGAAAACGATTTTAGCGGGGGTAACCCAGAAAAACGGGCCTCTTCAGATGCAACGCTGATGCAACGAAAATTAGCGATTGGTTGATTTAGGTCACGTGATTCGTGAGGGGGCGTGGCGTAGACCTCGAGTAGGAGTGGCGATCGCTCCTGTAATTTATTTTCTATCGATTCAAATGTTTGCACATCAATAAAATTTTATGGCAGAAAAGTCGTCTTCGTTTCTTAGTTAGAACAATTGCTTCTGGGCCTTTCAGTGAGACAAATCGTACAAGTCGTCAAATCGTCAAATTTTTATTACGCTCTCTTCTAGCGACCAAGTTGCTAGTCTCTTGAATTGTTTACGAAAATCGTAAACACTCGACGAAGAGTGTGATCGTTGGCTCTCGCGTAACCAGTTGCAACGCCATTGGCGAAACTGGCGTTTAATGTTCAACGTTTGATGTTTAATGCAAAATTCCCTGGTAAAACATCGAATACTCGTCGTCTTTGATAATCCGAATATTATCGTGGCTCGTTTGCGCTCCGGTATCGTTAAAACCGGGTCGTAACGCGAGACTGCTGGATTATTTATAGAGTTGGAACGCTAAAACCTGTTATCTGTATGAAAATGATTAAACAAGGGGATAAAACACGTGGTGATTAGAGATACGACGGGCGAAGCTTTTGTCACGTGCTTTTTCTCACACAACTTGTGGAAAGCACGCCTGTCAATTTCGAAGCTCGCGAGTCTCTGGGAATTTAACACTAATTCCTTTCTAAACATTTGCGTGACACGTGTTATCGTGTTAGCACATATTTGTGTGTGTGTGTGCACATGTGTATGGGCAAAGAAAAAATATTCGTTCGAAAAGGAGAGACGAATTTTTATCAGTTTTGAATCTCGATAATTTTAATAAAACTATTCATACATTAAAAAAGGGGAAAAAATCAAGGGGGAAACAAACACTTTATAGAGGGAAATGTTGCATTTTGCGAGTGCATCGATTTAATTTTCAATTAAATTCCAACACACTATCTTTTCCCTCGTGCTAAGAGAAAAAACGCGATGTTGTACACATGTACAAGTTAATTAAACTTCCGTTCCTTGGTACGTACAAGATGGTACAACGCGTTTCAAAAGTCTGGCAAACATTAAACATTAACACAATTAATACTCGTCTGATACTTTATCTAATCATGCAAGTATACACGTTTTTAGTTCAACCGTATATCATCAAATTGCAAACCGTGCAATCATGTTACACACGTTAGTCTGTGGCTAACAAAAATTCAACTGCGTGTTGTTTACACACGGTGACACAAGTGATTCAGGTCGTTCATATTTCAAGCATGCGCTGAAGTACTGGAAGATCAGTACAAGAACACGATAATAGTTAATTAATCCGGTTAATCGCCAGATAGGTACACTTTGAAGTATCACTGTCGATTATTTCGACTTTTATCTTCAAAAAAAAAAAAAACTAAATGAACATCGAACTAGATAAAACATAATTGCAGAAGTTATGGGTACAGAGATATTAACTCTCAGCGAGCGATCATATTTTTCGCGCCTTTCACAGATATTTGACTTTTAAAAAAATCTGAAAAAATTCTGAGATACGCATTGAAGCCTCTACTTTGGTCTACTATCGGTTCTCGAATTAAATATTGGTATATTTAAATTGTTAGTAAAATTGGAAATTCACTTCGCAGTTCAAGAGTGAAGGTTGATATTGAAACCAATTTATTTATTTTCTCGTTGCAGGACCAAGCACGTGGGTGTCGAAGTTCCCGATGGCGGCAGGATCGAGGCAGAGTCCTGTCAACATCGAAACCGATCGCGTAGAGTCCGATCACGAGGCTTTGAGCAGCAAACCCCTGCGGTGGAAGTATCCAGCAACCGCTTCCCGGAAGCTCGTTAATCCGGGCTACTGTTGGCGGATGGACACCAATGGCGAGGGCACGTGTAAGTTCAGTTTCATTTTCCGACGAAACGATCGGAAACGATCCTTGGCCATTTACTTAAAAGTTATTGTACAGTGACACGCGTTAATATTGGAATTGAGCAGTTATTAGAATATTAGAAACTGTGGATCTATTTTAAAGCTCAAAGTCTCTACTTTCAAAATGCATCATGTTTATTTTATTCTAATAAAAAAATGGTTTTACATCATAGCAATGTAGCAGATAGGGGAAGGCACTTTCCTCGTTGAAAATGCTATAAATTACCATATTCTGTAGAAACATTTTTTTTTTTTTTTTTCATTACGATCAAGGAGTCATCGTGAAAAGGAGGCTTTGAATTTTCAAACTCAATGTTTTTACCGTGGTAATTCGTAGCGTTTTATATAACTTTTAAAAGAAGATTTTCTTCTTTTTTTAGATAATTTTGTAGCATTTGTAGCATGATAAAGTTTTTTATTTTTATTATATTAAGCAGTAATGACAAAATTTATTATTATATTACTACTTTTTACAAAATGATAACAGTTGCAATATTTAATTCCCGAATGTCAACCAACAATGAGAGTCACCTTAAAACAGCACAGATTGTAAAGTTATTTTTGCACAATAGTTACCGCGAAATTGAAAATAATTTCCGAGATGTAGGATCGATTTAAATAGAATGAAGATAGAACAGTGCGAATGTTGATGAAAAAACTTTTCACTTTCCAATAAATTAACGTTTCCCTTCTCATCCTCAACGTAGAAACGTGGAAGATGATATCTACGTCCATTATCATTCGTCAATCTCTGAAAAAGAACTGCTTAACGTTTAATTCGTTTAATACTTTTAGCGGAGAACTCATTGTCACGATGATACGTGTCGGCGATAGGAAGCATATAGAACATTCTCGCAACGATAAAATTAGACTATTCAGACCTCTCGAGCGGATTAAAAAAAAAGACAAGATGGACGACCATAGACGTCCACTCGGAAGATAGGATAAAAACGCGAGTTCGTACGTTGCTTCGCATTAATCACGAAGATAACACGGGTGACTGTGAACTTATGTCGTTTCTTGAATATTATTTATCATCCTGCCGGAGGGAAAAGAGCGATTTTTCCAACTTGAGAAACGCGAGACTTGAAAGCCTAGGACACGCCGTGAGAACGATCGAAAATTTCGATCCGCAGTATTGAATTGCATTGAATCGCAGTCTTTTGTAGAATCTTTTCCCAACAGTTGGATCAACAGCGAAATCATTGCCCCTTCCAACTCCAAATATTAGTGAAACAGAAGTATAGAAAATATTCAGAAGGTGTCGAGCCTTGGAAAACAGTCTCAGCAGTCGAGATAAGCTGTTATCTTGGTTTTATTCGTGGGCTTAAACCAGTGGATTTTCTTCTTTCCGATTATTTCTTTTATCGGCGTGTAGGCGACAGTTTCGTTCGTTAGGGTTGACAAAGCAAGTACGACGACTGGTTGTTTCGATCACGATGGCCCAAATGTATGTGGCTGGTGAAGAGCGACGAACTTAATCTGAAGCGGTTCGAAGTAGATTTCAGCGTTAACCGCGGCCAGAAGCTAATTGGTTGCATGCAGGGGCCACGAAACGTGGCTCTAATCGTCCATTTCCGACGCTGTGAGAGCCGAAGCGTTAGGTTCGCCTAACAGGAACCCCGTCAGATGAAAGGCTCGCGTTCGCATCGTAAATCTCGCGACTTTAAAACTTTATCCTATACTTTGCCGCGATTAACGCTCTTATCTGTGGTACCGGGATCCTCTCGTTAAAACATTTCTTTCTTGATCCATCATCATCATTTTTTAAGCTCCACTTGTACGATTTTACTGAACGTCGAACATTAGGGTGAAATTTAAAAAAATTGCAACATTTCGTCGTGTAACCCTAACGATCCAAGTTCGATAAAAAGAAGAGAAGCAACTGTTCTGACTAGGAAATGAAGATGACTTTTCTGCCATAAAATTTTATTGATATGCAAACATTTGAATCGATACAAAACAAATTACAGTACCAGACAACGCCACTCCTACTCAGAGTCTATCCCACGCCCCCTGGCGAATCACGTGACCCAAATCAACCAATCGCTATTTTTCGTTGCATCAGCGTTGCACCTGAAGAGGTTACCCCCGCTAAAATCACTTTCAGTGATGAAAAGAAGAAATTGTAACGGGGGAATGGGGAGAAGAGCTCGTCGAACGAGCGTAAAGCAAATCGTGGTCGTTGGCGTTTTCCTCGAACACTTCGACTGGGATTTCGTGCCGGTCGAGAGGAGGCTTTTACCTTCGTTCGAGGTATGCTCGAAACGAGGACGGCCATGCCGTGACGCATTATGCGTGCTTACACGTGGCAGGAACGAAACGTTGAAAATAGAGAATCGAAGTTCCAGAGAATCGATCCCTCTCCCCGATACCATCGATAAATTCGTGCTCCATTTTTCGAATACACGACGCTTAAACAACTGACAAACACACCTGTCGCTCGTTTACACTCGTCCTTCCTACGAAAATAACTGTGTTCTGTTATTCGACGAGTTATCAAGTCCCGTGGATCGTCTCATTGTCATTTGAGAATGACAAGGCCTGTTTGATCATACTTTGGAAAACATTGTAGAAATTAAATACACTTCGCTGCCAAGGAATACTCTTCGCTTCGATATCGCGTTAACGGCTTCGAAACTTCGAATTGGATTTATCGTTCTTCGATAAATTTTTAACAAAACTACCGACGATTGAAACGTAAAATTTCCATTTCAGAGACGTGTGTCGCAGTAAATATATTACAGAAGCTTCGATTTAAAATTTTCAACGAAACTCGAGTTTAAATGTCGAAACTTCAACAGGGTGTGGAGGACCGATAAACTAAGAAAAAACATTCTTTAAAAATTTTCATGCATTTTAAAGGAAAGAAAAGAAATTTTGTATTTCCCCACTTATTCAACTAAGTTTATTCGATGCCAATCCGCGATAGTTTAGTGTATCAAATGGAATAACTGTAATTAGAATGTTCAATGTTTGATGTAATGGTTGAAAGTTCAGCACTTTGTACAGTATTTTCATCAAATAGATAATATAAATTGCAGATGGTAATAGATGATATTACGAGATGATAAAGCAGATGATAACACGAATAAACAAGTGAAAATCTTTTTTCGTAATTTTCTCCAAAATGGAGCAAAAGACATATTTTCTTAATTTATTATAATTTTGACGTTTAAATTTGGGACACCCTGTAATATTTTACGAAAAATTCTCTGAAAATACAGTCTATTTTACGTCTATAAAATTTCTAACGAAAATTATAAATTGTTCATTTTGGCCATTTTTTGGTAGTCAGGCCAACCTAGTGTTAATTGAGTGGTATCACTATGTTTGCACGTGTTAATTATCACCAGTGACCGCGATAATTGAATGTTCTTCTGTAAATATTCAAATTAATGGTTTTACACTCTGAAACGACCACGCTCTTTGAACGTACCAAGAACAACGAGCCTACTCTCGTTTTTTGTTCCAATGCAAATCAACCATCTCGTTGCTTCATTCCGATTCACCGAGCAACTGTTCGTTCTACGCGTTGCAAACACTGTCGAACCCGCCAAGGCTTTCTGGCACTAATGGCTTCATATCTTCTCTGTGACATTTCCATTCGTGGGACTTTCGCAACGAGGCTTTTTCCTAACGACGAGCTGAGATTTCTCTGCGTCTACTCGCAACAAATGAGAAGATCAAATCTCTCGCACGAACGTTGCGAGTGCAACGTTAACGCGTTGACTGAATAATCATCGCCATGCGAATAAATTTTGAACTTGCACCACGAGGTCATGATACAAATTTCATCTTAACAAGTACATAACGATAAAAAATTGCGCAATAAATTGTAACAGTATAATGTTGCTAATGGCACATTTTTCTCAGTAGTAGTCACTCGTGATGCTGTTGATCTTCTTCTTCGCAACAAATTTCAGAAATGACGGAGAGTAATTTCGAATAATTTAGAGAGAGCTATTACTTGAAATATTGTTTCAAGAGAACAACTTGTAACAGAAGTTTATACTTCGCGAGAGTGCTGTTCTTTCTACATCATTATTTTAACTTTTTAAATTTTAATTTCCATTTTTCTTTCCTTTTGATTTTATTTTTTTACTTTTCTCACAATTTGTCATCTGTTGAGCGCACTTTTTAATTTACGAGATTAGGTATATATATATTTGCATAATTCGATTTAACGTTTGTCTTGAAATGACAATAGTTTCAAAAATTTACTCATGGTGGTCACCGCTGACGACAGAAGAATAGAAGCAGATCGTCGATTTCGACCCGCACGCCATAAATCTTCCTCTAACCTTTGCATCGCGACGCGCGCCGAGTTTCTCCGGCCGTTCCCTATCCCCCTCGCGATCTCTCCCCGTATCGTTCGTGTAATTCGGCTAATCAAGCGTATCCTGTAATTCAACGCGCTGAAACGATCCGCGTTCCCTCCCTGTCCGCGTCTGTTTTTCACGTTGCACAACCGCGGAACCGCTGTTTGGGGCTAAAATTAGAATTCTTTCACGATTTGGACGTCGCTGCTCGTTCGTCCAAAAATTGACTCCAAAAAAACTGAAATTGAAGGTGATCTTCAAGGAGATCTTCCAAGAGAAGCATTTTTGCGACGGAGATCAATTTTCTAGGAATTGAAGATCGTTCGAGAGATTTTAAGAAATTTTTTAAGAAAGATCAGAAGATACAGATAGGAGTAGAGAGGAATGATGGTTGCGCGTTAAATTGCAGTTCTGAGCGGCGGACCTTTGATGGACGACGTCTACAAACTGGAGCAGTACCATTGTCACTGGGGATGCAGCGACTCGAGGGGATCCGAGCACACTGTCAACGGACAGGCCTTCGCTGGAGAGGTTAGTTCACTCCAAAAACAGTTGCCTCGCTTTTACGCGAATGCTTCCCATAATAATAATAATAAGAGAAATGAAAGGAATTTAATTTTAAATTAAAAGTAATGTCGTTTTTTTTCAAATTTAATAAACACTGCCATCTAAAAAAAAAATTGGATGACAATAATTTAAAAAATTTCAAATAAAATATATTAAATTAAAAATAATTTAAACAAAATGAAACTTTGTAGAGTATTAAAAAAATCTTGCTCCTGTTGTTTAGAAGACTCGACAAAACAGGAGGAGTCTCTTTCGACGACGAAAATAATATTTTTGAACAACAAACCACCCACGCTTTACGTCTGGACTGTTGAATATTTCTGCAACATTCGCAGTCCGATTCCTAGTCCAGTTTCTTATTTTTCGTCGCCGAAAGTGACAGTGATAAATTTTATTTACGCACTCCACTTGCCAACTTTGTTGCCGGTAGAGTTCAGTTTCGCGGTGTGCGGTATAAATAGACGGAGGATTTTCAATCGGGATTCGCGATTCCGCGCACGGATCGAAGACGAAGAGCGGCCGCCTACGAGCCACTCTAAAAAGGACGTACGCGTATCGGATCGCGGCGATTAACCGTGTATATTCTCGAAACATTTTCAACGAGCAGCGGCTTCTGACCAACGACCAATCTGACTTCGAAGCAAATCGTTAATAATTCACTGCCGGCAGGCATGATTCGCGTCACGATCATTCGTACGAACTTCTTACGGTTGCGACTCGACCTTGCTCGAACGCGTGCACTTCGTCGTCCGTGAGTCGAAGAGAGATTCCAGCAGTAACCAGTTCTCTCATTAACGTGATCGTTAAAATCACGGAACGTGATTACTCGTCTATCCCCGTCTGGACGAGACCAGTTCTTCTTTCAGCTTTTCTTTTCCTACAAGTTTTAAAAAAAAAAATTGAATTTTTTCTTTTCCTCAAGTGGAATAATTGAATTTTATATTTTAAGCTATAATTTATCTTTTCTTTTCTTTTTTTTTCGTTCTTTGGTTTTCATCTGGGCTTCTAAAGAAAAAATTAACCTTCTCTTTTCCTTAAGTGGAATAATTAGATTTTTACTCGAACGCCACGTGGTTGTTTGCGCATCTTGTTCCAGTAGAACCGAAGACTTATGATAATTACTTCGTGTGCTGTTTGTATGGAAATAGCAAACGGAGTTAGAACTTACGTAAGTAATCTGTTCGAACTTCGTGAGCCTAAACTTCGTGAGAAATGGCTTCGGTCGCGTTACGGGGCAAGGAACTGGGCAAGGGGTTGCGTAACGGAGAAGTCCTTTTCATGATTAATCGTCGTCGTGGAGAGAAAAAAAAAACTGCACGACTTGTACCCCAGTACGATTCGTCTCCCTGAAAGGCCCAGAAACAATTGTTCTGACTAGGAAATGAAGACGACTTTTTTGCCATAAAATTTTATCGATACGCAAACATTCGAATCGAAAAAATCAAAACAAATTACAGGCGCGATCGCTGAGTGCCAGATAACGCCACTCCTACTCGAGGTCTACCCCACGCCCCCTCGCGAATCACGTGACCCAAATCAACCAATCGCTAATTTTCGTTGCATCAGCGTTGCACCCGAAGAGGCCCGATTTTCTGGATTACTCCCGCTAAAATCACTTTCAGTGAAAAAAAAAAAAACGCGCGACGGTTGCTTGGATGTTAAAGAACTACGATCGCACGGGATAAGTTTCGTTTGTTTCGCCGCGCGCGATAGTACGATCTCCTCCGTAAAATTCACACGTAACACGGAAAATTGAAATAACAAAGATAAGAACCGAAATGAAAATCTTATGTCTTATGATAAATCTTTGATTTTCGGTCGTAATTTCGTTGAGAAGCGCGCGAGGATCTGCGAATGATTTGAAAAATCCGCTGAAGCGTGTCGAGTTTTCACGAAAGCAGGCTGAATTCGACGATTCGTGTGAAACATCATCTCTACGCAGCTTTCTTCTCGAACCGCGTGACTCCTCTCTCTCTCTCTCTCTGGAGTGACTTCAAGTCATAAATATTCAATGAGACGAAACTGAGATCTAGCATCGTCTACTGAGATTACGATGATGCAAACATCACGAGGAAAATATTTTTAATTCGTCGGAGAGAAGACCGGCTGTTTTTCTTGGAACGAGAGTCTCGCGACGAGGATCGATCATTCGTTGATTCTGCAATTTCTAATCTATTCGCACGAGAGTTTGATGACTCTATTCTGCAATATCTCCGAGTCGCGTTAGACGTGTTTCTTCGCGAATGATCATTCCTTCGTTCGATTGGGTTACAACCAAATCCAATGCAAAAATGAACGCCACAGTGGAGGTAACATTTTCTCGTTGTTTTTCGTGTTACAGTTGCATCTGGTGCATTGGAATACAAGCAAATACAACACATTCGCGGAAGCTGCGAAAGCATCTGATGGCCTTGCGGTCCTCGGCGTGTTCCTCAAGGTTGGTAATTATTCTCTCTGATACACCGTTTTCTCCATCTCGAACTATCCTTGTACACAGACAGTGTAGCAATCTATACTTACACTAGCCTAACGCGCGTGTATCTAATTATTTACTTTGGTCTATCTCGCTCTTGTAAATAAGATGGAAATATCAAGAAGCACGTTGTACATTTTTTAACACATGCGGCAACGATCAAAGGTCGCGTGCTGGCGAATCGAGAAAACGGAGAAAATGACAAGACAATAATTAAACAGACATTTACAGGTAGACATTAAACTCGGGTACGGTTGTGATTAGTTGACGAAGATGGTGATGATAAGGTTCCGGTGTGATTTCTTGGTTTTTCTACTCAGGAGCCGACATTAACGTTTTGTAACTTAACATTGATTTATCATCAATGAATAACCATTACGATGAATCATAAATCATATCGTTTCCATTCTTTCTCTTCGCCTTTTGCAAGCACATAAAATAAAATAAAATAAAGTAAAATATAACGATCTAGCGAAGCAAATGGCAATAAAATAGATGAAAATTTCTCCACGAGAAATGAGAGATCTGATCGTTTACTGGAATTGCAGCGACAGCTGTGTTCGTCTCAAAGTCTTTCAAGCGACATTTCAAAGCAGATTCTTAAGATGGTAATTCATTTAGATGCTGTTTGCGCCCTTTCTACGGGTGCATCGTAGATACGTATTCGCACAGCTATAGCCTAACTCAAGCTTTTACATAAGCTCGTCAGCTCTCGTAAGCAGAATCCGTAACAGTGACGCGGTATCGCTTCATCATCGGCCTGATGACGTGTTACGTAATCCACTCGGGAGAGCGAATCATTATCCGCCCGAGTTCGGAGACGAGAAAAAAAAAATAAATTCTCTTTCGTCGGCTCGACACCAAGGACGAACGTGAGTGTATCGCGCACACAATTTCCAATTGCCTGCATCCGTTTGTTTCGCCACCTTCCGCGTGCAATTAAAATTTTCACGCCTCGCTCTGTTGTTCGACTGTTTTTTTGTTTTTTTGTTTGTTTGAGAAAATACTTTTCGGTAGAAATCGAAACGAAAGGAACGGCTGAGAACGATCTTTGATCAGCGATTTCAGGCTCGCGTGACCGGCGGCAGACTCTCGGTCGAGCAAAAAGTGTGCGGAGGGCTTCGACGTCCCGATCGGGATTATTTTCACAACGAAAACCACGTGCGGCGATTACGCAATCACATTTGTCACAATGTGTTTCGCGGAACGTTATAACGCGAGGCAATTCGAAAAGTAGCATTGTGCAACCGATTGTTTAACGTTGCTCCGTCTTTTGTTCGTCGGAGAATTTTCATCGAATTTATGGCAATCAATCGGACTACTTACGTTGCGCGGAAATTATTCGATAAATTACTAAGATCGATTACCTAACGGTAGTTTGCGTGTTGCGTCTGAGCATCCTTCTTTTTACATTGGTAGATTTTTACGTAAAATTACATTCAATTTCAATGAAATTTCTACTTTGTTCGTCAATATTTAAATATCATTGTGTTAATATTGATGTCAGACTTTGAATGTTAATTTGATATTGATGTTATCTTTCCATGTACAGCGATGTATCTCAACGCGATTAGAAAAGAGCGTATTACGCTCATTTCAGCCAATGCACGTTAATGGCTCGAATAAATGGTATATATTAATGTTAAGCGAAAGAAGATTTAATCATTGGATAATAAACGATCATTAATGCCAGTTCCGCTTGACTGATCGCGTATTCTTGCGTCTACGTCTGTTCTTTGTAAATTCTATTTCCAACAGCATCATCTTCGAAAGCCATTGCTTTCGAAATTGAAAAACAGAAAGACGACCAACTATCAACTGTATCTAGTACAAGTTTTCCTTATTTAATTGCACAGATTGCAAATTTGGCATCTAATTCTAATTTCGAAGAATATTTAAAAATGAATCAACTCGATTGAGAATTTAATCGCTTATATAAGATTGTAATCTCAAAATTAGTTTTATAACCTCAAAATTAATTGGCTGTTAATTTTAATTTCAAAGAGCATTTAAAAACAAATCAACCCGATTGAGAATTTAATCGTTTAGATGGGATTATAACCTCAAAATTAGTTGAGTATTGATTTTAATTTCAAAGAGTATTTAAAAACAAATCAACTCGATTGAATTTAATCGTTTATATGAGATTATAACCTCAAAATTAGTTGAGTATTAATTTTAATTTCAAAGAGTATTTACAAATAAATCAACTAAATTGAGAATTTGATCGCTTATATGGAATTATAACCTCAAAATTAGTTGAGTATTAATTTTAATTTCAAAGAGTATTTAAAAACAAATCAACTAGATTGAGAATTTGATCGCTCATATAGGATTATAACCTCAAAATTAGTTGGCTACATATTGCAGAATCATACGTATAACACCTTCAATCACGTTTTTTTTCGAAATTTCATTTGATCGTCAATTAAGAGTGTAAATATACGTATGTATTCGCAACAGAGGTGTTAAACGTTGATGATCACGCTGACATCAATGCGTTGCGCAACGAATTTTAATTGCAGGTGGGAAAGACGCACGACGAAATGGAGAAGATCGCCCGTTTGTTGCCGTACGTCTCGCACAAGGGGGAAGTCGTAGAAATCGCGGAGCCAATCGATCCCAGCAAACTTCTCCCTGGTGAGTAGTCTGTCAAAATATCGAGTCTCAATTTTCTGTTCCCTTCCATGTTTATCAGATTGCATTAGGTTACATTAATTAATCACGAAGGAAAGTCCTTCGAGAACTTGTTTTTCACGACGAACCTTTAAAATTTTCATCCTGTCGTGGTCGAACAACAGTGCCACGCGATGCTGGAATTGAAAATTACAAACGAGACACGAAACTCTCGCAGTATGATCGGTATTATTTCAGTGAAACAGGAATTTGTTTACCAAGCGTTTCACGGTGTCTTTAAAAATTCATTCGTGGTCTTTGATATTTTCACCATTGTCTCGGATATTTTAAATAAATGATCGCTTCAATTCGTTCGCAACGATCGTCGGCTTTTGCACGTAGCATTTTGGTAAACGATTAATATCGCGATCATCCGTTATACGTGAATGAAACGTGAATGAAACTGCATGATTATTCTCACGCCTGGCATTCCGTATTTTTGAATGAATTAACACGATTTACAAACAAGTCGGACGTAAAAAAAACTACGAGCCAACCGATCGTACGATCGCGCTTTCTAACGTCAGCGTTTAATAATTATCGCGGATAATCGTTGTCAGATATACTTACGGGCGACTTTTTCCATTTTAATCCTCGTCAAGTGACAAAAATTTTACTAATTTAATTTGCGCGTATTTTGTTTTATGTAAATAAAAAATAAAAAATAAGAACAACGACATTCGATTATTCATTGTTTTGCGTGGATTTTAACTTTTAGATTATAATTACTTCAAGTTGTAATAACAAGTTGTAACTTAAGTTATACATTCTTCTTAAAAGTTACATACCGTTTCATGTTATGGTTCCATTATACAAATATAAATTTATATACATATAAATTTATTATTGCACAAAATTCAATTTTTCACTTTCTCACTATTAAGAAAAAGAACTTGATCCACTTGTCAACCAAGAGGAGCTCGTTTCATAAGTCGTTCGTTTTCGAAATGAAGTAATATATAAAAATAAATTATTCCTAAATTAAATTATTTAATTTTATATATTAATAATATATAAAAATAAAAGAAATAATATATAAAATAATGTTTGTTAATTCAGACGACAATGGCTACTGGACGTACCTGGGTTCATTGACAACACCACCTTGCAACGAGAGCGTCACTTGGATTCTCTTTAAGAAGTGCATCGAAGTGTCTCATCACCAGTTGAACATCTTCCGCAACTTGCGTAAATTCTCCCGCGGCGAGGAGTGTCCATGCCACGAGAATCACGGAGCGGTAGGTGTATTTGGTTTCTTACACTGTGGATTACTTCATCTTCGCACCGTGGATTTATTATTTTATTGCATCTTTACCGAGTAAAATAACAAATCACTCGCTCGTGCGAACACTAAATTTCCAATATGTTCGAAGAATCGTCGATATTTGAGCTGCTGTAATTTCCTAAAAGAAATCGTATAACAATCAACGAGGCTTATTGTTACACTATCCCTGGCAAAAAGTTTAATTCGAAGGTATTTAAAAATATTCAAACTGAAAATTTCAAATTTGTTTGCAATACGCATAAGAGAAAACGATGTTAACAATTCCAATCCTAATTTGTGAACAGCAGAGATTTCGATGTTTTCGAGTGCTTACGTTTGATCGAAAACGACGCAAAATTCCAAGAATCATTCGTTTCAAATTTAAATAAATTGGCAAAAAAAAAAAATCAATCTTCAAGAGGTTGTTGTAAAGAGAAGACTATAGTCTTCAAATTCATAATGGACTTCAGTCATGAAAGCTTCTTCGCTTTACCATTCTGTGTGCTGCATACTGTAAACACTTCTTGGAATAAAATGAACGGTGCACTTTGAAAGTAATTTTCGAGCAAATTCAGTATTGTATTTGAACAATACTTTTCGTGAGCGACTGCATGTAAATTTAACAGATGCATTAAAAAAAGAAGAAAAACTTGAAGAAGGATAGAAATAAGAGAATCTTATTCTAGAATAAAAACTAAATTCTACTAAAAACTAAATTCTAGAAGAAGGATAGAAATAAGAGAATCTTATTCTAGAATAAAAACTAAATTCTACTAAATTCTATTTTTTAATATTAATGCGCGAAACTCTGTCAGATTCACAATATACGAGAGAACGCTCCGTAGAATTCTGGAAATCATAGAAATCACTCAGGAAACTGTAGAAAAATCTAATTCGAAAAACTGAACAACGCGCAATTCTATTTCTAGACATTAGTATGTCAGAAGTCCGGCATCGAGGCGGAACGAAACGCCCATCGTTCAAACGCCTTCCTCGCGTCGCGCGTTCGATCAATCTTTCTCTCGCCTCGCGAGATCCTTCGTCTCGTCCGGCAGGTCGCACGCCCCCTCTTCTTTTTATTTTTAGCCGTTTAGGCGTCGCGCAAAGAATGGAAATTCCATTCGAGATCGGCGGAATCACGGCCCCGTATTTCTAATTCTGTGCGCCGCTTGTTGCAGGTAATCAACAACTTCCGTCCGCCGATGCCGCTGGGAAATCGCGTGCTGCGCGAGTGCGGCAGCTTCTGAGCCAGTGACGACCCTGGCGACGCCGCGCCGACATCGCTCAACCGGTCGAGCGAAAAAGACGACAGGGGAGAAGCGAAGAAGCGACCCACGGGCTCCGTCGTGGCGACCATGGAGCTGCCGTTCTTCGATCTTCATTCTATGTCTATATCGTGGACGTTTCTCGCTGGAAGAACCAAAGTGCCTTCTTTGTCTGTCGAGGATTCCCGGGACGGTGGTCGGAACGAGAGAGAAGATTTTCTACGGTGGAAGATTATTGGAAGATTATGAGATACAAGCTGCTGAAAAAAAGAGAACGTTCGTAAGGTGTGATTGTGGACGTCAAAGGGACGAGAGAAGATTCTTCGTGTAGAAATATTGTTCGATACCCTTTTCTTTTTTTCTTGTTAATTGTAAATAATTGCGTAAATCGAAATTGAATCACGAATCGCACGATCTTTTGTTATCAGGGACAAAATGGATGAGAACAAAATTTGTAACGCGAGCAACATTTTTTTTTTATGGAAAAACTTTCTTTTTGTCCTGATGTCCAGAACAACATCTTACGAATGCCGTCCACACATTTTCTCAACACCCCGTATATTTTGGATATGTTCGTCGAGAGGCTTTAGTACATAAGGTTGAATTAAGTAGGACAAACGAAGTGATTAACGAATGGCTGAACAAGATGCTGTCCATTGCGTTGACGACTGCCGAGATATTTTCTAATTGACCGTTACACGCGGTATTGAAAGAAGAGAAGACCGAGATATCGCGCATTGAGCTTTTAATTCTTTTAGTCAGATTAATTTTACCGTAGCGACGATCTAGCATCTATGATGAAAGAGAAATTAATGGACAGCATAATTGACGTTGCGAGAGAGAAACGTGTAGAGGAATGCAATTTGGAAAGTATTATATTTCGATGACACAGAATGTCCGATGAACATTGTAATAGACGTATACGTGCGTGCCACGTCTTGTTTCGAATAATCGAATCCAACAGAGCGATGACAAATGTGAACGATCACGAGCATTTCACCTCGATTCCAAGTGCAATTAAAACAAAGAAAAGAAAAATCTCTCGTCTGAAATTTGTACTCGAAACATTCTTGGATTTCGAGAGACTTTTCGAGGTTTCAACTCTTCAAGTGATCCATCCCCAATATGTTAGATATTTAACCGGAGACTTCTGCGATTTCTACTGCTTGTTTCAACAACGAAAAACGAAAACCGTGCCTACTATACGTATACATTATCCGCATTAAACTGCAGAAAATTTTTTGACATCGTGCCTTTTACGAAACAGTTTTACAAAGATTTTACACCAGGTCCGTCCACTATTGGCCGATCCTCCAGGGATCTGATAGATAATCCGACAGATATGGAATGATAATTGAAGACTACTTCTGAAAAAAAAAAAAAAAACGTTGTAACTGCCAAACGCCAAACTTTCAGCGACTGCCAAGTACGTTCTACTTGAAAAATAAAAATAATATATCGAAGAATGCATTTTTACCTTTCCACGTACAAAGAATCAGCAGTCTGCAGTGTTCCCAAATTCGAATGATTTTCGAAGGTAATTTTCCACTTGTTTTCCTGAAAAATTTGACGTTTGGCATTTGAAGAATCTACGGTGACTCTTCAGTTATGTTTATAAATCATTAATATACATATATATGTATATATATATACGTTTTCACGTGTGTACGGGTGTGACGTTCAAAATAGACGTTGTTTGCGGTTTGCATAGTTTTGTCAAGGTCCACGAGGCTGTCGAGTGTCATTGACCGTCAACCTGAAAACGGAGCTCGTGCTACTTCAACGATGCCCGATTGCACGTAGGTGTCGGTCTCTGCTCGAAAATACTGCTCTGCCCGTGGAAATTTGGAAGCTCGTTAACTCGAGTTTGCTCCGAGTTTCCAAATTTCAAATCTCCTCTCTTGAATCTTTTAAGCTACCTACCTGATGTTTCAATCTATTTCCTTGTTTCTTCTTTTTCAATCATTAATCACTTTCTCTTTTTAATCGCTCACTTCAATTGGCAATGAAATATGAGACGCAGAATAACTTAAAAGAGAGAACACGTTTTCAGACAACGGAGAGGTGCCATTTTTACATTAGCGACAACAACGATCTTCCTTCTTCCTAAGTCACTTTCCAAAGCGTACAAGAAAGGAAACCGCTGACTCGACATGCCTCGGGCCACGCACGCCTATGTGCCTTTTTTCTAATCACCTGCGTGAAATAACACAATCGACATTAATTTTCGCGAGTTTGAGATCGTCGAGTGTTTCTCGCTCGATCGTTTCCAGGCACGAGGGATTCCCCTTTTTGCGTACTGCGAGTTTATTCTGTAACAGGTGCTTTCGTTGCGACAACCCCCACCCATTTACCTCTTCTGTCTTCTCTCAAAATCGGGTCACGAATTGAAATGGAAGATTACTTTTTAATCAAATTGTACATTCAGCAGTCAACCCTTCTCTACAAACATTATTCGTTTCGTGTCATACAGAACCAAATGGAACAAATTTGAGAACAGTGTGATGGAAAAAATCGCGCTACGTGAGAGTTGAGTCCAAGTTTATTAAGTCGTGCTGCGGAGATCGTACGTGTTAGAAGAGAGTTGACTGTATTTTCACGGTACGAAATTAAATCCTTTCGGTTTTGCGGTGGTAAGTTTATTCTTCTGAGCGCCTGGTTGAGCAATCCCTTCAAATTTCAAAAAATTGCAATTCAACTGGCGCCTTGGGCTCACACTCGAATTCTCCTCCACTTCTAGAATTTTCAAAAACAAAATTTTACAACGTGAATCAATCTTGTCCTTTAGTAAATTAATACACATACACACACACGAAGCTAATCAATTAGCATGCAAATACCCTCTGATAAATAAATACAGTGGTGTGTGAAATACTTTTGGTAACTGCTATAAAGGATTGCGACCATGCGAGAAATAACCGTATTGCATGGAGTTGTAAAAGAAGTTTCGGGCGAGCTAATTCGCGTGTTATTTGACCCGGTTTTGATTATACATAATACATTTGCGTGACCGACGGTCAGAGACCGTAAAAAACCTTCGTACTCCTTCGCATAATAGCGAGTGTCAGCTTTCAATATGCCGCTGAAACTGCGTGCTGAAAGTTTTGTTCCTCTCCCTAGCTTCGTTTTTTTCTGAAACGTGTGTTTTATGGCTAATGGACATTTACTCCGCGTGAGATAGATAGAGAGAGAGAGAGAGAGAGAGAAGAGAATGCGCGACAGTAGAAGAATGTCCTGTTGACATTGTTCATTTTCCCCGCTAACGTTGATTGTATTGTGAGTTTTCGTTTTCTTCCGCTCCCCTTCTATATTTATTGTTGAACACGTGAGAAGCAATCTGTTTGTGTATTTCGTAGCATCGACTGTGATAAATGAAAAAAAAAGTAAGAAAAATGGTAATAAAGGGTCGCGAGAGATCTCACGGCGATAATTATGCGGTTTACATGTTCCCTTCTTTTTATCATTTTCAATAGAACCCTCTTGTCCTCTTTACTCGTCGGTAATTCATTTTATTTATCAAATATATCGCTCCTCCACAACTAAAAATTTCACGACCGCATAGTCGGTCATGAAAGTGTTCAAACGCTAAGTTTCCAATGTTCGTAAAGTTCGATAGCTAAATTGTTACGATTAATCCGTTAAAACGTTGATTTTCTAATAAAAAAAATATTTTGCTAGTTTGTTGAATAGCAAAAAGTTTAGTTTATTAATATTGAAAAATAAAATTTGGTAAATTTTAAGTAATAAAATAGAAAATAGGGGTTACTGATCATGGAAGTTTTATACACTTTGGGAAAATTTGAAGATGATAAGAACTGTTCAAAATTCGGCGAGTACCATTAACTTTTCGAAATAGAAAATCTTTTAGTTAAATGTCAAATTTATTTTAAATACGAGCTAAAAGAAAAAACTTGATGTGTTTACGATCTGCCATAAAAATGCTGCAACGAGTTTCTACCGTTAATTCAGTGGGTTACTCGTTTACCTGAAAACCGGTTCAAGTCGTCGAAGCATGCTTGGATTTGTGATTAGGTGGATGTACCATCAGACTTCAGATGTTCTATAAAATTGGAGATGTCTCTAGAATTACAAAATTACCTAATACAATTTTTTTATCCAAAAGATTCCAAGAATCTACAAGTTAGAATATTCTCTACTTATCTTCAATTTATTCGTATAACAGTTTCCAATGATCTGTATTAAATAAAGAGTAATACCGTGTGTAAAATTTATTATGCGCATTTCTAACTATATTTTTACTCAAACACAACAAAATTTTAATTCAAATTTTCAGAGCAGTTTGGTAAAAATTGAATATTATTTGAACGATGGTTTCGTTCCGCTCGAGAAAACACGTGTATAAATTTTTATATATAAATTAGGTATTGAAACTGAGGATCTAATTTGAAAGATGCAATTAAAAATGTTTGCAAATTAATCCTTCTAATTAGCTTATCTTGCAATTTGATTGAAATTTATGGACATTGAAATGCTAGTGTCGCGTAGCGGTGAAACGGTGGAACTAAATTTTAGGATATAATTTCAATGTAGCGACCTAGGATTCCTCAACTACGAGTTCCGAACACTGACTAACACAAGTCGCAAGTGGCTGTGCGCCTAACGTCAAAGTCTTAGCGATCTCGATATTAAAGCAAAACCCACATCAGCCCCACTGATGAGTCTTGGGGAGCGACTCCGAGACGAAAAAGGCCACAACCTTCGCCTTCCGTTCTCTAAATTCACCCATCCATCTCACATCATCACAATGAAAAACCCTTCATCAACTTCAAAGGTGCTACCATCTATTGAATAGTGTCAATTTTTCAGTTTCAAAATTGACTAAAACTACAGACGAAGTATATTCATGTACGAAAGCATTGGATCCAGTATATTTTAATTAATCCTAATGATAGGATTGACTAAAGTCTAAATTTAAGAAATTTAAAAAAAGAACTAGATAATTGATTTAGTCGATAAAGTAACAATCTGATTGGATCGCCAAAAACAAAATCTACATTACCTACCTATGTTATCGATCAGAATAATGTTCTGCCATCTGCCATCTGTCCAACGCTACGCGGCGCTACAATATCCATAAATTGATCAAATTTTCATTTATAAAAAAAATTAATTTGTGAAATTTTTTAAAATTTTATTTGTCTAATTAGATCCTTCCTTTCTATCTAGATCTAACTTTCTTTCAATATCCCATACATGTATAAAGATTCATGAAATAGATGTATGAAGTTCTGCAAATTCCATTCAAGTAGATCGAAATACTGGCTCGTATAATATTTAATTGGTAAACAACATTTGAAAAGATTAATTTAAGACTTTTTACAATTACATTTGTCTAACTGAGGCCTCAACTTTTTCTCTGTATATATTTTATACTATTCAGAGTACTTATATAAAAATTATACATTTGCAATATATACATATAGCAGCAATATCATTTTTAAAAATAGATTTGATTGTCTTGATAAAAATGATTTGAGACTTTTATAATAAATAACAAACTTTTACTTGCGTTCCTCGACTGATATATATATTAAATCTAAAAATTTAAAAGAAAGAAATATAATTATATTTTCGCACAATCAGTTTAGAATATACTCACTTATAAATAATTTCTAATAGTAAAACAAATCTTTGCAGATTTGGAGTCATTTTCTATTATCTTAAATATCTGAATAATTTCAAAACAAGTTGGTCGTTTGTTAACCAACACTTTGCATTCAGACACTTCTACGTATATCTTTGCTTATCTTTCTGGTCGTCTTTCGATTGTGTATTTCTCTTCTGTATTCAGAAAGCTTCTATCGACGTTCTTCAAGCGTCGAAAAATGAATTCTCTCACTAGGAAAACACAATGACGAAAGAGATCCTCCGACATCTCTTTTGCAATTCTGCTTTACTGTTATTGCGCGTCCAACATGCTCACCAGCAGAACATAACTATTAAGAGTTACATAAACGATGACTCGCTTGCTGCACTTTATGCTCCTCTGTTGTCTCCCTCGCGCGATTTTCTTGCTAGGAGAACAGTTCAGTAAGAAGTTGGCGCACGTTTCTTGTGTTCAATGTTCTCCTGTTATTCTTATTAGAAGACAGTCCTCAAGAGCGCTCAACGATCTCGGAAATAAAGTATCGTATTAGGAGAATATAAGACTGTAGAAATAAATGAAATCAGTTAAGATGTTTAAAAAATATATTCGATCATTTCAAGTTCGATTTTTTTCTTTTCTTTTAACAGTCGATAACGTAGAAATTTTTATTTTCTGTGCGAATGGAAAAATTGAAAAGAAGAAAAGACTACTCTGCATGATCAACAGACAAAATTAATAAAATCAATTCTTTCTTCGTCTACTCTTGCTGTTTTAAAAAAGAAGCGTATATAGTAGTATCTCACTCCCTTTTTCTTTTTTTTTTATGTACTATTTTATTGCATTTATTTTTTCAATCCATCTTCTACCTTTTTTACTGACTATTATAGTTACCTCACTTGTATTTATCCAATACTATTATTTTTTCTTTTTTAAGGGATTTTCGAATGAATTAAGTTCAATAATCTAAAAACGAAACTTTGCTTTCGAAAAGTAAAGATATCGCCGTTGAAATCACTGGCCCATGAGATTAAAACAGTTTGCAGGAGATGAGGGTATCGATGTTGCCGTGATTAATTTATTTCTGGCTTTTGTAACGTTAATGGGGCAAATAAAAGATAAAAGAGCCGTGATTGTATCGTAAATATTTCTCAATATATTTATTTGTCGACTCGTAACGGTACTACACGATAACAATAACATACAGATTTGAATGTTAAGGCTCTCAATCCTTCGAAGCTTCTTATCGCTCTACACATTTAGACGATAATCGAACAGCGAATATTGTCAATAATCACAGATTACTTTTAGCCGGTTCTTGTCACGCGCGTTTCCGCTTTTCTGGGGAGAACGCGCGCCACAAAATAACGATCTCGCACAAGCTCGTCGGGGAAAAACGAATGGGAACGTTTCTGAAATCTATTTACAAAACGCGCATCTGTTAACAAACAACAAATAACAAATTAAGAAAAGAAAAGAAAAAAAGAACGGAAGACTATAACACATCGCTGATCTGTCGATCAAATCATTTTTCGATCTCGATTTGCTTTTGCTTCACGCTTTCCTCTCGCAATGATTAATGCAGCCAAAAATTCTGTCGCCGAATATGTTAGTACGCAGATTCGAAAGGAAGAAAAGAACAAAACGAATCTGTTTCTTTTCTGGTTAATCTGGTTGGTTTACGAGTTAACGAAAGAAACACGATTCACTTGTACATATACCATTGCATTTTCATTGCAATGAAAAGCTCGTGATTGCTGATACAGCAAAATTAATTAAACGAGATCGCAATACAACTTTCCACGTACGACTTCTCACGCGCATATTTTTTTGACAGCGAGCTTCCGTTCTCTACGCCTGATATCTGTCTTCCCAAAAGCACGCAGCCACGAACGATTTATATTAATTAAAAGGCTCCCTTTCCTGGGAGGTTCGACGATTAACAGTAACGCATGTTTAATTCAACGCGTTAACATTTAATATTGTCTTTAAATCACATCGAGATTGGGTAAACTATCGTAAAACGTGAATCTTCGTCGTTCGATCCAGCAATATCGACTTATAAAAGACACGGCTTGGAACAACAAGTTTGCACAGAGACATACATGGCTTGGAATAAAACACACACGTAAAATATACACACTGACTTTACGAAAATATATATATATATACACATAGCCGTACACGTGTGCCTGTCAAATCTGTAAATCCTCGAATTTAGCTCGTTCGTTTCGTGATTTCGACTTTTTTTTTTCTCGAAGGATTCGTTAGAATTAATTGACAAACGGTCCCCGAAAACTGTCGTCCCCGGAAGAATTCTCTTCGTTTGGTTAATTCGTCTTTGCAAGCGAAGAAGGTACACAGTCGTTTAGTTATCTTTCTTTCTTTCAAACGTGAAAAGTGTCTAAGAACGCAAGGTGAAAGTAAACGGTGTGCAATTTTCGTTTTTTCGAATATTTCCTTTGTGCAGTGTAGAACGTTATAAAAATATAGAAGCAATCTATATATCGATCTCGAATCCTTGGCTTCTCTTATTGATAGATTTTTATTGTCAGTGTTATTCGTTTCTACACGACTGGCCCCGCGACTTTAGGACACACGATAATATCCTATCATTAAATCTATTAAACCTCTTAACACTCGTTATTTTTTTTCTTTCTTTTTTCTTTGTACGTGTAGCTAACGATTATTGTCATCTGTACTGTCACGGGAGATATTTGGAACGAAAGGAACGCCTTATTCTAAACGTAGTCTAAAATAGAATTTCAAAAGTCCTAACGATGTTTCAACGATCTCTAAACCAGTTTTAGCTAGGACATAAATCGATTTTCAGGTATCTGTTAGCTTGTCTAAACCGATCTTCGCGCGGTAATTAATTTTTCCTCGATAGGTTCGGGTTTAATCGGGACTGGGGGCAATCAACTCGCAAATCGAATTTCCGTGCTGGTGGAGAGATTTGCTCCTTCCTATATTTCGCGTCATCGATTCTGGGTCATTCTTATTAAACCGGAGATGCGAAAACCAGCCGATCCTATTAAAATGATCTTCCGCGTCGTTTCATCTTTCACTCGGAGCTTCCGATTACTTACAGAACCCAATTGAATTGAACCGAGATGACGCGTTTATAGAATCATAAAGCTCGTTCATTCTACGAATTTGATATGCCACTAGAACGATATATAATTTTTGGGAATTCAAATAATTTTGCATATATTATACATCTATTAGGATCTTATATAATTCTACGAACAAGTATCGAGGAAATATAATTTCGTACGCCACAAAAATCAAGATTTAGAGGTCTATTCTACGTATCCGATGAAGACATTTATACGAATAACAAGAATAAGTAGACTTTTTTTATCTATCATTCGGATGCACAGTATCTCAGTAATATTTCTGGAAGGATTTAAGCGCTACAAGTATCGTTATCATCAATACTACTCCTATTCTCCTTCCTGATCTTCGCGAGGAACTTATCCCTATTTCATCGAGTATTGGCTCTTACTTGGAACAGCAATCGTGAAAACGCTAAATTCTTTCGTCTCAACTCGCATCGTTTCGTAATTTCGCGCACTGTCTGCCATAAGTATTTTGACATTTAGACTTTCCCGATAAAAATACATATGGCCGACAGTATACGATCGTCAGAGACAATAATACTGATGGCACTGTAAATAAAAAATCCTCAGTGTAACTCGCTTCTCGAAATCATTAAACAACGACGAAAGTAAAACTCTTTAAAACTATGTGAAAACTGATTCTTTACTGCTTGCTTTGCAATTTTCCTTCCACTCGAAATGCAACACAGAAGAATGTTTCAGAATATTTTCTAAATGTAACAGAATTGCTCAACGATACTGAAAAATTGTCACGGCGCAGAGAAGAAATAATAGAAAAGAAATTAAGTTTGAGCATAGATCGTTGATACTCCAAGCTCGAAAAGGACGACGATATCACGATTAATCTCATTCGTAAATACACGCTGATCTCTTTAGCACAGGTACCAAGCCACGTGAAATATTCCAATATGGTTTCAGATCTTGAACCATGCCCAACGTTAGCGTACTTATCTGGACTATTGTTGCTCTTTTGTTCACTTGAATTGATATTTTAAAAGATAGAAATATCTTTCTTTCTTTTTTTTTAATAATAATAATCTATATCATCAAGATTCTAACATCAATATTTTGCACAGAAATATTTTTCAGAGACTAAAGGAATAATTATAACAACAAGAGTGAAAAACGTGGGCCGTGAAAGTCCTATGTAGTATTATCTACCATGTTTCAATCGAATCAATCATCTTTGACAATTTGTCTTTCTCATCCCTCGACACGGAAGCTCCGCTGAATCACATAGAAGACTAGTTGATCATTTTCTTTCTCTCTCTCTATCAATTAATCTTTGATCATCGGAATGTCAAGGCTTAAAATTTGGCGTTCTGCCTTCGAAGATCGTTGGGAATGATGACAGTGAGGAACGAGCCAAACGCTAACGTGGCACAGAGGAAGATGTTTGCCCAAAAATCGCTCCAGGCGCCCAACATATAACCATAGAGGATTGTGAAAACGATACCGAACACCTGACACACTGCGTTTAGCAAGCCAGCGGACGTTCCTTCCGGTTCCGGATACGTCAGCTCCGCTGCAAACTCAAAGCCCACTGGAAGGTAACCGGTCATGAAGAATCTGTAAAGTTTACAAGATCGTCAGATGGAAAGTTCCTCGTGAAATTTCTAAAATTGTACAATACTTAAAAGTTTCACTTACCCTAACATGCCAGCTGTCATGTAAATAACATATATTTGACTGCTGTTTAGAGTGAACGTGAATATAATCATGCCGAAAAAGGAGAGAAGATACACACCGAGCGTTGTCTCTCTGCGAACAAATTTCAAGTTGAAATGTCAAGTAGAAGAGCACGTTCTTTCGCTCCACGTGTCTGTAAGATTTACTCACTTGAACTTGTGTGTTTTATCGAGGACGATGCCACACACCACAGAGCCCAACATTCCGGCGCAAACGATGGTCAAACCGATCCTTCCAGCGTCTTTTTCGTGATTCTAAATATTCACAAACCAACGACAAAAATTATTATTTCTAATTTGAAGAAAAAAGTATGAAGTATCGAAGGAAAGATCTCTTCTAAAAAATATATATATATATAATAGATGAAGGAGATGACTTACAGGAAAGTATTGAAGAACTATATGATTGAGAAGCGTGCTGATGGCGTAGAACACGCCCACGTTGATACCATAACTGAACAGCAGCAACAAGTAACCGACGTTTGTGACTAGTTTCTTCACAGAAACGAAGAAGCTCTCTGTGGATTCGGCCTCCCTTTGCACGGCTTGCGCTGGACTCGGAGGAAGCGGTGGTTCAGACTTGAAGACTGAAAGAAGATATCGTTTTACTGCTACTTTCATCAACGACGTGGCACAAAGAGTCTCGTTTAGCGATGAAAGAATTCGCTCGCCAGGATTTTTTAATATCAAGTTTACGGTTGTTACACGCACAGAGAAGTATGAGGACCAGAATAATGGTTGTAAAAGCAGCGACAATGTAGAACATCACGTGCAGTCCTTGGCCAATTACGTTGATATTTTCGCTGTTCTCTACCAGCATCGGTGGAAAGAGGAAACCAATTGCTATGCCCAACTGAAAACGACGCAGAACGTTATTCCTCTAACTTCTTACAAGTAATAATAATAATTAAAAACAAATCTTTCTACGATTACCCTTTGTCAGAAATAAAAAGTAAATATCAATATGTTATAAAATATCGTATGGAACTGGAATTTTGTGGGATCTCTTTGAACAAGAGATGGATGAATGTTATTTATAGTTATACGAATATCATAAATTCACAGTGAAATTACCAGCGTGTTGAGAGATGCTCGACGCCCATTGTTGTTATTTCAAAGAAGTGACAGATCATTATTCTTTTCAGCCCATCACGGGCGATTCCGACGAGAGCGGTTCCGCTCTCGAAAGCTTGCGAGAACCGCGGCAAAGCTTGTACAGATACGTGACACGTCACAGACGGCAAGGTCAACGATCATTTGTATCAATTTTACGATAGCTATCGCGTACTTCTTTATTAACTCTACACGGCAAACAGCATTCCAATAAAAGTTTCGTCATCTCCGAAAATCAAAAATTCTCTCGCTCCTTAGAAAAATTATTTCTATACTTGAATAGAAACTTTCGATCATCGATACGATCAATTACAATGGATCTAATAAATCGACTCTCTGAACGTAACAACTGGCACTTTACCTTCGATACTCTGAATCTTTTTACGTATCGCAAATAAAAATTACACCTATAGAGAAAGAAATCTGTAACAATAATAAATCCAGATCACTATCTGAACGTTACAACTGGTACTTTACTTTTGACAATTCGAATCCTTTTACATATCATAAATAAAAATCACACCTACGGAGAAAGAAATTCTGAATCCTCTCAGAAGAGTAATAATCTTTCAGACGAGTCTCGTCTGACAACTCGTAATAATAAAATAATCTGTTCGACAATGCACCTTGAATAGATCATCTCCCTGGGAAAGGGGTGCAGATTGTTGAAATGTGGCCGTTTAGCTCCACGGACGGGGGGCCCGAGTTCCCCTGTCTGCCGCCGCGAAATGAAACGTGGGTGCACGATCCGACTCTGTTTCCCATCTAATCACTGCTTAACTCTTCAACGACCCTGTCCCTCGAAATAGAGTTTTACTATACGCAGGTAGTGTGCACTCGAGCCCCATTTACCAGTACCGCTAGTTAACAACCGCCACGGGGTCGTACAGGCTCATTTGCTCGTGATGCTCATTGATGGAAATCGCGTGCGTTTGATACGCGACTCTGTTAGTTCAGTCGGTCGTGCTAAAGTGGAGGAATCACGTCGTAAATTGATGGACGTTGACCTTTGAGACGGTAATTGAGACAATAGCCTGATGCGATGTCGCGGAACGTTTCTCCTAGGTGAAGATAGTGCCTCGAAATGGACGAAGTAAGAAGAATCTCTAAAAGGATGACGTTCGACAGAGAGTTGTTTTAATCGATTCGCCAGGCGTAATGTGTAATTACGTTAATTGATCGTCAATTTCGAAGTGAGTGACTTGGAATCGAGTTACGGAGAAAGGAATCGAGTTACGGTGAGAGAGAGAGAGAGAGTTAGATCGAAGCTTAGGAATTAATTTCGTTCATTTTGGGTTATATTAAGATGCGAGAAGAGCCACGAGATTGTTCATTTTGATAAATTGAAATAATCTCTCGTTTCGATATTTCTCTGAAAATATTACTCGAAACAAACCAGGGAGATGAAATTTCGAGAACCAGAGGGTCCTAACGAGTTTGAATCTTCCTGAACATTCACACATTTTCATCTTCTCTTTCAACGTTGATTCACCCTTCTTCCATACGTTTTCTCAATACGCGTGTCCATTCGGTTTTAAGCCGATAGAAAGCTGCGGGGTGAAAAATTTTCGACCGAACGCAACGAATGGAAACTGACCTGATTTCCGAAAACGCCGATGCTGCACGCGCTGCTGACCTGGTCCGGACCGAACCAAACAGCTGCCAGACGAGCTGGTACCGATAGGATGAACGTTTGACTTAGGGCAACCAACGATTGGCCGAGGAAAGTAATCCAGAAACGATCTGGGCTCACGCTGAACACTTTTATCCAAGATCCCAACGTCGTCCCGATCGCCCCTGCTAGGGCAGCGAACCTCAGCCCCTGAAATCGCAAGGATTATTCAAGAAATCAATGATTATTAAGAAATTTGGAACGATTTTTTTAAAGAAACTTAGAACAATTTTGTTTTTAAAAACAAATTTCATTCGCATAAATTGCGACGTTTGTAGACGTCTGCTTTTCGTGACGAAAATCGTCAACCATAAAGCGATTTCGAAATCAATTAATTCGTTTGTTTTGACAAAATGATCAACAATGTCTGTTTCCCGTGTTTCGAAATATCAAAAAGTTTCTTTGAAGTCTGACGGCGAGCTTAAGCTCAACTTAATCGAATTATCTTTGTTCGAGATAAGTTTACAAGTGTTTGCTCGATCCATTAATCCTCGAGATATAATTGCCTCGTAGGTGATGTCAAACACTTTCTCTGTTGCATTTCGAAACATCTTCGGAGAATTAAAAAAAGAAAAAAAAGGAGGGAAATGAAAAATTCCACTTCTTTGAAGAGTCAAAAATCCAATCGAAACTTAATGGCGGGAAAAATTAGAAAAATTAAGATATTAGATGCAATTTGTTTGTCTGCAATTCTGATATCTTTAATTTCTTCGTCGATGACCTGAATGCAACGAGAGTATAAAAGTCAAGGTTTGTCGTGTACATTTTGGGATACGTCACTCCCGATAACAAAACGGATTAGATTAAACTCCGTTAAGTTAAATTACACGGTTTGAATCGAATCACGCGTAGATAACGCAGACAAATTTTTCCAGACGCGAGGTGTTGGTTGGTTGAGTGATGAGAATCATCGAACTTACGAATCTGTCGAGCAGATAACTCGCTGGAAAGATAAACGGAATGTAAGTTATCATGTAAATCATGCTGGTCATGTCCACCGAAAAACTGGAGACGTTGTAATAGGCCATTATGATGTTGGCGATGATGCTGTATTGGATCCATTGCATCGCATTGCTGGCGCTATATAGCACGAAGATCATTAGGACCAGCCATCGTCGTTTGTACACCTTCGTCTCAATGGCCTGCGGAAAAAGAGATCGCTTTGTTAAAACATCAGAAAGAGACTGAAACAGAGAGGACAGATCGCTTTGATCTGAACTTTCTTTAGTTAAAAGTTAGAGTCTTTTGAACTTTGCACTGTTGAAATCTAAATTTTCGAGTGTCATAATTGAAATTTCTCTATACCCTCGGTAGTCCTTCAAACTCTCAAGTATCGCAGAGTACCGTGACCCAAATTTCTTTGCGCTTAAGATTCATTAAACCTAAGATCTCGAGTACCTACGCGCCAAGTATGTATCTTTGCACTTGCGATTAGCATACTTGCAAATGAAATCCCCTAATCCTCATCGTAATTTCTCGGTAATCTCTCTGTATTAATATTTATCGATCCTACATCTCCTTACATCTCAACACATTGATACACATACGAATATTCAAATATCTCAAAAATTTATAAACAGAGTACCAAGGCTTCTTTGATTTTCAGAAAATTTATTAACACACACTGAACAAGGTAACAGGTACAAATTCCCAAGTGGATTGCTCGAGTTTAGAAGTAGCTCCCGTTCCGCAGAGAACGTAGTCACCTGAGAGGGTTGAACGCCACCCTCGATTGCCTTCACATAGTCCACCGAGTTTTTCATTTTCGTATCCTGTCCTTGCTCCATGATTCACCGGCAGAGAACCAGCTAGAACCAAGTTGTACCAATTTCACCCTCGATCGATTTCTCCTCTTCGATTCTTCGAATTTCTCGAATTTCTTTTTTTTTCTCGATTCACTCGGCGAGTGTGCTTCCGTTCTTCCTCGATCGAATCGACTCTCTGAAAAAAAGAGATTGGATAAACATGCAGCGAAAGATCTTTGTCTGACAAACAGGAGGGAAAAGACGGGATACGGAAATGTGTTCACAAGGTTTGAGAGAGAATTGTGAACGAGCGGTTCTTCCTCGTACGGTGTAAACTTAAGTCTAACCAAGATCTCGTGATTTCTCGCTTAAAGTACCAATTAGTACTAGTAGTAGCCTCAGCGGAACAATGAATTCGAACGTGGATGCTCTGGAAAAACCGAGAGATTCTCTTTCAGTGTCCCTGACGAGAAGTGTCCTTCGTTGTCTTCCTTGTTTTTCCCCCCCTTAACAATCAGATTTTTCCACTATTTGTCTCGTGGCTTGAAAATTGCGAAAAAAAATCACGCGATTATTTTAGAAAAAAATGCGCTCGAAAAAACTTGGACAACGATCGAAGGATTTTGAGGAACGTTTGTGATTCATCGTGCGGCAATGCGAATTGAACGTTATAAGGCCGACGGGGGAACAAATCGTCATTCGATGAATAAACGCAAACAATGAATTATTTATAAGGATCGTGCTTCGATTTCCAATGACAGCTTGCACGCGTTTTGACGGGCAATTAACAACGACGGATAGATTGACGAGCGTATTTGGCTCGTATTTGAATCTTCTGAACTGTAATCAATTGTGTAATCGGTGAATTAATACTAAAATTCACGCATCACGTTGCGATAAAAGCGGCACAGCTTAGGAAAAGGTACGTTTTCCCGATCGTTTTGAAAGGAACTGGATATTATTTTTTGTTAATTAGAGAAACGACGTAATTCCAAATAACACGAATAACGAGAGGTATTACACGAATCGAGAGGAGCAATATAATTCCCTTCTATCGACCAAATTATGAAGATTAATGAAATTTTGATAATCGGCCAAGGATTATAACTGCGAAATTTTTATAGCAATAACTCGAAATAAATCACGTGGTTTTTTCTTTTTTATCACTGAAAGTGATTTTAGCGGGGTAACTCAGAAAATCGGGCCTCTTCAGGTGCAACGCTAATGCAACGAAAATTAGCGATTGGTTCATTTGGGTCACGTGATTCGTGAGGGGGCGTGGGGTAGGCCTCGAGAAGGAGTGGCGTTGTCTGTAATTTGTTTTGTGTCGAAAAATTTTATTGATATGCAAAAAGGTTGCTTTGGGCCTTTCAGTGAGACAAATCGTACTGGGATACAAGTCGTATCGCCTTCGAATTCAACAATCGTCGAACTTAAATTTAATCAAAGTAGACTCTATTCAACCACAGATTCCCTCTGTTTCAATTTTCCTTGCACCTAAGTTTCTCCAAGTTGCGCTACAACAATTTAAACTACGACAACGGAGAACATTTCCACAGAATTCAGTACAAAGGAATACAGAAATTCTCCTCCTCCTCCTCCTCCTCCCCTCTCGTCAGAAGACTCGTCAACGAAAGATAGTGAGAGCGTTTCACAGGGTTAACGAAGGGAAAAGCCATAATTCCACGATGAAAATTCCGTGGAGGATCGGAGTAAATGATCCTTGAGCACCGGTATACGTACAACTCGGTGGTTCGACCTTGCGTTCATTATCGTAAAAAACATTCGTTCTCGTATGATTTATTGTAATGAACGTGCTCGGCGCGCGTTAACGCGTCCGTTACAGATACAGAGTGCGAAAACGTTCGAACATATTTATCGCAGGGAGAATTTTTACACGAGAATCGTGGCAAGTTTCTCGCTTATTTCTCTGTTTGGTGAAGCTCGAATTCAAAGAAGCGTAGCGAAATATAAATTTGAAATAAAAGGATAATTTCGAAAGCGACGAGCTTCGTATAGATCGAAGATTAAACTAATGTAATTAAAATTTAAATTTCAATGCACACAAGTCGCAATTATAATTCTTGTAATTATGGTTGGGTGTAATGTGCAAGACAAGTCTGGTGTCATTTGTAAGCCGAGTGGAAATTTCACAAGTTTTCGTAAACGGAAAATTTACGTCCCTTTTGTACGGAAAAATTAATTTCCCACGGGGAAATTTCCACGTTCCTTTGAGAACGCCAGTTTACTTCACCAGCAACATTTTGAAAAGATAAAAAAAGAGAACTCTCGTCTCAATGATGATTGAATAGCTGAATCAAAAATTGTGCGTTCCTCGTGTAAAAATAAGAAAGTTGCAATAAAATTAATAAATAAAAATAAAAATAAAAATCGATGCAATGTAAATTCATCTTTAAGAAAAATATTGCCGAAAATAGATAGTCGGTCGAACAACACGATTCATTAATCTTGGAACATAAATCTCGATATTAAGCGTCCGAAATTCTCGAATAATTCGATTAATAACAGATCGACAGGTATCGACAATTTTGAGAAAAGCAACGAGCACGATGCTTTCGGAGCGATTAACGAGGAATCGCTGGATCTCACGGGAAGTCAATGAAAAGTCGATCGAGGATTCAGCGTGAGTTTCGTCCGGAATTCTAGGTTTTAAGGTCAAGGATCATAGGGCCAGAGGAGAAGCATTTAACGCGTCGGCCGCTACTGTAGAGACACCCGAGAGTTTCCCGAATTGCAAATTTCAATTTGAATTTACGGCGAAACTCCATCAACGCTCTAGCGTTCGAGTATGATTATTCGAGCAAATTCCAAATCGTATCAATTCTCCACGCTCCGGGAGCCGACGAATCACAGACGAAGCGTCTGTGAAAGCAGAGGAACTATTGTAGATAAAGATGCGCGCAAAATAAAATGTTTCCATGAATGAACAAAAATGAACGATCGTGTGAAATACAATAAAACGAACGAGCCTGCAGCGAACGATGAAATGTCTCCTCGGTAACGTGTTTTAGATATAGACAATTAGATATCAAATTTAATGGGCAACCAGCTATCGATTGAGATTCGAGTAATTTAGATTGTGTATCTTTCCTTTTTAACTGTGCCGCTGATACCACGAGCTAATTGGTCGTTGAACGTGTGCGATGTATTTTTTCCTCTTCGTTTGAGAATTTTTACTAAAAAACAAAGAGTCTTCATTCACGATTTCTTCTTTTATCGTCCCTTTGTGTCGCACGAAACGATCAAAGAACCGCTGATTCGAACGATGTAACCGACGCTTTGAAAACTCTTGCAGCGATAAGCAAGATAAACTGCACAAAAGTCTGACGTTTGCTTTCGGTCGTGTGGAATAATTAGACACAAATGAAACGATCTATCGGTAAATTTACACCGGTGGCCGCCAAAGGTATTCAAGCGCGTGCAATTTATTTGCCAACGCGAAACGTTTCATTTATTGACCTTCGTAGCATTGAATTTTAAACGTATAATTAAACGACAGGAAATTTAATACACTTGGATCTCATTAACTGGCGCGTGAATACTACCGTAAATACAATGGCGTGCAAACACTTTGTGCAGCTGTGCGGGAGACTGAATCTTCCCCCCGAATTTCGAATTTAAATTCCCGATACTCTCGGCGAACCTCTTGCCTGTGAAATGCAATTACGCTCGCGCGCGACTCTTTCGGCACAATTTCGACGCACAATACGTTTCTAACGTCAACGAAGCGCGATCGTTTGACTCAATTATTGATGACTCGTTCCTGATAATTCGTTTGCGAATCGCTCGTTCCTTTCGGAAGAGGAAAAAAAAAGAGACATTGAAGAGAAAATGTGACTTACCTGAAGAGGATGAGACGCGATGATCCCGTAGATCCAGCGATCGGCGAATGAGAGAGACGCTCGTCCCCCGAGATCGTGTCTTCGACGACGCTCATAAAGTCACGTTTTGTCGTTTTCACCAATTTTGACCGAGTTTTCAGTCACGACCGCGAGACGCGAGAACGTACGGTCGAGTCCACGTGGATCGACTTGTTCTCCGCTGCCGGTCGCTTCGACGTACCGTTCAGTCACGCGCGTTTCACGGCGTTTCCGCGATTAATCACCGGCAAATTCATCAAACAGACAGAGGAAGCGGAACGTCTGCGGAACATCGAACGGAAAAAAGAACTGCGAAGTGAAAAATCAATGCGGGGAAACGAATTTATCGGAGAGAGAAAGGAAAGATTCCCCAAGGAATTTTCAAGGATCAACGAACAACATCAATTTTCTTTTTTCCTTTTTTTTCAAGTAAAATAGAATTTTACAGACAGACAGATTGAATCACACTTCTCCACGCATTTTTTTTTTCTTTCGTGGAAAAATCAACGTGATACTCTCTCTCTCTCTCTCTCTCTCTTTCTTTGTTGTGTATTATCGATCAGTCGGTTGGGATACAGGTTACTCGATGTACGATTAACAGACTCGCTGGTTCCTTCGTTGAACGGCGAATGAAATTAAAAGGCAAAAAAAAAAAAAAAACGTCGACCAAAAGAAGAGGAGGCGTTGAAAAAGGTGTTGCGTCGTGCAGTCAGGCGAGCTCGTCTGTCATGGCTGGTCGCAGGCCGATGCGACATCCGAGTCCACGGAGAGCTGGACATTAACTAAATCCGATAGATTCGCCGCGGCTCGCACCACCTACACGTCCTTCGTTTGATAGCGGCCTCACGCGCATCGACGAAACGCCGCTCGATCCATTGCTTCTGCGCGAGATTTCCGATGCCCCGAGCCCGCGATAAGGGACTCTTCCTTCTTTCTTCCAATTTTTCTCTTCTTTTTTTTTTTTTTCTTTTTCTTTCGACGCCGCGATCTCGCGGATCTATAATGGTTCTGCTTGCTCCATTTGGTAAAGTGAATTTTTATTTCGCGATTGAAAGAGGCTGAAGCCTGTTCGCGCGGAATGAACGAGAATCGAAGACACGACGTTTTCTCCTTTTGTTTTCGGTTTCAGCTTCGACGAGGCTTTCCGTGCACTCGTTCCCACGTGCACGTAACTCGTTGCCGTACGAGTGCTCGTTCGCTCCCCCACTCCGGCCCAATTTATCCTTGCATCGATATCGTCGTGTATTCGCGAAACGACTGTATAATAAACGAGCACGAATTTCCCGTCGGAATAAAAGGCGATTTCGTTCGTTCGGCGTGTAAAAACTTGGAGTCTACCCGAGCAAACCAGCTTCTTTTCTCGTTTCACGTTACCTTGGAAAATTTGGAGTGAACTGGAAGGAAGAATTTCGGACGACGTTCGATGAAGATAAGTCGAAGAAAAATGAAAATGTGATACGAAAATTTTCTTCGACTATCTCTTTGATGAGAGATTTTACAGATACGACTCGAGAGTGAGATTAATTTAATTGATTTATCGAAAGAATAGGCAGGGTATGATGCACGTGAAATTTTAATTTAATTCTCAATCGTAATACGATTGGTCGACCAAGACGAGAATCTACGTTTTTCCATTCACTTTCTGTTTAAACAACGAACATCTATGAATCTTCTCTTGATCGATCGAGTAAAAGTCGAAAGATTAACGATCGATTAAGAATGCCGACTCCTAGAGGAAACACAGGAATAAATCTCCAACTTCAAAGCAACACTCTCTAACGCTCTCTGACACTCGCATGTTTCAAACAACGACGCTGTTGTAAATGACAAAAAATACATTTGTAAAAATAATTCTTGCGTTGGACGATAACAACGTGAACCAAACAACCAGCGAGTTATCGCGAATTTAACTGAACTTTTAACGATGAAACATCATTCGAACAAATCGTTCGGAATAATGACGGAGAAATTATCTGTGAATGATATACGTAAATCCTGCGTGTCGTAATGCAGTATGAAGCATCGTTTAAAAATAGAAATACATCCATCTTGTTAATATTAACATTCAACACACTGATATGTTAATGTTAATCCAATAATGTTCGTCCGATCTTTCAGTTTCTATTAGTTTTAAAAGAAACTAGAAGAGAAAATATGATTTGTACTGAACCAAAAGAAAATATCGTTGTACATACTTTGTAATGTAAAATGTTTAAATTCATTATTACGAATTACCTAAAACGAAAAATGTTACGTGAATATTTACAAAGAGTATGAATAGTAGACAGACTTGTCTGTCTGACCTAGACGCGTAATTATTCTACTTGGCGATAGAAGAGCAGAGATACAGAACAAATTTCGAGTGATAGCATCGACTATCGCGAACAGCCATGCAAATGTGGCGCGTAAATAAATGTTCGTTTAACGTAAAGTTTCTTTATCTGAAAGCCCGTCACGCGTTCAGGGGAAAGCTCGAACCGATCGAAATCAGACACGCTTGTATAGTTGCCGGTTAAACGGTTGAATAACACGGGGGAGCATCGCTGTTTATCGTGATCATTATCGTCGGTTAGACTCTGTTGACAAAAAACAACAGGCAATAGCTGAACGCACCTGACGACATGTCAGGATGACACAGAGGTACTAATTGCTCGGTTCGTGCTCGGAGCGTGATAGCAAACCGAGCAAACAGGATCTTCCGAGAATACAGCTGGCCTAAGTCCTCGCAAATCCGACTTTACTGACGGTGAATACAGTCGATCTCGTATCGCCGAGCCGGATCTGTAGCAATTGCGTTTAACCGATCGTAAATTGCGAAAACTCTCAGACATCTAGTCAAATTTTCGTGGAACGTATTATACTTTATAGTTATCCAATTTTATTAATTAAAATATAATATTACATCGTAATATATATATATATACATAAATATAATATTTTATAAAATATAATAATGTTATATTTTAATATTATATATATTCAGAAAAAATTATAATAAAAGAAAATATGTTTCTTTTATCAATAATATGGTAAAAGTACGTCTCTCTCAAAGTTCTGGTAAGAATATAAAAAGAAACGAAAAATATCGACGTGAATATTTTTTTTTTTTCAAACAGTGTCACTTTTCCTTTATTCGAGCATTAATTAACAATGAGAAAATAAAATTAGATATCATGTTAGCACAAGTATAGCAAAGTATATATAAAATACATTTGATTTAACGTAATCTTCAGCGGAAACGGAATGTTTGCCGTGTTTATCGTTGCAAAGTTGATACTTTCAAGTAGAATACGCGTTGGAAAGAGCAATCTGTGAAATTAACTTTTAATCAATTTCGAGAACTTTTCGAATAACCGCGCTGCCGTTGATCAGATGATAAACTGAACACGATCCACTGATTGTAAGACTTTTCCAGAAATTGCTTATTTACAAAATTCCACTTGCCCGAGCCATTCAAACTCTCGTCTTACCATTATCATCGGCCACTTCCCAGCGAGAGTGTTTTATCAGCCGATTTTCGTGTCTTAAATCGGAAATTATGTCACCGATGTGAACTCGAGGCAAAAAAATGATTGAAAAATATTCTAGGAGCCTGTTTAATTTCAGCTAGACACGAGAAACATCGTCTAATCACTCTGGCAAACAAGAGTGATTCGATCCTCAATTGAAATAAATCGAAAACACCATGAATCGATGACACCAATATCTCAGAACAAATTTTTCTATCCTTTCTTTCAATCTTTCTGTCCTTTTACGTTAGAAATTATTTTTAGAATACTTTTTTTCCTGCTTCAAACAAACTTCAAAACAAATATCAATCTCCTTCTCGTTTCGCGTTAGAGTTACGTTCGAAAAAATATCTTTCTTCTTCCGAAGAAGAACGCGCTCAATTCGTCAACTTGTCGCACAATATCGGCACATTACGTGTAAACAATTATTGTGCCACCGGATTCGATCCGACCTTGTTAAACTCGAAATCAAACAACCGAGGCGGCTGAGAGATAAGACACGTCATTGATAAAACATTTTAGTGGCGATCGAGCATTTATCTACGTTATGTAGCTTGCTGCGCGTTGCACGTATGACACAACGTAAATTATTATGTTCCCTGACGTGTTCGAGTTGCTCCTCTCCGGTTATACGTTTTCCTCTTTGCGTACGCACGTATCGATGCAAAAAAAAAAAAAAAAAAGAAAGTTTGTCCGATTCATCGGTGTTTGATATCAAAGAAGCTCCTATCTATCTGTTACTTCTCTACTTTTTCTTTTTTTTTTTTGCGAAATAATTGGGAAATTGAGATAGATGTTATCTGCATAGTGTTTCCAGGATGATTCTGATTTCCTTTCGAATACTTTTCTCCAAAAAAGCAGACTATTCCCCGTGTTCGAATCGTTATCGATTGGATAACAAACGTCAATAAAAATAATTAAGACAAACACTCGTGCTTGTATCTCGATTGTGCTGCAAAGGCGTTAAATAAAAAAAAATATTTCAATTTCTCGACGATACGTAAGTTTGAAAGTTCGCTTTGCAAGGTCCGATCTAATCGAGGATTATCGAGAAATTATGACAATGTTTATAACCGCAACAACGAAGGTCTGAAGTACCAGCTGGTAATCAAGTCACGATAACAATTAGTAGAATAGTTACTGTTCAAGGATTCTGCGAAATGGAATCGTACACAGGTTGAATACTGGCCGAATACAATTCACATCCGCGTTGTCGAACGCGTTCGCTGATAAAAGTTGCAAACAGTTGGAAAGTTGCGCGAGAGTTGCCGGTGTCTATCTGGCCGGGGCGTTTATCTAATCGAAGGAAGACGTAATAGGAACGAAAAGAATTCATACCCTAGATTGCGGCCGTTGAGATTGCTCGTTAATTTGCATCATCAGAATGTCGTTCGGTTCTTCTGGAATTTCTTCTTCAGTTTCGCTCATTGTCGCTAGCTGTCGAATTCACGAGCTCGACGTCGATTTCGGTCAACGACCTTCTTTCTGCGCTCTTTTTCTTTCTCTACGTTCTTCCGACTCTCAAAGCTTTTCCCTTGGCAACTGTTCGAACACGCGAGAACTACTGCGAGTACTGATGATTCCTCGAATGCAAATGAACTGTGTCGAAAAGAGTTTTTTAATCGTGTTTCAGTCAATATCGAACAACATTCCTGATACCGTGGAGAATCGTAACGAAACAGAAATAGTGGAAGTTTTGCGAGCGTGTGTCACGGAACGCGCGCAGTCTCGTCGTTGAACAGACAACGATTGATTAGAATCAGAGATCCATGATGACGATTGTTCAAAGTCGTGTCTGTTGACAAAACGAAGTCAAACTGGAATATTAATTTTCCTAGGACAAACGTGTGTACAATGTTTGAAACGAGCATGTAGCTTACCAACTGATACGAGCTCGAGAGATTACTTGATTGGTATCTTGAACCGCGACCCTGTTCACACATCGAACTATCATTTCTTCGTTAATGATTCATTAATGTTCAGTTGCCATTAAGTGGAGTCGTAAGCAAGTGAAAGAACGTTTAAACACGCCAACACGCACCAGATCTCTCAAAAGGAGTAATAATTTTTTAATAAGAAATTTAATGCAATCTCTTTCAAATCTTTGTGACTTGCTTGTTAAAACACAGCCTTGAACCATGTAATTTACTGTCCTATTCGTTGTTATTTCGTTTGATTCTCTCTCTCTCTCTATTTCTCCATATTTCATTTCCGTTTTATCCTTCCTTTTTATCAATTCCAACCTCGTTTCCGCTTCTTTTCACCATTTATTTCCCATTTGAACCTTTTCTCTGACCTTATCCTTACCTTTCAGAATCCTCGTATTTTCTCTTCTTCTTTTACCTCCAGTTCCTTTAGCTTCTCCTCTATTTTGCCTTTAAATATTTCCCTGATCTCGAACGCCTTTTAAAATCTTTTCTTCCACGTTCGTTATTATTACAGTATTGTATCGACATTATCGTGTCGATACGAAGTGATTTGCTCTTGGCTATTGAATCATAATTTTTAGATGAAACGAAGAAATTGGAATCGATAAATATAAATCGGTTTTGAGACAACAAGTGAAACAGCTGCGACGGGGTTGATTCCCTTACCTCTCACGAATTAAACAACATTTTTGATTTATCGGAAAGATTTACAATCTTGAAAGAGCCGATATCGAGCTTTATCGATGAAATGGAAACGTAATTTTGATATCAACGACCCTCGTTCTCTGCGATGGAACGGAGAATTTCCAATGGATTCGATGTTTGCTATGCAAGGAAATGGATACGTTGGTAAAACAGGCTGTGATTAAACACGTACGTGTTTAATATGATAATGAAATCGTCCTTCCTAATGGTTACCTCTGAATCTCTTAACCTTTGCCTGAAGTGGCCGCCAAAGCCTTCGTTGTGTTGTGCACGACAATGCTTCTGCACTCTAGACGTGCCTTAACCGGAATGCATTATTCCAGGGGGGATAAACCATTTTACCGCTGAACAAGTTTCCAGTAGAAGAAATAACGAAGTTGTTTGCGTAATGGCAAAATTCACTTGCGTGTTCGTCAACGCTAACAACGGCTTCGAAAACGAAAATAAAAATCTTCTCCGTTGATATTGTAATAAAGATCTTCGTTGAATTAAATCTTCGTGCTTAAGAGCATATTTAACGTTACTACGGCTAAAATCCGGAATTTCCATCAGAAAAGTTAAAATGAAAAAAAAAAATAGATAGATAAACTTTATAATATAATGGCGCACATTTAACATAAATCTCTAAAAATACTATGTTGAGACATTAATAATTTAATTAATTAAATTTTATGAATCGAGAGAATAAAATTGGTAGTATAGTAATGGATACTAAAATTAATAATGAAATGTCAAATAACAGTTAGAAATCGGCCATTTTGATCACTTTGGTGGTCCTAGTGTTGAGACATTAATAATTTAATTAATTATATTTGATGAGTCGAGAGAATAAAATTAGTAATAAAATAGTAATGGATACGAAAATTAATAATATAGTGGTAGATTTATTGATTCTAATTGCTAATCTGATCAAAGTAGACTTTGATCAGTGATTACCGACAGTGTTAGTCAGACGCGCCTAAGTAATAGGCAACCAAGTAAACGAGGCTCGAGTTGTATCTGCCAATTGTAGGTGCAAAACGTCACTACACATAGGAGTAAGAAACGAAACAATACGGAAACAAAACTGTTTTATCTGTTTCGTGAATTAAACAAAAATTCGTGAAATTCAAAATTCCTCCTAGAGAGATCACCAAGGGATTTTCGAAATTTCTTCATTATTGGTCAAAATTGTTAAAATCTCAGTATCCATATATATAATAAATATCGTCTAGTTCATTTACGTTACAACTACGGACGGATAGATAAAAATAGCCTACAACCACAGAAAGATGATCGAACGGAAGGCCAAATGTCCATATTGTAATGCAAAGCAAACAATTACGGATAAGTTCGATCGTATTTCATCCTCAACGTCGTGTGCGTCGCGTTGGACAATTTGCCTGACTACTTTGTTTGCGGGTGACATGGATCGAAACAATACTGACGCAACAACTCAGATAAAAGTTACGCAATAATTCGGCGTAGATTTTTCCTCGATCTCAGAAAATTACATTTCCCTACATTTTAAGCGCTGTTGCGCGTTCTTCAAGAATCGATGAAAGAGAAAACCACTTCTTTTCCATCGAGAAATCCTCGAAATGTAATTTTCCAGCCATGACGAAAATCTTTTGAATATTAAGAGACGAAAGTCTCTGTCTTTATATGTGTCTACTATTTTTAGCTGTTACGCTATTAAAACAACATACTTCAGATAACAGCGCGTTTTAGACGCGCGTGTCTTTTTCATTCGAAAGGAAATTCGGAAACGAGGAAACGATTCCAAAGTCCGTAAGAGTACAAGGCCGAAACTGGAACGAATTGCAAATACCGACGGTGAAATGTGCCATTGGACAGGTGCATTCTAGACAAAGTGAAGTCGTGTCGACACGACTGAATAACGCGTTAGTGTAATATGTGACGATGCCGAGAAGGTGCACACGCGTGGTCTACACGCGGAGAGTTTGACTCTGCTTCAGTTCAATCTTATCGTGCGGTCCGCTCACATCTCCCTGGATACACACCAACGTTACCGATTTAATAACGGTACCGACCCTCGGCGAGAACTCGAATTTCCGAGCGTGAAAAGTGCATGAAAGTGCCGACATCCCGCGGCGAAACTCAAAATTTCCCGTCGTTTCGGCGAAGCTCGATCGTTCCCACACCTGAACGATAATAAGGCGGAGATTAATTGAGAAAATAAATTGCAAACAATCGAGTCTCTCCTCGAGTTTGAAAGAAGAATTTCCGACACACTGTTCGGTAATTTCGGAACAGATGACAACGACAAAGCGTTTCATTTAGAAGGTCGAACCGAAGGAAACAAATTGCTATTTTTATCGCGAAGTTTACGTCGAACCAAAGATGTCGTTTTAAATATCGACAGGCAATCGATGCATTTTCTCGATCGAATCGATGTCGTTAATACTTGATCGACAAGTCTTTATCGACTCTATCAGATAACTAGAACGCTGGCAGCGTACCGTGAGCCTCGATCAAGCAACCAGAATCAGTCATCAGAGTCGGCGATATCTGTATAGAAGTTGTTCCAAGTTCCTTCGAAGAACCATTTCCAAATATTAATAACCGAAGCCAAGGATCGAGTCTCTCGAAGTATCCTCGACGAAGCCCAAGTGTTTTCGAGATTTTTGTTTGCGCCTCGTCGTTAAGCCCTCGTTGAGAGAAAAGGGAAGAGAAATGGACTCGAGAGTTATCAGCGTGCAAGGAACAGCCAAGTGGATCCATCAGCAGTAATTAAACGTCAATCCTATCGTCGCGGGCAGAGACACGAGCCGATCGATTGATATTCGATTCGAGAGAGGGGGAAATGAGTTTAATGAGTGGAAAAATGTTGGTGTCCCCTGGCATGAGCTTGATGGTGGCCGGTGTGGCTTCTGGGATTTGTTTTCTTATTTACAGCGGCATTCTCAGGCGGTAAGTGCGTGTCAAACTTTGTCAAACGCGGTTCTCCCGTGTCTTTGAGTTCGAATTTATCCGGAATAACCAGCAGAGATTAGCAATAATAACGAAGAAAAATCGTGGACCAGAATGGAGAACGCAACGTGGTAAAAGTAGGTCGAGTATTACCTCAATTCCTCGATTGTTTGATCTCCGTCGAGACACTTTATTCAGCAAACACACATCATTCTCGCGGTGATTATACATTTCCTTGACGACCTGTTTTAATTTCTTCTTACCAAGCCTTGAAGATATCGCGGATAGGCGTTAATGACGCATGACGTAGTTTCGTTTATTTGTGATGCGCTTTAAGTCACCTCGTCGCGACTTCTTTTTCTTCTTCTTCTTCTTCTTCTTACTCCTACTCGTTCTCCGTACGGTTCTCTCTTGAATCTCCTTCCATTTTGTTTGAGAATTTAAATGCGATAACAGCGGTTATCGCACACGCGATATCGTTCGAGGCCATGAGATTTCGAACTCGCCTCTAAATACCGGATTCCAATCGATTTGTTCCTTTTTGATTTAACGGCGCTTCGAGGAAGGTATCTCCAGAAAACTCCAGAGATACGTCTCTATATACGTGACGAATTAAATTGGTCATCGAGTTTATATCTGATCAGCATGGCGACAACGAGTCAACGTCCAATGGTCATCGAGTTTGACCGAGATTCAAAAATTAATCGCCATCTCTGTACATACAATCTACAAGTACGATTATTACGATATAGACGATAATTACGATTAAGACGATAATCGCTGGTTATTGGCAAGCATAAACACCGAGATAAAATTCTTTCGAGTATAAACAATTCCTAAATTTAGACAAGTTCGATTCGAATCTTAAGCAATTTTATTGGAAGCAGGATAATTTGAGATCTTCTAGATGATTTCTAAAAAATCGTAGATACAACTATGTGTAATATTTTGTAACGAAGCTAGTCGACAGCTAGAAAAAGAACTCGTGTCGCAAAAAAAGTGACGAGAGAAACTTCTAAATAAACATTTTCAACTCTCGCAATTGAATTTTTTCTCGCCTTCAATGTATTGTGAAACCTGTTGCAAACGATTTCGCTAATGCATTTCCAAGTATTGCGCGAAACGTCACTCTAAATATTCATTAAGCTCATTCTTACCTTACCGTTTCATTGTTACCCTCCATTTTCTTCCCGTTTCTTTTCTTTTTCTGACAAATCGCATAGGATCTGATACGAAAAGGCAAGCAGATAATTTCGTAACGTTCTTTGGTATCTCGATCCGCTCAGTTCCCATAGCTGTAACGTCGTCGTTCGTCGGCTTCCTTCGATTCAAGACAATTTCGAAGGCGTATTTAATTTAAAAGCCACGAAACACAGCACCACCTGACACACCGATCGCAAAACCGACGTATACGTACCGAGATACCGAGGACATAATCTCTTGGATTACGAGATATATACGAAGATTAGATTGTCCATTGTGTTTCGGTTAACGCGGAACTAATTATAGTTTTCACGCGTGGAGGGACGTCGACAACCCACCAGCGTCAAAATATGAATTTCTAATCGAAGAGAGAGTAAATTGACGTTTCGGAATAATTGGGTAAATATCGAGGGACAAGGAACAAGTGTTATTTGTTGTCTTGAGAATGTGAAAGAATTATCTAATCGGAGAGAGGATAAAGGAATAATGTACAAGCTTTTCTAAGAATTATTATATTATATTATATTGCACGTTCTAGTAATCGAAATATAATCGTCTTTAAGAATTAAAATTTTCAAAGATTGATAGGCCCGGATTTAAAGGAATTTCTGAGACAAAAAATTTGATCCAAGCATCTAACGAATTATTTCGAAGACTTTTAAGAGTGCACAAGCAAGTTCCCCTTTTCCTGCGTCAGCCTGTACAATCGCTACACGCTCACTCGTCCATAAACTCTGCCTGTATTCACGACACACGCGTCCATCCGCGTGCAACAGTTACACGGCAATCGGCGTTCAAAGCTTTTTTCGAATGGTCTCCCGTGTAAACGCCAATTAGACATACGATTTTCGTGATGATCATCGCGAATCTCTCGGGACTGACGCGCAAGAAAAACCGAGGGTACGACCGGTCTCTTGACAATCCAGCTGGAATTTCTTCGTTCAGTACCGATATAAAATGAGGTTCCCGCTCGATGTTGCGAGTTCCTGACTAAAAGTAGTCCGGCCAAAGGCCTCCGAGAACAATCTTTGGTCGTTGCGAACCGCATGATACGCGTATGCATATTTTTCTCGGTCCGTTGCGCATAGAAGTCATCGAACGTTCCTTCGAGTTTCGATTGATTAGAGATCTTTTGCTACGATTTGAGCGATACACGAATATTCTTTTGTAAGTTAGAAGAATTTGGTTCAAAGTTGGTAGTCTTTTATAGGTTAGGAAAATTTGGTTCGAAGTTGGTAGTCTTTTATAGGTTAGGAAAATTTGGTTTGGTGTGTATAATTTGGATAATTCCAAAAGAAAGCTAATAATAAAAAAACAAATTGGATATATAGAGATATTGCAACGAAGAAAATATTACAGAAGCTTTTCTGGCGATTCTAATTTTGTTAAAATCGTGACTTTGTCCGGAATAAGCACGAGATTATCTAAGAGGAAAAGAGTGATGCTCAATATATTTTTATCCATTTTAAAAGCTGTAAACGCCCGAAAGAAGTTGAAATCGAGAGTTTATCGAGAGTTTCCGCGGGAGAGGAAACAAATCAGTTTATCCTTATACTCAACAAAATCGAGCTTGAACTTTTGTAACGCCCTGTAGGCACGCGCGTGGCCGTGTTTATAAACGAAGATGTTGGTACGCGTATGCGTACGACGGACTTTGGTATGCAGGACTCGTTTTTATTTACTCTCTCTTGTTCTGACCAGTCTGACGAGTGTCGTTCGCATTCTCCTTTTTCCCTCGAGCACACGGTAAATTATGTTTCGGCGATTTCCCGAGATTGGGTGGGGTGACAAAAATCATGGCTCCGTTTGGGAGGAGAGTCGCAAGGGCACACTAGTGCTCGTGTTTACGGCATTTTCATTCAGAATATCGGAAAAGATCGAACGGATTGAAGTCGACAGTTGAATCTTGAAAATAACGTGACCGAAAAATTTCTTTATTTTTCTTTCTCTGCTAAAACTTCGATTTTTATGAATATAAATGTTTAATTTTTAACCATCAGAGACAAAAAAAAAAATAGAAAGAAGCTTTTATGCATTTTACGAAAAATCATTTACATTTAAAATACACTTTTACATATGTAAGATTTCTAAGAAAAATTATAATTTTTTGATATTCTGATATTCTGAATACAAATTTTTACTGTCATGTTGCTCTGTACTTTTTCTCACGAAAATGGTACTCACCAGCTCGTTAATTTTTGAAGAATTTATAGGTAAGTCACCTTTACTCGGCAAAGAAAATGTCATTTTCTGTTTTCGAAAGAATGTACTATTTAAAATGGCACGATGTAGAAAATAGCTCAGTTTGCAAGCACAAGAAAATGTCATTTTCTGATTTGTAGCACCGGTCAGATTGAAAGAATACACTATTTAAAATACATCACGATCCGCAAAAATAGTTTAGTTTGCAAGTGCAAAACGTACGTAAGCAGTTAATTGCGCGGCAATTGCGCACTTGTGACATAATCAATTCAAGATAAGCATCGTAAAATGCTTGCTCCTTGAAAGTTGAAATATTTCTGCTGACAAAAATTTGTCGTTGCAAAAATCGTTAACTGATTGCCATTTGTTGCCACGCGCATGTACAATTAAACTCAGGCTTTTTACGAATATATTTGCGACCCTCTTGAATATTTATAAATGTAATTATACTATTGCCAATAACGCTGCAGCAGAGCCCAATGGAAAAAGATTCGAAAAAAATTCGACAAATCCGCACAGTCTCGTACAGAGGCAATTTGATCGATCGATCGTTTAAAATCCATTGAAACTAACCAACTGCGTAATTACTGAGCACCTGGAAAGTGCCATTTTAATCCGCTGCGTTCTTCCCTGCCTTCTGCGTCAAATAGCAGCGTGGAAAAAAACCAACGAGATAACGAAATCTTGCGAGAGGGAGAAAGAGACGCGGACAACTTAATTCGCCGAGCAACGACAAACGGAAGAACCAGCAGAAACTTTGCCAAACGAAAGCAAACCGAGACGACATTGTTCGACTCGGCGGAGATAGGCGCGTTTCTCACGGCAGCTCGTTTTCGTAACAATGTCACGTGCCGTTAATTCGACGTTCGAGAAACTTTCAAGTCGGCCGTGACGCGTGGCTCGCGTTGTCGCGGACGCGTTTTCTGCTTCTCGAATAATTCGGAACAGATCGATATCGACCGGCGACCGATGTGTGCGCGCGTGTGTCTGTCTTAACGAGCGTTCATTGTTCCGTGACGTGTCGGTGTGACCCAGATGAAGAAGTAATTTCTTAACGAATGTGAAACGCTGGCGTACGCGAGCGGTCGCCGACAATGGTCCCGCGTGAGAGAAACGATACTCGCGGAGATCGAGCCCGGGCGCTTGATGATTCCTGCTCGATGGCAGGAATAAACCACGCGGAAATAACGCGTGTATCGAGCGTGGCGAACCTCGACATTTTTCAATTATTCACAAAGGCTGAGCAAGAAGGAACGACTTCTTGGCGGGCCGCGATTAATTATTCGCGAATGGAAGCGAAAAAGGGATCGAGCTGAAATCGTTTTTAAAACCGAATCGCTGAATCGCTGATAAAAGTCGCAACGGGCCTCTTCGAGTAATTACTTCCTTTCGCTACGATTTTTCTCTCACGACGTGTGTCCTTTTCGGTGACGTAACAACTTAAAAAAGAGATTGCTCGTATTTGGCTCGCGTATTTGACAGACGTTGGAATTTTCATAAGCAATTCTTATTTGCAATCTCTCGTTTCTGAGGGAGAATTTTCATTTCGCGATAATTGCGCGTGTAGGAAATTTCCCATGTGACAATTATTGGGAAAAAATTTTCTCTCGCACCATTATGGCGAGAATACATTTAGTACGAACGCAGTTAAATGGCAAAGTAAAACTGTTACTTTTCAACGTGTAACGTCGAGGAAAGCGACCTTGACTGACCGATTGACTTCGATCGAGCGAATAAATGATTCAAAGTCCTCGTATGCGAGACAGCCGTTATTCGCGACGTTCATAAATTAGGCATATTATCAAACAAAGCGGGAGCCTTGGTTATGCAAACGTCTCGCCTAAGCCCTTAAATAGATCAGACGCCTCTGCGAGGAAGATTTATTACTAGACATTATTGTGAAATATTGTTTCAATGACATTACTACCATGAGATATTATTTTAATAATATTATTAATAATCTTATCTCGTGTAATGTTATTTCAACAATAACAATCTTATCAAATAATTTTAAAAATCTTATCGGAAGAATCTGCGGTAGAAATGTTCGAGGACGTAAAAATAGAAAACGGGTGTCGAAGATTGTCGACGAGAAATTCGCAAGATAGAAAAGATAAATAAAATAATCGAAAATCTCGCTGCTCGGGGATTTAATTCACGCAGCGACAGATTCCATCGTGGAAAATACGTGGGCGTATTACAAAACGGAAGTCTCTGGTACCGTTAATAATCACGATAATATGCAGAACGCGAACGATCGAAGCTGAAGATCGATCTGCGTTAATTATACCTGAAACTCGATAGACCAATGTAAAGTAGTTCGCGAGTTTTCCTTCAATGTTACAATGCTCTTAAATACTTTTCAACATTTCTATATAACAGTTTGATCGAAAACTTTCTGTCATTGTTATAATAGTAATGTTCTCGAGGTTCAATATTCATTAAACATCCTGTCTTGTTGTCGATCGTAAATCAAATTAAAGAAGAAAATTTATGACAAAAAAATATCAAAAAGTACACTGCGAATGATCGATCGCGTGTCTTGCAAAATATTGGAAACATTTGACCATTCAAAGGTTAAAGATTCAATTTTTTCAAATGCATATAAACTATTTTTAAATAATAAAATTTAATATTGCTCGTATTTAAAAAAAAACCCTGTAATGACAATCTTTTGCAAGGTTACTCCTAAATTTTAGAACCAGACATTTCGTGATTTACTGATTTTAAAAAATCAAAACACGTCTCACGCTGATAACTTCTGCAAACCTTCCCTTCCTTAATCTGTCTTGATCCGACACCAATCATCGAATCGAGAAGCACGCGTGTCCAAATGCGTGCTACCTCGCAGCTTCACCGAGAAACCGCGAATTCAATCGCGCAGGATAAACTGCAAACTGGTTCGTTCTTTTTTCGATTGGACACAGTTCTCTGTCTCTCTCTGAATGTGCCAAATTTTTCCGCGCACGGCAAACGACCACGATTTCATCCAACATTGCGCAACACCGGCATACGTATCGCAAAGAACATTACGGTACGCAGGCTGGTAATCGAGAGCGTGGAATCTGGCAATTAACGCGAGGAATGCACCTACGGGCGAATTTCACATTTTTCTTCCTCCGTTCTCCCCGATAGATCGAGCGCGAGTCTCTCTCACGGGGCATTGCTCGTTTCCATTTCCCTGACACGCCATCGTCGACGTGCACGCTCCATTTTGCCTGAAAACGAGCGTACAGGGCACACATGAACGAGATGGAACGCGCGATAGGAGATCCGCGAAACACAGAGAGAGAGGCTGGCGCGATCGTTCTCGTTTGGCGAACGCGCTCGACCTGGCGACGGGACGTCACGCTCGCCCACGAACGTACGCGATGTATTTGCACGGGGCTCGTTGAAATTTCGTCGAGCGTTAAGAAAACAGTTACACAACTTATCCACTTCCTCGGCTCGCAATATAGGAAACGCTTAGAGGAATGACGAAGCAGTCGATCACGTGAATTCCAACGAATCCGAGCTGGCTCCCGGTGTGAAATTGTTCTCCACGGTTCGATGCCGAGCTGTTGCGCCGGTTCTCGCGGAGAATACGCCGGTCGCAACAACTGTTTGCACGTCGTTGCGTTTATCGTGGCATTTACATAACGATCGCTCGAGAGTCCAAGTGGCTTTCGTGTTCATTCACTGGTAGGTTCGTGCGACTACAGAAAAATTTCAATCGCTACGAAAAACTCGAACGAGAAGATAAATTATTGCAGCTACTGCGTTTCAATTCGAGTCTGAAGAAAACGACAGATTATTCGTGAACGAAGGTAATTAAAATTCAGTGATTCGAGGAATGATCTTCGAAAGGGAAACCAAATCGTTGGGAAAATATTCAGAGGATTTATTTTAATCATCTACCTAGGAAAAGATAATTAAAAGCAACAGAAGAGTTCGAATTTGATACTATGAAACTCAAACGAAAAATTATTGCAGCTACTGCACTCCAATCCCAATTCGAAGAAAACGATTCGCGAACGAAGGTGATTAAAATTCAGTGATTTGCGAAGTAGTCTTTCGAAAGGGACCAAATCATTGGAAAAATATTCAGAGGATTTATCTTTGATGCAATTGACGTAATCATTCACTTGAGAAAAGAGATAATTGAAGAAAGAAGAAGAACTAGTGGGAGGACAAATACGGATCTGTTGCAATCATCTATGAAATATCACTGCCCACGACTTTCAATTTCAAGCAATTTTCTATCGGAAAAGAATAAATACCTGAATATATCAAACCTACGTCTCTTCAACAACGCTTGTTCAATCATTATATAAATTAGCAATCAAAGAAAATTGGCCAACCATTCAATCCTCAAGATATTCGAACCAAGCATTGCCTAACTATTCAATTGCCCGATTCAAGCATCATCCAATTCTTAAATCAACGACAAATCTGAAAGTAACCAATTATTACAACATCGAATCCTTAACTCATCCAATCCAATAAGTCGCTCAATCTGTTAACCAGTTTTTAAATCTCCAAATCAATGGCATTGTCAATTCATAATTATTCAATTCTCAAAGCAAGAAATCCTTACAGCACCCAATTCTTAAATCCGAGTTTTTCTCACCCAAATTCAAATTGTTATCCTTCAAGTTCAATCTTTTATTCAAACTAAAGCTACCAAATTATTCAAACTGAAACTACTAAGTGTTTATTTATTCAAACTGAACCTACCAAAGTGGTCAAGATGACCAATTTATAATTTACAATCGGAGTAATCAGATTCACGTCGGCATTGTTCGAGATTTGAACGATCTTTAAGTGAAATATACGAATAAAAGTTAATTTCTAGTGCAATATAATACCTGATCTATAAATCGCCAAATTCGAACGTCGTCTGACCCTCGTCCAAATCTCAATTCGTCTGACATCCGATCCAAACCTCAAACCGATCATCAAAAGCTCCGAAACGCGAGGAACGTCGAACGAAAAAAAAAAAGAAAAAAAAAAAGTGGCGAGGCCCGACGATCTAAAAATCAGTGAGACAGGTGTGTTGCCCACACGTGTTGGCTGCGCAGGCACGTGAGGTCAACAGCGGTTCGTGAATTCACCGGCAGGACCGGATGTGCGCGCACAGTTACCGATTAGTGATGCGTGGCTCGGTGTACGGTTCAACAGCATCGACGACGACGCCAACCAGAGGCAACTTAGCGATCTAGAGAGAGAGTGGAAGAAGGAAAGACGTCGCGCCGGATGGAACGGAACGGAGAACGAACTCGAGGGCATTGGGATGCACGGGGCCGGGCCATGGCACGGGTGTCGTTAATGGCAAAACGTCGTTACACAATGGCCGGCGTATCAAACCATATTAAACAATAGCAGCCGACCAGCGTGTAGGGGGACCGGAAGCAGAGGAGGAACCGTAGAACGGGGGAAGCCTCGAACAACGGCTCCCTCATTGTTGAGATGCTTCGTGTCGCGGACAGTTAGTCGGTCGGTGTATTTTGCCTGTCGGAGAGTGCCCTTTTTTTTATTTATCACCTAGACACAGTAAAAAGAGAGAGAGAGAGAGAGAGAGAGAGAGAGAGAAAGAGGGACGTGTTTAATCTGGAAATTACATTGAGAAAATATCTCTCAAAACCATCGTATACGTAGAGCATAAAGAAATTTAAAGCAGTTAATTCGAGAGAGATCGAACTTTTTCAGTTGTACGAATATCAGAGAGGAAAAGAATTCCTTGTGACAGCACGCGTCTATATTTGTGTTCTTCGTCGTCCCAATTTTATTCGCGATTCGCTGAAAGAAGTAGCTGAGCAGTATCTACGAAGTAGCAACGCTGCACGCCGCAACTTGGTGTGGCTCTGGATGAACGTGCGCCGGCTAGGGTGAAAAGGGACACTCGAGGGTTTCATGAAACCGACCGAGGCGAGGCGATTGATCAAAATTTTCCTACTACGGACGATCCTTTGCCGGAGAAAGCGGGAGAAACGGTAAGGACAAAGTCTCGAAAGGTGCCGCTCGAGGAAAGAAGCGTGGAAAACGCGCGGTTCGGCGTTTTTCAATCGCGCGCGCGCTCCCGTACTTTCTATCGATCGCAAGAAGATCGAGGTTAACGGGGTTCCGCGCGATACCGCGGATCCCGGACACAGGCAGGATATTCCTGATCGAATCGAGATCTCACGCTGAGCCGCGCGTTTACCGGGATTCGTAATTTTATTGGGCCGTTGAGCCGTTGTCGATTGCAACCAAGATAGATTGTCTACGCCGGCGGTTTTTATTTGCTCCCCGAGACGAGATTGGAAATATATCGTTCGTTCGTTCGTTCCGATTGATGGCGAGGAGGAACTGCAGACAGACCGGCTTGTGGGTCGAGTCGTTTCATCCTCTCATCGCGATTGGCTTTTCCGTCGAAAGCGGAAAATTTCGTGTTCGAGGCTTTCGCGTGATTATCACGGTGAGTCGTAAAGAAAGAAGTCGAATAACAAGCCGTTATCGTTATTTTGTCAGAGATAGAGTTTTCGCGAATTTTTTTCGATTGCAACGAGTCTCGTACCGCAGTTTTCTGAAAATTAAATAGCTCCACACTCCCCGGGAACCTATCAATTAGGAAACTAATTTTCCCTCCCCGATCGCCTATTAGCTCGCATAGATAAAAGCAGCGGCGAATTCAAACGATCTTAACTTAATTAACGTGGCGCAGCGGAGCTTCAAAGCGAAATTAGAGATACATGTCGAGTTACATTATGGTAACGCTTCCCCGTGTGCTGTCAACGTTTCATAAGTCCACGTGCTGCCTGCAACTTCGTTACATAACGTTACGTGTAATTTCTTCTGTCTCACTTTTCACCCATTGCGTAATAATGTTCATTCCTGTTCGCAGAGTCTATCGATACTCTTGCCATAAATAGGACGCGATACGTGAAAGTGAATTAATCGCCCGACTTAATGGAAATTAAAATTTAGAAGTTCTTCGAGAAAATCGAATTTGTTGAGCAAATTACACGCGCGTGCACGCCAGTCCATTGTATAAATAATAGTTCTCCAGCTTCGTTCAACCCTTTGCACTCCTTTGTCGAGATCAGTTTTTATCACAGGAACTCTTGTGTTGAGTCACGCTCGATATTTTTAAATTGCCAAAAAAAAAAAAAAAAAAAAATAGTTTGGAGTGCAAAGGGTTAAGTTTTCACAACAACAACGTTTTAATACGTACAAATGAGGATGATCAAAACGGACGATCGTTTGTAAAATCCATTCTGCGGGAAAACGTTCGACGCGGGAAAGTTGAAATTACGTAAATCATAAGATTTTGAGGAAACGTGGACGTTTTGTTCGCGCAATTAAGATGCAAACGATCACAAACCGATTACAGGTTGCGATTTATTGGCCCACTTGGCGGCCACGGTGCCGATTCCGTCAAACTTTCCACGAATTTATCACCCACCGATCCCTTTAAGCGGACATTTTCTTTGCACGCCGAAGAATAACGGATAAACGACGAACCTTTCTTCGCTTGATTTATGACCGGAGCTCGGAGAAACGTGCGCTCGGCAGACTCTTAAGAGAAGATGTCGCTGAGTCTAAGATGATTCTCCTACTTCTCCCCCTGGCTGAGTGAATAACACGGAGAATGAATGGTGCTTTTTAACTTTTCCGACATGCCACAGAAGAAAAAACGTAGAAATAAAAATTGCAATTTTGATTTTTCACGTTGATATTAACTCCTTTGCTATGACAGACTTTACACCTACCGCACGTAGCATACGAGACCTACATTGAGAATTTTTCGTCAGCGTGAACATTTCTCAGAAAGTATATTGAAATAATCAAAACAATGAAATGCGCTACGTTAAACCGTAATTATTATCACTGAAAGTGATTTTAACGGGGGTAACCCAAAAAATCGGGCCTCTTCGGGTGCAACGCTAATGCAACGAAAATTAGCGATTGGTTGATTTGAGTCACGTGATTCGTGAGGGGGCGTGGAATAGACTTCGAGTAGGAGTGGCGTTGTCTGGTACTGAGCGACCGCGCCTGTTTTGTATCGAAAAATTTTATTGATATGCAAAAAAGTCGTCTTCATTTCCTAGTCAGAACACTTGCTTCTGGGCCTTTCAGTGAAACGAATCGTACTGGGGTACAAGTCGTGCAGTTTTTTATTTATTCGTATCCTGTATTGAATTGTTAGTGCACGTGCTAAAAATTTAACAGTAACTTTAAGCTTTATTTCATAATATATCTGATAATCTAGGAAAATATTGTACAATTTGAAACATGAATCGATACACAATCCTACGTCACATTTCTTGCATTCGTAATGCGTTAATCACTCTCACATTTAGGCTCTGAACCACGCGATCATCGGGTTCATTTCAGAAACGAAATCTAGTAAAGGCGACTTCCGTTAATTAAATTCGCGCGTTTTACTTTGTGACGAGATTAAAATTGCTCGGGCAATTTTATCAGACAAATTGCTTGCGAGATAATAGAGCGTGAGCAAATTGTTTGACAAACAAATTACTCTGAATTTCTCTGTTACGTGATTGAGAGAAGAATGTTATTCACCGACTTACAACGTAACATATTAATGCGTGCCAAAAGTCTTTCCCCTCGGTAAGCATTATTTCATAATACCTGACGTTAGACCTTTCATCGCGTAATTCTTAACGATACGTGGGTACGAAAAAAATACTAATCAAACGTGAAGCACGAAGTGTCGTAACTCAAAGTCTTACGTGATCCGAGATAATCGATGCTGTTTAGCATCTTGGGAATTCTTCGTGATTTGAAAAGCGAACGTTTCTCCATATATTTCGAAAGAAATATTTGGAAAGATATACTGGAGAGTAATATCATATCAACCAGATATAGAAATAATCTGATGATACCGCAAATAGCACTGACGTCAGTAGAATGAGACGATCAGTGGCAGATAGGATCCAAGAACAAGATTAACTTCTAACGAACCGAATATTTCGAATACTTTCGATTATCTTTTGCATAAAAATAATGGTCTTTTATTTCGAAATAATATATATTCCTTTCGAATTTTCGAAAGGAATTTGAAAGTTTGCACAAAGCATCCGGATTTTTACCATTTTTACTAAGTGTTTGTTACATCATTAAATTAATAATTATTGAATTGTTAAATTCTCAAATTTTCAACTTTCACAAATAGAGCACTTTTTGATATCGTTGTAATCAAATTATAAGAATAATTCTACGTAACTGTTTTACTGACCTAAACAAATTTATTTGTCAAGAAAACTAGACCAGAACCAACACAATGAATATAAAACTGATTCCGTATTTTATCTTTTTTACTTTCATGCCGTTTATATTTTTCTCCATTTTTATATTTCTCGGGTTATTTCATAACCCCAGGCATACACTTTACTCGTGGGAAAGCCAAAGTTCTTAACGGCAGAAACGGGATTATCAGCCTGCATAAAACTTCGGAATATCTGCATTTACATCCAGTGAAAAAAAAAATGAATAATTCCTAAGCTAGCTAAAAACCGGCTTTGCCGGTTTAAAGGTCAATATAAATATAGAATATTGTTCACCCAAACTGTAAATATCAATTACCATCAAAGTGCCATTATGTTAACTAACAGTGAATTTCCCAATGAGTTTTAAATACACTGAATTCTATTCTTATATATTACTTTTACATATAACAACGATCTGCGTCTAGTATCAAGCATCATCATCGAAAGCATAAAACAAGAAAACATGTTAAGGTGAAGAATGTATTAAACTTTTTGACAAAACAGATCTTTTGACATAGCACGCGCAAAGAAATGATCCTTCGTTCAAAAGCATTGATGAAACGAGCCGCTCATTCTCCCGGTGCACGATCTCACAAAAAACCATCAAAACGTCTCGTTTATCATCGTGAAACCGTGTCCCAGATCACTAAGCACGAAATCTAGCTCTGTACACACGTAACCAAAAAAATTTCCACTCCATCATCTCTACAAATGTGGATCATCATCTGACAATTCGTCACAATTATCGAACCAGCGCGTGCAGTTCATACTTGGACAAAGTATCATAGATCCAGAGAGCCACATGGCGAACCCGTGAAAGGTTGTACCGCGTAACAATCGGCCGCCACTTTCGAAATTACGTCACACGGCCAGACCAAGGGGGATTCTTGATTTCGACCTATAACAACGTCCGAACTAGCGACTGTTTCGTCAATCGGCGCCGAGTGTTCGGCCGAGTCGAGTCGCTTGTCTCTTTTTTTTTTCGTACCTCGGTTCACGAAACACACACAGTCGAAATCCACAGTGAAAGTTCAGGTTAATTGACGGCCAGGAGTGCTCAATCTCTCTACGCCAGAGGAAAAGATCCGGGACCAGGCGGATCTCCTACCATCCCGTATAGTTCGTGTGCGTAACATGTTTCGAGTTTCCCCGACCAAGCTACTGTCACTTTCAAATCGGCAGTGCGACACAAAGGAACGAGCCGATCGACACTGGTCCGCGAAAATGGCCCCGTGAACTCGATCGAATGTAACATCCAGCTGCATCTCGTCGATCCCTTTGGACAGTGAGCCTCGATCGTTTCGTTATTGGTGAATCATTTTGCGAAACTCAGTGCGATTTTTTGGTATTGCCGGTCACTGATTTCCGAAGAATATCATTGAGAAGATTCTGCTGTGAATACAAACGTTGGTGTATGAATCGTAGAGAGATTACGAAGAGTGAATCGATGTTAACGCGATCTTTGTTAGACCATAGATCAGTGAGAAATTGGCACTCGAACCTACTCTGACTTGGACTGCAGTAACGAAGAAAATCGAGTCGATTATACTCTGCTGTATTTTGACATTTTGAGATTGAGATTACCGAATTAAAAAATGTTGATAGAATATTATTCAAGTGGAAATTGACATAAAATACAGATAGTCCGAATGGATGGTAATCTTCTCAAAGTTACGCTCGATCGAAAATTAGATTAACAAATTTGGGAAGAGTGTTACACGCTTCGGAGGAAAATTCCTTTCGCAGAAGTTGGCGCTAATTTAAAAGAGAGAGAGAGAGAGAGAGAAAGGATCAGACTTCGACTGTCTTCGTTTCTCGTTTGCATTGGATTATCTCCGCGAAGCTACGTGAAACTACGCGAAGCGTCTATCTAGCGATTATCCTTGAAGTTGACTCGAAGAATCTCTGTCGAATAAATCGCTGAATCTCGAGACTCCGCATCAATCTATCTAAGCTGAGCGACAGGCAATCGAATATCTGCATTGGAAGCTAGTTTCGGTGCGCCGGGAGCCGCAGAATCAGCGTGATTAAGGGTTTAATTATCGATTGGAGGGAGAACGACGCCGACAAGCATCGGCGAAAAAGCCGAAGAGCGGGAGGGGAAGGAAAAAAAGACACAGTGAAAGAGGTAAAAAGGCCTTTTGAAAGCGTCGCGCATAAAGGTCGTTAAAAACAGCCGGGGGAACCGAGGAAGTTGTATTCATCGCGTCGAAGAGAAAGAGAAAGGAAGGTTTCAATGAATCGGCGAACCTCGAAATAGATCGTCGCTGACGGAATAAAGAAATGTGTCACGAAAGTGAGAGAAAATGTATTAAATGTCAAGCTAATTCGAATAATAAAAGGAACTCTGCTGAACAAATTGATATTCGAAGTAAAAAGGTACGAGAGACCTAAATTAAATTAAAATTGAATAATTCGATCTGACGGAGAATCATCTAGATATAAAAATAGAAACTTGAAAATTTGAGGTGTGGAAACTTATATAAATTAAAAGTATAAAAATTATATAAATAAATTAGAAGCATCCGAAAGAGCTAGAAATTAAACTGAACTTGTATTAAACTGAACATCGATTGGCAGAGAATTATCCAAATATAAAAACATTACGAATTAAATTTGCAATGTGAAAGTGGAGCAAACCATCTGAATACAAAAATATTGCAAGCTAAATTTAGAGTGTGAAAAATTATACAAAATGAAAGTGCACTGAAATATCTGAAGAAATAGATCATTCGTCTACAAACTGTGGCTTGACCTAGAGCTAAATTACACCGTACGCAAAAAAAAAACAAAAACGCGCATTCATTTTCCAGTTGATCAGCGCGATGGATTGCGAGTTGTCTCGCGGAAGTTCTCGCTTGTTTCGCACATTCGTGACGAGAAGTCGCAACATCTAGATCCACTTTTTTCTCTCCACCGTTCACTCTTTGTCGGGAGTTTGCGAACGCAGGAACGACACGAAAAGACGTCAGTGTTACACGAAAGTGAAAAGAGAAGCACACGATGTTGGCCTACGTCTCGACTATCATCACCACGTTGCTGCTGGAGAGCGAGAGAGTGATCCCTGGACAGGAGAAGTACAATATGGCGACGTTCATGGTGCTCTTCCTATTGATCACCATCGAAGTGATCGTTGTGAAGGTGGTCACCACCGACATGGAGAGGGACGAGGAGAGCCATCCTGGTCTGAGAGCTGCTGCCACTTTCTACGATCGCGATTGATGTCCGATTCGTTACGCTAGACTCTATCGTGCCATGCCTTCGGTGTCGTAACAATGTTCGAGAAATGGAAGAAACAATGTGAATCGTATCGTGAGATTAGTATCTCGCGTGCACTACGGTGTAATTGGTGAAACAGACGAGTTTGAATTTATTTAGCGATCCTATCGAATTAATTGATGAGTCTAGCGTGTTCTCTCTGTGTTATTAGATTCTATGTTATTCTCCAGCGAATAATTGAGATCGTTCGTTTCAACACTTGCCGTTTGCTAATCGACGCGTCTAATTGTCAGACTTGCTCGAGTAAAATGAATATTCTTTCGAATGCCAATGTTTCGTTTGTTGAGAAAATGAAGTGCGAAATGATTAGTTGGTTACGAGAAGTCGATAACGGTACAAGTAGGCGATAAAATATGTATTAAACGTTATTTAGTATAATCGAGCTACTGTAATCGAGCTATTACAATTAATCTTTCCAAAAAAAAAAAAAGAAAAATATCAATTAAAAGAAAATGATCACTTGACATCAACAAAGGTCGACGTTCAATTTCTGTGAAACGATGATGGGAGTGAACAAAAACCACTGTGAATCAATCCGGCGAAGTACGTGTCGATGCATCGCGTTCCGATGCAAAATGGCGAAAATTTCATTAAATACAGTGATCTATGTACACTGGACGTCACGTAATACGTACGTGCGTGTGTAATTGACTCAGCACGCGCGGAAGAGTCACGTCGACGATGATGAACCCGTTGTTACACGGCGCAAGAAAGAAAAAAGACGATGGAAATAATGGACGTTTATGGAAATGAATCTCTCGACAATTTGCAACTTCCGTTTTTTTCACAAAGGAAACTCAAGATCGATAAGGTCGCACTGTAATTAAATTGGCTTCTTCGAGAAAAGACAGAAATAGTCGACGCGTTCGAGATTGTATCTTCACGCGAAATCTTCGACACGAAATTTTGAAATTTCATTTTTATAATTATACGACAGTCGAGCCCCACTATAATGACAATGAAATTTAAAAATTTAATTAGAGTCAGTATGGAACTATTTTACATCGTTCACTAGACGCGAAAACGTTTTGTAATGGATACAACACGTTGCGTAATCGAACCACCGTCACGGAAAGTTAGCTGGATTTGATATAGGCAAGAAAGCATTTCGAAAGTATATATTTATTCCAGCCAGTAGTTGCGTAATGATGCGTACGTTGCACGCGGTCGGTTACGCGCCCGAGCTGCAAAGCGCCTCGAGCGCCTCTATGTCGAGTAATCGCGCTGCCAACGATACACAATTGGTAACCATTGGTTCGTCTCGCGTACCTGTTCATCAAAACTTTCATTAACAATTGCGTCGATGGAAATTGCAACAATACCGATCGTTCTTTTCTGGATAATTCTTTAATAAAGGCAAGTTCTTTCAAATCGAATTCCCGCGAGATGCACAGCGGCGGATGAAAGAAAGCTTGAAAAAGATGGCGTGCGGGAACACCGTAATTTCAAAGAATGAAATTATACTTGAAAGTTGCCAATTTGTACGCGTAAGCGGCAATTTTAAACTTTCTTTCGTCCGTCGCTGTAATCTCCAATGTTATTTCCTATCATTGCTGCCTCTCGAGAATGGTGATTACGATTTTTAACGCACGGCGGAGAATCGTTCTCCCGATCTAAAGTATTTGGGACGCTGTTTGCAGGTAAATTTCCCGATCGCCTCCTATCGCTAATACCACAAATTCGAATTAACAAATAGTTGAATTTACATTAGTGACTCGAATGATTCATCGATTTCGTCGAATGATCACAATTTTATTGAATTATACTCGACGTTACAGGAAATCTGGAGACTCGAAGGAAGACGAAAAGCAAATCATCGCGAGCGAGAATCGCTGCTCCTGTTGCCTAAGGCCATTTCTTCTGGAGCGCGGTGTTCGTTGCGAGGATTGCGGCAGAAAGTCCTGCAGGAAAGGCTGTTCCCGTTGGGATCCGTCGGATAACGCCTGGCATTGTCTCTTTTGTCGTCAACGAAGGTTCCAACCACGATACGTTAACTCGTTCATATTTAATTTTGCGAAAACAGTTTCCTCCAGTGTACAGTGCAATTTCTTCTTTCTACTTGGCTCTTGTGTTTCGCACAATTAAATAAAGCGGTACCTGTGCACGGTTGTAATTATCGTAGATAAACTTTGAAAACTTTTTCACGGGGAATATTTTCACTTCAGGTATTGGCTGAAGAAAAACGGAGTCGAGACGTTTGGTGTACTGACCGGCGAGAAGGATCTACATCGATACTTCGATACGGCAAAATCACGAGTTTACGTGGCAGGTTTGTTCGTCGATCTTACTCCTACGATTTTTACTCGATTTTTGCTCTAGTTAGCTATTCATTAACGTGAAGCAAAAAGAAGAGAAAATTGATAACTAAGTTTCTTGAAAATTACCTTCTAAAATTTACGAATCATTTATTTCTTGGAACAGGATTCAATGTTTCGATCGTTTGGCTTCCGACAGAGTTTTATGTTAAAAATTTTTATTATTGACATTCTTTAATTTAGTCTTGTCGACAATAACACAAAAATGAATCGATAATGATCTTTCGACGCGGATCACGCGGATTATCGGTTTTGTCACTTTCACCGTCGATGCGAGAACCGCGCTGCGATCGTTATAATTATCGTGTGAGACGGGTCTGATTACATAAGGGTGTAAACGGTGAACCGAAGACTTTTATCCGCTGGCTAACCGGTTTCTTTAGAGAAAAAAAACCAACGAAACTAATGTTCAATTAATGTTTGTGGAAAAAGTAGGAGAAGAAACTAGTTCTTCCTAACGCTATCGTCATTTTAGCGTGCGATTCTTACGGAATGATTGATCTGTCGCGTACCCTGTCATTTGAAAAAAATATCTCACTCTAAAGAAACATCTCAGTCTAAAACTAGAACTGACAACTAGTAATGTACTTTTAAATATACCGTGCATAAATGCACACAGCGAAAATGATTCGACAAAATAAGTCAATGTGTTAAATACGATTTGAATGATCATTTCCAATGGTACGTCACACAAAAAATATTTGTCAAAGGCAAACGTGCGAATAATCTAAAATTAAGAGAAAAAAAGACACGGTTTTTCAAAAAAGAAAAAAAAAACGCTCGTGAATTCTTCAGAATGTAGCAACAAATAGCTACCTGTTGAGCCTGGTGTTGAACCACCTCCTCCGAAATTCGCCCAACCGTACCGTGAAAAATTCCACAAAACTATATCGAATACACGAGGAACCAAAGTGAGTGAAAGTCACGAACGAGAGATAATCGACGAGTACCTCGAGTTCCCAAGAAAATCGACGATCCCTTATAAATAATGCAGTTTCCAAGGCGACACGGGGTGGAGCATTCCTACATGTTCCTCGCTAACGTTGTCCCTTGGAAAGAAGCAGCGGAGAAACGATCGCCCACGAACGAGATGGAGCCCGATGGAGCCCGATGGAGCAACGCGGACAATAGTTGATCGCTCGGTGGAAATTGATTTGCAGGTTGGGGCCCGTGGGCGCGGTGAACGATCGACGAATCGATACACGTTTCGCATACGGAGCAAGAAAGGGAATTAATTGCAACTTTGTCGTTGGGCGAGCGAGCAGCGAGAAATTCGAGTGGATTTCCACGATTCCGACGGGCAACTCCGGATGTAAAGCTTAATTAAACTTCGAAGCGACCTCGTATAAATTTTAATTGCGTCGTTTGTTCGAGTTTGTACGAGTTTGACATCGCCTCACCTTCGATTATCTCTTAAGCTACACGGCTGTATAATTGGCTCGATGACAATTGTGAAGCAATAAGTCTTCTTGTGAGTAAACTACCCACTTTAAACTCTCTTGGATTTTTGTTACCTATTGGAGATATTTTCGACTCAATTTTCAACTAAAGATCTAACGAATGCAAATTAAATATGCGCCAATGATGATAAAATGTGCGTGTACTCGTACGTGAAATAATACGCATCATGTTCCAATATTGGTATTATGGAAATATACAGGGAAAAAATGATTCTATTATATTGAAAAATAAGTTGGAAAGGAAGAGTAAAATTTTTTCATTCGATTTTTCATCCGTTTTCTTTTTAAGAAAATCAAGGAGATTTGACAGAAAGGAATAAGAAATTGTCCTACTTGTGAAAACAAGTCGTAAACGTAGAATAAAATTTTTTTGTACAATTTATCAAGTGCACGTGTATCAAAGAAATATTCTCGAAAATGATGCTTCAAATGAAATTTTCAAAAATTTTCCTTTACATTTTCAACGCGTAGAACAAGTTCTTGTTAATTATTCTTTTCTGTTGCGTCTAAACCAGCCAAATTGGCTAATCAGCCAAATTTCAGTGTGTTTGACAAATCTCCAAATTCGATTTTCTCGAGAACGAAACACCTTGGGAAAAAATTTTATTCCTTACCTTCGACTTATTTTATCATCCCCTCCTCGCTCGAGCTACTGATCCTGTACAATCGCCCGAACAAATTAGCCAACAACCCAGGTCTCACGTTGTCAAATTGTCGCCAAGAACATTCGGAAACTTCACTAACAATTAAAGAAGATTATCTCAACAGTCAACGTGAAAGATCAACGCCGTTCGCCATTATTTGTAATGTGAACGTAAATGTAACAATTTGTCAAGAATTTTGCGCGAGAGGAACAGTCTGTAAAAGAGATCGCAGATCGTAGAGATCTCTCGAGAGGAGCTAATTGCAAGAAATTCGCAAGATCCGAGATAGAGGGACGAAGAGGGAGAGAGAAAAGGAAAACGGTCGAAAGGAAGGCAAACGAAATAAAAACGAAATTAAGGTGGAATAGCCTAGCTAGCTGAGAAAGTCTCGGGGCGAAAATGTTAATTGACGTTGGGATGCAGCGGATGAATCGCGGAGATCCGTGCCTCGCCATTGTGCCATCTCGAACCGAGAGCGTCCTTGTTCCTAGCCAGAAAAGTCGTGTAACGGAAGAGGCAACAATAAGAACGGGTCGCAAAAATGATCTCACGCTGGATTCCCTGCGATGCTCATTGTTCGTTGCGCACGGCCCACGGATCTTTTCCGCGTGAATCGTATCGGACCGTTTGATCGAGAACGAGCCTCGTCCCGAATGCAGATAGCCGGACGGATAAAATACCGGCTCCGTGGAAACTGTAGCTTTTCTTCGGTGGAAAAAAAAAGAAAAAAAGAAGAAGAAGAAGAAAAATATGCACGCGTCTCGCGATTCCCCAACCCGTTATGAATAACTTGGCCGTGTAAATTACAATGCGGGTCACTCGTATCACAACGCAAACACGAATAATTAGATTAGCATCGAGTTGTGCTACCGCCGCTGCGGATTCTCGCAAGGATTTTCGTATTTTCGCGTTACCCGTTTTGCAAGAGAAGAAGGACGGACGTACGTACGCGGTTGCAGAGAGAAGTTGAGCAACGATCTGGGAAAGTTTCTCAAGGAAGTTCCTTTCGGGGGACAAGAAAGTTTTAACGAGATCAAAAAGATCCGCGGCTTCGTCTTATTAGCTTCGCGTTACAATATAACGCTTACAATGTAACGCTAATAACGCTTTTCCAACCAACTCCGAGACCCAGTTTTTCGATATTTTTTCCTCTCGAAAAAAGTTCCATTGATTCGATGAATTTCGCTCGTCCGCGAGCGAAAGAGAGACGAACTGCAACTCGACCGTGGTCTTTCGCTTTCGAAGATCGTCTCTAATTTAATTGGACAAGATCGAGAACTAAAAATAGAGAACTCGCGAAGAATTATGAATTTCTGCAGGAGGATCGCAAAAGGCTTGTCCAAATGGAGGCGACCGTTCATTGTACGTATACACGAATACACGCATACTCGGGTTTCTTGGTTTCTCTACCGACTTGCACAGCCTCTATTCCAAGGATCTGTTCTTTCGCCAAACATGGTCAGAACGCGGCCGTGTCGAACAGTTTTGCCCCTGTTCGTCGTTTTTCGCGAAGCCCGAAAGATCCGCGCGCTCGTTATTTCTTCTAGGAAACCGGCGGGGATCGCGCCGCATTCCGCCGCGCGAAATTTCAGAAAACCAGATCCTCCGGTTGGCTCGAACTCGCGGGCAAGCGTCTCGACTTCGCCGCGTGTTACCTGTTGAACTCGTTAACGTCGACGAGCAAACGAAACGTTGGATTTTTACGCTGGATGCGCGTAGGGACGAAAATGAAAAGCAGTTAGCACGTCTCTCGATTTTTCTCTTTAACGCTAGAACAACCAACGACCGAAGTGTAATATACGATAAAGAACACGAGTTTCTATCGATATACTTTATTAAAAATCACTCGAGTGTCTAATAATACGCTGTTGTAAATGTATAAAATTTCCATAATTTATAATTTTATAATTTTATAATTTCCGTAATTAATATAAAATATAATATAGTGTGTAATTTATAATATTTATAGTTAATAATATCAATTTCCATAATTTATAATTTGATAATTACAGAATTATTATAGTATACGAGTTGGTCATTCTGACCATTTTGGTAGTTCTAGTGTTAACGTGTAGAAAGAAAAGAACTTTTATTTGCAATATACTTTCAGTTTCACAGTTGCATTAAAAATAAAGAATTACTTTTAATTGTTCGTCAAAAGCGAAAATTTCTTTAATAAGTGGGAAAGAAGAGAATTTCAAATAAATATTCCCAGAAAATTTACAAGAACACAAAACATTCCGCCGATGTACATTCGCAATTTCAACTAGCACATCCTGCAGTCTGCTTTCGTCAAATAATGACGATCCATTTTCTTCGTCGTATGACAAATATAGGGGGTGTATGCCCATAAGTAATGCCGTCTTTTTTCAAATTTAACAAACATCGCCATCAACATTTACTCGAAAATCATCCTCATTTTATAAAGAGGGAGTAGAAAATTTGTCAGAGAGACGAACGAAGATTATCGACAACGATGAAGATTATATTCTTATAGATTAATTCCGTCAACTCTTAAATAAAATAAAATTTTATACAGTATTAAAAACTTACTTATATACTTATATACCCATTATTTATGGGCACTCCTCACATTTCGGTCAAGATACAAATAATCTCAACCTAATTGTGCCAATAACAATGAAAAATTGTGAATAATCTTTGCGAAGAAAAGATTGTATAGTAATTCAAAAAACGACGTTATTTAAGTATCGTTTCCGAGAAGAAACCACTTTACTCTTATCCGAGTAGGAGCGTACGCGCGCCACTGTGTACGGGGTGTGAAAAAAGCTTAATACGCGCAGGTTGTTAAAGGCCGGATGGCGCGGGTCGATTAGGAGCCGCGGGCCTGAATTCCGATCGGTTTTTCGGGCCAGTTGTAAGCGGAACTCCCGCGCGTTCATCGGTCTTATTGTCTCCGGGCCCTCCGTGGCGAACCTCAGTTCTGCTCCAGTACTCCTGGGAGTAACATCGCGCACTCCCCGTATCGTAATCCTCTCCGCCTGTTTCTTTCGCCGTGCCGTTACTCCTCGCATCCCTGGAGAAGAAGAGAATCCGCTCGCGCAGAACGAGTCGCCAGGCGGCCCCGGTGTCGATCGGATTCTCGCCGCTCCGATCGATCGAACCGCATTGTTTCCTCCATTTTTCTCCCCTCCTGCCTCTACGTTTCTTCCGTTCGTACCGCAGGAAAAAAGGAAAAATCCTCCTTTCGAACTTCGTCGGTTCGCTCGACGTTTCGTGTCGTGCAGCCGCGCGCAAGGTGACTGTCAGGGGAATAATCGCGTATCGATAATTGCAACGTGCACGCGAACGTGTTCGTCCGTGTTAGCGGCGAAACGAAGAACAGAAGTCGAACGAAGAGCGACGACGTGAAAGCAGCAGGTGGAAACGCTCGCGGCGTTTTCTTTCCGTTTTTCAGGGAACGTGATCGAAGAGCCTCGAGGGAGAGGACGAAGTTGATTCCGTTCGGTGCGGCGATCTTCGAACAACCAGGCTTCGAGCAACCGGTTCCGCGCGTTTAGAAATGGAAAACAGCAGACAAGGACGGGTGGAGCGCGCGAAAGTCGCGATACCTAATCAAGGTATCCGAGGGGTTACCGTGGCCTCTCGAACGAGATGATTTGTGCTCGGCAAAAAGTGGATGAGTGGAGTTTCGAGCGGACGAGGCTCGGCGAGTGGAACAGGTTAGTCGGTTGCCGACGATCCCGTAGGATTCACCGTGATTGTTAAGTGTATTCTTCTCGTTTGTCGCGACGACAAAAAATTCGGATACGAAACCGACGGACGAACCTTGCGGCAGAAACAACCGTCGGAAGATTGAAGAGAAACGAAATCTCGATCGAAACGATTTGTCCAAGTTTCGAAGTCTCGGAGTTGTCCACTCGGGGATCGATGAAACCTTTTCGAAGATCCGTCTCGAGGGAAGGACGTGGAAAACGAATTTGTAGAAGTTGAACGAATAGTGAATAAATAAAAGACGGAATGATCGACGACAGGGAACGAAGGAGGAAGATTTCGGAAGGCTAAAGAGCGAAGGATCGATGTCTGCTCGCGCTCGAGCGGCCTCGAAGCCGTATGATAACTGATAAATATACCGGTCTTGCGGTACTCGCCTAAGAGAATGCGGTTGCAAACACCGAGGGGAGAAAAAAGAACTGCAGTGGTAGATCTTTAATGGTCGTCGATACTTTCGTTTAGAAAGCGGCCGGCCGTGTCAGTTGGACAAAGATTCGCGATCGGGACGCGTCGGTACCCTTGGATCGACACGAACCTGAAACGTCATTTCCACCACCGGCCGTCTGCCCGTTTCGCAAACGGAACGATTCCGATCGATATTTCCCGAAAAAAATGTTCGCTCGGACGCGCGATTCGCGCTGGAATCGACGAGGGGAGAAAGTTTCCACCGCATGAATGAGTAAGTTGCCTCGATTTCTCACTTTTTCGATTGCTCGCTTGTTTCTGGATCTAGTCGAACAAAAATTCTTGAAAAGAACGTGAAGGAACAGCGACTTGATTTCAATATTCCTCGACTTAATATTTTAATATTTTTGAAGACGTTTCTGCTACTCCTTTCTGCTGTTAAATCGTCAATTGACAGTTCTCAGACGAAGAAATTAAAGAATTGCACGAATAGCCTGTGAAAACGAATAACGTTAAACGAATAACGATTTATTCGTGGTTTTGTTTCCGTCGGGATTGATAAGGAATCACCGCGGAACGTCTATCGGGAAATGTTTATGCACCGGAGCTGATAAGGTAAAAGTAATGTTAACGATGTCGGGCCTGCGCTCGTTGACCCAGTTTAAAATGAAATCGCAGGGACAGCTGTTCGTTTGTCGGCATGTAATCTTCTTCCTTTCAAACAGTCCGCGAACAAGTCCGAAGGAGTTTAAATACACTGTGCTCAATTAAACGCAATAACATCGCCCCGATTCATCTCGCTTCCGTTTCCAAGTCGAAAGATCCAATCGAACGATCGGAGAAACGAACGAATTAATTGCGACATCCTTGATTTCTGATTGTCCGAGGACAATTTAAAATTCATCCATCATCTCGTTGCTCGTTTGAATTGAATCGACGCGAACCGACGAGGTACGAGGCAGGTAAATCGCATAAACACGATTGCAAACGAATCAAAGAAACACCGATCTCTTTTCAGGAGTGGAAAATGCAGCTACCAGTTCGGGAGAGGGTCTGGCCGCGCAGAGAAAAGAGGCGAACACGATGGAAACGGTTCGAGATTTCGTTGAGAAGATAGTGGTAGGCTTGATCGGCAACTTGGACGATACGCCGATCCATCGACTGTACGATCATCCGTCATGTAAGTTTAAACCCGAACGAATAATCTTCTCTTCTTCTTCGCTCTTCACTTCAAAGTCGACTGCTACGTGTAACGACGAACTTTTTTCCCGAAACCGGCAGTGGATTGAGAAAAGGAACAGCGAGGAGAAATTACGAATAAATATTTTTGTACGATGCGTGTCTCTTCTGATGGTTTTTTTAACGAGCGTGCAAGCACGCGCATCCGGCGTCTAACCAAACAATGCTGCCATCTGCAGAGGAAGCTCAACGCACGTTGAAACAAGAAGAGAGACGCGTCTGGAGAGCCTCGAATTCCTTTCTCAATCGCCGCGGCAATATCTCTGCTCGCTTCGTATCTGTTACTCACTTGACAATTAACTACCGGTCGTCTCGATCCGCTTTTTTTCATCTGTAAAACGCGCCACTGCCCGGTCGGCAATTAAATGTCGGGTATCTCGATTGCTTCTTTGACGCTCGGTTGCTTCTTGAGCAAAAGTTACGAGAAAACGACTGTGCCTGTATACAGGACGTTTCACTTTGCCAAACAGCTTTGGAAACTGTGGTCGAAAATCAAAAGTGCAAATGACAAATAATTCTGGAACATTTTCGACTATTGGCTTCGATATTTTACGTAGTAATTGCTGAATTTCTCAAGTTATAAGCATTTCTCAGTATTGTAAATAACGTTCTATGCAAAACCAGTTGCAGTCAGGAGAATGTAACATGTACTCGATCAAAGAACCAATCGCCACATCAATTTCGAATTACTAACGTTTCCCCGCTCGAGCTAACTAACGCTGGTTACTAGATGACAAGCTTTTGGAAAGACATGTTGCACCCTTGGTAGACGCGCTCTCACGCTTGGCGATGGCCCTGCAATTCTCTTTAGAAAGTAAGTACCCCTCTACCTATGTTCGTACCGTCCGAAATGAAACACACCTGTAGAACACACATTGTTTCATCCCACGATCAATTACACTTGTTCTACGCGTTTTATCAAGCTACCGTGCATACAGGACAATCCAAAACTTCATTTGACGTATATACTCGTCGTGTAAAATAAAAAAATTGCCATTTACTTTGGAAACTCCAAATTTCAATAAGAAGAAATAAAAGTGTCATTTGGTGGTACGTTTCTTCCTTTATATTAACAATAAAACTGCTACGTATGTTACAAAAAAAAGTTTGATCATTCTCTTTGGTATATCCATATTAGTGTCTACAAACTGGGTTGATTATTTTCTCCGATGCATCGGGTATTCTCCAATAACAATTGACATAATATAAATGAGACGTGCGAACTATGAAGGCCCTTAGTAATTTTTGATTCGTTGCAAGAAGGTGATACCTTAATTTTTTTCTTCCTTAATTTTTCTCGTTTATGAATTTTATCTTTTTAAGAAACAAATTTTTCAACAAGGAACTGTTAATTTTTTTTCTATCAAGTAAAAATGTAATCCTTTCTCGTTTTGCTTTACTTTTTTCGTAAAATTCGTAACGGGAGCATTTGTCCCGCGTTTGGCGTGTACACTCGTCATCGCTTGATTTCAATTACGCGTGGGGGATTTTAATTGCTTCATTTCAAGGGATTTTTAAAACTAAATTCCACAGTCAACCGGTTAAAGTCCGCATACACCCGTTTTCAAAGTAATAGGCGCGCGCGCATGTGATTTAGGATGATCGCAGCGACGTAGGACGGGTTGCCTGCCTCGGGCGCCACTCCGCTCAAATAACACACATGTAGGATCGCTTTTTACAAACATAGTACGCGCAACATAGCATCCTAAGGCACACGTTTCGCCTGACTTTTTCATCGATTACATCTGCCGCTGTATTCCAACGTCCCGTGTCTTGCAGCCATCATCACTCCACCGTGTAATCTCGATGACCCAATATGTACTTTGTTTTGCTCGATAGAATCCTTTCTCCGGCTATTATATAATGCCTCCAGCGGTGACGACCAATTCACGTCACTGCCGATTAATAATCGATTAGAATGTAAATGTAAGAACGAGAGAAAAATTCACACCGCGTGTGGCCTTTTTGTTCTCATTTCAATCACGGTGACGTTCGTCCATCAATGGCGAACGTCAAACGACCTAGCTCCGGAGAGTTACATAAGCAGCACAGAGATCATTATTATCGCTGCCGGTCTCTGTTCGATGATTCAGTGCGCGTTTCTTTTACCTTCCCACGAGCCCGCCCGGTATCCTTCGAAAGAAGCCGATGCAACCGTAAAACAGAGACGAGTCTCGTCTTATCGTTCTCTTTGGGAAGAATCTTTCTGATTATTCTGAGTAGAATTACATTAATCGTATCTTACATGTAGGTAAGAATTTGAGAGAAGAAAAATGTAAAGTTCGATGGATAATCGAAGAAATGTAGTGCAGCCGATCTTTGTCTTAAACTGAGAAAACTGCTAAAAAATTAAAGTTAAACTTTCTCGTTTCGAGAAAACGAAATTAAAAGATCGAACAAGGTCGGGAAGAAGCGATAATCCAGAGAAATCTATTTTCACACTATCGATTTTCATGCTGTTAAAATCGGGATAAATTCGATCTTCTTTAGGCATCCTTTATGTGATCTTCTCCCTGCTGAAAGGGACCTCCGATCGGGCAGAATGATTTATAACTCGAGAATGAATCTCCTGAAGGAAAGAAGGTGAGAAAAAGAAATTGTGTTGGAAAATTCATCGTCACGACACGCCATTGACACGACTCAAATTAAACTTAAAAAGTAACAACATGTACATTGTGTGAAAATTTTCGTACGTTTCTTGACTCGTATTCGCGTTGACCCCGTAGACGCAACCCGTACAAGTAGGATACCGTTCGAATAAATTGTCAGACGCACAAAAGCCGCGCGTGTCAAGAGCTGCTGCGTATGAAACATAAATATTTGCATGGAAAAGCGATCGTCGCGTGAAACGCACGTGTAAAAGCCATACAGGCAACGTGTTGTACTCGTTTTGCGTATGCTTTACATAGAACTTCTACCAAATGATTAAGTGAAACTGACGTTCAAACTGGCGCTTACGATTCTCAAATTACGATATTCGGAAATTATCTTCAGATAAGGAGATAAAAAATACAGAATAATTTGAATTAGAAATTGACGTCTGTAACGTAACGACGGATAAATAGTTTTTTATCGGCTCGTAAAAAAACTCGGCTGATATTTCCAGAATAATTTTCTTCAATCATCATTCGTCAGCATCCTTACATTACATTTCAAAGTCTGCGCGCGATATATTTCAAAGTCATTACGCGACTGAAGGTTATCGTTTCGTCAACTGAAACTCGGGTGATTTATCGTCGAAAATTATAATTCGTAATTAATTGTTCGTCGAGTTCCCTCGATCCCTGCTTCAGAAAAGTACACGCTATTGTAATTTTTTATTGTATTTTGCGACAATTACTTGGCCTTTGTGACTTTTGTACACGTTACTCTCCGGCAAGTGAATCATTCTTGGATCGAAGGACGGCTCGAAGCACGGAACAATGGTGGATATAACGATTTCAGGACAATAATCTTAAACCGGAGAGCTCGTTTATCGGTTGCGTAAGAAAATGAGTCAGGTGCTAGAGAAAAGCTTCGGCTTATCGTTATTCCGGAAAAGATCGCTCGTTTTGTTTCTCTGCCGGCGAGAATCGCTGATTAAATGCACGTCGGACGTCACCAGGTGTAATTACATCCATTTCGCAGGAGGAAGATACATCTGTGTACTTTCGATACGAAATTGTTGGCGTTTCATTGTTTCAAAAATTCCATTGGGAATCAAAGGTAGCGCGCGACTTCGAACTTATTGGAGCGATTTATTGGAAGAAAATATGTCCCGGCAGTCAACAGACCTCGATTTATATTCTGCATCTCAATGAAATCGAGAAAATTCTAGAGCCTGACATTTATAAATTCATAAATCATATATCCTGTTTTAATATTCGAACTTTTGCGTACCTTTTTCTACAATACGGTTGCACTTATAGTTGCATTGTCACGTTTGATAAATACGATTGTAAATTTCACGCACGAATATTATTATCAAGCGGTAATTTTAAAATTGGACTTTTCGTTCCCTATTCTTACACGTGTTAAACTCCGATAAACGAACGAAGCTCCATCAGCTCAATAGATACAAATCACTCTGTTTTGTATTCACTTGAATATTTTTCATAAATAGCTGAATCAGCCCCGAGGCACCTTCACAGATAGAATGAATATTCAATATTCTAACAAAAACGTTTACTGACGCAATTGTTTACAGAGCAAAATACAGTTGAAATAACTTCGTGATTTGATTTTCTTGTAACTTCTCATACCGTTCGAAATAGAAGAGGTCAAAAATCAAGAAGATCGATTGCACAAGTGGACAAAAAATAGAAAAACACGTTCCTATTAGCAAACATCTTTTTTCTTCCAGATCGTCATCTTGAAATTTGCATTATTATACATTACAAGCTGCATTCGATTCGCAAATTCACGCAGTATTCTTAAACGAGCGTCGTATCTTATCCTTACGCTCGTGTCACATGTAAAAATAGAATTCTCACTGATAGAAAATAATCTCGCAAGAAATGAATCGTTCGTTTCTTTCCAAGAGATTTCAGCTCGACTTTCCAAGAAGCTCGAGATAGCTCGTGCATCGAAAATACTTCGGTGCTTCGGAAAGAAACGCGTCCAGCAGACGACGTGTGTCTCGGAAGAGGTGTCTGCCGATTTTAGAAAATGTAGGTTCCCTCGCAAAAGTATCCCCCACTAAAAGGAAGCCGTACAGAGCGGCGTATGTGGGGTACACGTCGGTCGCGTATCAGTTTGCCGCTTCAGCAAAGGCTCAGTCGCGAGCGGCGCAGGCCTGCGATTACACACACACATCGGCGGCCAGCGATTTCGCCGGTTCGACGATCGGCCGATTCGTTGCTTCCGCGTCGTATTCCGATCGCCTGGCGCCCGATCTTTCGATCGAAAACCCGATTCAAGTAAAAATCAAATTACATAAACAATATTACGTAAACAAACAACTGTCAACTCGCGCTGTGACCGATCGAGAAAATCTACCTGTTTTGAAAATTCCGCCACGCAACTGCTACAAATCCAACCAGTGAGAAAGTGAGATCCAAGTGTGTTTCGAACGACGCGCGCGATCTTTGGATTTAACGGAGGAAATAAATAATCGTAAGACAACAAATGTCTGAATAATTGAACGTTTCGTTCGACGGGAGATAGAGGAGGCTCGACGATCGTCAAATTGATGTCGACGTTTCGAAATTAATGATTTTCGAGCGTAAAGGAAACTGTCGAGTTTGACTCTAGTCAGACGCTGCGTACGTAATTGCAGTCGCTGTCTTCGATTTAACGTTTATTACGTTAATTGCGCCCTTGAGAGATAAGATAGCAAGAGGGAAGGTGCGAAGAGAGAAGAAGCCGACTCGCGATCCGCGCTCGAATCAATAAGCGCTGGTTCTCGCCGCGTTCTCGTCGGCCTGGCTTTTAATTACCTCCTTCGCGAGTGAATGGAGCCTTCTAGCTTCCATGGTGATGTAAACACCGGTCTCGTTCGGACTTATCGCGATTACCTGCAGTAATCCGTGACGACGTTAAAAGTTTCAGAACTTTTTTGTTTCTCTTAATCTAATCGTTGGTCCGGCGAACCGTGTCTATCGTGCCTCGAGTTCCGATTAACAGTTTAAACCGATTGCGATTTACTCGAGTTTGTTTCATTTCGGCATTGTAAAGAGGCGAAACAAGAATTTTGAGGTTCCTGAAGACTTTGACGAAGCTTCAGAAGTTCCGAATCGAACTGATTTGAAATAATACTTTTACCTGCTGTATAGACGACGTCTTGTAATTGGCTTCGATAAGAGGCACGACCGAAGCCATGCCTCGACCGTTCGATTCTAACTTTGCGGTGGCTTTGAAATTTCTTTCAATAATTCTATAAATATCTTAAGGATTTTCATTTTCGAACAACTTCTGTTCTTTCATTATTTTTCTTCTTATCGTACATCTTAATTAGGGAACGCAGATCGAGTTCCAAGCAAGTTAAATTAATAGAAGAAAATATCAAGACGACGGTATTATGCAACAATCACCGCGGCAAATTACGACGATTGCAGGTATTAAATGCTCTCTGAGTGTGTTTCACGCCGTTTAGTTACAAAGAACACGCAGTTCGTGACAGCGATTTGCGCGGGACGGTGTGATTCGGTTAATCGTATCGCGAAACGTATAAAATTGCAAATGAAACCATCAACGACTTAATAACCTCCCTTTGTTTCTAATTTATTCTTCTGAATAAAACAGACGAATAAATTAGACTCGGTGTTCTCCAAATGAACAGAAATGTTTATATTGTACGTGTTACATTAGAAACACTTTTGAGAGCTAGGGTACATTAGAAACATTACATTAGAAACACTTTTGAGAGAGTACATTAGTGTCGTGACGAGTAGACTGCAAATTTATACTTTGATAAATGGAAGAATAATCTCGGTGAAGAATAATTATTTTATACATCAAATATTGTAGAAAGCGCTGCATTTTGAACAGATTTTATACATTCTTTCGTATTTAGTGCAATATTAATAAAATAGACAAATTAGATCAAATGTGTTCAAAATGAACGCACGTATCTTAGCTCGCGAAAATATTTGCATTTTATGTGTTATAGTGAAAAAAATTTCAGATTTTATTAGCACCGTGACGACTGTAAATTTATGCAAATTAATTTTTATGCAAATTTATTTTAGAAAATACAAAGTAAACGTTAGACTTTGGATGTTCTCTCGTTAGTACGCTCTCTCTACAGTTCCATGCAACTTTGTACTTGAAAATTCCTGTTCATGTGCACGAAGAACTGCAGTCTAATGTCAGTTACAATTATCGAGTTGTTTTTCAAAGAGAACGTCACGATGTCGACAAAGCCGCGAGTAATTATCGATGACGATAATAGTAATGATAGCACGGATAACCTACTGACTGCAAACGCGTATAAAAAGATTCGCGCGTCCCGAACGAGAAGCTTCAAAGTTCAGAGGATCCTGGTCAGACAGCTATTCAAATGAGAGTTTAAAGGTTCTCGCTACGTCTATCGTTCGATTACGTACGTCCGCGCCGTGCACGTGTTCCCGCGCTCGCGCATGCGCACAGCGTCCTTTCGGTCCGCGTATAAAAACGTATATACAGCCGCGCGATTGTTTTTAATTGCGAATTGTCAAAGGTGTCGAAAACACTGCTCTTTGTTGTTCTTGATGCGAGAAAATTTTATTTCTCGTCGTCTATAACAAGGACTTGTCGCTTGCAACGATCCAAGACTTCGAAAGTTTTCGCGATTATCGTCGGGAAAAGGTGAATGGTGGAATTTGGTACGAAGACAAGTTCGTAATTTTGTTCCTCAATAATCAGAAATTACCCACATTCTCGACGCGCGTGAGAACTTCCGGTATCGGTCGATCATGAGAAAACGAGAAAGTTATACCTGGTAGGAAATATATTCGTAGAAGCGTTCTTCGTCGGACGATCGTCGAGATCTCTCTAATTATATCTAAGCGTCTGGTAATAATTACTCGGTAAACTAATTAAGAATATACCGTAGTTACGATAAGTCTGCTCCAACGTCAAGACGTGGAAGCAGAGGTTTGCAAGCCTGTTGAATCTTTTTCCAGATCGCTTTGATTGAGGGAATTCTCGTTCGGACGAGAATTATATCGAGTGTTACCGGAATACTGACTGTAATGATAAAAATAACGTTGCGTCGAAAGTGCGAGCAAACCGTTTGCTAGGCTTATCAGTTCGGTGATACGATGTGAAACGCGTGATAAATGTTGCTGGAACTCACCGCGGAGATGCTGACGCTGATCGGCGGCCTGATCGTCGCCTATTTCATCTACGTGCTCCTCGCCGTACGAAATGGTAAATATTACCGATTTTTCCTAATTTGAGATTGATTCAGCCACTAAACGGTAGAACGCACAGGTATTGTTAGAAGAAAGTAGTGGGAGAGTACAGTTTCGATTCGCGTGAAACTTACGACCACTTCACTTTCGATATCGACACTCTCTACCCGACAGAAGCGATCTATTAAATGTTACAAAAAGTTTCCAAGTTTCTCGAGCGTTCACCTCGAAAGATATTTATTAGCCGATTTCATTCAAATTCATATTTTATGATCGCTAAAAAAAAAAAATACAACTTGAGAAGAAATTTGTTCCACTTATCAAATGTGATAAGGTAAGATATGTACTTTGCATCTTATTTTTTATATATTTCGTACATGTTATATATTTCCCGTGAATTAGGAATTTAATTGCTAACGAGCCAAAGGAGAAACTTTGGACAGAGCGTAGGATGCACGAAGTTGACTGATTGTAAAATTCTGATCCAGATTGCATTCGCGAAAGTAGCATCGTTTGCGCAGATTGCGGTTATTGTAAATTGTCACCGGCGAACCGTCCGCGCGTCCCTGGCACGATTCCTCGATTGCACGTAACAATCTGCCACGAGAGGATCTCCCTCCTTTTACAATTTCACAGGACATTCTGTAATAACGTTTTACAGATGTTTCGCAAAGGAAACGTTGAGAAAATCGGGGGAAAACCTCGTGTTCCGTAGCACGTCCTCCTAGGAACCGGTGGGCTAATCATAGTAGACCACTGTAATAATTTTTCTTCTTAAATCAACTTTGTACTTTGTACTTTGTACTTTGCAATCGCGCTTTACATTGGCAAAGAATTTATCCAGCGACCTTCTTGCTGTAATTCTTTTCGTTAAATAAATTCTTCGTATCTGTTATTCGTAGTACCTGTTATTCGATATTCACACGTGGATGATACTAAAGCTTATGAAAAGAGAAAAAACAGAAAATTCAATACGATATCTCGCTGGTAACAATCGGCGTGTTATTGTCACCGATTCGATTATGATCGATTGCGATCGATTCGAAGGCACCACGATAACACGTGTATTCAATAGGATCACTAGATTACCACGAATCGTCGCCAGAGGAATCGTACGTACGTACAATTCTTCCATTTCGTGTAATTTAATATTTCGTTCTCTCGTGCACGTCGAATCACTTTTTTTTTTGTTTCGTCATTTTTATCAAATACATAATAATCCCACGTTTTGCGCAACAACGTACGTACCACGAGGCCGAACTGATTTAGGTTTGAGAAATATCGTGCGATTCGGAACGTTTCGCGATGGAAGTATCGAAGTTTTTACACAGTATCGTTCAGTGTACATTGCGAGAGATGAAGAGATCAGCTTCTTTTTTCAAATTCCGAAGGATTTTCCCAACTTTTCACAAAGGGAATCCGAGTGTTCATACATTTATGTTAAACCTCGTCGAAAGATGCAGAGATATTCAAAATACAACATGTCGAATGTACACTGTCTGATGTCAAGTGCTCATTACAATTTATAATGTCTTACTACAAAGAAGCGATGCCTTTGTCCGCGTTCTGTTTCATTGGCTGAATTTGAACATGAATCCATAATTTACTCGTGTAATAGGAAAATTGAACAATGAGCACCTTCCAGGAGTTGAAATGGGCTGTGGCATTAATTGACTAAATCAGTCGTTGAACTACAATTTATAAATACAGAAGCTGCTTCATTATTTTATTATTCTCGTGCAAATGACAAAACTCGATTCGTATATATTCTCACTAAGTTCTCTGATTAAAAAAAAAATTTCGTAACCCTTATCTTGAAAGAAATTACCGTAATCTCCGCCTCCCTCCCCTTTTTCTTTACAAAGAACGTCTCAGACTACGCTTGTGACATTAAAATCGAAATCCATCGGATCTCAAAGTCCAAAGTCATCGAAGCTCGCCTCGATGTCATCGTTTAACGAAATATTAAATTAACGTGTCGGCGAGGCACGATTTCCCTCGATCGATCGCGATAGCACGTCAATTTGACACAGAGAGAAACCTTTCTGCGATCGCGATTACGCCCCCTGCGGAACGATAATCGCTGTAATTTCGTTACGTCAGAGAAGGCTGCACAGTTTCGCGCGTATTTTCGAATCGCGACTCGATTTCGCCGATCGATCGTCGCGTTTCACAAATCAGAAATGAAGCGTTTCAGGCGATTTCGTTCCCCTCGCCGCTGGCGTATCGTCCATTAGAAAGTTTGGAAAAACAAAGCGAACCGGCAGCGCGTACAAAGAAAAAAAAACGTGCAATCGATCATCGATACCATCGTTCCTCCAAGGCAGCGTTCTTTCACATGCACATCACAGTTTTATCGATGCCACAGCTGACTGGCCGTTTACGTCAGTTTCTGGATATTTCCGAGCGGAATGATCGAAAGTGAGAAGGACAGGCAAGAAAATGCACGAAGAAGATTTTTCGAAGAAAAAGTTACCGACAGGCGGAGATAATAGACGGGAAAATGGATCTTTTCACGGTCTTCGTTGGTGATGACCTTTCGCGCTTGAGACCAAATTCCCGGAAGCCAAATCGATCGACTTCGTTACGCAATTTCTTGAATTCATTACGCAAGTACGCGATCGACATTCGATACTCGGGAAAGAAGTGACTCGTTGCCATAAATGAATATGTAAACGTAAAATTTAGAGAAATAATGTCTGTTGCGGCTTTGATACTTAATATTCGATATTCAATATTTAACGAAGAGAAGAAAAACCAAGTGAGAAGAATTAAGAAAGGAAAGCTATTTATCGATGGGATTCCAGAACGATGGCCGAGTGACGAGAAAAGTCTAGAATTCGATTAATATTTAATGCTCGATGTTCGATGTTCAATGAAAAGAAGGAAAAAAAAAGTCAGGAAAGGAAAGGTATTTGTCGACGGGATTCCAGAACGATGGCCGTGTGACGAGAAAAATCTAGGATTCGATTAATTGAAAGAAGGATCCTGTGCCACGGCGCAGCTAATGAATAGCCAATGAAGATTGTCGAGCGAACCGGCGATAGCTAAGTAGGCAGGAAATAAATGTAGGCGACCTTCACCTTCTAGCGAGAGATCAGGGTTAGAAAGCTCATCGACCGTCGGAATCTGTGCGTCTGATACACGGAATACTTCGTGTCGCAGAAAGTCTTTCTAGTCGAGCGGGCTGATGCAAGTCGGCGTTAGTGCTAAACTTAGACTTCAGCGAACGTTAACGAACGCGAATGGAACTTAAATAGAGTCGTGTGTTAATCGCGGAGATAACGAACAACCAGTCACATTGTCAATTCTCCGTTTGAACGTTTCATCGAGAATTATCGCGGTGATCAATCACTGGAACGTACTTGAGGAAATCCATTCGATGGCTGCAAAGGAGGCAAATAGTCAAAGGAAATTTCTCCGACATCCATGGTCGTCAATATTTCGTAGAGCTTTGGAAATTATTTTATGACGCGCGTTATGTCTCGAAATTTCATTAGCTTGACACAGCATAGCAAAGTAATGAAATAATGAAAGATGAATCTGATATTTAATTTTATTATAATTGCATAGGTAAAATCTGAAAAAAAAATATATATATATATATGACTGTTGTTCTATATAAATTTTCAGATTGGTCTCCATTTTTCAAATTTTTATAATACGAGTATAAAAGTTCTTTGTGATAAGTAATAAAATATGCTTCCTGCGAGATATCTGTTAACGGAACGAGCAGGTTATTAACTTGACCAATTCCAGCTATCTAACCGGTTGAACAAACACGGCATAAATCATCGGAGACTGTCGCAGCTCCAAGTTTCCCGCGAAAAGAGTTCAGCAGGTCGTACCCGTCGAATTTCTCTCGGTCGCGCGCAAGCGACCAGGCAAAAGAAGAATGAGGAATTGCTGACAAGGTCGAGAGCTGGTGAAATTACCTTGGCTTGGCTGGCTCGTACACGGCCAAACGATACGCTCATCGCACCGAACCATTATCAATACCGTCGATGACTACCGCGTCGATGAAAGTACGCCATCGTGCCAGCGCGCTCTTTTCCTGTTCTCTCTTTCTCTCTTCCCCGTCGATCCTTTCGCGTCATTTATTTCCTTTTCGATGAGATTTCTCCTCCAATCAAGATACTTTTCTCGAATGTTCGTACGTTTTCCTCGTATTCACGCATGGATAGGTTCGCACGAGGGACGTTTGGGACATTTTTCAAAATATGTTTCCGACAGAAATTCGAGTCATCGTCTAGAGTAAACACAGTGCTACACCCACCGCAGATTTCCCCCGACATCTACACCAATTTCTCTTTACTTTGTTCCTTATCGTAACACTTGTATCAACTTTTAGAGAAACGAACGAATCAAAACCTAAAACGCAACGTCTGAAACTAAGATGACTGATCGATGAGACGAAATTGGTTGAATGTTAAACAGAGTTAATTAAACTGGTCAGTGAAAGAAAAACTTTGAAATGAAATTCGGGAAAATTTGCAGACAAACCGAGCACGGATTCGCCGACGATGGCGCACACGGCGCTGCGCGAGATCGTGGAACGTGCCGTGGAGGAAGCGAGGAAGTTGCCGGGCCTCGGTGGTTCCGGTGGCACCGGAAAGACACCAGAGGCGCGAAACGTCGCGGAGAACAGTTACGAGGACGTACTCGCCACCGCGATACTCAACAAGGTTGCAAAATATTCACTTCTTCTCTCGAAGTCTGATCTCTCTTGAGAGAGAGAAAGAGCGTCCTCTCTCTCTATCTCTCTCTCTCGAGGGGCTTGGACTGCAATACGCGGAATTCGTGGCGGAATCGCTCGTGGATCGAGCGAGAGAGGATAAATCGATGAGCAAACGTTGGATTTTCTAGGTCATCGAGAAATTCCAAAAGGAACAGGTGGACGGCAATAGCAACGTTCTCCCAGGGAAACCGGTGTCTACTAAGTGCGCGCTAAGTATGTTGAGAACCAATTGCAAAAGAAACAATTTAAAAAAAAAATGATCGAATTGACTGTGAAATTGACTGTGAAATTGACATTCGGCTTTCGTGCAATTAATATCGACCTCGTGATGGATATTAATTGCATGTAGTTTTCCGTGTACGACGAGTCAACTCATCGTCACAAAATTGCTTTTCAAGACGAGACAACTCTCGTTGTGGAACTTTCAAAGTGACGCACGTAGATTTGAACGCGCGCGATCGATCGTAGAGTAAGTTAACTCCGCGATGCAAGGGAAATGTAGGGAAGAGGGTGAAAGCAATTCACCATTCGTACTTTGTGTTTCAGGCGAGAGCGAGGCAGGCCTCGACGAAGGTGTCGAGGAAGGCTGCAGCAGCTTGGAACCGCTGTCTCAGGACGACTGCAGCAGCGACTGCAGTGCGTCCTGCTCGAGACGCGTTAGAAATCAACCGGAGCCATTATCTCTCACGGTAGGCGATCCTTTTATGGCGAACGTCGCTTCTAACCTTGACGGAACCATCGCGAATGAAACGCGAAAACTGTTCCGCGGAAACGAATGCCGTAACTCGCTCGTTCGATCCTTTTAGATCGCTCGAAGTCGCACAACTTCAATTTGAAATTGAACCAACAGAGATCAACCCAACACGTTACATCGTTTCGAACGATCTATAATAACAGTAATATTAAATAAATTAAGCGTTTAAACGAAGCGTTTCGTGTAATTTTTACAACAGTTTGTAAATGCCGCAGGTAATTTGTGGTCGATAAGCGCGTTACTCGCGAATGATAAGCGACGGAAGTGGAACCGTATGCCCTACTTTGAAATAGACATTCAACAAGAAAGAAAATAAAAAGACACGAGAATTTATAAACCGTGTTTATCGTTGATTATGATTTCTTAACGCATTTCGAACGTTCCAGATAGAGGAGAGGATAGAGGAGGTGACGACGTATACGTCCGACGAGGATCACAGGGAGAACGATGTCTTGCCCATTAAGAACGCCCATCGGGTTCCGTTTCCTGAACTCGGAATGGACATTATCGATCGTGAGTACCACGTCATTTACCCAACTTCCATCGCTTGAGTAATTGCTTGTGCGTTGTTCATACCTCTACGATCGTTTCCCCCCCTTCAGAACTTGGATCACGAATAAAATTCTTTCGGAGTGTGCAATATTTCTTGCTGATGGTGTAGAAAAAGTGTCGCAGTTCGGCATACCGTTGAGTGTCCCTCCATCACTTGCATTTCAATCTTACTAACGCTCGTTCAAATCGAACAGCAATTTATCGAATAATTTCAAATTACGTATCTGTACAAAAACCTGGTGTGGCTGACGAGTAAAAAAAAAAAGTGATCGTTCGGTGCAGTACGGAACGAATTGAGAAGCTCAACTCGGGTGTCTCAAATTTTTGTTAATTACAGCCTCTCAAGAATCGGACAGTCAGGATGAGCCGGACACGCCAAGGACGCACATAGGTTTAGTCTCGCCGATCGAGTCCTGGGAGGAGAACTGGCTGTTCCAAAAGAAGAGAGTTCAGACCCAGGCTGACCCCGTGGCCATGTTGGTGCCTAACCCCAGCGCCGATTTCAAAGCCCTGATCGGCGACAAAGACGCGGAGGACACGTCCGATTTGTCCGAGTGCTCGTCGGCACAGTCCGACGAGGAGATCGAGAAAGAGTTAATGGAAGCGATAAACAACGTCGTGCCACGATCTCCCAGGAAAAAGGAGTTCGAAAATGATCTGAGCTACTCGAATTCGTCGGACCTCGACTTCTCGTCGAAGGAAAATGCTGTGAATTCAGTTTCCAACGGTGTATGCGTGTATGACGAGAAGAAGAACGAAGAAAAGACTGACTGGAGGAAACTGGAGGAAGAGAAAGAAGAAGGTTACAAGCAGAATCGAAGCGTGGAAAGAAACGAAGAGGTCGAGGAGGAGCAAGTCAAAAGGAAGCTGGAGAGAGTCGAAACTGTTCCAGAATCAAGAAATTTAATTGGTAACGGTTTGACGAAGGCAGAAATGGAGCGACGAACGACGAACTTGGACCTTCTATCCAAGGAAGATAAAAGGGATTCGATCAACGATGAATTGAAGAGAAACGAATTGGACAGTCTATCGAATTCCGTCAATTCGAAGAGCTTCACGGTTATTGCGTCTGATGAAGATGCGCTGGAAGATGTGCCAAAGACACCGACACCCACGCCAACGAGGATTTCCATGCTGGAAATTAATCTGGAGAACCCTCGCAACGGGGAAACGTACATCTCGCAGGAAAAGATCGTTCTGAAGTCGTTGGAATGTGCAAAGAAGAAGCTGATGGCCGTCAATGACGATGACGCGGAAGTATTCGAAGACGAGGAAGCGATGTCTGCTCAACGAAAGGTCGATTTTCATGGTAAATACTTTAACAATACAGCCATCTGTTGTGAAAGTTTATGCGATATATAATTTATTTTATAATTTTAAATATATATATATATATATATAAAATTGCAATTGGTTTCGTTTTTGTCCGTGGACATCAGCCGAGGATATTCAGCAAGAAAGCGAATACACCGAGCATTACGACATCGCGACGCAGAGGCACTTGGACAGCTTGACGAAGTCTGAATCATTGGAGTCCACGCCGTTGACGAATTCCTCCTTGGAGAATAACGAAAGGTAATTCATTAATTAAATTTCCCTTATTAAAGATCCAGATCGGATCACGACTCGGGTGATTCATTAATTAAATTTCCAATCGGTCGTAACAACAAAAGGAATTGATACTGTCGAGTCTTTTTCTCTTCGATTCGAAGGAAAGAGACAGAGTCGGATTTCGGAAGTGAAGGAAAGTTTGAAAGAGTAATGTTGAAAGAGATTTCTCGATTGTTTCGCGTCGAGAAGTATCGAAGCCAGGTTCGTTCCCTAACGTCAGCGTTCGCAAACGCGGTCCGCCGAGACACCGTAAAGAACCGTTTCTTCCTGCCGATGATACTGTAACAAACTTTCAATATTCCACTGTGCAGCAAGTGCCGAGAGGCTGTGGCGTTTGCCAAAGCTGAATCGGCGTCGCATCTGTCCCTGCAGAGCAAGGATCCGGAGGCAGAGGATCGACTCGGCACCCCACCGAGACCAGGTGATCAAACTCACGCACCAATCGCGCTTTCTAACAATTTAAACGATCCTCATCACGGTGTAATGAAACGAACAGGTACGATCGCCGAACGCGAGCACAGAAAGTGGGAAAATGCGCCGCCTATCGAGAACAATCCCTACAGCCAGGAGAATATCCAAAAGAGGCTATGGGAGAGGCAGTACTCGAGGAGATCGTCAGACATTCCCGGGTAAGATTTATAGTAATCCCTGCGCTCCGTGAATTTTCCAACACCGTGATTTTCTATAAATGACATTCTCTTTGTATTTCAGAATTCACACCGAATTGCCGAAGAGCAACGGAGCGGATTTGGATGTCGTGCTGACGCCCCATGAACCGGACATCAAAAGGTATTAATCCACGATTCTGCCAATTAACTTTATATATACACATACATACATACAGACACATACACACACACACACACACATATAGACATTTATAGAATTAAACCCTCTCCACGCGAAATTCCTCAAAGTTACAACGAAAGAATCTCTATAGAAAAATAAATGTATAATAGGTTCGGCAGGGACTATTACATCAACGATTCAAGATCGTCAGGCAACGAGAAGGGGAGAAGATCGGCGGTGTCGAGCTCGAGCAGACCGAGCAGCTCGTTGTCCCAACGATCGAGCTCCAACGGGATAGCGGACCAGGATCAACAGGTGAGTTTCCAGCTCGAAAAGTTCGAGGAGGCTTCCCTGCGCGGCAGTCTTTCTAGATGGACCTATCGCGATCCGTGCTCCAGCTCGCAATTTGCCGTCAACCCTCTTCTGCTTATGAAGCTCGATGTATCAACGGAACCATCCGACCGTGATCACGAAAAGATCGACCGCTCGAACGAAACGTTTCTACGTAGCGATATTCCGGACGGCGTAGAACGTGCAGAGAACGTGACAGGACAAATTGAAGAACAAATCGAAACAATCGTAGATAATAACAAAGAAGCTGAATGTTTTAACATCAACGGCCGCGATGATACCGAGTCTCTTCTACCAGCTAAAGATGACATTCTGAAACTTACATCGGACGAACTGTCGCGAAAGGTCGCGTACAATCCGCTTTACGAACTCGAGAAGAATCAGAGATCGGATCACGACTCGGGAACGTTCTCCGTCGACACGAGCCACGCGGAGGATAAAAAGCAGGACGAGGATCGTTGGAGGAGATTGTGGATCGATGACGATCAAGAACGATCGAGCACAAGGAACGAGCAAATTCTGTCGTTGAATGGAAAGAGATACTGGACCCTAAATGGTTGCAAGTATTACACGTTCGGAGGGATAAAGAATTCTTTCGGCAAGAACGTGGAAGAAGATTCCGACGAAGACTACTCGAAAATGGAAGTACGCGACGAACCGTCGTTCGATATCGTCGATTTCGGTAAATTCAAGTTCCAGACGTTCGGCGGTATAAAGAAGAGCAAGAGGATCGATGGGAAAGGGATTCCCATGTACAGACGGGTGACACTGACGATGAGATCGAGTTACAAAAAGGCCCAAGGGATGAGATGGACGCACAGCGATTCCGTCTTGTACAAACTTGGATCGGACGAGAATGTGGATCGACAGTCCGATTGGCAGAGCGATTACGAAAGTGACAGCACCGAGGAGAAAGACAAGACAAAGTATCTCGACGTAAACAAGAAAAGGAAGTGCAATAATAAGTTGTACAAAAGACAAACGAAGACCGTGTATTGTTCGTCGCGTCGATCGTCATCCTCGGACGAGTCTTGGCAGGACGAAGACGAGCAATCGACTTACAAAATGACGAATCGAAAGTTCCTGAGGGACACGTCGTCGAGGAAAGTCAAGTCGCGCTCGAATTCGAACAACGATTCCAATTACTTTCTGAACACGTCCAGAAGGAAGGTGTTCGACGGTAGCCTGAGAAGAGGCAGATGTCAGAAACGATCCTCGGACAATAACGAAAGTCTGAAGTTGGAGCCGCCTATGGTGCCAGAGGTCGTGGAGACAACTTTCGAAACGTTGCGGGATCTTCGTGGCAAAGGGAAGAAAAAGAAGCGCGAAAGTTCCGAGTCCAGCGAACGAAAAAAGATCGGTGTGAGAAGCTTGACCGATCTGACGATATGGTGAAAAGTAGTTAGTCGATTAATTAATTTCCTCTTTTTAAGGTCTTCCGGCACACGGTGTAGAAGTTTGTATATTTTTGTACAAGCAAAGTTTGTTCTTTTATTTTGTCGTACGCAGTGCCATATTGTTAACACGAAACACGAAAGTTCCTCGATCAACGAGCCCAAAAAAAAGAAACGAATCAAAGATGCGAATTTTTCCTTTTCCTCGAATTTTATGAAGTTTATTGTACAAAGGAGTGTATATTGTATAACTGTCTTAAATATATTGGTTCCTGATGTAATCGTAACGAACGATGAGACATGCGACTTTACTTGAACTCGTGCATGACACACGGTGGTAGGCCTTTATTCCTACAGTTCAAATCTCGCATAACAAATTAGTTTATCATTACTATTTTTATTAGTTTTAACACGGTCGTGAGACTCGCAATAGCTTCGAGTAATTGTGGTGTAATAGTTGAAGAACAATTAGTACGTCCTGTGAGTAAACTGTAGACTTTCTCGACTTCTTTCTCTCGCATGTAACAATGTATCGAATCTTGTACAGTACGAAACGATTGTTCTCTCTTGTATATAATCTACATTTAGATCGTAAGAAAGGCCGCTTACAGAATAATACGAATAAAATATGTTAATGAAACCATTCTGTTAATACGAAGTCGTTCTATGCACACTGCACATGCATGATCGCTGTGAAAAAAATGCCTTTTCCCAATCGGTAAGTACCGTTTACATGCATTTCCAATTCAATGCATGTCTAACTAACAAACCGGGAGGGCCTGCATGCTCTGTGGTCGACGGAAGAAACTTTCCTCGAAACGCATCGAGTCGAGAAAAGAGAGAGGAAGAAACGAACGCCACGTAAAAATCTTTGGTGTCATTCTTCTCCATTGATTAAAAGGTGGTTTGATCGTAACTAACACGCTCGAGTTATCTCGAGGAAATTTGTTGGGGTAATTGTAACATGCATGGCTACGCGCGAGGCTTGCGTCGAACTAACTCTATATGTAAAAAAAAAAAACGTCACTAACAGTTGCAAAAGCGCGTCGAAACGTTTTCTTTTGTGAACTAAAACGCAAAGATCCAACGTTGGATCTTTAATTGAAATGAAATCACTTTCTGTTCCAGGAGGAAACACAGTACGAAGAAACGGAGATAATCTTGAATCGGAGCAACGACGTGAAGTCCAAGGTGACGAAATGGCAGAATAACAACGTGGAGAACAACTATCAACAGCCCGTTCGACAGCAGAGCGACCCCTCGGACGAGACAGAGAAAGACAGAGGCAAGTTCGCGATGATCGAGAGCCAAAAGTCGTGGGAGGATCAGCGAATGGAGGAAATTCTGGAGAACGAGAGGAAAAACAGCAAGAACGAGATCAACGCGAAACTGAACAATCAGGAGAATTACGAGAGCGTTGTTATGGAAACGAAAAAGTCCGCCAATCCCGTGGATGTCAATCCGCGAAAGATCAAGAGGATCGACTTGAAGGCCTACGGATTCGAAAATGAATTCTTCTCCAGCAAAACGATCAGAACGTCGGCGCCGAGGGTCGTCAATAAACTGGACCTGAAGTCTTTCGGTTACGACAATGGAATTCGACGGACACAGTCGAACATTCAGCTGAACAGTATAGGGAGCGACGAGTTCAAAGCGAGGTTCGTCAGGACAACGAACAAGTCGAACTTAACACGACGAAACGAGTACGAGAACGATCGCCGCGGCATCATCGAGAGCAATCGTGCCTCCGGCGAGAATAATTTGACACAGAGTACGGAAACTCTGAACAAGTTTGAAAACGGCAGCTACAACGATTTTGGACTAAAGTCCGCAAAATCGGTGCCAAACATCGCCAAGTTCTACTCGAATTCGAACGGCCAGGAGGACGAGGAGGTGGAGAGCTACAGCCGGAATTCGTATGATTTCGGTGTGATAAAGAACGGATCGGTGAGGAACATCGCGAGCAATTACGGTTTGGAGAAGTACAACGTCAAAAGCAACGATTCGTCGAGCGACGTTTCGGAAAACGAGACGGACAACTCCTCGGAGAGGGAACAGAGTCGCCGATCGATGAATGACGTCAAGAAGAAAATTTTGAGCGACGAAGAATTTGACAATAAGGTGCTGCCGATGCCATCGGTCAGGAGGCTCGCTGAAGCATTCAGCAAACAGACCGAGCCCGTTTCTGCCCCTATTTCGAAGGTAAGACTGCATTCTTGAATAATCGATATACAGAATGTATATTACGAAATTCGAAGAGAAGTATGCCAAGATTTTTCAAGATGGTTTCTCCTAAAATAGAATGTCAGATCGTTTGATAATTTTAGAAATGATGATACGGTTTAAGTAAGTTTTGTCGAACTGTATAAGCTGGAGATGATTTTCATTGTTTCTTACTAGGTAACTAAGTCGAGCAACGTGAATAAAGAGAGATCGTCAACGCCAGAGATCCAAATAGTTGAAACGCCGAGACAGATGCACAGCCTGACCGCCCGATCGCTTTCGAAACAATTTCGTGAAGGCCTGAGGCAAATTCCGAACAAAGTGACCTCACCTCCGGCTAGTCACGTCGTTATGGAGCAACCAAACGTAACGGAGAACCAAATGGAAGTAGTGCAAGCAAAGAGCGACTTGTCCAACGACACGAACGTAATTCTACCTGGAAAACTGAAGTCAAACATAATATTTTGGGAACAGATGCAGAAGAAAAGTTAAAGCATATTTATTCGCTTAAAACTGAGTCTAATGTCTTACAAAAAAAAAAGAGAAAGAGAGAAGTCGAAAGTTAATTAAGTTAGGGATCAAATTAAATTAACGTGTCAAATGAAAAGCGTGTAGATAAATGAATCCAAATGACTTGATCTTGTTTTTCATAGAGAGCGATAGAAATTATGTATTTTCGATGAATTAGGATTTTATCGAGATGTTAGAAGAAATAAGTTAACATCTTTTTTTTTTTGCTCAACATTAAGAATATTTCAACACCACTTAATGAAAGAGTCGATTAATTGTATGAAATAATACAGGCTCGACGATCGATCGATTTACGAAAGCAATTGCATTCGCGGCAGGAAATGTCGATGTGATTGTGTGTGCCAAATAATACGAACCTGTGACTAGCCAAAGAGAATATTTTACGACTTTCGAGATGTGCAAATAATTTGAATGCAATAGCAAATATTTCGAAGATTATTCGATCAAACGAACAGACAAATTTTACACGTTTGCAATCATTCTGCGATCAGTTGTAAATAGACGTTGTCGAAACATAGTCGAACTAACAAAATTGTTCTCTGTATATATAAAAAGCAATTATAGTCGCAAAGTTTTATATATAAATCTACCGTATAGTCTTCCCATATATGTGTACGAGATCACTATTTATTATTTATTAACATCTAAGCATGTATTTGTATATATATACATGAGTATGAAAATCGGTGGGCAACGAACATATTTTAATAAAACATCAAAATTTGTATGGATTTAACCTTACGTTATCTGTACACTAAAAAACTGTGCTACATATCGATATTACATAAATATATTGTTTATCATCCAAAAAGGTTTCTTTCATTTTTAAGAGGGTCGGATCAAGGATCGTCGAAGCGGGAAAGAATCACGGAAATTGTCTAAAAGAAATTATTTGGAAACCTTCTGAAATATGATGAATATTTTATTCGAATATACGTACGTACATAAGTGTCTGCGTGACTGCAAAGTTGATATATCAATAGCTTACACAATCGTAAAAATATGTGCTATCTCTGCTGGAGAATTATTAAAACGAGATTGCAAGACGCGAGACGACACGTGAGATAGACGATATGCTCAGTAATATATGCATCTAGTTTTATGAAACGGTATACTTTCTAGCTCGTCGGCGTGTTCTCGCCGATAATCCCATAGAAAATGATCGATCAATATAGCGTTAATGTCTGATTTCTTTAACGCTAGATTAGGGCAATGCTCGATCAGAGCTCTCACTTCATCCTTGATCCGTTCGATAGCTTCTATAGAGCAACCACGAATTTCGACCTCGTCTTCGCTACCGTTTTCTAATTCTATATCTGCAAATATTAAATACCGTGCTTTCCAATAGAAAAACCCTACCACTTGACACTGTCAATTCTGACTCTTCTATTCACATCGTGATTCGCAAAGTACTAATATTGAAACGACATTTAAAATAGTGTAAAAGACTTAAAAAAATTTATCTTTGATGACTTGACCAAATCATCTGTATGAAATTATTTGAAAAACTTATAAAATATGGCGACGAACAATTTGATTTGTAAAGTGAATGAAAGACTCACCAGACTGCAACCTGCTCAGAAGAATATTGCTATAACGAATAGCACCAAAGTGTAGCAAAACTTGGGGAATACGGTAATCAGCGAACATCGTGATGCAATCTATATCTTCAAATTCACCAATTCCCTGTCCTTTGAAGCAGGCCCAAATATCGCCTATTAGTATTTGAGCTCTCTTGTAAAAGCTAACTGAAAAGGAAATCACTCTGTCATTGCATTTACTCTTTAAATCATTCTCTTTCATAAGATTAACATGGTAGTATTACCTCTGTGAATTCTGTAGTCTGCCTCATCTCGATAAGACTCAAAATCCTTCACGACACATTTGAGCAATTTTTCGGCTGAGCGCGAACACGATTTAATACAGTTGACGAAAGTACCTAGAAAGAAAGAAAATAGCTGTTAGTGTAACGTGTAATAGAATGTTTTGCAAATTCTAATTGAATATTTAATTCTAAAATGTGATTTATCATATGTATGTAAAATACTTTATTAATCCAGTGTATAACTTTACAGTCTGCCTCGCAAGATCCTTCAAAATTTATCAAAAAATTTATCAAAGAAAAGTTCGAACAACTGGAATGAAAATGGAATTTCTGTTTCAGGAAAAGTCAGTAAAGTTTTGCACCAGATTCAGAGAAGAAAGGGAACGAGTACCTTGATACTTTTCTAACAAAACCTTCCCGGTTTCTCTCAAGGACTTAACTCTTTCGTCTAACAACGGAATACTAGTTTCGGTATCGCCACGAAAAATATCCTCAGCTTCGGATTTCGTTATTTGAGAATAATACTTGGGATCGACTATAGGTTTTCCCTCCTGTTCGAAGTAAATTATTTGAAAAAAAAACGGAAAAAAAATATATGTATATCTATTTCAACAATCATATACTTTCGAAGTAACCAGCGTCCAAAGGACATCAGCGTCGAAGTATTTCTAAAACGATCAGGACATACGGTTTTGCGAACAAAAGAAGCTAGACGCGTATATATGGAAAACGATAGAAAATGACATTTTACGTGTATATCGCGCAAAATTCCGTGTCACCGCAGTATGACATTGACTATTAAATTTCTGAGGATACGTCTAGTCAGAAACGTAGTTTTCCAACAAATAAAATGAACCCAACGTGCAAACAATATTCGACCGACATAATCGGTCTCAAAAGACCTACGTGAGTACACGTGGCTCTGGAATAATGTAAATTGAAGCAATAAGGAGGCAGCTCTAAAAAGGAAAGAAAAGATATAGGTTTCATCTTAAGAAAGTTGGTGCGCGTTTGAGAGAATGATTTAATTTAAACTGATTACCGAAATTATTTGTAGAAAGAGGAGGTTCCCCCTTACTGCAGCTTATTGCTCGTTTAATTTTTATTTGTATCGAAATTTTTGCACATGATATTAGGGCTCTGGATAAGCTCTTCGACTCGATTCCTAAGCCAAAAGGCGCGGTCCCAAATTTTGGTCTACCAAAATGGAAAGTAATGCCGTTAGAGTCGAAAATCCCGATGGTCCCTGGACCGAAGGGCGTTTATAATTTCACCCGTCGTAAACTAGGGGAAGAACTATGGATCTCCACACCCGATGCGGAATTTAATTTAAGCGATCCATATGGTTACGAGATAAAATGGACTTACGACTCCCTTCACGATAAACATTTGCTTTCTCATTTCTCCAAACCGAATATCATTCGACATTTGATCAAATCTGGTTTCATCACTAAAGATCTAGACGCGAAGTGTTCCCTGAAGGATTACAATACGTACAGACAGTATCTAAGAAGGTTACATTGCGACAGTATTAAGAAGGAACTGAACAGAATAACGAAACGATCCATCGAGGAAAGAGCGATTTTATATGCACAAGAACAGGCTGAAAAAGAAGTGAAAAAGTAATCATTGAATAGATATCATTGGTCCCGAAGAACAATGACACAATTACAAAATTTTAGTTATATTACAATAACAATTTACTTACTTATAAGTATATTCTTGCGTCATTGTCCTCTCAGACCGTATATCTACTATAAATAATATCTATTGTCTGAAAATGAGATTATATACAAAAACAACGTTTTGTTAGATTGAAAGAAAGGGAAAGATTGATGGAGTTACGAAAATCTGCGATCAAACAGAGTAAAATGGCTGAGAAAATGAAACTCCAGAGGCAGAAAGAGAAGCAAAAAAAAATAGAGGAAAGATTGAAGGCATTGACTCAGAGGAAGAAAGAGGCACAACAAATGCAGTACATTAAAAGCAGAGAGAAGGCTGAAACAATTCGGCAGAAACAAATTGCAGCAGTAAACATTCGAAGGCAAAGGATAATTCAAACTCTATTGGAATGGAGGAAAAAGGAACGTATACGGAAAAAGATGATGGAAACGCGACTAGCGCACAAACAAGAAGAAAAACACAAAATTGTGAAACACAAGTATGCGTGAAATTCATAAAATAAATAATTATAAAATAAAAGTTCTTTTTATGCTGTGTAGATGGGACGAAAGGCTAGAATTTCAGAAGAAACAAATTGAAAAGGAGCAGCTCCTATTGCAATGCATAGAAGATCAAAGGAAAGAGTTTATTGATGCATACAAAGAAAAGATAGATAGAGAAACAAAAAGAATGAGAAGTATGTGTTACTGAATTTCATAAAAATTCACATTCTTAAATCGATAAAATTTAATGTTTTATTTTAGAACTTTTTGAAGATGTGAAGATGTATATAAGATGTTATTTGGCTAGGCACTTGCCTGGAAGTAGAGAACGAATTTGTTGTAAAAAATATTTCTATGATGATGAGGTATTTTATATGGTAATTTAGAGATATATAAAATCATTCCAATTACAAACATGAGTTTTACTATAGGATGAAACATCGACCATGAAAAGTGTTGAAAAGTCAATAAAACAAGATAAAGATAAAGTAAGAAAATTTCCGGTCTTTTAATAAAAGTATAAAGTATATAATCAACTATAAGTAACTTTGATATCAAGGTTTGTCTAGTACAAAGTATAATATCATTTCAGATAAAGAAAACACTTCAAAAGGAGAAAAAGAAAAGTAAGGAAAAGGCTGTAAATAAAGGTAAACTAAAGCAAGAACTGAAAAAGAAAAAGAAGTTGGCAAAGGTAGAGAAAAAGAAAGTACATGAAACTAAAAAAGTTATCAAAAATAATAAAACAGAAAAGAAAAAAAGAAGAGTAAAAAAGAAGAAAGTTATTGAGCCAGACATGGAATTGGAATTGGAGCCATTACCTGAATCTATACCTTCATCAAAAACAGATACTGTAGAAGAATCAATAATTTCTGAACCAAAAGAAAAATGCAAATGTCAAGCAATTAAAGATAAAGAAAAGACCTTATACAATTAAAGATAAAGAAAAGATCTTATATGACAGAAACAGATGATCTTCCCAAAATTAAATTTCCTGTAATTTCACTTTCCTAAGTTGAAATTATTTATCTATAATCTTATCCGTTTTTAACTTACATCCATAGCTCTCTTAATAGCAGCACACAAGGCAAAATAACCAGCCTGACCATTAACAGTCCATTTTGAACAATTTGTTTTACTCCAAAAAGAATGATTCAATGTGTCCAAAACAAATATCCAATCGACTGCTTTTGGATCTTCAAAAGAAGGATGAAATTCACATTGTGAAAAGTTGTTTACGCTTATTTTGTGATCATTAAGGGCTTTAAAAATCTGAAAAAAAAAGAATATTGATTGATTTATTTATGATATTATATCTTCAAATCCCATGAATCCTCATTTTTTTAGTGAATTGAAAAAAATATAATCAAAAAGTTTAAATCACATTTATGATATAATTTTACAATTACAATTAATTTTTTACAGATATTACGACAAATTCACAACACTAAAAAATTATTTACCATGTAGGCAAGATTTTTGATTCCTTCTTCTTCAACGGAAACATTCTTAGAACATAAATTTATCAGTTTTGCAGATTCCTTTGGCATTAAAGCCATTGTTAAAAAAAAGTATCACAGTTTAATTAATAGTGAATTGATAATAATTTGTTTAAGCAAAAAATTTATTCAACCTGCGTACAAACACTTAACACACAACTTACTTTACAATCGAGTCAATAGTCACGTGACAGTATCTCGTGACCACCAACGATTCTTAGCACGTTAGCAACGATTGCCTTGTAAACAAAGATGGCTGTGAATGTTAAAATTTGTGAAATTGTTTTACAGATTGTCTATTAATATGTGAACAGATAATTATCCTGTAATGTTTGTACTAGTGTTTCAAAACTTTGTCATAGGTGAAATCAAGGTAAGCACTTTAAACATTGAAATTGCATAGTTAAGATTAAAAGTACTTTTTCAAAACAATGCACAACAGCACATGTGCACTATAATTGTTTACATTGAGCAATAATGAAAGCTTTTTAGAGTTATCTCCACAAATTGTAACAAAATGACATCAAAAATTAATTAATTTACATATAGTATTTTATATTATATATTTTTTCTCTTATTATCTTTTTAATGAAGAAATCTTAAGGTTACTTTTTCATGACAGTATAGTGCATATTTCTATATGCATTTATCTGTCATAATTAGTTATTTACGTTATATAAAATTTGAAAATAAAGTTTATATATAATACATTCTTTAAGTGTTTTTTTTTTACCTCCAATAATTGCATTACCTACATTTATTAACATATGATAAATATTGATGATACAATATGTTTAACATCAACAATAACCAACATTTGAACTTTGTCGATGTTAAGTACCAATTATAGCAATGTACATATAAAATAAAATAAATTTTTTTGTTTTCAACTGAATGTTTAAGTTGATAGTCAAAGTATAAAGTGTCATATCACTTTATTTAATCAATCATAACATTTAATAATACATAATTTAACTAATAAATGTATTCTGTGTTTAAGTTTTTACATAAGGACATGCGTTTCTTATTTTACGGTACATTCGATTGTAGGTAATACCTAATTTTAGTATTATAGGCAACTATTTTCTGTAAAGTTTGATAAGATTCGAAACTTCAACACTTCATTTGTAATTTACATACGTAACACAAATTACAATGTTTAAATTATATGTATCATCATATTTACATATAAAATTTTATTATTGCAATATTTAGTATACTAGATTTTTTGTATTATATCTCTGCACATTTCTTTTAACTTCTCCTTCACAACTGATCAAATGATTTTATGATCTTATATTTAAGTTGTTATGTATGTATTTTGTCCAAAGATTTTCTCTCAAGATTATCAAATAGCATGATTAAATAAAATATTTTGAATTACGATGTAACTTACAAAATATGAATAATATTACAAACATGTTTCGAATCCTAAAGTTTGAAAAGTCAAATGGTAGTGTGCTTCATCGCATTCATTCATTCAAATAACATATGTACATAATACCCCCTCAACATAAAGTGAACAGATTAAGGCTCCAGCAGGCTATAGGCTACATTCTACAATGTACAATGCATTATGTACTTTGTTAGTTTCCGTTTTCGCATACATGTCTGGTTGTGTAATGTGTGGTAAGCGATAGCACCAAAAGATTTTTCAACATCATTATTTGATACAAATGATTCATATAACTACAATATGATTAACACAGAAATCAAGTTGCAATGATTAACATTTATTTTATTCAGTATTATTAAACTTTGCAACGTATTTGCCATAATAGACATACTTATCATAAAACAATACATCTTAACAAAAATGTATAAATTTATACTTTGTGAAATATAAAATTGGACAAAAATAGTAGGCCTTGCCCACTAATATTTCTAATGAATGAAAATTTCCTTTGTGTATTGAATGCTGTGAACACTTAATGGCATTCTGTACCAGATTATGAATCGATGATAGACATATCTATTCAGTTTGATATTGTATATTTTGACATCACTTGTGGCCCCAGCATGCTATTATATTTATACATAGCATGAAACCAGTATGATAATATTCATTTAAAGATATATTAAACGTGTCATTGTGCTTTTTAAGTGTTTGAAGACTTAAGTGTTAAAAAAAATTGTATTATTGTGCAACTAATGAATTGAAATTTTAATTACTACTGATTCAAGTATTTTAACTCGATGGTTTCATTAGGCTGACTGAACATGCACATGTTAGACAGCAGTTTCTTTCTCACTGTGCAATACTTATACTTTGTAATGTTGACTATTAACATTATGATATCAATATAAAGTTAAAATGGATGTGTTCAATCTTTTAATATTAAACTTCAACTTCAGATTATAAACTATAAATTTTACAAAGTTTGTGGAGTAGAATTATCTATTCATCCAAATTATCAATAAGACAATAATCCATAGTCAATTACAACAAATAATTCATTAAATCAAATTCATCAGGGTTTGTTCATACTGAAACATAATTATTGCACAAGATTACTATCCGATTGATACAATTTGAATGTACTTAATAAATGCATTAACAATTCCCACTCCAAATTTTATGTTTGTTTGATTTTAGCTATCAATTACAAATTTTATATGGTTTGATTTACCAAATATAATTCCAATTAAAAAACTTACAAAAAGTAAGATCAAGGATCCCCGTTACCCCAAGAGTATAGATTATTAAATATTAATAAATTTATAAACAAACACCCATCCATAACATATAGATTAATATAAAAATCAATATTGTTTTAAATACTGTAATATACTGGACGTTTTAATCGTAAAGACGAGTGTTTATAAACAATATATAAGTCTTGTTATGTATGAACTTAGTATTATATCAAAGTATTTGCTAATAAAATTCATTAGAAATAAAATATAAGGTAGCAAAAATATTTTTTATGTAGTTAGAAATTGTTAATATAGAATTTAAAAAACTCGGTAAAAAAAAATATTGCAGATAAAATATCTATTCTTTTCCTTTTTTCTTTTAAAAAGTCGATGGCTACAGTAATGTTTCTTTTTATTATTTTTGTTGGTAACAAGATACATTAAGGGGTCCAGAGGAACCTTGAGTGGCATGCATGAGTTTCAGTCAAAACATGTTTAACCAAATTTCATGTAGCATTGTTACATTTGCTCCCATGCACATCACACCTCCAGACTTCACTCATGCAGCAAAATGCGCTTTTTAATTATTTCTCTTAATATTATATAAAAAATCTATTTCTATTGACTTTTAAGCTCTTTGCCAATACTGTACGATACAATTTTGTTCCAGTCAATTTTCGTTCGCATAACAGGTAATTGCCTTCGTAAGGCCTTAAAGGTTGTATCAGACATTGTTTGATAGTTTTCTGATATAGCAGTTTGATAATCATTTTCTGATTCCTCAACAAGCCGTATTAATTCCTTTGCTGTTTGTTTCTCATTTGAAATTGGTAAGCTTTCTTTTACTTCTTTGCTACTGACCAGCTGTACATTTCCATCTTCATAGTAATGAACTTGTACTTTAAGGCTACCTCTTAGTTCCGCATTTCCAGAACTTGGACTAAAACTAACAGTCCATACAGAACGCCAACGACCATTCCAAAAATTTTTAGGTTGAAACTGATGATCTTCTATGCAAGCCGTTAAGGTAATGTTACCTAATAAATGAATATACCATTTTTTGTTCATATCTGTCATTTTTGAACAATCCAGGTTTTATCAAATTTAAGAAAATAACAGTACCTCCTTGACTCTTTCCAAAAACTGAACATGCACCGTGTCTATAATGACTTTGAGTATAAGTTGTTATTTCATCTTGAAGAGCTGATCTCCATGGTTCAGCCACAGAATCTGGTTCATATGGTTCATAATCCTGTGCTTCCTTTCTAAGATGGTCATATTTAAAACTTTGTTTACTGCGAGCATCGTAAAACCTTTGCCCACCTAAATCATTGTGTTCTGTTATAAGAGCAGGATATTCGCTTCCTTCAATCTGGAGTCAAAGATAGGAACAAATTAACTAATATAACACAAATTTCACATATTGAAAATTTTTTATCGTACAATACACTTATGAATAAATTAATATCTAACCTTAATTTAACCGAATCGAACTGATAGAATTATAAAATAGAAATTACTTCCAATTGTAAAACGAGACGAATACTGAGGTAGAAATAGAAATTATTATAGATCAATCTTAAATATTTTCTATTAAAATGAGCACAAAATGTAACTATAATTAACCCTACTGCTGCATACGATTTCGATCGGAATTTCACAAATGTTTTCACATAGCAACTGCTGTACCGATTCAAGGTACTGATACATTAGATAAACAATCACATCAGCCAGGTGAACATTATCGCGCTCCAATTTCACTATAAAATCAACGTCACCTGTCGAAATTCCGGACGCGTGTTGCTCGATTAGGAATGTTACTAGTCGTTGAAATTCGATCCCACATTTCCCTGAGATAGTGTGATCTTCGATTACTACAGATACTGAACGATACCCCAGATACTATCATAAAAAATTGTAAAAGTTCATCACAGAGAGGTCGATGATGTACCTTAACAGGCGTGAGCTGATCCTTGTTGTACTGAGCAAATGCCCCGGACGCACCCTCCTTCAACAGGTTGTCGTTGTTCAACAAGACTCTCACATCATTAAAAACCTCGTTGAATTCGCCCGGTGGTGAGTGCAGTATAAAGTCCGAAACTATTCGTACTTTTTCTTGATCAGGAATCACATCCCCATCCGCCGCCATCTTACCTTTCCACTGGCACGCACACTCCGCGATGTCAAACCAAGGTTAGTGCAGTGCAGGTTGTACCGGCGTATCGAAGCACTGCCCCATATACCCGGTGACGCATCACAAAGGGGATACGTATCTCTCTACTCTTAATCAACTCTATGACACATATTTTCCTATATTTTCATGCATTCCAACGAGACGTATATTTAAATACACATACGTCGTACATATACCAACCAAATAATTCAATTATCGTATTTGCTTTTACAAATGCTACAGGTATATGAAATACATGTAATCTTTTTCGTTGAAATTTTATAATTTTCATAAAATCGGTTTTAAATATTTTCTCGTACCGTGATCTTATGAAATTGTATATTTATGTACATACACCGTGATTGTTTATGAAAGTGATATACATTTGATTTTACGGTTAAAATATATCTAATAATTTATTTAGCACGACTTTTTCTTTGAAGAATATCGAGAGTAAAGAGTAAGATCTATAATAAAACAGAAACGAGAATATAAAGCGAATGACTGAAATTCGCTTTAAAGACAACCACTGTGTTCAACGAACCTTGACGTGCATAACCTTTGAACAGTATTCGTATTCTCTTATACACAATTCAAGGTAGACGTAGTTTCGGTAAAAGCCGATTTTATCAATCATTTTATCAAGATATTTCTATTTGCCAGAGTAAAATACCCTGTCAAGGAGATAAGAATATCCCTTTATCGAATGATCACCGCCGGATATGTCTGTTTACCCGCCAAAATTTGAACGCATCTGAGAACAAGAAATAAAAGACTTCATATTTGAAGTACAACATAATGCGCATTCGCATTCGAATCATACGAACTTGTAGGACAATATGGCTGTTTCACTTTTTAAATTCAAACATTTGTATAATTTAACTTATGCGATCATTGTACCTCATATATTTAAATATTCAGATTTATACTGGATTAATAACTCATTTCGTCATAGTTTTTAGATGATACATATAGGGGAATTTTGAAATTATGGCGGACGATCCAAATCGAGACATTTTGCCCGTGAGAGAAGGTTCTTGTGCAGATTCCTGCCGTAGTAGTATAGGTTCGTATCTATCAGGAATATTGTTTTTTTGAAAATAATGAGATCTTTTTCTTCGTTTAATTTATAATTTTTATTTTAAACAAGTTAAAGATCCCAGGGAACGATACATTGTGCTTAAGCTCGATCGTTACCAATTGGAAGACAGGTATTTACGGTTGCTCGATGAAGCAAATGATTTAAAGAAATTGACAAACTGTCAGGAGGATAAGATCAAACGGTTGGCAACGAAATTGATGAGAGTAACTGCCAATGCAAAGCCTTGTATGGTTGCGTTAGACGTTTACGAAGACAAGAATAAAATAATCGCTCTTGAACTTGAAAACTCCAAGGTGAGAGTTAAATTTTCCTTTTTTGCAAAAAGAAATTTTCTTCATAAATTTTTCAATTCGGTAAAAAATAAGTAAGAGTAAATTGTTTCTGAATACTTCGTTGAAAGCTATACAAATTGAAAATAGATAAGTTTTCAAGCAAGCAACTGCTTATACAGATAATACGACAGTGTTGCAATCGATTTTCCAGCTGAAAGATAAAATTTCGGTGCTGAGAAATCAACTACTGAGTCACACGATAGCTGGTAGATCGTCATCGAGAAGTCGTAATGCTCAAACAAGACCGTCATCCGGCCGCATGTAAGTAACATAACGTCGTATTACAGGCGATCTATGATTCACTCGATTGAATCGATATTTTTATACTAGAACATGTCGAAGCGAAAGCAGCCGCACCAAGATACCGTGTTGTCACTGTATTGAGAATGGTGACAATGCGCAACGCAATCTCGATAAAATCGAGGTAATAACAATCGATCAATAAATTTCTTTCGTTATATATATCATTTTTGTTGAAAGTAATTAAAATATGATCGAGTACCTTGTGTATTTATTAAATTTATCTTGAAAATTGTATATTTATCGGGCAGGAATTGGAAGCGCAGAAAAGAGAAATGTCTAATCGGATAGCTCAGTTGGAGAAAGAATTGTCTACTCATACAGTCGTAAACCAGAGGGAAAAAGTCGCGGAGAACGTCGAGTACATAAAGGTCTGGCGACAAATGAAGCAACTGAACGATAAACTAATAGCTACTGAGAACGAGAACGAGTCGTTGAATGTGCAAATCAACGATCTAAAGAGGAAACTGGAGGAGCAGACGAAGTACGCTTGACGTCTCTTTGCTCATGCACGATGTTTCTAAGCTATACTTCACTAACTGCGTTCCACCGATCGCACTATCATCTTTTCCCTTTCTTTTTTCTTCTGTTTTATGCATGGAACAACTTGTAAGTTCTTAAACGCAGGTTGCACGCGTAATTAAGCTTCGTCTCCTTAGACCTTTACTTTTTTTTTTATAAATAAATTTTACCTCACAAATACTTATAAATGTTAAAGTATCAATTGTCTTTATAAAGTAAAATGCAACAAGAGTTATAAATATGCATTAGGAACAACGAAACAATTACGACGGAGCTCTTAGCAGAAAGAAAACGAACAGGAGAGGTCGAGGAGCAGATGTTAAAGGTGAAGGATTCTCAACTCTCGCTGCGGGAAAAGGATGAGCAGATAAAGGACTTGGCAAATGAGATGAAGATACTGCAACAACACAACAACGAGCTCATTGATCTCAGTTCCAAATATGGCGAAGTCGAGCTAGAGAACAAGGAGCTGAAGAAGAAAGTCACCGAGCAGCTTCGCGATCAAGAAACTTTGAAACACGCTTTTAACATCGAACAGTCTACTATCGTGGCGCTGCAAACATCAAACGAACAGTTACTCGGGAAAATCGAAGACCTGCAGAAGAACATAGACACTTTAACGGTACAGTTAACGGTCAGTGCGTAATTTTTTTCTTCTACCTGTCAATTCAGATGTTTGCTTCTTTAACTAAGTAAGTGTCTTTCTTTCAATATTCAACTGAATAAATTTGTCACTGATATTAAAATCGATATTAAAATTCTACATGATATTAAAATTTTTATCACGTTAATGATAACATTTTATATGAATTTACAGAATCAATAAAAATAACAAACACATTGTTTCAGTCTTTCCAGACACAAACGGAGAAACAGGAAGCGACAAAGATTACACAAATATCGACAAAACAAGCCGACATGAAGATACCAATCACAGTCGACAGACACGAATCACACAAAGATATTCAAATGGACAAATGCAGCAAATATTGCGAAGCACTTGAAAAGATTTTTGAACTGGATATCGCTAGGAAAGAAGAGAGATGCAAAATATGTTGCAAATCAGCCACAGACGTTAAAAATACAACCCAAGTATCTATTAAATTGATGGATAAATCAGTGCAGACAGCATCTACCGTAGGTATCAAAGATCAGGAAATTGTAACATCTGTCAAAGAAAAATCGAAAGTGGAAGAATCGCAGATTGCAACGCAAAGTCCTGAACCTGTAGAGAACTATTTGACTCCAGATAAAATGTTGAAGCTTCTGGAACGAGCACAGATAAGCACATCTACGGACGCAGCGAGATTTAATCAGAAACACATGGCTATCGGTGTCGACTACAGTAGCGTAACGGATCAGAAACAGAGCCACAGGCAAGTTGTCTCTCTTGAGAAACTGCTCTTCGGTGATTGCTGACAAAAACTGTTCGATTATTCGCGCTATTTTAATATTGTATTTATATACATATATGTATATTGGTGTCGATTTGATTTTAGTTGAGATAGAATAGACAGAATTTAGGGATTCAAAATATTTCAATGTTCTATTCGTTAAAATCGGAAGCTTTGACGAATTTTAACATTCTTCCGAATGACATCAGTCAATAATAATTGTGACGCAACAAAATTTTGAAGCTTCCAGATTTTTTAGGATTCTATTTATTCAAACAATGGTACTCGATTATATTTTAATGAAATAAGGTTTACGGTAAATAAAGTATTGTTTTCACATTAAAATTTCTTCTTATACCTTTGTAATTAAAACTTTCATATTAGCGATACGTTATCTTCAGATATTATCCTCCACGATATGTTACAGTGGTACAGAGACATTTATACAAGGAATTCATGAAAGCTCACCTTTTCAACTTGGTGCAACCCAGCAACAGAAAAAACATATTGCTTCTCAATCAACGGATCCTAATACAATATTATCCACATTGTTTAATATTCTTCAAGAGTATTCTACGACATGTGCGATACCTCATGAAGTCACCACTCTATATCGGCCAACTCCATTGATAAAACATCAATTCGTGAAAGACATCAATAACAATGAGATGACATTAAACAAAGTTGCAACTAGACCAATTCAATCTGGTTGTAGCACTCGGAAATATTGCACAGGCCTTTATAACAAACAAGAAAAACTAAAGAGAAAATTATATCATAGTATGAAAAAACGGCCCATCAAAATCTCTAATAACAACAATTGCACTTGTAACAATTTAATGACGTGCAATACAGATACACACTGCGATCAATGTTGCTGTAATTCTGCGAAACCATTTACATGCTACATTAATAATTCGGAAAAGCATTATCAAGCACGGTCAACAATGAACAAATATGGCACAACCAATTCCAACACATCTTTCAAAAACCATGTAATCAGTTCTACAAGCCAGCCCTCTGTAGCAAGATCTTATGGCGTAATGAACATTTCTCGGTAACGAACTTTAACAACTTTGATCGTTTCGCAAAACTCATGTCTCTTCCTTTGAAGTCAGTTGCAGGACGACAAATCCAAAGAAGCGCATGAGACTCCACAAATCGAAAACGATCCGGCTTCCAAAGCTAGTATATCATTACAAGAGTATATCAAGCATCTAGATAAATGCAGAGAAGTCGTGAGTGGAATACCAGTAAGAATTGCAATTTAATTAAAATTTTACTAAAATTGATAAACTTTTAACAAAAGATAAAACTCGTACAATATACATTTAGGTGAATGAAATAGTGAAGCACGTGCAAAATATAGACTCAACTGGATGTCATCTTATGCACAAAGAATCTAAATCCGAAACGAAAAAAGTAGAATCTTTCTGCAGTGCCGATTGTCCAAACGATTGCGTCGATACTTCGATTTCTCCTTCTGATTTGTTTCCATTAGTGATCGCGGCTGGTCAGGGTTTAATGGAACTTCATATCGTGTCTTTGCAAATTTCAACATCCGTTAGTACCAAATGAATTCGTCAATACGAAATATGATAATTCATAAGTAATTTTATGGGAAAGTTATTATATATTACATCAGGCCAAGCAAATTCTTTTCCGAGAGAAAGACATTAATAACGTGCAATTATTCGTGAGTTGGAACATTTGGAACCAAGAAACAGCTTACACGCCCGTGCTCAAATGTCCCAAATTGAATTACAATTCGTCGTTCGTCTATCGCATTCCAGACCTATTCTCCTTCTTCAGTAATATTCTTCTCGAGTTCGTGACTTTCCAAGTAAACGTGTTTCGCAACAAAAGTAATAACTATGCAGTAGCCAAAGGGAAACTTTGTATTAAGGATATATTGGACTATCCTCAAAATAAACTTCATTATATCACACCCGTGAATAGTATAATCCCATGCTCAGTTGGAATAAATTTTGGTCAATTGTCTTTATGGGTCAGACTAAGCTGTGATATCGAACAAGTAGATACATTCAAAAGAAGACGGGGAATAATATCAGAACCGCCTCAGAAAATGGTAGTTGGAGTGAAACCGCTGAAAACAAAAGATATTATTCCACGAAAAAACGATTTGGTAGTATTGAAAGATGAAACTAATGAGAAAAATCATGAAAATTTGATCTCTTTAACAACAAACGAGATAGAGACTTTCGTGGATGATTCAAGTACAGAGTAAAAAAGTAGGTACTATAACGTTTCTTATTCAATTGATCGCATATTATATTTAGGTGAAAATTCTGTTGACATCGATTTGGCTGTAACTCAACCTATCCTTGACAAGACTCCTTTGACCATGGTAAAAAAAAGTGAAGAGGAGCTTGAAACTTTATTTTCGAATTCGAAGCAACCTGAAAACGATCGTCTTCGCACAGTTAAATGGGATGACACTCTTGATGATATCACAAAATATCAAATACATGAAAGGTATTGTATTTTTAAATAAAAAGTAAATAGATTTAAAGTCGCAATTTTGAACAGAGAGAAAGAGGCTATAGAGGATTCGGAGAGAAACAGAGAATCTGAAATAGAGACACCAAGTATGATGGAATTTAATGAGTTCTTGTTAAACGTAAGACTAAAAAAATCACCTATTTATTTCCGTGGCAGTAATTTTATCTTAATTTTGATCTTACAAATGTATTCAGAATGAAAACAATGATCGAACAAAATCGGTCGAGTCGATAGATGAAATAACTAATGTGATCTCGGATAAAACATGGCAGGAATACAAGGAACGAAGTGCAGACACTTTTAAGGGCATGTATAGAAATTAACATTCGAGCAAGATTATTCCAATTTATATAAAATGTACATAGATTAGAATTATTTACAAGAATAAATTTCAGACATCGGTGGAAACGATGTATCGTATGAGTCTAAAGTCTCTGCGAACAATCAAGTACGAATCATAATATTTTATATTTTTTCTATCTCTTTTCTCAAATCACAAAAGCTACGAAAGTTAACAGAAATCTCTAAAATACTGGTTATAGTTGCTCGAGAAGGACACGATAATTATAGAGATCGTGCATTTGATTTTATTTCCGAAAAGCTCGGTGATGCAGAATCCAGAATATCAATTATTTTACATTGAATATTGTTTCCTGGGTTATTGTGGCGCTGACATGGAAACAATTTCAGTGAGGAAACCACAACCACCAAACCAGAAGTTAATATATAATTTTAAAAAAAGTAAGATAGTCATCTTATCTTTTCTTTTTTTTTTCTTTATTTATTATTGGAAAAATTTGAGACTGAAGAAATATTGTTCGCAGAGTTTCAAGTAGATGAAGAAAAGTATCCGTTGCAAAATAATATCCTACGCGCGATGCTAGATGGTCTTGCTAATCCTAATATAAAGTTTATTATCGTCTGTGAACCGCTTCCTGAGGAAACTGATATTAAAGAATGTTTGGAAATTGGGTAAGACAAAAAAGAAATATTTTATGAAAATATCATCTATAAAAGAGAAGTATGAATTAAAAAAAAAGATCGCGGTATATAGGTACGCTAATTTTAATATAAGGGACTATGCATTAGGGGATAGTGAACAGATAATGTCACTCCCGGTATATAATATAAACAGAAAGGAACAGATTGGTCTGTTGAAGGTATTGCAATAATTCTTGACTATTTATCTAGCTAAACAATTCTAATTTTAAATATTCGTAGATCTGCGTATTAGGTCTCGATACAATACGTGACCGACTTTATAGACGCGATTCGGCCCTATAAAAATATTCGTTGTCATCTATATATTTTCCACGTGTAAAATGTGTAAAAATGTGATTACTGTAAAATGAAGAATTTGTAACACTTTGACCAAAGAACTAGGAAACTTATAAATGTATAACACCCTGATTAAAAATTACACAGTGTAAAACGTCCATATTTATTAGAAGCTACTTACATATTACAATGCAAAATATTCTACATTTTTTTTTTTTTATACTTGTTTCTACATATTGCAATGTGTTATTTTCATATGAATCGTTAGGTCATTATTTTCACTGTCATAGTTTGATCTCTTAAAATTCCAACGTTTCTCTTCTCTGTTCTCCTAATCTTCCGTGTCATACGGATTTCAAGAGGTTCTATTATCCCTAACTTTTCCTCTTTCTATGCTTTATTGTTGCATTCTCCGTAGAGTTCGTGCCTTGATTCTCTTTCAGACTGGACAATTTTGTTTTGCGAAAAATATCGTTAAAAACACTGGTGGATACCTGAAAGTCTTTGCAACCCTTTGGTTGTCGAGCTACAGACCAAACACCTGCTATGGTGTCGATACCCTGGCAAACTCTGCAAGCACCTAAACAGAGATTCATCAACACAAATCTCTCTCGATTTTCTCTGCTCGAGATTTAAATTGCTAAGGCAAGAAAATACAATGATTTGTAAAATAAAGAATTACATACCAACAAAGACAGCTATAGAATTGGTGTAGTTGTTGGTGGCGATGAGGGTGAACGGCGAGCCACGTTTGAATGGGGCGTGACCAGATACGTTCCACGTTCCATTCAGGAAACTTTCGTGTAAATGCGGTGACACGAGATCGGAAAGAGTCACGATTATAGTACGATTCACGACCCTCATATCCAATTTCATTCCGGCCTGGGCCGTTGACCAGGACCCTGACAAACGGCAAGGTAAGCCTAAAAATATCACTCGTTTCATATATCAGAGATAGTCAAGTCAAGCTTCAAGCCAATTACCGTCTCGTTGATTATTTTACACGTTATATGCAATTCCTTCGATTTTACCTTCTCTTTTGTTCTTCTTCGATTGATCTTCTTTCAATTCCTCCAATTCCTCCATTATGGTATCGAGTATTTGATTGGCGACCTCTTTCGTATCGTGCACCGCAATGGAAACGTTCGTGTTATCACTAGAGTCCTTATAATCGTCCATATAATCGTCCATGTGTGACAAGATATCATTGTTGTGTATTCCATTTTTATTCGACTGTCTCGAATATCCCTCTCTCACCTTATTTCTGTTTCTAGATTTAATTCCTGGATATTCCAATCCTCTCGTATTACCATCCTCGTAAAAATTACTTTGCTCATTATTTTGTTTCTTCTTTAAGTAACTAGGACTTATGAAATGTTCCATTGGTATTCCATTCGCGTATGTATCCGAATAAGGCAACACTTGATGATTAATATTTTCGTTCAAATTTTCATTTCGATTGACATTATTTAAACCGCCGTTCACATGAATTCCCAGCGATTCCAGAATCTTTCCAAGAGGCTGATCCATCGCATTGGGAACGTTCATTGCCGGAATATTGTACATAGATTGTGCTGGGAAATTTTTCAACTCTTGTTGATCTTTCGGATTGTACAATTGATGCGGAGAGTAATTGAATTGAGTATGAACTTCCGCATCTTTCTCTTTGGCATCTGGCATCCCCGCATTGTCTACTTGAGGCTGATTCATTACACTCTGATTAAGGCTCTCTTCCCGTGGCAAATTCGACTCTATCTGCTGATAATTATTTATATTTTGAAATTGAGGAACTTGTGGTTCACCAGGCTCGTTTACATTTAGACTCTGAAGTTCGTTTGAATTTGAGCTATGGAAATGTTCTTGAGGAGTTTCGTATTGATTGAAATAATGAAATCGATCTGGATTCTGTGCTTCGATAACAGGTTGTTGTTTGTCGTTTAATTTATTCGGATCGAACGTATCAAGATTATTTCCCTCGAGTACTTGCGATTGTTCCGGGATTGTCGCCACGTTGGCTGAATATGGCGCGCCGAGGTTTCCACTTCGATGTTCCAAAGGTTTGTAATTGGTCGCGTAACTGAGGGAAGGATCATCTGCTCCAAAGAGGCGAGAGTTCCGATTTAGTGTCGAGGAACGCTCGATTGTCGGATAATTCTGAAAATCATTAAGATAATTGACACCATTGTCATCCTTGTACCTGACACTAACTCTTTTCTACGAGCATTGTAATCCGGATAGTGAGATTGCAAGTTTCTATCGATCTGGTTGTCACGGTACGATGTAAAATTTATTGCTTGTCGTGCGAATCGATCGTTTGGATTTTTCGAATCTACCAGCTGCATCGGGATTTTATTCGCCGCGATATCCTGGAGTACTTCGTCGTCGCTGTAATAATCAGAATACTCGACCCCTTGGTCGCCTGGATTCTTTTTCGACGGGTTCTTCGTGGTTGTTCTCATCAAACCTTCGATCATTTTCCCGTTCTCCTGCTGTTTTGCAGGAAGACTTTCGGTCTTTTGCGACTTTCGAGTGGACTTGATACTCATAGGCGAAGAGAAATCAATGTAATCGTTTTCGTCAACTTTTACACCGGTAACTTTAACAGTCGATTTTGAGGTGGACGATTTGTCGCGTGAGTTTTCGTCGTGAGTAACTGGATTACGCTTAATCATAGAATTCCCCCTTCCGTCTGATTTCTGTGTTAACGCGTTAACGTCCCTTTCGCCGTCCAACGTTCTCTGAGTAAAGGAATATTTTTCAAACGTTTTTATCCAGTGCGTAGTAAAACTGACCGCTTGGGGAGATGGTAAAAATTAGTGGAAAATTGCTGAACGAAGCTTACCTACCTTAAAGGATCCCCTCTTTAACAAACCAGGACGCTGTTTCTTGTGCCTCCGATGGTGTCTGAGAAACAGAAAAGTATGATATTGCTCAATGGATCTAAACTTTAGTAGAATGATGTTTCAGTACCTTTTTCTCTTCTTCTTTCTTCGCCCGTTGTGTCTCATCCTTTTCTGGTGTCTTCTCTCTTCAGCTGCCTTCGCTCCAGTTCTCGATATTCCTGGCACTTTAACATTCGCACGAAAAGTTCCTTTGGGCCCAACACGCGAAAGTTTCCTTATAGTTTCTTGCATCTTCGGAGATTTCAGCGCGTCTTTGGCCATTTTGTGAGCTAATCCTCCGCCATCTGTTCTTGGAAGTCTGTTTTCTAAAGAATTCATACTACCACCACGTAGCCTCGAATCTTGATCGTTGTTCTTGTTTGAGTGCCGTTTCTCTACGAGATCTGAATCTCCATCGTGAACAGACTTTTCCTTCAAGAAGGTAGAACTTTGTCGATGCGATTGAGCTAGTGCTTTATTTTCTTCTGATGGTACGAACGATAATTTTTTGGAATTGCTTTCGACGCAAACTGCGCTGATTAGTAGCGGAACGATCATGGTCAACCTGTTTTTTTTTTCTTTTTGTTAACAAATATTCTCGTTCTTTTTTCTTATAGAAACATTGATAATATGTTATTTCTATCTGACATTATCTCTACTCCATACCTGAAAGTTAGCAGCATTCCTCCGCGAAGTAGATCGATCGAAAAATTAGTGCTGATGCCATTGAATCGGCGTAATCACTGGATGGATCCTTCAAGCTCGTACTTCGCCACGTCGATTCATGACAGTTATTCTCCCTTCGAATTCTGCCTTTCTCAGTGTCAACGTTGTTATTATAATCGTTAATAAATAGTAAGAAAAATGGTCGGTCACGTATTCTTCTTTCGACACGTTGACATGTCTCCGAAAAAGGTTCGCAGGAAGCGCTCGCGCGGCTTTCGATGCTCGTTTCTCCACGACCAACTTTTGTCATGTTGTTATCGCTGATTTGTGTCATATTTCAAAGAATGCCGATTTTTGAAATATCTGCGAAAATTAACTATGAAAGTAAAAATATTTTCTACGATGGATGGCGCGTGATGATTTTATTTAGTAAAATTAATATCATTTAAAAATGTCACTGAAAAAGGATTCAAAATGTAAACTGCTAAATAATCGAATAATTAATAACTTTCTACTTTAAAGTTTCTATCTCAGACCGATTTCTTTGCCTTGAAATCATTAAAATGTTTCTTTGAATCTAAGACGATCGTACGTATTTCTAAGATTTCCTTCTTTAAAGAAAATCTCAACGTAAAGTGGCCTTTGAGCGACGTGAGAAGGCTACGAGGCTCAGTTCGATCCATTTGCTCGTTTCGAACGGCACACGCTTGTACTTAAATTTACAAAAACATGTTCCACGCGGATGTATAGGTGCTTATACGCGTGTTGCTTTCACAAGGGTTGATCTAGGTACGATCAAAGCGAGTTGGGAAATTGCCAAGTACACGCGCCGGCCTCAATTAGTCAAATATTACGTACGAATGTCCTACACGCGGCATCTTTGCATTAATAACACGGATATGAACTTATAGGCGCACTTTGTCGCCGCGTAATTCTTCAATCCTTTTATCGTTCTGTTCCATCTACTACCGCTTCGTGCGACACATTTTCAGCACAATTGTGCAGTGAAATATTGGTGCGGTAAAATAAAAATACGCACAAAGAAGTTGTGAATATATTATATCATAAACGAATTTATTTGCATCGAGTCTAAAAGTAGTTAACTGCGATTTATTTCGATTAAATGACAGGTGACAGGTAACTGAATATGGCTTGCTGATCGTCGAAGTATAACGATAGTAAAACCAAGTCAGAACACAAATAGATCCATTGAAGCACCATCGACGCTGAACAGAAGACGACTGCGAGCAGGAAAAAGGACGAGTGACTGAAGCTAAAAGCTAGCTGTCGTAGAAATTACAGTTGGTATAACGCATCGTAAATATAATGTACATGTCGGCTGTGGACCAAAAGAGAAATCCCTGGAGACACGTTAAACGTCGATTATTATTAGAACCAGCCAAAGCAACTGATCTTCGTTCGTACGTCGGCGATATTGCAAGCACATTTAATAGTGGAGATAATTCGCATCACTGCATTCTCTAGAGCAACCCAAAAGTTTTAACTTTTTATTACTTTCCGCCAAATATTAAATGTACTATAAAATAATTAATAAAATTTATTCAATGATGGACTAGCTTGCTAGGTGCGTGAATGCGATTGATCGAATTCTGTGCACGCTATGACGATGACAAAGCGCTGGTCACAGCAAAACAATTCTGTTTACGAACGGTACATACAGTTTGTGATAGCTGTAAAATAATTGCATAACACCGCGGGAAAATCATAAAACATTGATGACTGCATTGAATCGGACTCGCAATATTATTATTACTTGTGAAATGGACAGTATTTTTAAATCGATCGATGTCCGTCAATTGCGTAATCGAGTATTTCTAATTATTTAATCGAACCTTGGCGCGTGTACAGCCGCTTCGGCGAACTTAATTCGGAACGCAAAGCGATAAGAAATTAATTGCTTAAGGAAGAGGAAGTTAATATTTATGGCAGAAAGCGGCAGACTTTTCGATGGACGTTAATGGCCATTGTTCGTCGATAATTCACAATTGTGCAACGATCCCTCGTTAATTACTCGGAGGAACCCTTGGCTCGTGTACAGCGACGCGAGAATACTACGAGGGGAATACCAAAGGTCGCCATTTCTTCAAACGAATGCTTTTCTATTGTATTATTAGCATGATTATCTTTTAAAATTCAGTGCAAAAATACTTGAAATCTTCAACTTGTTCGATGTAAGATCGTTGGTTCTCCACCTTTAATTCTATATTTCCGTGATTTTATATAAATATATTATTTTTAGCAATCCTTGTAACAACACAAATCGATAAACAAAATTCGGTAAATCGGTAAAACCGGTTCATCGGACAACAGGTGCGTTGTTCCATGAACTACCTCAAGAAGAGTGGATGAACAATGATGACGATTAGGATGATGCCAGAGCAATGCCAATGCACAACGTGTGGATATAAGTAAAAGAAGCGAAGGAAGGAAAGAAGACGAAGAAGAAGAAGAAGAAGAAGAGACAGAAGAGAAGTGTGGAGGGTATCGGGGCGCCTTGCGGCTGGCATTGGTAGCAGTCTCGAGATAGCCGCCGGCTGGCTTCCTCACCGCCTCGGGGGATTTATTCGGGGATTCCGAGCGTGAAGTGGTGAACGATATATCCAGTGGCTGATCTATCGATCCATTGCGTACATCCAGTGATCAGCGTGGTGACAAGAGCCGCGCAATCTACCTCCGTTCTCTCGTCGACAATAAAAATTTCGACACTCGCCGGCTCTGAACGTGTTTAACTGGAGGTGAGTCCGTTTAGCATTTTCATCAACTTCTTTTTCGTACGTTCGTTCTTTCCTCTTTCCGCTGGCCATCGCGTCAGCTCGTCGTCGTGCTATTTTCGTGAGTGTTGTGCAAGTGTCGATCTCGCATTCAAGCGGTACGCGAACAGCGTGTTGGCTTTGCGTTTCGATCCACTGTTCGAACCCCATTCCGAAGCTCTTCGACTTCCTCGTTTGTCCACCTTCTCCTACGCAGAATCTAGTGTTTTCTCTTTCACTGTCATCGACAGATTTTTCGTCACAATCGTGGCTGGCCTTGGACAATGTTGTCTGTGCTCGTTGAATTTCCACCGATTATTTTGGGACCGATTCTTCTTTCAGGAGTATCGCAGCACCTTCAGGATATCAGTGACGTGAATTATTGAATAATTGAAAAACAAGTTATCACACACGGGAACTGGTACATTACGAAATTTAGGCGAGCACAGCCTTGTCTTGTTGTTGTTGAACTTCTCTATTGCACATCGGATAATTCTTCTGTTTCTCAAAGAGAATTATGTTAAAATAAAATTACTAATCGCAGTTTGAATAGAAAATAATGCATTTTGATGATTATTTTGATGACAGATAGGAAAGTTGAAGAAGTTGGATTGAAACATTCAGACATCAAGAAAGCAATTGATCAAAAATTATTTCCAACGTCTCGATCCTATCGATCGATGGAAAATCGTAATATTCATACACCGACGAAGTCATCGGAATGACAGATATGAAATGCTGTCAACTTGCCACGCGGAAGCATACGGTATAACAAATCTTCTACTGATCCTTCGTTTACTGTGAAAACTCACTTCCGTGATTAATAGCTCTCTTTCTCTCAAATCGAAGTAACAGATCGTTTGTTTTCTTGACTCATCTTTCGTGTAGGACAGATTAAGTCTATTTAATTTTATCTTTCTCCTTTTTTTCTTTGCACTCAGACGAATTATTGAGGAGAAGACAAAGCTGTATTACTGGAACCGAAACATCAGAATCTTTTTAGCAGAACGGTGATCCTGACCTATCAATAACGTCATAAAACTCGCGATGAAATGAAATTCTGTATTGCATGTCCAAGGTGTCTCGTAAAATAGCTGCGCTATTTTGCTGACACAGTTTCTTCTGCGACACGGCTCATCCAGTGAATTAAACCGTGAACGGTCCAGTCGAAGGCCAAGTTTTTAGCTTCGCGGAAAGATGACTAAACGAGCGTGGCCGCGAAGAAGGTACTCGCCCACGCGTTTCCAAGGTGCAGCACTCGAAATATCTGGCTGCGATATGTCTTGTTGTGACACAACAAATTGCTGCAGCACACACCTTCGATGATACAAGTCAATTTTACGATATGACATTTATTAGCGATCATTTTTGGTATAGACGTTTCCTTTTTGGTATACACGATTATCCATAGTGTATAAAATTCCGTTTTCCCCTTCTGAACCATTCGACCGCCTAAAAAAAGAATTCAATCGGATCTACGCGGTAACATCGACGCTTGGTGGTTTAACTGGATAAACAGAACAAGTTTATCTTCATTTGATTGTACCAAAAATATGATGGGATATATTTCGATGGTTTATTTGTTTTTCGTTGTTTGTCTTAAAAAGTTATCAAAAAATTCGCAAGTTAGATGATTACTAGAAAGTTAGGAACTTTGTTTCTCAGATTATGGAAATTTATTGATTCATCGATTATATTTCAAGTAAAAAAAAAAAAAAATAATGATTCAAATCATTTTTAGTTTATTTCAGTCAAATCTCTATTCGATTAGGTCCATAGAACGAGTATATTCTCATTGGGTGGTATTGAAACAATCGGTTCAGATTATTTATCAAGCTGCTCCAATAATACTCGTTCGCGTTGTATGAACCGGCTTAAGTCGTAATGCGCAGTATTTATTTGTTCGTAACTTTACGCTACTATCGCATGGATTTCGACGTTGAAATCAATGGCGGAAGTGACCCGATTAGCAGCGAAATACAAGAAAATGCGGTCAACATCGTGCGGTGCTAGGTGGCCAGCCAATCAGACGAACGAATACGGGTGCCGCGTGTCGGAAATAGATTTCGCTTAAACTAAAGGTTGATCCACCGACGCCACTTTAACCATCTACAACGTTTGATTTATACACCATGAAGTCGAAATCTCGGCATGACCGGTCACGCTTTTCGTGAAATATTTAAATTTACCGCGCGAATACAGAAACGACACCTGTATCATGTATACTGATGTTTATAGCATTGTTGTATAGCTGCATTTATTAAACAATTGTTTGAGATTTGATAGTAACGTTTTCTGTTCAAATATATGATATTTTTAAATAGCAAAATAAAGAAAAATGCAAGGGTGAAATCAAAATTACGCGCTAAAGAGAATTGCGCCCAAACTAGTGCGCATGCGTTGTACATGATATAAATTTCGTTGCATTTTTGTCCGTTTAAATCGCGTAAAACAGGTGGAAAGATACTGTGAGGGGAAATATAACAATTATTGTGTGTTTTCAAGCACTTGAGATCGGATTTGAAGTAAAATTTAAGAAAATTAAAGTAAATTTAGATCGAATTTCGATCGAAAAAGAGGAGTCGTTCGACATTCAACAAGAAGCAAGTGGTAAATGTAAAGGTTATAAATTTGTGTGATCAATTACTTTGGATTGCCTAGAAAATATAGCATCGTTAATTGATCGTTAATAAAATTAGGAGATATTTGATTAAAAAATAGTTTGATGATGTCGATAAGTTACCAACCGATTGAAAAAGAGTTTATATCTTTACTGAAATCCGATATTTGAATCGCTGCCATTTAAACTAAGGTGGCAGCACTATTGTCAAAAATGCAAATTTGAAACAAATGTGTAAATTCGTTATCGCAACACAAAGGGCTCAAAGTAATTTTCGTGTTTTTTTTTTCTAGAATGATGGTGTAATGTGGAATTCTCTGCAATGGCTTCCAATACTTCAATTACTTCCAAAACGAAACAAGGTAAGTTACACAGCCAAGCGTCTCAGTTTAAACATTCAGATTTAAAATTCTATATATATATCGCAGTAAAAGAAGTAAAGTTTTGATAACATCGTATTGTTAAATCTGTGTTTAGAAATTTCAACGGAGGTAACTCGAGTTATCAGGCGAGAGGGAGTCACAGTCGAGTCATCAGGCAGGGTGAGTTGCACTTTCATCAATTTCAAATAATCTTATACAGAAAATGACTATCCCGTCCTTATTATCAGAGATTGCTTTCCTCTATCAAAGTGACATATGGCGCGTAAACCGGCATCACGGGTCTACATGCTCATTAATCGCACGTTCTCAAAGGAAACAGGGCAGACAAAGATCGAAACATCAAACGTTTTTGAGTAATTGGCTAAACGGCAACTAACAAGACGTATATGCCTCCACGCTAAATACGTTACGTCACGATACCGCCATCTAAATTAAACTAAAACCAAGGCGCACCGCACGAAGGTAGATAGAATATCTGGTTCGATGCCAAAGACTGAAGACAACCAAGAACTCACCGCCATTCCAACTACTCCCGCAACGCACGAATACGTATCTCATTCTTCTCGACGACCTGCCTCTCCCCTGCGTCGTTCTTCAGCTTTTCTCTTCAGTTTCTATCTCGCCCCTTAATTAATTTAATTTTTTTCTCTACCGTCTTCGCTGCATCCGTCATGATTTATACGAAACGCATTCTGTCGGTGTTTCACACTTCCTGGAAGCCCAATTTGTTAGCATGCCGGTCCTGGTCAACGGCGCGTATGCCTCTCGATTTCGAAACGTCTCGTTTCCATCCTTAATTAGGCCTTAATTAATTATAAAATACTTGAGATTGTTTCGTTTGATTTGATTCGATGCGGTTAACGCAGTGCTGGTTGTTAATAACAAGTATTGACGATTGAAAGATAGATTATACAGATATATCATTTACTTTCCAAATGTGGATTTGCTCTTTTTTTCTATTACTTGCTTTTTCAAGAGTACAAACTTTCACTTTTTTCTTGGCATTTCGAGTTGTTCTTTTTCCACGATAAAGTGAAGATATCTGACTTATCTTTTGCTTCTCATTTGCATTTAGGAGATTTTGGCAGAACATCAAAATAGAAAATTCGTATCAGTGGTCGCTCATTATCTGACTCGAGCTTCACGGGGAAAGATATTTGTTGATACTTCTCTCTCTCTCTCTCTCTCTCTCTCTCTGACAGCTGATGAGATACAAAATCGTTGCAAATGTAAAACAAACAATCTGCAAATTTCTCTTCTTCTGAATGAATTCTATCATTCATTTCTATTTAACAAATAGTGTATATTGATTTGATCTCATATTTCTTATATATTTAGAGAAAATCGGTTCCTCTTTAAAATAAGTTATAGAGAAGATATTTTAACTTGGAATAGAAGAATAATTTAATTCTGAAAATATAGAAGCACCGTCCTTCAGTTTCGTCACCTATTTCAAAATCAGTTAGTTGAGTCAAGTGACATACATACATATCCAAAGAATCTAATCGTTCATAACCGAGTTATGTTTAGATTTGGCTTTTCTTTAACCATAAATCATTCGTTAAATCGGTAAGAAATTCACGTGTATGATAGTATACGCATTTATCTCTTGCTCGGATAAAATCTTCGAAATAGCTTCCAAGGTGACTTAATTTGTAATTTCACTTAACTGTTAAATAATTCTATCAACTGCATCTTTAATCAGTCTAAATAATCCTGCGTCACTCTTTTATGACTTGTTAAACGATTTACGCGATCTAAAATACTCCTGAAATCCGTCGTATAAATTTCATTTATGGAAGAGGAATAGCTGTCATAAATAGTTTCTTTGTCGATAATTGAATGCCAGTTCAATGAATCACAACGCAGTGGCGTTGACATCTTCAATCTCATCCAGTGAAGAGTTTGGCATACAATCAAAATCATACATTAAGACAAACACCAATAGAAGTGGCGCTACTACTTTGAGTGGAATTTAATGGCTTTCTTTATAATAACGCATTATTGTCAATAAAAACAAACTTCTGAAATTCTCAATGATGGAACAAATAGCACGTGCAGTTCGCTTTGTTTGTGTAAAACAAATTTATTTAATGGTTCATCGATATGAAATGGATGATAAAATGTGGTTTTTACAGTGTGTTTCAAGTTAAAATTCCTTGTCACCTCTGTATAAATTATCACCGTCGAATCGGCCAAAATTCAATGCACAAGAGATTCCTCGTAAATCAAAACGAACCTTGGAAGATCCAACAATTGTTTGGCTGCAAGTTCAAGCGTTATCGTAAATCGTCTCGAATAAAATGGCTCTGAACCATTGCCTGCTTTTGTGAAGCAATTATGAAACGTTTGGCAAATGTGCGGAATCGTTATTTTTTCATTTGTGAAGAGTTGTAACTTTAGTACAACAATATAACAAATTAATAATATAATAGTAATATTATTTATTATTATTAGTCAGAATAGAGTAGAACAATTTTTTGGTTTTGTAACTGCAAGTACAAATCTTTAAATATAGCTGCACTTTAGGCGCCATTTCGTTCGTCGCAATTTTGAAGTCTTAGGAACATTTTACGCTCATTTTTCAATGTAAATATCATTATTATTGATGCAGTGGTGATTGCCAAAGTTAATGCTATGATCAGAAAGTTGACAACCAGAACGGCTCAGTCTCATTTTTTATTTGCATTCCACATTCCTTTTTTTAACAATTTTCAAATACATAAATTTTTTAAATATGTGAAAATATCGTTAATTGTGCCATCTTATTCACATATATTTACGTATAAGCTATTGTCATAAATTTAGTTGCATGGCAAGGTGTCAATTTCATTTCGATACTTCTCAACGTCTAAACAGTTTTGGATTCGTTGTCACCTGCTGTCGTAACATATCGTTCGCACCGAAATTTATTGGCTTGAACGGAAGAATTCAACCAAAACATGGTAACAGGTGTCTTCTTCATCTTCTGTGGCTTAAGTTTTTGACGCTTGCACGCGCCAGATTTTATCGCTCAATGGATCGTACGCATTCGCGCCTCGAAGTAAATAATTATATCACGCAGAATGCGGGAAAATGAAATTTCAAACAAAAAATCTGGTCTACTTCGACGTATCGTAAATAGACATTCACTTTCAATTAATTCCCCCCTTACGTTTCGCAGTTTTCGTGGAACAATTCGACGTGCCTTGATAATTTTAGACAATCGAGTTCCGACGAACGAAACAAATTTCATATCGTGATCATCGTAAGTAGGTCGCGAGAATAGTTTCTCATACGTACAGGCGTACGAAATGCAGCGCGATTTATATCAGATAATGACGCAACGGTCCTAAAGAAAGAAATTGGGCCTGCGGTAGGCGTTTGTGGCAACAATCGGATCGGCTTTAAATAACCGGCATCAACATTGCCCTTTTCCCAGCTTGTTTGTTGAACAAACCTTTCAACCGCCGTCAAGCACCAACTGCAGCTGTTTCTTCAATGAGAAAGTGGACGAGAATTCGAAGATTTCATCGATACGGTTCTCCTGTATTCTATTTAACGATATCTTCCTTGCCGCTCTCATAAAATACCATTTTCACTTCGTCTCGACTGCTGATCTCCATCGTTTCTTCATCTTTTACCTCGTCCAGAGTACGCTACATCCGATAATGTTGGTAAATTAGAATTCCGAAGACAGAGGTCCCGTCGCGGGGAATTCCCTCGGTGACGCGGGAAAAACGACCGTGTCGCCGTGTCCGCGGATGCGGTGCGTGTGTACACCCTTTGGACACGCGACACGTACAGATTCGGGACCGTGTACTCCCCGTTCTAAAGATGTATTGGAGAAGTGTAAGAAGGGTAGCTATTTCTGGTCGTGGGGAGCCGAGAGACCCGTCGCGCAAACGGCGCTCTCAGCCACTTGGTACATCGGCTAGTCTGGCGTACGCCGCGTATCGCAATACACTTTTCGTAGGGAACAGCACCGGGAACTCTGCATGACACGCGAGTCTGATTCAGAGAGACAGTGATCGTTGGAATAGGGATCGGGGGCAATTTGAGAAGAATCGTTTGGTGAACGAGTGTATTGGAGCTCGAGGAAACGTGGAACCCGTCGACTCTCTGGAAATGATATGAAATGATATGTTCATCATTGGCGAGAGACGAATGATCTGTCGAGTTGCAACTGATCCATCGAAGAGTTCTAATTGGCTTTCGTGGTTGGTTAGAAATTTCTTGAAATTTCTCTGTGATTAACGTCGTTGGATTGCGGAAAATTGACGAGACGACGAAGAAACGTGTGGGTCCAGGAAAATCGCTGATCTCAAGAAAATTGATAACATTCTAAGTATTCTAAGACCTTAAAGTTAACGCGCTCCTAGAACATCTGTCGGGAATTATTTTGTCTTTTGTTTGAAGCAAAGGTGTCTACGGTTGATTGTCGTGGAACGACGTGTCTGACAACCAATACCGAGTGCAGTGCACCGGCGTGAAAATAGATGGTTGGTGGTTGGTGAAGATCGGTTGGTGAAAGTGACGAGGTGGAAATAGTTTGCCGCGCTGAATCTCTTGCCGGAGGGAAGACAGATAGGACTTGCCATCCGTGGTTATCGCAAATGAATGGGAACCGTGGACAGCTCGGCGTTTAGCGGCTGGCTTTGAACGGTGCTACGGGACAATTAACGCCTTCATTAATATCGGTGTAAGCTAGGCGAACGACGATAGAACTACTACTCGTAGAACCACTACTCGTAGAACTGAAAATAAGTTCAAAGTAAAATCGCGAAATGGCTGGTAAGAAAGTTCCGCGACAAAGAGAATGAAACAGAAAATCCTAGAACGAGAATCCTACAACCCAAGTCAAGAACGAGATTCATGAATGAGGCACGACATCGTGTGACAAATATCGGATAAGAAAATATGTCGAGCTAATGTTTCGTCATCGCCGAAGCTGACGATCCATTCGTCAATGTGGAAGCTGCTAGCCAAAAATCCGCGGATGAAGAAGATGAACTGTTACACAAAGAGGTCGCTTCTTTGGTGAGCTTCGAAAGCAGCCACGAGAGAAAAAAAAAAAAAAAAAAAAGAAAGAGACTCTTTTCTACGACGAGGAAATCATCAAATTGGCCAGTTACCAGGGACGAAACGAACGAACGAACAGCTCCCACGGAATCCTCGTTGGCATCCCGTACGTAAAAATAAACTGTGCCTCGTCGACGAGGCACGAGCTACCGACTTCGGGTTCGACGAAACTCTTTTTAACGAGCACGCGATGAAAACAATGTGGAAACATCGAGACGAAAAATTACGGTAAAAAATGTGCCTGTCGACATTGATAACTGCGTCGCCTCAAGATAACTACGGAAGATTATTTTACTAATTCTCAAGGACTATCTTTATTCGAATCGCCCTACGAATATCGATATTTACTAGATGAATCGAACGAATCGTCGTGGATCAAATCGTTAAATTTGCCAGACGAGTCAAATGACTCATCCTCGAGAAGAAACTGAACGCAGAATTCGCGTAAATGACCTTTGCAAGTAAGCAGAGACTTTATTTTAAGAAACCTCTAGAGGATCACCGTAATTGGAGCCGGAGAAAAATAGTATATTTTCGTCATAGTTCACTGGCAAGGAGACCGCGACATTTTCAAAGATATCTTGACGCCGTGGAAATGTTAGACTTAGTCGTTCGAGGCTCGCGAAGGGCGAAGGATAATTAGAGCGAAATTGGACAGTCATTCATGAAGTTTGCCAGTCATGTGTCACGCGGCCAGACTTACAGGAGAAGATTTCACGAATTATGGCGAGGAGGGAACAATATGAATCGTTGATTCACGTGTCGACATTGGACTTGTTAACTGACGCGAGCAAGGTGAACGCTAGGAGGGAGTCGCGATAGAATGATCACACACAAGAATTCGTGGTTCTCTTCGTGGATAGGATGCCAAGCTTTTAGCAATCGTAAATGACAGAGACTTCCTACAACATTTTCGTACGAAAGAGATCTTTGTATACCATTCTATTCATAATCAACAACATTGCACTTGAACTGCGAAAATACTTCCGAATGTTTTGAACGAAATTGAGATTAGCCGACGAGGGATAATAAAGGAGATAGAGTAAATGAATCTTTAAGAAACTCCGCGGGTGGAGACGAACAATGTCCTTTTGCAGGATAACAGGAAGAAGCAGGGGCCTCCCTAAGCCAAATTACTTCCCTCTTTTACCACCGATCAGCCCGGCTGATGCGAAACGTTTCTGCCGGATCACCGGCAAATCGTACGGTCTGCCTACTCATCATTACATTCCAGTCTTATTGGGTATTCACAGCCACGACAAATCGAAATGCAAGATAACGAATGCTTCCGGTCTAGGGCCGCACCATTATACAGCTGGCTTCGTCCTGGGCGAGAAGAAGAAACACGTGGTCCTCAAGGATTACCGTTACGTGTTTCCAGTCCTGGAAGGAGAAGGAGAACAGCAAAGAGCTCTGAGAGATTTATTAAGCAAGAAACATCCTCTCGTCGAGGAGGAACAGGCAAAGTTCGTGTACACGGTAGAAGAGAAAAGATGCAGCCTGGTATTTCCATCCAGATTGGAGGCCGCGGTCAGGGACGGGGACGTGAAGGACGTGATGTTGTCTAGGGACTGCGATACAGTTTTATTCAGGTTGAAACAAGGGAAAAACGTTTCGGTTGATTTCAAGAATTTGGAAGACTTCGAGAATCTTTACGATGGGCTTGGACCGAGTCAGGAGGTGTTGAAGGAGAGGGAGAGGCTGGAAGCTGAGGCTAAACGACGCAAGAGGAAACGACAGGCTGGTTTAAGCTATGCCAAGAGGATTTTCGAGGAGAAAGAAAGGGCTGCCGAAGAAGAGGAGCTAAGACAGACGAAACAGTTAAAACTTCGAAGCGTCAAGGAAGAAACGCAGGAAGAAATGAAGGAAGAAACGTGGAAGAACGTGAATTTGAAACAGGCTAGAACCAGAGCGTGTAACTTCATCTCTGTAACGAAACCTTTGAAGGGCGCAGAGAAGTCTCTGCCAGAAACTTTGGATTGGAACTCGTTTCAGGATACCAATCAACCATCGATGCAACCAATCGTCGACAAATTACCCACTCCTATCAAAGTGGAGCCTCAGATTGTCGAGCAAAGTGCTACAACGTCGTGCACCAGTCCTATCTCAGAGAGCACAGGAGGATTCGAGGCGATATCAATCGTGAAGCCATTGACGCCGCTGAAAATAGAACCGGACGCCGCTCTTCAGTCCGCCATACGGGATATTCCAGCGAGCGGTTTGAAAGAGGTGTCCAATGTAAACATGAAGCTTCTGCAAGCAGGTGAGGAGGCAATAGAACAGCTGCCAAGAGTGGAAGAGATTCCAGAGTTGGTGCAGAAGCTGGGCAAGGGTAAGGTGACGACTCAACACAACGTTAAAGGTCTGAAATTAGACATAAAATCCGCGCAGAGATTTATCACCGGCCAGACGATGCAGACGCCGAACGGACCTATTTTTGTACCTGGCCAGACGTTGCAAACACCTCAGGGTCCTGCGTTCGTTCCTGGCTTAACCGTGAACACTCCTGACGGTCCTCTCCTCGTTGCTGGACAGATACTCAACTTGAAAGAACAAGATAACAAGGAAACACCTGTATTTATAGCTGGACAAACGTTGGCCACGGAACAGGGTCATCGATTCCTTCAGGGTCAAACTTTCCACACTAACGAAGGAGCCAGATTTGTTCAAGGTCAAACCGTTCTTACAGACGACGGTCCAAAATTCGTCGCCGGCCAAGTGACTAAAGATGGAACTTTCATTCCTGGTCAAACCATTCACACTCCTGACGGACCTCGATTTATGCCTGGTCAAACTATCACTGACAATCATGGAGAACAGATATTCGTTCCAGGACAGAGCGTACGGATCAATGAAACCTGGGAATTCATTCCTGGACAGTCGATCGAAACTCCAACTGGGGAAATGAAGTTTGTTTCCGGCCAGACGATTCCAACTTGTCAGGGATTACAGTTTGTACCGGGGCAGTACGTGATTTCAAATTCTGGGGAAAATTACTTTATGCCTGGTATAGTTAAAGATACTGAGAGTGGTTCGACTTTCGTTCCTGGCATGACTCTGGATACTCCAAAAGGGCAAAAGTTCGTGGAAGGTCAAGTAGTGAGAACGCCAATGGGTGAAAAATTCCTTCCAGGAAGAACTAGGATAACAGATAAGGGGATCGAGTTTGCCGCAGCTAGTACGTTTGACGAGGTAGTGTTTTACGATGCTGGACCTGTTGGTATGCCGGTTGACCCAAAGACCGCCACCGTTTCCATTCAGCAGAGCGAAATCTTCGGTCACATGGTGCAAACTGAAAAAGGAGTAGAATTCTTCCCAGAGGGTGAAAAAAAATTACCAGAAGGAAAAAGGATAGTTCCAGGCCAGTTAGTCAAGGGAGGGAAAGACGGACCTCGATTCGTGCCTGGTGTGATGGCAGAGGATGGTTTTTTGCCTGGTCAAATAGTGATGACAGAGAAAGGTGAGCAATTCGTTCCAGGTCAAGTAATCGACACTAGTACTGGTCCTAAATTCGTTCCTGGTCAAATGGTAGAGACTAGAACAGGCACAAAATTCGTTCCTGGTCAAACCGTGGACACTGCGGATGGACCACGTTTCGTACCAGGTCAAATCGTCGAGACCAAAGCTGGTCCCACTTTTATTCCTGGTCAGGTAATTTCCACCGACGACGAAGGTTCTCGATTCGTACCTGGACAAGTAGTAGATACACCTGATGGGCCAAGATTCGTGCCAGGTCGTGTCGTAGAATCTGGAGAACTGGGAGTGACCTTCGTGCCTGGCCAGATAGTTCAGACCGAAGAAGGGCCGCGTTTCGTAGCTCCAGATCTTACTGACACGCCTGAAGGAGAATTAGAATTCTCTGTTCAAGGATTCGAGGTCACCCCTGAGGAATTAAAATTACTGAGGCCGCAGAATTTACATTATAATTCTCATGTTCAGCATCAGGGAGAAACCAGCATAGATGCAAGGATGCTTAGGCAGTTGTCAGAAGCTGGTCTGTCTGTGGGGAGAAAAGTGACCACAGATTTGCCAGCTGTAGATGTGGACGTAGATCCAAAGGCGGTGGCTTTGGAACATGCACTTGTAATGGCGGAGAAGCTCGGTTTACGTGGTACCACTGCAGTGAAAATGGCGCAAATAGTGTCAACTGTCGCTCAGCTAGCGAAAAACATTGCGATTCAACAGGAGCAACAATTGGAGGAAAATTGTATCGAATCAAAATTTATAAATGGTGTAAAGTCTCCTGTTATAAACGATGATAGAAACGGAGAAGAACAAGAGAACGATGAAAATGATTATTGGTTAAAAGACGCAGTGAAGATAGCAATGACAAGCGCCGTTTTGGCGATTATGAGTCACTCTATGGAAAATGGCAACGATTCTAAGCAAGATTTCATTTATTCGTCCATTAGCGAAGCATTCAATGTCCTTTTGCGTCAAAGGGATAGCAGTGTCGATCAATCTGTGGAAGAAATCCTGCAGATACTTCTAGTCCCCCAGAATCGAAGTAACTTGTGTCAGTCGGCTCTGTTAGATTTACTAGAGAGTAAAAATAATAAAGTGAACATTTTAAAATCCACCGTAGGCAGCCAGTCTCTGAAGGAAGACGTAGTACTCGACAGATTATCCATGGTCCTCGAAGAAGAACACGGTACGGATTTAATCGGTCCGGCTTTCAGGACAGTCTCAAGAAACGACCCAGAACTGGTCTCTCGAGTTCTGCGGAAGGTATCCGAAGAGGTTTCCACTATCGTTACCGAGAAAGAAGCAGCCGAGACCGTTCACAAGGCCATCGTTCAAGCAGTTAGAGAATCGAGCGAAATTCACGTGCAAGAATTGTTAAACGACGAGGGTGGAAACGTTCGGGAGATGCTTCTGCAAGCTGTAGGATTAGCCAGAGCTTTAGGTATGTCTAACATTGCCAGCACTTTATTGGCAGTGATCAGCGATGAAAAATCAACGCAAGTCCTAGCCGGTGATAGAGTAACGTTGGACGTTTTAAAACGACTGACAGTGATGAGGAAATTAGCCGAGGAACGTCCATCGTTCATGAACGCTTTGACACAATTATGCAGCGATCCAGAATTGGCCCGGACTGATCCACGATTGAGAACTCTCGTTAGAGAAAGCGCAGCTCTAATGATTGTACCCGAGGAAGGCCCTCTGCAATCGTCAACTGACGTACCGTCGATCCTGCTCCAGTCTGACAACAGTTTAGCCATGGAAGAATTCCTTTTGAGAAGAAACCACAAGCCATCCACAATTTTTATGATTCTGAAGCAAGGCATGCAAGCCGTGGTGCCCAGAGAAGCGTCCAGGTCCGTTCTAACTGGAGAAGTGGCTTACACGGTTCTTGACGAGGATGGAATCCATCATTTTGAACCGCTCCACGTTTTCTCCGCGCTCCAACTCACTCGTCCAACCGCGCATCGATTTTCTATGTACTGTTGCCCCGTTGCGAAGGAAGAAGACGTGGACGTTGAAATAATGTCCACGTTCACGGGAACCACCTCGATGGCTAGCAGTCTTGACGGGTCTGGTACTGGGACCTATCAGAGACAAGAATGCAATGGTATTGTGTTGTCGAAGTCTGACAAGTCGTTTGGACAGTCCGGCAGCAGAGAGAACACGCCGAGTTTGAGAAGATTGAGCAACTTTCAGGATAATTACTTTGAACGGGTAATGTAGCGAATATCAAACAGAGAATGATAAGACAAATATAATATATTCTATTTCGAATCACCACGCAAACACGATCGTTTACTTTCTTTGAAACGTTACAAAAGTTTACTTTCTTTGAAAGAGCATATCCCTCCTGAAACTTCCAGACATCTCGTATATCAAAATATCACGATCAAACTGCAGAAAACACGCTGTGGTCACTCAATAAATTCGTTGTTACTCTGCATTGTTGTAGAAATCATTGGACAACTACATCGTGGTGAAGGATTATAAAAACGAGACCGATGGATTCTCCGTGAACGTTGGCGACATCGTCGAGGCGCTCGAATACGCCGATCCAGCCAAGTAAGAGAAACTTTCAGCCCCGTAAAAGCTCACTGGGCAAACAAATTTCCGCGCGATCGTTTCACGATGGCGGAACGTTGACTTCGCGCGAAGTCCGACCGTTCGTTCGCGTTTAAAATCTATTTCTGTGTACGCAACGTGTGCCTGGGCTGAAAATAATCATCGCCGCAAGTCCTATATAGTCTAACACGTTCAAACCATGCCGATACAGTGTACAATCTGTCACTCTTATCAAGTAGTAGCTCGCTCCGTTCTAATTAATGACAAACGATATATAGGGGCGTGTGGCGATACAAAGCGATTGCAATTAACTGCAGCTTTATAAGTTGTTACGCCTGCTAAGTGCTCGTATCCAATACTATACTACCTTTCTTATTATTAGAGGTTATTAATATATTTTCTAGTTTCTTTAATATGACTGATGCAAACTCCTAAACTCGTCAAACTCACGAACAAGAGCATGTCATCGCTTCGATAATACTAAGTAACTGACCAAGTAAGAGCTGCTACAACTCTTCTCCTGCGATTCTCACGAAGGAAATTAATATTGATCGACGAAAATAGCTGTGAGAATAAACAGGTCTTCTCGCGAAGAACAAAGTGAGATTTAATAGTGTTCTAATCGTAAACTAGAAATGTTTGTCGTAGGATTTTCCTGCAGAATGCACGATCAAACGTTGACTCTATGTATTAACAGAAATGCATCCGAATGCACCCGAAATCAAGGCACGTTCAATTTACGTGTCAAACGTGGACCGTCTACCCTTTGTTTATTCTCGCGATGATATTTTTACGAGAATCACGTTTTCGCCGGGACCACGTTTATAAAATACGTCGACGGAACTCCCGAGTGCCTTGAACGCGAAACAAATGGAAAGTTTCGCCTTTCGACGGGTCATAGGACGAGAATAATGCTCTATGCAGACGAATGATGTATTGTTGCGATTCAGCAGCTTTATGTGAAAGATTTTGCGCGTCTGTATCATTGGAAATACAAAGCTATTGAATTCCACAGTTTTCCCACTGCAATGCATGTCGCTCTGTACTGTACGAAGCCTCGGAGATATAAAATTCGAAGTAAAAATGAATTGTTCTTAAAAAAAAAAAAAAAATAGCCACCTTCCTTCAATCCAGAAATAATCAAGATACTTTTGATGGTAAAAACGCGATCTTGAATTGTCTTCACTTGTACACACTATAAATACGCTGAGCAAACCAAGTAACAAAGAAATTGCAAATCTCCGACGGTGTGAAGGGAGCTGGTGAACTGCTTGCAACGAGACGCCGCTTTTCATTTAACGAACACGCTAACTCGCTTCGATTAATGGAGAATGATGTTTAGTCTGCATGAAGCTCCAAGTGAAATGGAAAAGAAAGCAAGGATGGATAAGAGTGTATGTGTTTCTCTATGTTGTATACACGGTTGAACGTGTTGTAGAAAGATCAAGCTGGATCCTGATTTGGAAATCGGTGGTGAGATTGGCGAAACGTTGGACAATTCTGCTGCTTGGCACAAACTGTCGGTTCGGCCGCGTCGAAAATACGCAGATCCCCGTGCTAGAAGCATCCCGAGGTCCTCCTCGGACAGCAACATCCAGAGGTAAAGTACGAATCCTTTGACAAGCGTCGTGAAACTAGAAATTCAGGAATGAACAGTTTAGAAAGTGATTGTCTCGTGGTCGTCAACAAATGCCGGAAAATCCTATCTAACGAATGCCAATTGAATAACGAAGGAGAAGAACTGTAAAAGCTTGGTTAAATAAAGAAGGGAAATCTAAGGAGACATGTTAGAGAAATCGTCAACTCTTGGATCATCATAAATTCTACACTCTGCATCTTACAACTCGGAGAGACGCAGCTGCAGTCTGTTCAATAAATTTCGTTTCTTCGTGTGTAACGTAGTCCGATTGCTTAGGAGCATCAATTTCAAGATGATACTGCAAACGACGAAGCAACGAGACAAATGAAACACATAGAAAGCGGATGTTTTCTATTGAACGAGATATGTCCAAAACAAAGAATCAGTTGCGCGGACAACTAAATGCGTGCGCAAAATATAGCAACGACAGGTGCTCCGGTCAAACATTAGACTCCAAACATTATGTTACCGGCGAAGCCAATGAACTCGTCGTATTTTATCCCCCGAGATTATACTGAAACCAGTTGAGTAGTCACGACACATTATCGAGTATGAATTATTTAATTTTATTGATGTACAAACGTGTTCCTTATCGCAAAAAACGATAAAACCATTTTTCACTTGGAAATCCTTGATCTCAGCAGACATGAATTATCAAAATTATCTTTTTCTGTGGTGTTTTTTTTTTTAATTTAAATTTTCATCTGTATCTTATTTTGTTACATCTTCTACCTACAAATTGTTGTAATTTACGATTGATTTTAACGAAAATGAAGCGTTTATAAATGTCGTGAAAAGCAAAGATGTCAGAAGAATGCTGATGGTTGGTTGCTGTCCAGAATAGGTTCGAAATAGTTCGATAGTTCAGTGTGAAAAATTGTAACATTATATCGTTAGATTAATTATGAGGACGTTCTGTCCAACGAGATCAAAAGCTTTCGTTTGTCACGTTTACAATATCTGTCAGGTTTAAAGACATATGCCATCGACTTGATATTAAATATCACGTCTAAATAAATTCAAATTGCATAATGCAATGGTAAACGCCTGGCTTCTTCTAGATTGCCAGAAATGCTTGATTCTACAGAAGGTGAAATACCAGCCAGTTCTAAAAATAAATCCGCATGAAGGTGAGGTTCAATCTGAAATTTTGATTTGCCACTTTGGCGGCGATTTCGTTCAATGGATTGTAAATTACTTTATATTAAATACATACATTAAATATAAATTATTTAATACATCTAACTGACCAAGCCGTGAGTCGTTTTTTGATTGTATCGTTCTTGTGAATTTTTTAACACTTTGGTAAAATAGCAAAGTGTGTTTCGAGGAAATCGAATCGACTTAAAGCTTGCTGAAAAATTACGTATTTTATTCTCAAATTTAAGATCTTCTCAAATATGAACAGTAAAGAATAAAAAATTAAATATATTTTCGAAAATATATTTCAGTACAAACAACTGAAATTTGCAGACGTTCCTTATTTCTACGATGGAAATAGACGAAAGATTGATTAGTTAGAGGAGATTTTGTATACATAAAATATACTTGGTTATATTACAAAGAATAGACAAGTATAGAGATGTGTGGGTGTTGGAAAGTTATATTTAAGCTTAGTGACTAAGGCGACGCGGCGAGTCTCTTTGGACGCGTATTCGTCGTTCATTCAACAAAACGCAAAATTTGTTGGCGATTTGTCTGGCCAATTAAACCTTGAATTTGCTAGTGCCATTTAAAGTAAACCAATTATACTACCAGCGATGAAAATATGTTTCAACTAAATTTAATGCCGAATTCAACATTTTCTTGGTAATCCAATTAGTCCAATGCGTTTAACATAGATAGAATTGTTAGAAGTAATTAAAATATCCAGTTGATAAGAAATATCTTATATTGATGGAACAAACTATACATTATGCAGAAGCATTGTTTGCTATTTACTCGTAATCATATATTGACAATAATTTATTTTAGTACATTAAGAGAGCAGTTGCAGGATTATGTTTTAAATGAAAAATTCATTTCTACAGAGTGTATGTTCGTACAGCTGATTCAAGAGAAGGATGGCTGCCCATGTCCATTTTGATGCAAACGGCCCTCAGCGAGGACTCGGCACTTGGACATCGGCCGGAAGACTCTCAATACCGACGAGAGTAAGTAATCCCTTCTCCTCTTGAAGTCTTTTTTCTGACCTATACTGACCCACTGATTCCTCTAGAGCTGTAGTGAAAGAACTAGTGGAAACCGAGGAAGAATTTGGCAGAGACCTTCAACAGGTCGTTGAACGTTACTTAAAACACCTTGACAATCCAGATGTCCCGCGGATCGTACGTGACAACAAAGACATCATCTTCACGAACCTGAAACAGATTGCCGACTTTCACAACACGTACGTATACTTGATGAACCAAGAAGAGAAATTCACTGCGACACAATCCATCGGACATTGGGATACTCCACACGAAACATGACTTTCTTTTTCTACGAACTTTTTCACAGTATATCAATTTGTTAATTTGTTGTTGTCCAAGTAAACAACGCGTGTTATTCGAGCATTTATTCACAAACAACAGCAACAAATCACGACTATTCTTTATTAGAATCAAAGCGGAAAGAAAGACACGCACGCTACACATGGTCACTGTTAAATTTACATCAAGCACATTATTTTCTCTTTAGTAAAACGCGTGAGCAACGTAAGTCCGATAACGACTGTGTGATCGTGTGTTTCGTGGTATCTAACTGGTATTGTTTTTCCGAAAGTTTTGAGCGCCCTCCTGTCATTGTTTTTATGAGCACGCTTCGATTGACTCTGCCAAGGTAAATTCATTCTTCCAAACGTATATTTTGTCATAGAAATGTGTATTACTATAAAAACGTGCAGTATTCTCCTTGAACCAACTTCTCAGTAGAACACTCTGTACATAGTCAGTCTATATAGGAAGAATGATTCCGAACATATTTTCCTTCTCAGTAGAGTACTCTGTACACGATCAAACTGTGTAAGGAAGAATGATTTCACTAAATGGCTGTCTCTAATCACAGCGTTTCTTGTTAAAAAGTATTTGATTTTTATCCTTGCTAGTCCAGTTAAAAGATAAAATATGATCTGATTTGCTCATGCCCCGTCCCAATATTAATTAATCATAATTTCACGGCCTTCCATTGGACGTAATTCTTCGTGGATTAATCAGCGTAGAAGAAATTGGCATATCATATCATCGTAATTTAATATCATCGTTGCACCCTATATGTCACACTGAAAAAAGAAGTCAAGAAGGATGCAGCCTTCAGCACGTAGGCATGGTGTGTTTTTAGCATGAAAAATAATCAGTATCTCACTTAGATCGTTCGGCAGGGTGTTGATCGAGGGTGTTAAGTATTATGCGGATCAACCACGTATGCTGGGGAAAACTTTCCTACGATTGGTGAGTCCTAGCAAGCCTGAAGTATTAATCTCAATCCTATTGCCTCGATTTCTTTCATACCTCGAATCTCGTGGTTTCAGGAAAGGGACTTCGACAAACATGTGGCCTACTGTAGGGACGAACCGGCGGCCCAAGAGTTCCTCCAGATGAACGACGCAGTACGAGAATACTTTGAGGTGAGTCACTTGATTAATCGTTCCTATTAAAGTAACCCTGTACTAATAAAATAATTTTGATTATTAGATGTAATTCGGTTATTGTTAACTCAAGAGCAGAAATTACTCAACGTCTTTACTCAGTAAAAAACCAGATGGTAAGAAAGATCTCTGTCCATCGTCTTCGTAGTTTGGCGTCGCGACGCCAACGTCGATAATAACGCTTGCTCCAAGTATATAATTCGGTTATGACAATTTTATTAGCTTATTCTATACATAGTTTTATATTTATTTCGAGAATTCAAGATTATTTTCATTACTAAGGATATAGACAGTATTTATGAAACCTCGTCCTGCTCTTTTTTGCCTTCTGTATTCTATTTATTTTCATCCCTCCTTTTTAAACGAGGACAATTATTTTTTATAGATGATTTTTAATGAAGGATAACATAATCGTAATGGAAAATTGGAGGATGAAATTGTAATTGAAACACACGTTTGCACGAATTGAAGGAAATTTCGCAATTACATAACTAGCGGGGGTAAGCGGGCGTCTGTCCAGCTCTCGAAATAGCTTGGTTTATTCTTAACGGACAGAATATCTTTCGCTTCTCTTACTTATGCGCGACAGACTCGCGACGATACGCGTGCCACCAAAGAAAAGGAAGAAAGCAGCCATGTTATCGGCTGGCAACGTCATCGTCACTGTCATTACATGATGACAGTAGCCAGCATAATCTCTGCGTGACGAAAAAACGAAACGCACACCTCTTCGAATTGTACTTTATGTTTCAAAATTTATTAGCGTGCCTTTCCCTCTTTGTACATTTAACAGCTGTTTAACGATAGCAATTAAAAAATGATTTAGATGATGAGAGGAACAAATATCTGCAGTCCAAATGTCGTTGTTGAATATTTTGAAAAGAAGAGAGTAAAACTTCGCCGGAAGAAAGTTTCGAAAGATTCGAAATTAACAAAAGAATGTTGATCCAGTGCGAAGCATATACATACTATACAGAAATAATATTTTGTTATTTGAACAATTTATGTTGCTCGCTTTCTTCTCGTGATTCGTCCTGTTATTTCTAGAACTTGACTCAAGACCACTGCGTGATTTTCACACGATACAACCGGTATCATAAATTTATTTAATGACCCGAAATTAAAATTAGACCGTACGATATTACCTTGTTGAACGTGTCCAGTTTCAAAGTGAAACGTTCTAAATGCATTAGAATTTCTCGTAGATTACGAGCATTTATGAATACTTGAATCTGTCCACACATTTCTCTTTCTTATTCGATTTACATCAGATATGTTATTTTCTATCTTCCTCCACGTTTCTGGAAGACTAGCGCGCGCCTAGCGAAAGATCTCCACGATCCATAGAACGATTCATGTTGTTTTTGTGCGTGGTCAGTCCACGAGTTCGTCCGGCATCTAAGTATAGCCGTGGCTGTATTGGCCTCCGGACTGATGTTTTTCGGTAACCACCGACTGTAGATCCCCCTCGAGGAAGAGAATCGGTGGAAGAGCAGAGACCTGGTCCAGTCTGCGACCAGCCACGGTATCCTCTTCGAACCAACCACCCGAAACACGAACAACGGTGTTTACCTCCCTTGACCTTCGTTAAGGTGCGTCAGTCCTTCCACCATTCCTCAATCATCTTCTTCCATCGTGGATATTCCAACTTTCTCATCGATCTACTTTTGCGCGCAGCATTGTTAGAACTTCATTTTTCTAGTGAACAAAATTTTTGTTTAAATTCTTCTACGAGAATCTTTCTTAATTTTTGGAAATATTTAGTGTACTCACAATGATTCTTGGAATTGGTTCCTCTTCTTTTCTAATTGGTTCAGTTTTGTGAAGATCAATATAATTTTGTTGCGAGATTGGTTTATGGTTAGTGATACAGTGATACTTGTGACAGACGATTTACATGGAATTTTGAACAATAAGAGACAAATACGTGAGTCACGAAGTTTTGGAGAGAGTAGCAAAAGTTTGCGGTAACTATTAACTACAGTTGTTAATTAAAAAATTTCCTCGTGTTAATAGGTAGTCTCTTGTGATATTGTTCAAATTGTCTAGGCTGATCGATAGGAAATAATCGCGTGGAAAATCCAGTCGTATCCAAAAATACGCGTCTCTTCATGCTGGTGTCGAATTACAGCGTCAAACAATCCGCTATTCTCTAAAGGAAAATTCCGATTCCCAATTTTCAATTCGCGTTTCACTTTCACTTCCTCTTATAATAAACAGTCTTCATATTTTTAGCGATGTTAATATTAATTTCATTTCGAATAATATGAAATATTCTGAGAAATATAATTATTGTTTATAGGAGCTGAGCCAGACTCTCCGTGACGACAAAAGTCTATCGGAACATTTGAAACTTCCGATACAACGCATAAACGACTACCAGCTCCTGCTCAAGGTAACTATTTAATCCACTGTGTTATTTATTGCTTATGTAACTATTTAACCCACATTTCCACTCATCATTCTTTACGAAATCTCGCGCTCTATATCGTGGAGAAATTTTTAACACGGATCGAAAATACATTTCAAGGGTGTTATGACAGAAATATAACATGACTAGAGTATAAATCTTTTGAAAACATTCCAGCACAAACTATCCGCGTTATTAACTTTCGCACAAAATTGTCATTGAAATTTGATAGTATGCTAGATGCTTTGTAGGCAAGATCAATATCGATCTCATTTGCATGATTTTGCTTTAGACATATTATATTTGAACATATACAATCACATTTGATTGACAGACTTGCTCGACAGTGTATGCTTCAATTCAACACAACGTTCAATTCTTTTTTTGATAGACAATTCAACATAACATTCAATTCTTTTTTGATAGACAATTGAGACAATGAAAATTAACCAAAAGTTACCACGAGCGTTAACACGTTCGTGCTGTATCATTTTTTATTTTCTTAGAAAGTGAGTCATCGAATTCCTATGTCGTGCTTCTAATTTCTTTTTTCATAGTTCTATTTTGTTTTCATTGAAATAAAAAATTCGAGGAAGAGGACACAATCGTTGGTATTTAAACAGACGAAACTGACCGTCTGATAGCGGCGAGACACTGCGACCTGTAGAATCCGCGAGACACGTGACCTATATCCCCGTTGAAATTTCATTCTGTCAGATAAAATTAGCCCGGCGCTAAAATACTTCCCGGTTCGCCTTGAGAACGAATTTCAAACGATTAATTGTTATATCGGCCGTGATTTCGCATCAAATTTAAATAATATTTTGCGTACGCTTAACGAGAGGAGATCAGATAATCTAAACTTGAACTTTGGATAAATGTTGGTGTGGAATGACATGGAAAATAGATCGCACGTGATTGGTAACGATCATGTTAATGCTATAATCTTGGTTTGTTATCTGTAAATCTTTGGCTTAAGACACAAATTGGCTTGGGCCAGTTGCCCGGAATATATATATGTATATATATAATGTATATATAATGTATAATAATATATATAATGTATATATAATATATAATAACATATATATAATGTATATAATATATATATATATATATAATAAAACAGTGGCGAGAGGTGTTGAAGAAAATTAAGTCGAGACATTTTTCAAATATCTTCAAGCACGTTCGAGACAGTTCAAGTGTAATTCAAGAACGAGTAACATTACTTAAAGGTATTCCATCACCCTGAATCGTTTTATTTCCACGGTACGGCTCGCGTAGATATAGATCAAGGGAAGTCACAAAGTTCGTCGTGGTATAGTTGCAGTGCCGCGACAGAGTATTTTATCGTGGTGTGCGAACGAGTGGGCGCTGTACGGATTTAGCAAGCTAAAAACGGGTCATCTTCGCAACGTGTTACCTCGTCGTCTCTCTGTCATAGAAAAATCTATCGCATGCGAAATCTATCGATTGGAAAAATAAAAAAAAATTGATCTTCGATCATTCGCGACTCGAACTCTAATGCTGATGATTCCAACTTCAAACTGAATGAAGTTTCGTGCTCGTCTTGCAAATATTTTTCATCCTTCCGTTATTGTTAAATCCTTGAAAGTTGAAAGAAAATTTTCAGCAAATTTTCAGATCATTCGAATGATTTTCGCAGGAGCTGGTGAAGTATTCGACCCGACTAGGCGAAAACTGCGACGACCTCCAAAAGGCTTTGGAGTTGATGCTAGGTATCCCTCATAGGGCGACGGACAACAAATTCATAAGCAATATCGAAGGTTACAAAGGGAATATCCACAAGTTAGGCAGATTACTCACACACGTCAGTATATTTAATGTGGTCTCTTATAGATCGTGATTATATTGGCGTTATTATATATGATGTGCGATTGACAGGAGTGGTACACGGTGATTGACAAGGACGGTAAGAGCAAAGAAAGGTATCTGTTTCTCTTTAAAGCTCGCATACTCATTTGCAAAGTCAGACGAATATCCGAAGACAGATCCGTCTTCGTTCTTAAAGACATTATTCGAGTAAGTGATGATATTATCTTATATATAATAAAAAGTAATATCTTATATAATAAAAAGTATACTTGATAATTTAAGCAGTAGTTCATAGCACTGATATTCGTTTCAGTTGCCAGATGTGGAAGTAAAGGACCATCCAGACGACATACGGTCTTTCGAACTACACAATCCAGCAAGCCCAGCCTACCCTATTACTTTAGTAGCTCATAAGGATCCAGTGAAAGCCTACTGGCTGAAAGAAATTCGACAATACGCGAGTGACGTAGTAGCGCTCGCTGAACACGCTGCGGACGACCTGCAATTGACAGAAGTTATAGAGACCAAGGAAGAAATTAAAGGAAATCCAGGAACTCCTCCTCAGAAAGCAACAGAAAACCCAGGACCAAAGGCAGAGGGTAATCCAGAGCCAAAGAAGGCAGAAGGAAACCCAGGGCCAGAGAAAGAAAATCCGGGACCGAATCCCGGAGAATCCGCGGAGAAAAGAAAAGATAATCCGGAAAATCCAGATTCTAAACAAGTTGAGAAAGAGGGTGCAGATATGTCTCGAAGATATTCTTCCAGTCGATACAGCAGCTCTTCGAAAGTTGTCGAAGGTAGGGATAAAATTTATGAATATAAAAATTCTAATTGAAAGATCAAAGAAATTAATTGTTTGCTTTTTATTTATCTCTGAAGAGTATTCTTCAGTATCTAGCAGCGCAGCATACATGGAGTCATCTGTGAGTCAGAGCAGTGCAGTAAGAGTGGAATCCAGCTCTTACCAAGCTGGAAATTCGATAGAAACCAGATCGAATACGGCGAGAATCGAGGGTGGCAGTGGAGTAGGAAAACCTGTGTTCGTCAAGACTCTCCAGGGATCCAGTGTTGAACGTAAGTAATAAAATGTGGAAATTGGGACATAATCAAGATATGGAGTAGAGAATATGGAGTAATTAAAAACTGAGAAACATACGAAAACATCACGAACATAATACTAGTTTTAAAAAAATTCACTTGAGTGCAATTGATAGACAGTAATGTCAATGGCTCATGATTACAAGTAAAGCAGGTGACATAAGATCAATTTTTACTGTTCTAGCGATACCAGAAAATAACGTGGAATTGATACATGCCGTAGGTAAAGTGACACAAAATTTGTCTACTATCTGATCATTCACTGTGCTGCGCATTTTTTCCTTCTTCAATCTTCTGCAATACTGTATCAAGAATCGTTTCTACTTCTTATATTTTTTCTTCTAGCCAGCTGAGTAAAAATTGCTTCTACGCATTCCACTAGGCGGTTGGTCTCAAGCTTTAAATTAATCCTAGATGTTGTCTGTCACTCACGAAAATACACCAGATACTCACATCACATTTTACATTTTCATGTCATTTTTTTATAGTTTAAAACTCTGACACACGATTTGCTTTACTGTTGTCTACATTTTTCAAATACGCTACTGTTTCTATGGTTGGTATATATCTACATTTTTATACATATTTTATTAGCTGTCCCATTTTATACAAGTAAAGCACATTTCACACGCGACACGTTTCTCATCATCAGTTGAACATAATGATATACAAATACATACCAATATATTCGGTATTTCAAATTTAGTTGTTGTAAAGTTTGTAGTACACTTGCACCTATCCCTTTCGTTCTTGTAGATGAACAAAAACAAGAATTACTTCAGTTCTAGACACTGTTATATCCAATGGGAATTCCCTTCAATTCTCTTGTATAGTAAGATAAAGTATTTTTGACTGTACAACATTGTATATAAATTTTTCAATTAGATGTACTATAACAATTTGCTCCGTATTCCATTCGTCAATATTTTTTTAATGATTTTACCAATCATTCCTTTACATAGCTGGAGAAATGACCGTCTTCGAGTGTACTCTATTGCACACCGATGCGACAACGAGAGTACAATGGCTAAAGGACAACAAACCGTTAGAGGATAGATTAGCAGATCGTCTGACAGCTTCTGCAACTGGAAAGACTTTCAGACTTCAACTTCAAAATGTACTCGAGTCGGACTCTGGCATTTACATCGCTCGAGCTATGAACAGCGAAGGCCAAGCTACTTGTACTGCCCAACTTATTGTACAACAACGTGAGTTCATAAAGTTTATATGTTATAACAAATGAAGAATGCCCTGAAAAGAGAAAACAAAAATTTCTCCATTTTTCATTCAATTAGTAACTCCCGAAGAGAAGCAAGCGAGAGCAGAAGCTAATGCACCAATCTTCTTGGTGAGACTGAAGGACACGGAACTCTTGGAGAACACTTACTTGCGTTTCATGGTGAAGGTGAAAGGAGACCCTAATCCTGAAATGAAATTGTAAGCTATATGTCGTCAATTTTAATATTAGACGAGTGTATTTAATTCATATCTTTTGATTCCTTTTTAATACAGCTTCAAAGACGATGTTTTAATTGATGAAAATCATCCACGCGTAAAGGTCGTCACTGAACAAGCAGACACAGGTTTCTACGAGCTAGTAATTTCCGATGTTCAAAAGCAAGACGCTGGCAAGTACTCGTGCACGGCGAAGAATAAATTTGGAGAAGCTTCTTGCGAAGCAACCGTAACGGTGTCAGATGAGAAAATGTTGTACCTTCCTGAAGATTTCCTCGAGCCAGGCATGGAACCCAAGCTCACCTGGCTGCGCGATGGAAAACCATTCGATCCTGAAGAACGCTTTAAAGTGTTGTTCCAGGATGACGAAGACACTTTGGCTTTAGTGTTCCAACATGTCAAACCTGAGGATGCTGGCCTTTATACCTGCGTCGCGCAGACGAGTACAGGTAATAATTAATGCTTGACAATTTTATAAGTTTTTGGACTGAACTAAAAAAAAAACTCAAATTGTAGGTAACATCAGCTGCAGCGCAGAACTAACGGTCCAAGGTGCAGTACACCAGCTACTGAAAGAACCAGAAAGGCCGAAACTGTGTTCAGAAAGCAGGCATTCGGAAGTGAGCGCCGGTGGATCAGCCATGCTGGAATTACAAATCAGAGGATATCCAAAACCAGATATCAAATGGAGCAAAGATGGAGAGGAAATTGTCGCTGGTGGAAAATACAAGTACCTCTGGGAAGATGAAGAATCAATGTCCTTGGTAATCAAGAACGTCACTGCCAAGGATGCTGGTACCTACACAATCAGAGCGAAGAACGAATTGGGCGAAGATACAACTCAAATCGAGTTGATCGTGAAATCTGCGCCAAAGGTCACGAAAAAGCAAACTGACACAACTGTCAATATCAGCGAAACGTCGACGATGGTCGTGCAAATCGAAGCCACGCCCGCGCCGGAAGTTAAGTGGTACAAAGATGGTCAAGAACTTCAAGAAGACAGTCGTATAAGCATCGTTAAAGAAGGCAGCGAAACTTATAAGTTAATATTACGAAACGCTCGTTTAGATGATTCTGGCTCGTACTCGATTGTCGCGCGAAACGAAGTCAACCAGACGACAGAAATTTGGAAGTTGAAAGTATTAAGTCCGCCAAAGATCACAAAGAGATTGGGAGAATCACAAATTCTGGATCAAGGAAACGTTCTCACTTTGTTCGTCGAAGTTGACTCACTGATGCCGCCTAGTATTAAATGGTACAGAAATGGAGAACTGGTCGTTGAAGATAGTCGCATAAAAATGACTCGAGAGGGTAAGAAATTCATTCTGAAGATCACCGGTATAGTGACCGAAGACACAGGAATTTACAAAGCAGAAGTCTCCTCCGATCATGGAGTTGTTACTGATGAAACTGAAATTCAGGTAAATAAAACGGTATCGTTTTTAAATTATTTTAAACTCAGGTACGCCTTAGTTTTAATATTAATTAACCTTAAATATAATATTAATATTAATCTCTTTGTTTCAAAGCTACTATTTTTAATATTTGATTCACCCCAGGTAAGAGGACTTCCACGATTCAAAACTAAACTGCACGACATCACTGTGAACGAAGGTGAAAAGAATGTCGAGTTCAAAGTAGAAATCGATGGATGTCCGAAACCGAGCATTCGGTGGTACATCGGCGACGTGGAGATTACAGAGAAGCACAAAGACTACGTTCGTACGGAAGAAGACAATTTCGTCAAGTTGTTCATTTCTGATGTTAAAGGTGAAATGAAAGGGAAGTATACTTGCAAGTTGAAAAACGAATTTGGCGAAGTCGAGAACAGTTCGACGTTAATCGTGAACACCAGGCCGAGACTACTGAAAAAGCTCAGCGATCAAAGAATCAACGAAGGCGATACCTTGAAATTGATCTTCGAAGTGGGCGGTACGCCAGATCCTGAGGTGAAATGGTTTAAAGATGGCAAGGAAGTTTCAACGGACGCGAGAATTAAAATTACGAGGGACAGCAAGCGACAGGAAAGCTACAATCTGACGGTGACTTTAGTAAAGGGTTCAGACGCTGGCATCTACGAGGTTCGAGCAGAAAACGAGCTAGGCTTTGTGACTAGCAAGAGCAAAGTTATGATATTGAGTAAGAATCCAAACAGTTGTTCTTCTTCTACAAATAAAATAGGGATTCAATTGTTGCGCTGCTCCATCATTCCTGTTCTATATTCGTTGTTAAAAAGAAAATAATTAAGAGAAACGATCGTCGCGTTCTACCTTACTGACGGTAGAATTTTGCAGAATTAACAGAATTGATGGAGCAGCTATCCAAACGCCTAACGTGCCCGTACACACTCTTAATTTCTGAGAAACTCGCCAGCGAATCATCGTGCGTTCGATTTTGCCCACTTGTTCAGTAAGTACTGAAGGAAAGGTACGGTTCCCTTTTTCGGTTTGTTGCTCGTCGTTTATCGATGTGACGCACTTGTTCGTTCAAAGATTCACGGACAGTCGTTGGCAAGGTTTCACGAACGAAACCTATGAGAAATGTGACTCTTTTCCAACATGAGAACACAGAATAACGTAAGGAGCATAATCTCTGAAGCACAGTCTCGCGTCACAGATCCGACATTGACGTGAACCATTTGTTCGTGTCTTTTCCCTCTTGTTTCTGTCTCTAAACATGTGTCACACGGTTTTCGTGTTTCTTTCTTTGTCTTCTTTCTTCTTTTATGGAAAAATCCAAAGTCAATGTCACAATTGTCACTATCACGTGTTGGTTAATCCTTTTCACACTTTCTTCGCGTTTACCTATGTTCATCGTCATTGTGTTCTGAAACGGTCCCAAAATGTGTGAATTCTATAGCAAAAACGGAAGAAAGCGTGGAGGAGAAAACGGAAATGAAGAAGGAGACCGTTGAGAAGATCAGCGTCGAGGAAGAGGAAACGAAAGCGCAGAAAGCGGAGGAGACGGAGATCGAAACGAAGAAAGAACGCGCAGAGGAATCCGGACCCGAAGGTAATCTAACGATCGTCGAAACGAAACGAAGGCAAACGATCATTGTGACAACGAGCGTAACAGGGAAAGAAAGATATTTTATATTGTCAGTTTACTACTGAAACGCTTGAAAGCTCTAAAAAATCCTTGATCCGCCGATCAACGCGATGTCGCAAGATTTTGGTAAGACTTTTGAAACGTTCCAAGGGAATGTGTCGCGATTTTTGGTCGCTCTTTTTTCCTTTTTCATTAATTGAAGGAAGTAGAAAGATAAAAAATTGTGCAATTTGTGTTTGAGCATACACTTCTTAACATCATGTACATCTGTTCATATCATTTTTCTTTTTTTTTCTTTTTTTTTCTCGTTTTTATAATTCATCGAGAGCCTTGCCAATTGAAACTTAACATTGCAACGCTGACACGATTGATGAAGGCAAGAATAGAAAAAGACACAAATGGCCTTGCCCGATAAGCTAATTGATATTAAAGCGATGGCTGATTAATCGTAGAAGTAGAATTGTAGCCAAAAAAACATGTCTGATAAATAATTCAGGTCGAGTGAAACTGGAGAAACAAAGTGTCCAAGTAACGCGGGGCCAGGGTGACACAATCACGATCTCCGTGGCCTCAACGACGACCCACGAAGCTATACTCACAGGTAAATTTCGCACACGCTGAACAACGACTCGCTCATATTCACATTCACGTAGCCATCGGCGTAGAAGATGAATTTTGTGACTGAATTAATTCACAAAAAATTAAGAACGAACCTGAACAAGTTTCTATTTGCCATTTAAAAGTTTCGAATAAAATCAATCAATAAGCAGAGTCAGTTTCAATTTCGATCTAAATTTTCCACAAATCAGTCACAAAATCTGTACGCACGAGAGCATAAATAACGCCACGCCGACCAGAGCTTTCACGAGCCTCGATCGAAGTGAAAATTAGCTTTCGAGTGGCTACAGATCATCTACAGATCAGAGGAGACAGATCGCGGTCGCGAAAGTCATCGAATCGTCACGGATCGTCTCTGCTCTCTCTCTCTCTCTCTCTCTCTCTCTAGTAGGTAGTAGTCAAAAAAAAAAAGCTGTTGTGACCAGCCCAAGCGTTCACAGGTCCTGACGAGAGCCACACGATCAGCAAGATGACCGTAACAAAGGTCGAGTGCCAGGAGATAAACACGGACAGCCCTGGCGTCGAAGAGATTGCCACCTATAGCTACAACGTGCAAGAGGAGTCCGTTCAAAAGCCGCAAAACGGCGTGTTGATCGAGGAATTCTCGGAGAACAGCGAGGATAACAAGTCGAGGCTTCAGATAAACCGTGGCGTGTCGATCGTGTCCGTTTCGGACGACGAGTCGACTCTGAAGGCCATTTCGAGAGACGTCAGCACGGAAGATATGCAGCACGCTGAATTATCCGAAGACAATTACGCGAAGTTGACAAACGGATCCTACGAGGAGTTCAATGGAAACGGACATTTGGCCGAGGAAAAGATCCTAGACGATGTAAAACCCTACAAAGGTTCCATAATCACGGAGACTATCATGGAGGAACGATCCGTGCAAGAGTCGCTGTCGGAGAAGTCGAAGCAGGAAAGCGTAAAGCTACCTCAATCCGCCGTTCTTGAGAACGGTGATTCTTCCGCGAGGAAAGTATCCTCCGTGGATCTGGAGCAACCGCAGACACCAACGATCGAGGAGAGCAAATTGACGAAACATAAAATCGAACGAGCGAACTCGATCGCGGAAAAGATCGTCGAGACGAACGTGGAGGAACGTCGAGGCTCCGTGGAGAACGGATTCTCGAGACAAAGTTCGAAAATAGAGAGGATGGACTCGATGGAGTCGAGAAAGACATTCGAAAGATCGATATCGAGGGAGAGCGCGTTGAAGGCTGCTCAAAGCGGTGACGAAGAGGTCGATGAAGAGTTAGAGGCCCTTCTAGATCGCGTTAAACGACAGCGCAGCGTTTTGGACGATATACTTGAAAAGGAATCCTCCAGGGATTCAGGTACGACCTGATTGCTCCATCGGCTGCTCGAACGCGTCTGTTCTTGCAGGTCGATAGGGTCTAAAGTATCAATAATTCTTTCGTCTTTAAGGCACGTGTCCCGACGCCTAGTACTAGTTCTGCGTTTTCCTTGTTTGTCTCTGTTTATTTTAAGTTTTATGTCAACCATATCGTATCATCGTATTTATGTCGCTTTTGCATGTTAACATCTGACGTGTTAAGCGTGTAACAAAGTTTAATCCTTCACGAGAATCATTTAATATCGTTTTCTATTTTTTCATTTTATCATTTACGATCTTCGTTACGCTAAAATTATAACGTAAGAGGAAGCATTAAATTTTGTTGGCGCTTCTACGCTCAATCCAGACACTTACCGCTTATACAGAATGTAAAGAGTGATCAGTCGAATCTGGCTAGAACGGTGTTCTTCGTTTTTCTCGAGGTAAGCAACGACGATAAAAATGCTAGACAATTTTTAATTACGAATACAGCCAAAAATTTGAAAATACGTGTTTCTTGTAATACAAAGTCAAAGATAAAAAAATTGTCTAGAATTTGAGATATGAAATGTATAAAATAACAAAGCAGCACGTGGCGCAAGCGCAAGGACGCTCTAGATGCACGGCAAACGAAACCGAACTTTTAGATCTGACCATTCAAAATCCTCGATTATTCACAAAAAAAAAGACACACAAACATTCTGATCTTGGTATTTCCTAATTAGCGCCTCCTCACATCATCAAAACGACTCTCACCGATCGGACGATTTACGAAACTCAGACTATCGTGTTCGACATCACCGCGACCAGTTTGCCAAGAGCCGATGGAAAATGGTTCAAGGATGGGAAACCACTTCGAACCGGAAATCGTATCAAAATTGGTAGTACCGGTGAACATTTTTCTTTGGAACTGAAGAAAGCCACTATCGAGGACGAGGGCGTGTACACGTGTATGTTCACGAACAAACTTGGCGAAGATAGCGCAGAAGGATATTTGACAGTTGAAACCGTGGACGAACTTCGAAGACCCAAGTTTATCGAACCTTTGAACGATGTGGATGCAGCCAAAGGGAAAGACGGATTGTTCAAGGCTACGTTCACTGCCGATCCTATTCCTGAAATTACATGGTAAATTTCATCGCTGACTTTTAATAAATTTTTAAATTTTTAATATTATTTGTATTATTCTTTTTCTCTCTTGCTATTGCGTCATAATAGGAATTTCTGGGTACGTTGTTAAACGAAGACGAAAATTTAACAGTAAAAATTAAACATTTCGCTATTTCTTCCCATATTTTTGTTTTTAAGTCTGTGTTATTCTTTCGAAAAGGTACTTCAAAGGTGAAGAAATTCCAGCTGATGACAGGCGACTAAAGTCTACCGTGGATCATAAGCCAGCAAATGACAAACTGACCGAAACTACAGTCACTTTGAGCGTGCCGAAATGCTCGAAAGACGACACTGGAGAATACACGCTGAAACTGATCAACAAATATGGCGAAGCTGAAGCTAATGTTTGTATCGACTAAGTCTCGATAAAAAAAAGTACTCATTTGTACTTGTAAATATATAAGTATTTGTCACTATTGCCAGGCTGTCCTGAATCTTCTACGAGTTCCCGAAATTCAAGAATTCAAAGATGTCGTTCCGTCTGTTGGAGAATCATTTACCTGGGAGGCCATCATTAAGGGAAATCCAAAACCAGATATCACGTGGACCAAGGATGGCGCGGTCCTGGAACAAGGAGATAGATTCGACTTTACCGAGGATAAGAGAAATAACAGGTTCAGACTCATCATTAAAGACGTGGCAGTCGAAGACAAAGGAATTTACCATCTTACAGCGAAGAATTATCTAGGTGAAGCGAATGGACAAGCAACTTTAACTCCACACAGTAAGTAGAAGAATTTATCTATACGTATCAAGACTTATAGTATTTAAAGAAGCTGTAGAATCTGTCGTAAAAGAAGAATTTCTAATTGCGCAATTCCACTTTCCAGCCGAAACACCAAACTTCCTCAAAAATTTGGCCAACGTAGCGTGCAAACATCGCGACGACGTAGAACTGAAGATTCGTGTAAGCGGTATCCCCAAGCCAAGAATAACCTGGCTAAAAGACGACGAGGAGATCAAAGAAGACGATCGTCACAGAATCACTACGCACGTGGATGGCATCGTGGATAGCATCTATTCCATCACGACATTCTCTCAAAGCGATATTGGACGAATTAAATGTCGAGCTACCAATGTTGCTGGAAGCGCACAAACTACTTGCAACTTGACGATGCAATTGATCGCTCCTAGCTTTAGCAACCTGCTACCTAAATCGACAGAAGTGGACGAAGGTGATCCTTTGGAGCTTAAAGTGAAGATCGATGGTAGTCCTATACCTGAAATAGTTTGGTATAAAGACGGAGAGAAGATCGTTCCGAATGAACACATAAAAATCGAGACGCTTCCGGATGGTAACACTAAACTGACGATCGATTGCGTAAAACCGACAGATTGTGGAGCTTATAAACTCGTGGTTTCTAATCCTAGTGGCGAACAATCGTCGTTGTGTGCCGTGGCTATTAAACGTGAGTGATATTTTCAAAATCAAAAGTCAAATATCATAGCAAAATGCAAATAATAAAATAATAAATATAATTTCAGCTGCAAGAAGAAAACCGTCTTTCTCAAAATCATTGGAAGACACCAAGGCTGTCGTAGGACAACTACTAAAACTGGAAGCTCAAGTGGTTGCTTTCCCGAATCCACAGGTTCAGTGGTTTAAAGATGGCATACCACTGCGACACTCGAAAGAAATATACTTCATGAACGAACCTAATGGCGTTATCGGTCTGAGGATTGATCACGTTCGTCCAGAAGATGCTGGCGTATACTCGATGACCGTCTCCAATTCGCTCGGTGAAATTACTGGCTCCGCCAAGGTAGAAATCGAAGAGAAAGAGAAACGACCAGAATTCACAACTACGCTTCAACCATTATCTATAGTAGAAGGCTTCCCGGCAAAATTGGCAGTTAAAGTTCTAGGGAAACCGACGCCACAGCTCCAGTGGTTCAAAAACGGCGAAGAGGTTCCTTAATAATTAATCATCTACAATCTTAAAAATCAAGAGTGTCTCATGTTCGCCTTTTTTATTAACTCTTTTGTTTCTAGATCATACCTGATGGAAATCATATAAAGACTATCACCTTACCAGATGGAACTCAAGCATTGATCATCGACAAAGTGACGCCAGAAGACGCAGGAGAGTATAAAGTGATTGCAGGCAATACAGAAGGCACTTCGTCTTGTAAAGGAACGATCAGCGTTCTTGGCAAACTACTGCCTGACCAACCAGAAGAAAAACCTGGTTTCGTTAGTCCAATGCGAGACGTTTACGTGGAGGAAGGTCAACCATTAAATCTGTCTGCTTATTTCACTGGCAATCCCATCCCAGAGATCAGTTGGTCCAAGGATGGTGCTCCTCTACAGCCATCGGATCGTTTGTCCGTGTCTTGCGACGGAAAGAAAACAGAGCTGGAGATCAATCCTTGCGAGCCTAAAGATGCTGGCGTATACGAATGTCGTGTATCGAATCCACTCGGCGAGGACTCTACCAAATCTACAGCCAACGTCAAAAAGACTTCACAGCCACCGAGCTTCATGCAGACGTTCAAGGATCTGCAACAATTGCCTTCGTTCGACGCGAAGTTCCTAGCTCGTGTCACTGGTGTTCCACAGCCAGATATTACCTGGTACTTCAATGATAGATTGATCTCGCACGATGATGACAAATACAAGATTAAACGTGACGGTGATGCTTGCTGCTTGTACGTGAAAGATTGTACTTACGACGATGCGGGAACGTACAAATGCAAAGCAGTGAACAGAGGCGGGGAAGCTGAATGCGCGGCCAATTTGGCAGTGGTTGATAAAATGTAAGTGAATATTTTCTGTCATTGTTGACGCTTTGTATCATTGATTAAGCGTTAAGTAATTAGCATTAAGAGCGTTGGACTTGTCGATTTTAGTGGAAAGATAGAAAAGGCTGAACCACCGTCATTCCTGAAGAAAATCGGTGATTGTGAGATCTACAAGGGAATGCCAGCTAAATTCACAGCCTGCATCACAGGCATCCCGGAACCTAGTTTCGAATGGTTCCAGAATGGTGTCAAATTGTGGCAGACTGATAGGATCAGGACAGAACAAGAAGGCAGCCTGTTACGCTTAATTATACATAATGCCGATGAATTAGATGCGGGGAAATATACGTTAAAAATAACAAATCCTCACGGTGAAGATTCCTGCACAGCGGATTTAATTTACGAGTGTAAATACCACAAGAATTTTCGAAGTTTTTGTAATATACAACTAATATATTTTTAATTTTGTAACGTTTATTTTTTTTAATTCTAACAGCATTAGAGCCGCGAGCAAAGAGAGCCCTAGGAGATCAATATACAGACTTCGACAAGTACCGCAAGTCCGGCGTTCCATTACCGTTGGCCGATCGTCCAATTATCAGCAGAATGATGGATCGTCATCTGACTCTCTCCTGGAAGCCATCCATCCCCATTGGGCCTCGTATCCCAGTGACGTATCAAGTAGAAATGTGCGAGCTCCCGGATGGCGATTGGTTCACTGCTCGCACAGGTATTCGTAGCTGCGTCTGCGACATTCGCAATTTGGAACCTTTCAGAGACTACAAGTTCCGTATCCGCGTGGAGAACAAATACGGGATCAGCGATCCATCGCCGTTCGCGCAAACGTATCGCGCGAAATTGGAGCCAGATCCACCGAAATTCTTCCCTTACTTGCCACCTGGTATCGATTTCCGTCCTGAAACCAGCCCCTACTTCCCCAAGGACTTCGACATCGAGAGACCACCTCACGACAATTATGCTCAAGCACCCAGATTCCTTCGTCAAGAACACGACACTCAATATGGCGTAAAGAATCACAATTGCAACCTGTTCTGGTTCGTTTATGGCTATCCAAAGCCAAAGATGACGTATTATTTCAACGATGAACTGATAGAGTCTGGTGGAAGGTACGATCAGAGTTACACAAGAAACGGGCAAGCTACCTTGTTCATCAATAGAATGCTCGAGAGAGATGAAGGAATGTACGAAGCTGTCGCGACTAACGAGCACGGTGAAGCCAGACAGCGAGTTCGACTGCGAATTGCCGAGTATCCGACGTTCATTCAGAGACCGGAAGAAACTATTGTTATGATCAGGAGAGTTGGACAACTGATGGCTAAAATCACCGGCGTGCCTTATCCGGAGATCAAGTGGTACAAAGATTGGAAACCTCTTACCACTTCTTCGAGAATAAGGGCAAGTTATTTACGACGGTGTCATTTTCAAAAATCTAAAAATCTTAGATTATGACGAATGATTAAATTACAAATAATTCCAGATCGAGTTTGTCGAGCCAGACACAACGCTTCTGGTCATCAGTGACACCATCGCAAAGGACGAAGGTTTATACTCAGTGAGCGCGAGAAACGTAGCCGGGTGCATATCTTGTTCCGTGATGTTGCACGTGGAGGAGAACGAGCAGGAATACGGATACAGAACGTACAGAAGGAAGTCAGACATTAGACCTCGTCACGATAAGCTTCTCGACGACCTCTACGATCTTGGTGACGAGCTTGGTCGTGGCACTCAAGGTGTCACTTACCACGCCGTAGAAAGAAGCACCGGAAAGAATTACGCGGCTAAAGTTATGCATGGAAAAGGAGAGCTCAGGCCGTACATGTACAACGAGATAGAAATGATGAACTGTTTGAACCATAGGAAATTATTGAGACTGCACGACGCCTATGAAACTGATAAATCTGTCACGCTAATCATAGAACTGTATCCTTTGACAGATGATCTATTAATTATTTCTTTTCTTTAAAAAAAAAAAAGTACTAGATCTTTCAAATTGAGAAATATTTCTTAACTAATAAAAACAGAGCTGCTGGCGGTGAGCTAGTAGATACTTTAACGAAACAGGCTTACTACACCGAAGTAGAAATTGCTGGTTACATTAGGCAGTTGCTATGGGGATTGGACTACATGCACGATAATTATTTTGCTCATCTTGGCTTAACGGTTAATTTTATTTATCCTTAATAACGGAAGGTTTATTGAAATAAACCTTCATAAAGAACGATTCGTTTAACTTATATTAATTATAAAGATACATAGTTGTAATAATATTAATTGGTACATCTCTTATTTTATAAATTTTTCCTACAGCTTGGAGATCTCTTGATCTCACACACAGGAGGTGACGATCTGAAGATCTGCGACTTTGGCCTTACCAGGAAAATCGTGTCGTCGAAATTAATGACCTTGACATATGGTATGCCCGAATACGTGGCGCCGGAAGTTACCAACAACGAGGGAGTGTCCTTCGGTGCAGATATGTGGTCCGTTGGTATCATTACGTACATCCTTCTCTCTGGAATTTCACCCTTCAGAGGTAACAACGACATGGAGACGATACTGAAGGTCAGGAAAGGACACTGGGAGTTTGATGATCGTTGGAAGAGTATCTCGGAGGAAGCCAAAGATTTTATTCGTTCTCTGTTACTGTACGACGTTGACAAAAGAATGGATGTCGTAACTGCCCTTAAGCATCCTTGGTTGAATTACGCTGATAGGTCTCCGCTTGATTTGTACAAGATTCCGTCGGAGAACTTGAAGAATTATTACAAACTATATCGGTCAGTAATTGGTTATCTTAATAATATTATAAAGTCATGAAAGAAGAAATTCTTCTTTCTTTGTCTCGACATGATAACTGTGAAAATGTTTTCCTCAGCGACTGGTACAACAACGCTTCCTGCCGCACATGGTTCCGCAGACGCAAATTGAGCACAGCCTTCGAACATCCCTCCAAAATGATCTATCCACCTGCCCATAAATACACCCCCGAGCCTGAAGAAAGACCGTACACACCGATAAAGAGACCTCCGGTTAAGCCTTGGGAAGATCAAATTTCTTACGGGGAACCGCTTGATACGGAGATTGGAATCATTAAGAGCGAGAGCCAGTGAGTATACGACACTAGTAAAAATTCACAGATTCTCGCGTAAGAGTAATGAGATAAATTAAAAATATGAAATTTTTATATAGCTATCAAAATGGTCCGGACACGTATCTTCTTCAATTACGTGACACAGACTTCCCTGTGCGTTTACGTGAATACATGAAGGTTGCATGCAATCGCAGTCCTGGATTCTCTCGTACCATCGCCGAGGATAACTTCGACTGGAGGGTAATTTAAAATTGTATTGAAGTTTCACACTATGAATTCGAATGTTTATCATACGATAATATTTTAGGCACCTATTATAAGAGAACGTCGTCGCTTTACGGATATTATGGACGAAGAAATTGACGACGAAAGGCGAGCAAGGATCAGTAGATACGGTTCACCGGATACTTTCACTCTGAGACGTTTGAAACACGAATTGGGCACTCGATTGGACAGTTACGCCGAGGCAGAGGCAATGTTAGAGTCGAAGAAAGAAGGACACCTACCATTCTTCCGTGAAAAGCCGCAAATCAAACCCATCGAAGAGGGGAAACCTGCTTATCTGGCTTGTCTGGCTGTTGGGAAACCTAAACCAGCGATTCAGTGGTACAAAAATGACTTGATGATTCAAGAGACCAACAGAGTGAAAGTCACCGAAGATGAAGATGGCAGATCTATACTTAGCTTCAATCCGACGAAGGAACACGATGTTGGCAGCTACAAGGTTGTCGCCAGAAACTCCCTTGGACAAACCGCTGTCAGAGCAAGATTAGTAGAAGCTGTCGTACCTTCAGGTCTAGATTCTCCTGAGGTACGCGAAAGTTTTGTTTTATAGACTTTTGACGTTGAATTAAAAAATTGAAATGAAAATATTTACAAAATACAACGGATAAATTGTATTTCAGGTCGCTGAGGTCTCTGATACAGAAATACTCGTACGATGGAAGCAACCTAAGCGCGATGGCAACTCGCCAGTATTGTGTTACAGTCTCCAGTATAAAGAAGGTGACTCGGTCGATTGGATAGACATTGCTTCAAACATCGATCACGAGTTCTATCTGATAAGAAACTTGAAACCGGACACGAGCTATAACTTCCGTTTAGCAGCGCGGAATCGCATCGGTTGGAGTGAGAAGTGTGTCCCGTCGAAGCTTATCAAGACTAAACTACCAGGATGTCCAAAGGTTCAGATCACGCGAGCAATGAGGCACCTCCAGGAACTGACCGAGTCAGGTCAAGAAATAACTCTCGATGAAGACAAGCCACATATGGATTACTCTATCGAAGAGCATCCTATCGAGTGGTCGACTGATACGAATCTCTCCAACAAGTATAGTTTCATCTCTGAGATACACAGAGGCCAGTTCTCCGTTGTATTAAAGGGTGTTGACAAGAGCTCAGACCGTGTGATAATCGCCAAGATTTTGGAGCTGAATACGCAAACGGAAAAGCAGGTGAACAGGGAGTTTGAGGCTCTTCGTTCGTTGAGACACGAGAGGATAGCGTTGCTAGAAGCAGCGTACAAAGCACAAGGTTCTCCAATTGCAGTGTTCATTTTAGAAAAGCTTCAGGGAGCTGACATTCTCACATATTTCTCTAGCAAACACGAATACACGGAAAATTGCGTGGCAATTGCCATGACACAAATCCTAGACGGTTTGCAATATCTTCACTGGCGAGGATATTGTCATCTTGACATTCAGCCTGATAATATAGTGATGTCCAATGTCAGATCGGTCCAAGTGAAACTGGTTGACATGGGTTCTGCTCGACTTGTTAGTAAATTGGGTACGTTAGTACCAAAAGCTGGCCATCCCGAGTATAGAGCACCAGAGGTATATAACGAGGAAGCGGCTCATCCTCAAACAGACATTTGGATGGTTGGTGTACTTATGTACGTGTTGCTCTCCGGTGTTTCACCGTTCCGTGGAAACGATCCCGATGAGACGAGACAGAACATCTTGTTTGTGAGATATCGATTCGAACATTTGTACAAGGAATTAAGTCAGGAGGCTACTAGATTCCTTATGTTGGTCTTTAAACGGGCACCAAGGTTTGTATATATTTCCTGTTTCATTTTTATTATATAAATGGAAGTTTTTCTACATTTGACTTTGATTTTAGTAAAAGACCAATGGTAGAAGAGTGTCACGAACACAGATGGCTACAGTTATCAGATTTTATGATCAAGAAACGCGAGAGAGCCGTGTTCTTAGGTAACAGACTGAAAGAATATAGCGAAGAGTATCACGAAGAGAAATCGAAAATAGCATCTGAAAACCAAAGCCTAGCAAGTGAAAGCCTGTTAGGTTCCACTCAAAAACTTATTAGATCGACTAGCATACAAGATGAGCTGCTCACCACGTTCTAACGAATAAAATACTATTAAGTAACGCGATTTTCCAATTTTCTTTACGTGATTATAAGATTTCATGTACGCATCTAGTCAGTCTCTTAAAAAACAAGGAAGAGCAATTAAAAAAAGGGGGATAATATCGAAATGTAAGAACCTTCTTTCCTTGTTCTCTTTTTTGTTATTATTTATTTGTTACGTTTAATTATTTTAACGAAATATCACCATCTGCTCATATCATTACTCTTACGAGTAAGAAAGGAAAAATCGACCGATCGATTGTAAGATAAAATCACATTTTAACGAATCAAGGTACAAACCAAATTCTCTTAAATTGTACAAAAATGATGATTATATTCGCCAATAAATGCTAAATAATTAAAGCAAACTTTATTATTAAATATCGACTTTATTTACAAATTACGATCAGTCATTACAATGCTCTATAAAAAGGATAAGTATATTGTACAGATGACGTCCTCTGTTCTCATTCCCTGTATCATTAATTACACAAATTTAACTGCAATGAAGCATCATAAGCTGCATGTGATTAACGAATTTAAAGATAACAAATACAATCTCCCTAAAATAAGAAGACTAGTAGGCAAATGATAATTAAATACAAATTATTTTATATTAATTTGAGAAAGTACTTTTTAATCAAACTTGAAGTTTTCACCAAAATAAAAAAACTAATTCCATAAATGTACAATTACACTTTTATAGCATTACCCAATGGTGTGAATCATCTTTTTGCATATTGCATGACATAATCTTTGACTTTATTTCGAAAGGACTCTTTATCTTTTATAAATAGATCAGCTGCTTCTCGATTCAAAGGATCATCAAAATTTAAGAGATCCTACAAATAACGTGATTAATCTTATATAATATAAAATGATATAATCTTAAAAAAGTTTTGAACGTACAGTGAAAAGTGAATTCAAACCCCATACAACATCTTTAAGTTTACGAGTTGGTGCCCATCCCATCTCATCTATGCTACTTTGTCTCAAAATCGAAAGGCATACGTTACCATCCTCACTAATGTTAGGATGCCATAACTTTGTTAAACACTTAACTTTTGGTGGCTGAAATAATTTTGTTAATGTTGCACTGATCGCAAATTTTCAAATAAAATGTCAATTTTTCAATATACTCACAGCCATATTATATTCTTCAGGAATATATATTTGAAAATGAAATCTACCTCCAATCCAATATCCTTCATCAGGAACAATCAAGAGAATGAATTCATGCAAACAATCAGGATCTTGAAATTTCACTTGACACGTACTAGGTAAAGTTTGTTGCATTTCCTGAACCTAAATGAAAGGAGGAACTAAAACAAATAGTTATGGTAATGGTCTTAGGAATTCAAGGAAATTTCATACCTCTTTTATTAACAGCTTATCACGGACTGATGCGCGTTTATTATAATCTCGGTTCTTTGAGTTTGCTATGTCATTGTCCTTTTTCAATTTCCCTCTCAAAGTAATCATATTTTCAACAATTCTGAAAAGAAAGCAACAAACATTAGAACAGTAGACAATTTAATAAACAGTAGAACATTGAAAAGTAAAAAAAGATCAATAAAAGCATAGACAATTTATCACACTAACAATTGCATTAATCATTTAAGAACAATCATCATTACATTATATGCATTACATTGCGTCAATCGTAGAGAACAATCATTACAAATCGGGACGTTGTACGTATTCATTTGATAACACTATTTCGATAAACATTAGAGACAACGAAATATTTCAAAAATAGTTAGTTCACGTTACAACTTATAATACTTTTTATAAAAATTCGAGAAGTTATACTATCCGTTTATAATCGTTTATGACATTTCTTATTGGATATACACGATTTTAAGGTTAGAACTATCCAATACGGTACGTTTTATTAAATTTTACCTTAAACTATAAATATAGTAATATAATAATATATAATTTCTTTCACATTCAATTCAGTGACTCTGCATTTTGTTAATTTTCACCTTAAGGTCCTTTAATCACTAAATATTTAAAAACAAATAGTAAATATTTAAGTGCACTGAAAGTCTAAATTTCATACTGCAGATGGCAATACTACTGCTTCTATCGGTTCTATGTTGAAAGTTTGTTTATTACATAGCAAAATCTATTTGTTGTTTATACGCAATGTCGCTTTCATTGAAACGAATATAACAAATAAACTATCAGTGAAATGTTTCCATTTAGTCAGAAATAATATACTGTATGACATATTTATAAATCAAATATATCTTTCTAAATATTACAGATCTTACATGATCTCTTACATAATAAATGTGAGACATACAATGATTAAACTAGAGAAATTTTGTTCAAAATGATACTCAATCGCATGCATCGCCATTCTATACGAAAAAAGAAAACCATTTTTATTACACTTTGAGATTTTATACTTGAGATTTTTTTTATTCTCTGTATTTGTATACTTTTATATAAAATTTTGCACGTAAAATGCTACCCAAGTATAACTATTTTTTTTACGCATGCCACGTTTGTAAAAAATTTAGCGGACGAATCTTTTTAAAAAGATGTGGTAACTGCGCCATGATCTATTGTTCTAAGGAATACCAAAAACTACATTGGCCACAGCACAAAGATTTATGCTTTCAACCTTTTTAAATGACAAACAACATGTTAACTCAGAAACTTCAAATGAAAATGAATTTCATGTTACTAGTAGCTAAAAATTAATAGACAATTAGAATACTATGAAGAACAAATATTCAAATTCCTTAGATTATGTTATACGTCATGATCAAAATGCAAAAGTTCTTGAAGATTGTCCCAATGCTAGTTTTTGCACAAAGCACAAGGATGATATTGTACATAAGAAGTATTGTAATCTGATAAAACTATGTTTCAATCTAGACAATCTCGATAACAAACAAAAGAACGATACCAGAAACTAAAGTACCATGTCATATAAATTACGTATATTTGTCATGGAACATGCAAGACTTCATAAATTCTTATATCGAGCCACAGAAGGCTGCACAGATATCAATGGTAAAAGAAACAATGATTAATTCAGAATATCTTACACAACCTTTAACATTTCTTTATGCGATAGAAAAATTACAATATTTTTTGAATAGTAATAGTATCATTGTTCATGTTATTGCAGCTATGAATATGATAGATATCGATAGTATAGAACTTTGGGAAATTTTATTACATTGGTTACCATATATAACAACAGTTAACATTTTTTTATAGGACTTGAATTATATGTAGATTCCATATCAACAAATTTGTCTAAGGAATGTCAATATAATAACAAAAAATGTTCAATCCAAATATGTAGCATGTTTTATGACAACTATACAAACAATGACTCATATGTAAAACCAAATTTTATTATTGGATATAATGCAGATCTTAGATCTGAAAATTATTCGTGGAGACAATCTTTAGAGATAATAGCTGTATAAAATTGATTCTAACATCTTATATTTCAACTGAAGCAAGGCAAAAACAAATCAAATTCAATGAAATTTTAAACAATCGTATAAAGTGTACATATTTTGGAAGAAGTCTATTTTACAGTTTAAGACCGTACAGAAATTTTGAAAATGACGGAGTGTATTATCAAAATCAGTACATAATCATTTATAAAAATTTAAATACACAGCAATAATTAATATTCATGGATTAAATTTATAATTCATAAAAAAAAAATGTATTTTGTACTCAATTTGATATATACATGTTTACATTGTTTGTATGAATTTATTGTTAAATAAATGTAAAATTTATTTTCAAATTTTGTTAATTAGTATTTGTTTTTTTACATTTATTTTCTTTGTTTTATAACCAATTGATTTTTTTGATAACTTGATTTTAATTCTAAGCAAACAATTTCAGAATGATAGGGTAATCAATCCTACCCAGCCAGATTCGGGTGATGTCATATTTATAAATACTTTTTCCTTGTTGAAGTATGTTTTAATGCTATAAAGAATATTTCAAAGATATAATACTACTTGTATCGTCGTATAAATCTTTTAATAGTATAATAATAATGGCAGAAATTGAATGGCCATGGCAGTACAGTTTTCCTCCATTTTTTACGTAAGTGTTAATAGGTTAGGTTGATTTTCTATTTTAAATTGTGATTTAACTTTTGACACGTTTCACATTTAAAAATTTGAAAACTACATATTTGTTTATTAATAATGAGAATATTTACATAAACAAGAGCAATATTATTCGCAATTATAAATGTAGTCATTAATATTTGATTTTTTTTTTCAGACTTCAACCTCATTCAGATACTAGAGCTAAACAATTAGCAGCATGGAAAAGCTTAATACTAGAATATTATCGTGTTACAAAACAAGCTGTTGTAGATATAAGAGAAGTTCATTCAAGCCCATTATTTAACAATAATGCAATTAATCGTATCCTTTCCAGACAAGATAATGGTAAAAATGACAAATTTGTTACTAATTTATAAATTTTTTTCCTTAATATATCAAACAGGCAAATTACCATCGGAGGCTATCTTATTAATATTGGAAGAATTAGCAAAATCAGGAAATGCAAGTCCACTAGATAAGACAAAACAAAGATGGTTAATTTATTGGCATACTTTGGAAGAATGGGGTGAAATTATTTATAACTGGGCACAAGATAATGGATTTATAGGTTCTGTGTGTACTTTATTTGAATTAACACAAGGAGAAGACACAACAGATCAGGGTATGTAATTTTATAACAATTGTATTTAAGACTAGATTAAACAAAATTATTATCTAAAATAAACGCTTTTTACTTTTAGAATTTTATGGACTTGATACAGAAGTATTAATCAGAGCACTTAGAACACTAGAAGCAAATAAGAAAGCAGAGCTAATTTTATTTGATGATAATCAAGGTGTCAAATTCTTTTAAACATATTGCTTTGAGAAAGCAAACACGAATTTTTACTATTTTCAAAGTATATGTATATAATTAAATAAGCATTTTTAAAGATATAATTAAACAAAAAATTTTAAGAAAATTCACATAATTGAAATACGTTAAATTATAAAAAAAATTCAAAAAGTACATTTTTATGATTACAAGAGAGTATTTTTAAGATTATATTAATAAAGTCTACAATAAATATATATGTACAGAAGTGAAATATAATGAATAGTATTAAACATCATTTTTATATTTGTAATATTCTACAATATGTGGAATGTTTTAATATTATAGAATCTGTAATATTTTAAATTTCACGCAGAAAAGTAATTACAATAAAATATTTTTTTAAAATAAAAAACAATAACCATGTATTTAATATATTTATGAATATAAATAAGTCAAGATCTTTTAAAGTACATTAATGTTCAATCACTTTTTTTCTTTAAGTATGTAACAGTAACAGTTTTTTTTTCTAAGTATTTAACAACATTCTGTTAATTGAAATACTTAGCAATTACATAATTATACATAGATTATCATATAAATAAAAATTAGAGTCAACATTAATATACATTAGTACAAATTATTGACTATAAAGTAAAATAAAAAATGTCATGAACACAGTAAAATTGTGTTCATATAATATCGTGGCAAATTTGTAACAAGAAAGCTATAAAATTATGCTTCTGTTTTCCTCACTCTGGCGAGTTCGATTGTTTCTTCTTGGAGATTCGCGCTTGCTTCAAGCTCTTTTTTACTTAACTGTTCAACTACATAAGCTCCGAGTGCATCGCACACAACGTTTATCGTTGTTCGGAAACGATCCCTATAAATGAATTTAGTAATTATTTGTAATACGTAATAACATATTTTGAATAACTAATGCTGCTACTACGGATAACTTACAGAAGCCAATCTACAGCAATAATAAGTGTTACATCTTCAGCAGGTAGTCCTACAGTATCCAATACCATAACCATTGTAACAAGACCAGCTTGTGGAATACCAGCAGCTCCAATACTTGCAGCAGTTGCCGTTATACTATAAAAATATATTAAACCAACAAAATTATCAAAATTTTAAATTAAAAAATTCAATTTATTTAATGTATAAATTACCTAACACCAATGACATTGCCAAGAGACAATGGAACTCTTCTAACTTGAGCTATAAAAATTGCAGCGACTGCTTCGTATAATGCAGTTCCATCCATGTTAATAGTAGCACCAATTGGAACAACAAATCTCGTAATTCTCGGATCGACACCTATATTATCCAGACATTGTATCGTTACCGGAAGTGTGGCTGTGCTGTATTCACAAAAATAAATTATTCATAAATTTTTTTCTGATACATTCTCTAGAATTAGTTCTACAATTATTATTCTGCAATTTACCTCGATGAGGTACCAAATGCTGTGGCTAAAACTTGAGTCATCTTGCCCATCATTTTAAATGGCAACTTTTTAGTGCAAATGAAAAATATAAGAGAGAGTGTTCCTAAACCATGGATAAACAAACCTAATAATACTGTAACGAAATATAAACTTAATTGTCCAGCAATAGCACCAATATCCTCAATTTCTAAGAGCTTTGAGATAACAAGAAAGAGCACACCAATTGGAGATACCCTATAAAGAAATAAAATATTTGAATAGCTTCACATAGCTTAAACTAGTAGATTAATATATTGTATCATTTGCTTACCATATAACCCATCTAGTAATAAGCATTGATGCTTCAGATAAAGTGTCAAAGAAAGATAAGAGAGGTTTTCCTTGTTCACCCATTTTACTAAGAGCTATTCCAAACACAATTCCAAATATAACTAAGCCCAAAGTATTTGTACCATCTCCATATTTATGAGATATCTCCCAATCTTGTATAGTCACTAAAAAAAAACATTGAATTATTTGTAAGGTACATAAATAATGAGTATAAACAAATTAATCTTAAATGTAATATTTACCCCCTGTTTTATTTTCAGGCTCTATTAGTATTGTGCGATACTAAAACAGAATATTAATTAATTTTATCAAGAAAAATGAATATTAGTAAATTATTATTAATAAATTTTTATTTTAATATTTATTTTAATAATATATATAACAAAGTTGATTTACCTGAGCAATACACGCTTGTACGAGATTCGGTGGAAATACATTCCTGAAAATAAAATTTCGTAAAAAGATCGGAACCTCATTCTAACGAAAATATTTTATTGCTATATACCTGATTAAATCTAATATTGTATCTGTGGTTGTAATATCTCTAGTTGGCTTTATATTATCCTTTGCAACCATACCACTCGCACTGTATTCTCCAGGTCTAATAATCAAGACCAAAATTATACCAAGAATTACAGCAGATATCGTCGTTGATGCGTAATAATAAATTGATCGCATGCCAATCTTTCCTATAAATTGAATAAAATTTTTACAAAATGCGAGTATGGCCGTAATTATTGTCGTGAAATAAATAATCAATTTTAAATTGTTCGAACAATGAAAAACAAAATACGAACGAACGAATGCTGGTTCGTATTTTCGATTGTATTTCTGATTCTGTTTCTTCTCAAATCATTAATTACGAGTTGAAGATAAAGAATGAACATCTATTATCGAAATTTTTTTTTCTCTGATTAAACTAAGTTTTACCAGAAAATACTGGTAATTCTCACTTTACCAAACCAAGCGCCTTCGTGTAAACAAGTTCGTATGCCCATACGATCCATTCGTTACGAAGAGTCGGTCATTTAAAAAAATTATTTTTCCGCAAAAGACATATGCATGCTTTTTTTCAATTACCAGATAAATTAAGATCTAAACCGCCGATTGCGCTAACGATGCTAGCGACGATTAATGGTAATATAAGTGCTTTTAGCATTCGGAGAAATATGTCTCCTGGAAATTGAATGTACATGATTTCGCGCTTTGTCCATGATTCCTCTTTGACGTTCCTTAAGATGAATCCCAGAATGGTTCCTGCCACTACAGCGAGTACTGTAAGCATCGTCAGCATGTTTTCTGACATGCAACTCCTCCATTTTTTCGGATGAGCCATCGTCGTTTTTTCAACCCTAGAAAAAAAACAACGATGTTTTTTTACCATGGAACTGATTAAAATCAATTTATATCGATGATCGATTAAGATCAATACAATAATTTTCAGATACTAGTAAGATGTTGCTTCAGGCGCGATATACGAAACATCGAATTATGATATATATAATACAGAAATAGCACCCTAATTACGCTCCTATCTTTTTATGTCAGTCTGTTGTAATCTAATGTTAATCTTGTAATATTTGCACATGTGTGGAAGACCGTGATAAGGCTGACGTGTGAGAGTGAAGTAATGGATAAATATAAGACACTGTGAGAATTCTAGATCTGAACTCGCGAGATTCGCAAACAACCAACGCAGGTTGAGATTTTTCAAACAATCAACAGGCTGATTAATTTTGTATTAATAAGCGTCTCTGAACGCGATGGTGCTCCGTGCCCCTATTACTCTACTACCGTAATTACAGTATCTATCTTGCGCGAGGTATTGTCCCATAATGCAATTAATTTATTTACATTCTCCATTGTTTTTGTAGTCGCTCGCAAACAATCGATTTCCTTAAGTTTTTAACTTAGATGGCTCGACTTACTTAGGATTGCTTAGAGTGAATTAAAATATTTTTGCAACTTTTGAGAACGTTAAATTTTTTTGCTATCGTTGAAACATATCAAACCATTCATAATTTTGGAACCGATATTGTTATGGTGTTGCAATCGTGTCCTTGATCATACAAAATATTCTGTCGATGGAATGTAACTATATTTATCTACATAATTGCAAAAGTGAACACGAAAACAATCATCAAGGCGTCTTACGAGACTTCGTTGATCCTGCGTGCAAAACAATCATATTGAATGATGCATAATATAACATATTATATAACACAAACGGTATGAAATATTCATAAATGTTAACTGCCCATTTAAATATTGCCCGCGACACCTCTCATGCATGCACATCCATTATCTGACAGCATCAATTAATCCTAAAGTACACGGTGTTGAGTTCGTATTTATTTCCTAATTCCGCAGCATCCGGTATCAAATACTCCCATCGTAAAAACCGCAGTAATTAAATCTATCCAAATTTTACTGTAAAAAGTGCATATACGTTCGTGTTAAAAAGTGTTCGATCGATAAAATTAATTAAAAAAAATACAAATTTAAAATATAAATTAAGACAACGAATTTTCTCGTCTGTGCTATATATACATGACATGTATGTATATCTCGCAGAAACTGGTATTAACCGGTTCAAACTGTCCTGGAAATCTGCCTTTGCGTTCCATCCACTAACAAAATTGTATATTGCAGAAAAATTTGCCATTGTTTTGTTCTCGCGCGGCATAAAGCCTTTTACGCTGGTCTCGCGTGTACGAGAAAGAAAAAAAAAAGAAGAGTAGAAGAGAAATGTAATCGAAATTGATTTCGTATTGACATGATTATTAAGTCCGACTGAAGATTCAATTTACGTGTGCCTCCGGGCGAGGGCAAATGAAAGTAGACGACAGGAACCAAATACACGTGCTATTCTTGTTTAAACTGTGCACGGCAATAGCAATCGTTCGACGAGGAACGCGCGCCATTCTAAAAATTTGAAACACACTTGATTTATTATGCATCAAATGAACAAAGAATAGTAATCGTGGATTCACTGTGCGTATCTATGAGTAAGACTATATAAAGATATTCAATGCATAGATAACACTGATGTTACGTATTTAAAAAAAAAAGGAAAACAAGAAAGATTACGTGCGAAACGAAATGTTTGCAAAAAGCTCGTTACATCGCAATAATTACTTGTAATTTCCCACAGACTTTTTTTTTGAAGATACATTTTTCCTTGATTGTTTAAATATGTATCTTTCTTTTTTGACATACATCGCATTTTGAAGCAATCTTGAAATTAAAAAATTTGGTTGGTTATATTTTTGCACGATCAATTCCAACTTCTCTGTCATATCACAAACGCGAGATATCCACTGTATCAAGTCGTTCGACCCTTCTTATTAGCGGAATAAATACATCTAACAATATGAGAAAAGTTATAAATGTAACGTAGATTATAATTACAGTCTGGGCAAAGATGAGTGCGTCGCGACGCGACATTGTTTACCTTTTGATTTTTGTCACATTGTTCGAATAGTTATCTCCGCGATAAGTGAACGAAATTATCGCAATTAGATTCTTCGAGATTTATCGTGTCGTCGAATTACAATGATTTCTTTCTTTCAATTCAAATTTTCAACTTCGAAAGCCTTTCACTTTCTCGAAAGTTCTATGTTACATATATCTTGTAAATATTCGCTTTGTAGATTTGCTAAAAAAAAAAAAAAAGAAAAAAAAATCGACTTACCCGATGAATCGAATCGATGATCGATTGATGGAAGAAACAGTGCGCGCAACAATGCGATCGAATCACGCTGCGCGCGTGCTAATTTTTGAATCGAGTTGCCGAGCACGTTTCAATTTAGAGTACGCGAAAAGTTGTTCTTCCCGCGAGCGCGATCGTCGTACTATCGGTACGTTCTGTTCTCGTGGAGTGCCGGGTGTACCCATGAGAACAAGAGCCCTTCGCATCGTACGAACACAACATGTGTGCGTCAGGAATCAACTATCTCTTTCCCTCTCCATCACCCTTTGCTTTCGGTGTTTCTTCTCTCTTTCTCTCGCCGTGTTTTTCTCTTTCTCTATGCCCCGCCATTCTTTTGCCCCCTTTCACCGATCTCCGAACGCTGTCCTCCCTCTTCATCGTTTTTCTTATGTGTGTACCTTTGCCATGTAGCTGGGAATCCTACGGCGAGCGCGTGCTTGCGCGCGCACGACATACACGCGGTTTACGAAACCGCGTGTGCCTCGGCAAGCAGGCACACATATTCGAAACTTGAATGAATAGTTATGCCTTATATAGCAGACAGTTCGATAATTGGCACACGCGTTAAGTTGAATCACGAATGTTGCGAAATTTTTTAAAGATAAAAATACGCGGTGTTTTTTTGACTATCAGCACTTGGTTTGATATTTTACGTTTCGAATAAACACGTCATTGTACATGGTGTAGAATTGTTTCAGACGATTCCTAAATGTTACATTCGATTACTCGGTACGATTATACATACCTTATGAATGAACTTTTTTTCTAATCTTGAAGGATTTCGTTAATCGCTTGCTTCCTTATTACAAATGATAACGAAATTATGTAATGAAAGTGAAACGAACTGTAGCACGCAATACGTCAGTCCATAAACGATGATTTAATTAATGTACAATTTACAAAAATTAGTGTGAGAATTACTTGGCCGCTAGATGATGTGTATTTTGTATAATTGGATTGAGGTCAGTCACGTGATTGTTTTAATTATTCTGCCCCTCCTTTCTCACATATTCGGCTAAATTTGTTTCGCTCTTTTTTATCATCCAAGAATACAAATTAAGAAATAACTTGTATCAACGCAATTTCGTTTTTGTTTGTGTAATTCTTTGTTAAAAATCATTTACAAAGTTATCATAAATTCTCGTGTTAATATATATAAAATATATATAAAATTACTGTATAAAAACTTATTCTTAATATATAAAATTATTGTAAAATGACAACTAATATGTATTTGTTACAAACGTTTATTCAAGAAAGAAATTTATTAAAAATAAATGAGTCATTTAATACTTTAGACATAAAAATTACTTCTTAGACATACTGATACAATACGTTGAAAAAAATACATAGAGAGCTAATTCTGAATAACATTATATGTAAAATAAACATAATATGCAATTCTAAATGATGTAAAAGATAACACGACAAAATAAATAATGAATGTAGAATTTAATACTTAATTACTAAGATTCAAATTTCAAATTAATACTTATGCCATTGTTGAAAAATTTGAACGCACACTTTTGTTATATCATTCTTGTTAAACATAAGGAATGATCACTTTAGATGTGTTATACTAAAATTATATCTTGATAATTAGCACATTTATTTAAGGCACTTTAATCACCAAGTTATGACAATTTTCTTTACTCAAAAAATCCTGAACAGAATAATTGGTTCTGCCATAGAAGTATGATTTTCAGAAAACAATCAAAATACTCAGATTTTATTTATTAAATGAAATACCAAGCTGTTATGGTAAATCCAAAATATAAGTACTATTTAAATTGTAATTAAGAACTAAGGGAGTTTATAGACATATATACAGAATTCCTTTGTTCACTTTTTAAGATGACATTTTGAAAGAAAAAGTTCAGGCAAGCAGATTGTATGAATGAATACGTCACAAATGAAGTTAGGAGAAACAAAATTGTCACTCTGTTTCTTAGAATCAGTAAATTTTAAATGTGAATCTATGTGAATCAATTTGTCATTGTATTAACAGTGATTTTCAAGCCAATTGAATGGTTTGCTGAATTATTTCATGGATATTACTAGTGATCTAGTGCATTATTTACAAATTGTTACAATGTTGTCAGTACAGTTAATTCTCTGGTGGCGGGGATGTTATTTTCCTTTTAAAGAGTAAAATATGAGGTTCTGAAATTAAAACATTGATTTTATGTTAAAAACTTATTCTGTAAATGTAATTCAAAGCAAAAGATAGTAAAACTCGAATAATATAAAAAGAATTCAACAAGTTGGCATACCTGGCTTATGAATCATGTAATGAACCCATCCTTGACTTTGTTGAACACCAATAGCTCTCCATTCTTGTTCCGAGAGGAGATGAGTAGTTGGAACCAATTTAATCATTTCTTTTGGCAACACTACATGCCTAATTAAAAAAATCATATTTGCAATATCTCTATTACTAAAAATATTATGTTTTTATTGGAATCTATATTTTTAATATATTTTAGTATATTTTTTAAACGATAAATTTTAATAAACAGTTAATTTAAAATCAGATAAATTTAAATTAAAATAATAATGTAAAAGGAAATAATAGTATAACGTAAAATATATCAAATTAAAAAATGAAAAGATACTTTTATTTAACTAAAAAATATACGTATTTCAATAAATAAAATCACATTCAATATATAAAATCATGCAATTTTCACGACTGTACTACTATTATTTAATATTTTATCTACCTCTTCTCTTAATCTCAATTTCAATGTTACTTAAGAATCAAAAGGCTAGTAAAACAAATAAAAAGACCATAGCCAAGCGGCCATTTAAACAAAACGTTACATTTACGTCTAAAAATTTAACAAAGCTACCGAATTAGGCATACAAAATGCAGGTTCTTTGTTACAAGAAAACTTTCGAACAGTATTGTTAAAAAAACATCAGCATGAATATATGATCAGAGAATGATACTTGTATATATAACAAGGATTCAAAATGGCACAATTGGGCAAAATCGAAATCTAAAGAAAGGCATTAATGCCGGTGCTATTCATACCAACCTGTATTCGTATTTGTCGTCGTAGTATTTATCCGAGTAATACATCTTGTTCGACATATTGATTTAATATCAATTGTCACAAATTCTTGAGGCAATTCACCACTAAACACTATCAATCAGAGCCGAGTATTTTCGAAAACCTACCTTCAACAACGTATGCTGACAAATTTGAAAGTTTAACGGATGTAATATCAAGAAAAGTGGACGAAAACTACTCTCTAATCGTTGACAGTCAATTAAAAACCAGATCGTATAAAAAATAGAAGCGGCAGTCGAACAATTTTTATTAATTTATTATATTTTTATAAGTTTACAAAGATACTTAATATTTATTGTGTATTATTATTTCATTAAATATAAACGGAAATTATATACGTATAGTACACTGAAATCAGCTGTCCTAAATTCAGTAATGGCGGTCAATATATTGGAAGAGTGTCTTTTTTGAGGTTAAGTGTCAAAGTGGTAAAATCAAACTTTTGTAAATAAATATAATAATTATACTTTTATTAAAAAATGGAAACGCATTCTCATAAGAAAGATTATGAAAGATTTAAGAAAGATGATAGAGATCGGCGTAAATACAAAGACAGAATTTCACGTAGGGACAGTGATAGTGACTATGATAGCCATTCTAAGAGATCAAAATCAAGGCGTAAACATTCGAAAAGTTCAAATCAAAAATATAAAAAATCTGGACGCAGTGAATCGCGTGAATCTCATAAAAAATCTTCGAAACATAAAAGCAGAAGAAGGTTAGTAAACACTTTCAAATGGTTATGAGGTTATGAGTTAAGAGTTTATTACTAATATTTTTTCTATTTTCTTTTATTTTAGATCATCATCCTCATCATCGTCAACAAGTCAAAGTGATTCTAGCAATTCATCTTCTTCCAATTCTTCATCAGATTCTACAAAACTTTTAGAAAAGCTCCAGAAACAACGTCAGAAACAAATTGAGGACAGGAAACGTCAAAAAGAATTGATGAAAGCTACAGAAACACCAGAAGAAAAGAGATTACGTCGTTTAAAAAAGAAAGAAGCCAAAGAACGTAAAAGAAAAGAGAGAATGGGCTGGGACAATGATTATTTACATTATACAAATACGGATAATCCATTTGGTGATGGAAATTTACTCTCCACATTTGTATGGTCTAAAAAGCTTGAAAAAGAAGGCTTGCTTGGCGTAAGCAGGGAAGAATTAGAGATTAGAAATAGGCACAAACAAGAAGAAAATAAAAGAGAATTAGAAAAAGTTAAGAAAAGAAGGCAAGAGAGGGAATTAGAAAGGCAACAAAGAGAGGAAGAGATGACAATGCTACAAAGAGGAAAAGAAGCTGCTCAACTGGAACAATGGGCGAGACAAGAAGATCAGTTTCATTTAGAGCAAGCAAGATTAAGATCACGTATTCGAATACAAGATGGTCGCGCAAAACCCATTGATCTTCTTGCTAAATACATTAGTGCAGAGGAAGAAGTTGATGCTGTGGAAATGCATGAGCCTTACACTTATTTACGTGGATTACATGTGAAGGATTTAGAAGACCTCATTGAAGATATTAAGGTTTATAAAGAATTAGAACGTGGAAAAAATTTAGATTATTGGAATGATATTACAGTAATTGTTGAGGATGAACTGCATAAATTAAGAAAATTAGAGAGATCAGAGTACGAAGTTGGTAGGTATTTTTTATTACATGTTTAAGTGAAAATCTTTTTAACTTTCCATAAAAATTTGGTATATTCTTCTAGCTGTTGGTAGAAGAGAGGGAATACATGAATCAGTTGCTAAAGATGTAACTGCTATTTTCAAAGGAAAAACGGCAGCGCAATTAGAGGCCTTGCAATTACAAATTGAAGCAAAAATTACAGGAAAACCTGAAGGTGTTGATATAGGATATTGGGAAAGTCTTTTATCCCAACTCAAAGGTAAGCGTTAAAAATTATCTATATGTGCTTTAAATTATTTTATTTAACTCGCACGTTTGTACGAGCTATTTATTCTCCTCAGCGCATATGGCGAGAGCACGGTTAAGAGACCGACACCAAGAAAATTTGCGTAAAAAATTGGAAGTTTTAATTGCCGAACAAGGTGTGGCTAGAACGGAAAATGAAGCAGAGAGTTCACAAGCAGTTGGTGAGCAGTCAGAGAAACAAGAAGAACAAACCACCAGTGCAGTTGCAGAAAAAAGTGAAGAAAGTCAGTCAGAGTATGTGTTACTTTTCCCATACATGCGCATGTGAAGAATTTACAAATTTATATTTTAAATATTTTTTATATGTTACAGCGATGATCAAGAAGTTAGTAATGCAGCTGATGATCTTTTATCAGAGTCTTTCTGTGAATATGAATCAGGAGGTTATTCTCCAAAATATATACCTTATTCTCAACTTGAACCAGGAACCTTAGTAACTTTAGAAGAGGATGACAATCAACGATTAGAATATGCAAGAAATCAAGTACTCAGTACGGGTCGGAAAATCCAGAATGTTATGACTGTTGAAGAACAAGCAATGCATAGAGAAGCACGGAAGAACATGAGTTCTGACGAAGCACAATTTAGTGTCGAATCGTCTTTAGAAGCACAAATTTATCTTTGGTCTGATAAATATAGGCCCAGAAAACCAAGATATTTCAATCGTGTTCATACCGGTTTTGAATGGAATAAATATAATCAAACTCATTATGATATGGATAATCCACCACCAAAAATCGTTCAAGGATACAAATTTAATATATTTTATCCAGATCTAATAGATAAAAATACAACTCCTGAATATTTCTTGGTGAGATATATTGTACTTTAAACTAATTTTATCCTGTTGCCAAGAATGATTCGAATATTTAATTAATAAAAGTTATCATTTTCAGACACCTTGTGCAGATAATAAAGACTTCGCTATATTGCGATTTCATGCAGGCCCACCTTATGAAGATATCGCATTTAAAATTGTTAATAGAGAATGGGAATATTCATATAAACGCGGATTTAGGTGCCAATTCCACAATAACATTTTCCAGTTGTGGTTTCACTTCAAGCGTTACCGATACCGACGATAATATATTAATATTGTATGTGTGTGTGTGTGTATATATATATTATATACTTATTGTAAATAAGATATTTGAATTATGTAAAGAAGATATTTACTTTTTATAGAAATTCTATTACAAACCTATATTTTCAATGACGTACATATATGAATCAAGTTGCGCAATTATTTGCGCAAAAGCAATTACTTTCTATGTGAAACGTGCCCGCACGTTGTTAAATAAAATATTACAAAATTGAAGGCATTACGCAAACAACGTTTTACGTTTTACTTTACCGCCTATATAGTTTACTAATTAATTCAATAAATGCCAATGCAAAAATTAATTATAAACGGTAGTAACGTTTGACATATTAATAAAAAAAAACATTACTCATCTATACTCGAAATGATTCTTTATACGTATCCATGTTCAAAATGTCAGTGTAGTTAACATCTTTCATCTAATGACGTGAACATACACAAACGAACAACGGTATAGTTGTTTAATAGTAGTTGTTGGATCGATTTTCGTAGCCACCTGTATTCTCACACAGTCGACCACAATACGAAAGGTAAAAGCTATATGTAGCCAATGGCAAGGTAAACTGAAGCTCAGTGTACCGGCTGTTTCGCTGTCAAAGGGCTACGCGTTCAATTTCCTCCACAAAAGTCGCGCACAATTCAAATCAATACAATGAAGTTTCTTGATTGAAGAAAACAAGATAAAATCTGTTTTAATGATCTTCGTGAGCCAGTTAACGTAGATACGATATTTTTGTTGGTTGCTTAAAAAATGTTTGTGTAACACCTCTATCCATTGTACAATATTTAGAAAAGAAGACATGTGCATCTATGTTTTATTTTAGAAATTCACAATTGTTTCGTGTGTAGAATATTATATTTAAGTTCACACACACACATATATATATATATATTTACTGATTTTACTTTTGTCGATCATTTTGAAAACGTGCAACTTTTGGCGGTGTGCCTATATTGTGTGGTCGAGTTGATATTTATGTAGATAAATACATATGTAAATATATCATTGGAACTGTAAATTTCTTTATGGAGATCGAAAAGAATTACGCAATAATTTGTGTGACATCATGAATATTTTGTTGGAAGCTAAATTCAGTGAACTGGCAGTGAGAAAGAACAATTTAAAAATTGAAGACAAATTAATATACGATCACGATAACCATAAATGTCGAAGAGACAGAAATTTTTATTAGTATTCGATTGAAAGAATGATGAAAATTCAAGTGTGTCCTGGTATTGTCAATGTTTTTTATCATTTTAAAACACGATAAATTTTTATAAAAATCTGTTATGAAATTTCAAATACGCGTTTACTTATTTTTGAAATAAAAAGTCGTTTTTTTTTTATGTCAGTGCTATCGAAATAACGCAATATTTCCCATTGTTTGTAACGTTGTTTGTAAATTCAAACTGATTATTCATTACAATCACGGCGTCAACTGCAAAAATCATGAAATGGAAAAAGAGCCCGACGGAATTTCTATCCGAGAAAACGTTCCTAGTGATTAAGGATGATTTGAATATGTTGGAAAGTAAGTAGAGATTATTATATTTTCATTAAACAGTGAAATAAACAATATTTCAATTTCATTTCATATATGTATTAGAAAACAAAGATTTTAATTAAATATATCACGTATCAAACTGAATTTTAGAAAAATAATAATAGGAAAAAAGTGATTAATTAGTTAGCATTAAAAAACTATATAGTTATTGATTTATTTTATACACGCATTTTCTTTCATGTGAATGAAACAATAAGACTGAAAAACCAGAACAAATGTAGGCAATAATTTCTTCCAAATTAGCAGTAGAAGTAGAGATTTCTAATTCTGGATACAAAAACGTACCGCTTTTTAAAAATAGAATTTACCTTGAACTTTAAATATGATGTGTCATACTACATTATAGTTTCGTGTATTAGGCTTGGCCGATCCATAGGTAGTAATCATTTTATATACTATATTATAACGTTCATTGATTTTTACCACCATCATTTAAAATAGTCATCTGGTGTCTTACATATTCGAAAATTTAAGATCGCGAAAATGATCTAGAGAAAGGAAAGCAGCGAGGGAAATCAAAGACACCGGATACAAGCACCTGGCCACCGAAGATGAAACGTGGTGCTTCCCTGCATAACGAACCGGAAAGGCCAAAGACTGCAAACCTCGAGAAACCAAGTGTGCTAGATCCCGATCTCGTCGACAAGCTAGACATGTCTCTTCTCAGCAAGGAGTTGCTTGTTGACTCGATAATGCGATTTCGTTTGGCGAAAGCAATTAGTGGGGGTACGTCGTCGTTCCCTCCGTCGTCAAGGTACCGACAAAACATTATCGGTGCCGACCGACAACGACAATATAGCCCAGCATCGAATGGTGAGGCGACGTGGTGCAGGGGTCCCTTCTCCATACGTCACAAACGGCATAGCTTCGAACAAATTCTTGACTCGAGGCTTGGTCACATCGACGTGTCTCTGGTATCATCCAGGATGCAGAAGCAAGCGCGCGTTAATGGACAGGATGCGGCTTCTACGAGGAGGAGTTTGGATAATACAAAACTGGATGACAATAACAATAGGTTGGTGAAAATTTAAAGATCAAAGTGTATAGGAACATTTGCTTGTAATAATGATAAAAATCATACGCGAGAAAAATTTCGAAAAGTAAAATGAATTTAAAGCTACAGATAAAAGAAATAAAGTAAAATTAAATCAAAAATAAAGATAAACTCATCTATTAATTAGAAATGGAACAGCCAGCCATAAGATACTTTCCTTGTCGACGGTGAAGAAAAAGAGTTCAAGACCCATCGTACAAAACGATCTGGAGGTGTTTACAGCCTCTTCAACAAAGAGCGCTCCGGAGCCTTGCAAAAGCTGCGGAAAACCAGACCAACCGGAGCGGTTTCACAGTCATCCGAAGAGTAGCCAACTCAAGCCGAAGGACAATCCTACGAATTCGAAATCAAAGAGTACCACAGTACCGAAGACTGTTCAGAAACCTGTTGCTCTGAATTTTCGTAGTGATAAGAACAAAAACAAAGTGGAGGAAATAGTTGCTCAGAATAATTTGAGCAATCTCCACGAAAAATCTAATGCATCGAATACATCTTCGTCAGCGCCAATTAAGAAGGGACCAAGGACTGTTACTTGTTACATATGTGGCCGGGAATTTGGTACTGCCAGCTTTCCTATTCACGAGCCCAGGTGCATGCAGGTAATGAATGCATGATTCTAATTCTTCTTTTTCGTGTCTTTAAATCTTGCGATTTTTTTTTATCACATTTAAGATACAAGTAGTTTCTATGCTAATATTTTTCCTATCACATGTTTACTCAGCCTCAAATCGCTTTATCGATGCGTTAGGTTTCATTTTGCTGAATTAATTTACATGATCTACTTATATTGTTAAAAAAGAATTGCATGCTTATTTTACATTTGTAAGTAGATAAAATTTTTGTACTCCGGTGCGTTTTTGCAAGAGGAGCATCTAATTTTACATTGAACTTGAACTGTATGTATTATTTATTTTCATATGAAATACAATGCATGAATATTATTGGATATCTCTAGAGACACGTAATACGTCAAGGCTCTTTACAAGATCGATACACACACAGGTACACGATCATATCTATCTAGTTGATATGAGCAACATTCATACATACATTTTCATTTGCTATAGTCGAACACTGGCACGAAACGATTATTGCTGTGTAATTTACACGTGAACTGCAGTTTATGAGTACCTATATCTATACGTTTTGTTCGATTTTACACACTACCTACCTACACTAAGTCCATATCTGTGGACTTAGGCTATTTGTCAAAGGACATTAGATCACAGATCGCATCCACTATATTGTTTTAGAGTAGATTATTTAGAAATTCATATCTATTTCCAATTTGATATTTATTACGTCTCGTGAACTTTTTATTAATTAAAAGCCAGGCATTTGAAACATTGGAACTTTTTGCTATAATATTTACACAAACTTCTGAAAATAAAAATAACAAGTATGTAAAGAAAGTTAGAACCATTAGTATGAATTAATTGGCATTAATTTCTCTGAAGACATTATTTGTTCCTAGAAGATCGTACGATAGATTTATAAATTTTTCTTAAGGAAATAATTTAGTGTAATTATCAGTCAGCATGATCACTATTCATCAGTGATGTATAGAGTTATAACCTGATCGAATAATTGATGAATATTAATGATGCTAGAAGTGGGAACGGGAAAATAATTCTTTGCCCGTGAACCAAAGACGTCCGACACCTCAGAGGCCCGACACTGCCATCAATCATTCGGAATGGAATGCAGCAGCATGGGAAGAAAGCCAGGTATAATCCTGTGATTTAAATAGTTTCTTAAACATGTGGGTCTCCACATTTTGTAAATGTAGCGTCCTTGAACTAGTTTTTTTTTTATCAAATCGATTAAACTAATCGATTAAAATTTTATCTAGCTTGATCAATCATCAAAAAAATTCAGGCTGTCTGAATGTTTCTGTTAAACGCTTCCGTATTTGTCTAATACCGTTTCGATTACAATAAGTTAGAATGACTCACTCTACTAATACGTTTGTCACAACTGACTGGTCTCTCCCAGACGGTGATGTAATGTTATTGCATGACTTCTTGTAATGTTGTCATAACGAATGAAGGACAAAAGTCATGGATGGTCAAAAATGCTAATATCAAAACGTTTTATTTATTATATATTGCTTATTTATATTCCAAACTTTTTTCTTTAACTCTTTTTTTTTATATATATATTCGCGCTTCATTTTTAAAAATTTTCTTACCTTATATAAGAATAAAAAGAAAAAAAATAGACGAAAAATAGCAAATTTCATTAATTTGTTAATTTGAAGTATGCAAATATTTTCATGGGGAAACATGCTGCCCAGTGGGTAAATCGATTATAATAAACGTAATAGTAAAGTGACATTAAAGCTCACCCTTGCACGTTCTTCATGCATATGTAGAAACTCAAATACCAGTGCATTCAATGGAATCCGTGTGTAATGTCTCTGGTTTCACATAGAGAGTGTGTCACGCACTGTAATATCCCAGCCCTATCGTGTTCAAGGTGTTGCCCTACATTTATCACACAGCTTATGTTGTTTAAGAGCAACGGCATGTTTGATCTAAAAACTGAGAGCCGCATTGCGACTCATTAAGTTCAAGATTTCATGGAAAAAATGTTTCTCTTTGAAAATTCTCGTGTCGACTGGAATGTTAATCCATAAATTGTAAAGCGTAAATGGTAGCACAGGGCAAGGTAATGACGAAGGCAAATTGTATTTCAGGCACAATTGATTCCTTGCTCGAAATGTGGAAGAACGTTTCTTCCGGAACGATTAACAGTCCATCAGAAAAGCTGTAAAGCTTCTACAAAGGTAAAAATGTTCATTCAACATTAATTTTTTTCATAGAATGCTTGTCATATATTTTTTTATAGAATTGTATATAATTCGTTGCATTACTTATTTCTTATTAGTATTTATAACTCTTTAATCTGTAGAACACCGAACCAGAGAAAATAGAAAGTTTGCTTAGTGAAAAGTCTCCCAACACGTTACGAGCAGGACCTCCTATGGTTACTTGTCAATCATGTGGCAAGAACTTCGGCACGAAGAGTATAAAAATACACGAGCCTCAATGCATAAAGCGAATGCAGGTAGAAAAGAATAAACAGGCGGCACAGTCACGAAGAAAGGATATGATCCGACAACAGAAATCAGAAATAATGATCGTGCAAGAAAATCTAAGCAGCCCAATGGGGGTGAGTCGTGTCGGAAGGCATGCTTATATCATCCAGTTTGCATAAGCGTTCCCATGCGATCATCCACGAGATATCCTGTTACACGAGTTAAATTTTATGTACAAATTTTTTGTCGATTGTTGTGAATAAAAAGTGCATCGTTTTTACATTTTTGAGTGTTATTAGTCGATAAAGTTGTTCAGCAAGATAGTTACCTGAAGAAAATTGATTTTAGGATAATACACAAAAGAAGACGATCACGTGCTACATATGTGGCAAAGATTTTGGGTCCACTAGTATAGCCATTCACGAGCCACAATGCTTGAAAAAATGGCACGTGGAGAATCAAAAGTTGCCACCAGGTCAAAGGAGAAAAGAGCCAGAGAGGCCTGAAATTATCTACACTCGTGAGTCAATTTCCTTGCATGCCATTACGTTTGTTTTCAAAACGCAATCACTTCAATCAGCGCAAAAACTGCACTTCCGTTTAATTGATGTCAAGAGTTGAACAACCCTCGTGATCGATCTACCCAAATGCCTTTTATTCGAAGCATAGGGGCACGACTTTTTTTTCACTTTCATAGTCATGATTTTTATAGTAATAAATAGCCAATGCGACGAACGCATGCGAGAGAATTAAATATCAGTCGCATGATCCCGTGTTTTATCAGTGAACTTAAGGTCAGTGTAAGTACATATATCGATTAGTCGGAGGCACGGTTGGGGACCGGAAGTCGTGACCGAAAGTCGAGCTTTATCAAGCAAATAATCCGTACTGCTGTTGGTTTACTGCACAAGATGAACTAATCTGCAACTGATAATAACAATTACCTTGACAAAAATTTATGTTGCTTTTAAATATACATACGAAAAACGAATGCAATAATTTATTGTAGCATGTTATTTTTGATTTACAATGGCAATTTGTGTCCAGGTGATTCAGAAACAGGAGATATGACAATTGACTTGGCCGCAACGGCTGAGGCTAATTGGAAATCTCACTTGAGTCAATTGGTCCCGTGTAAACACTGTGGAAGGACTTTCAACCCTGACCGCGTAAGCGTTCACGAGAGAAGCTGCAAAGGGATTCGTTAAACGTACGCAGTGTAAAAAGAAATAATTAGTTTATTTTAATAATAGTTTTATCGATATTTCATTAAACAGAATTGGAATATTTTTATCAATTAATGAAGTTGTAAATACGTGATCTTCTGATTATTTTAAACTGTTGTTAAGGACATGGATGACTGGTGTCGGTCGCGTGCCTTTGGTTACCTCATTTGATGCTGAAGGGCTACCCACTGACGTGGGAAATGAATAACTTTGACTTGAATTAATACTGATTTTATTACGCGAGGAACCTGGTCGCTTCTACCCGATTCAGACAGCTTCTGTCTGAATAACTAAGCTATCGACGACCGAGTTCGAATGATTTACTTAGCTGAATATTGACTGAGAACTGAGTGACCATTTAGACTTGACTGAATTTGATCCTTGAATGATTAGTCAATAACTTGAACTTGAATTTATTCTAAACTAAAATGTAAAATGTTTTTAAAACTTAATTACTAAACTTATCATCTCCTCAGAGTCCTTTTATATAAAAAGATCTTTGTCTATCTTTTTCAAAGTACTCTGAGGAGTCGTGGAAGAGTCAAGACCAATCAGAAAATATGGAAGAGGTCTCCAGAATTTCTCGTTACTACGAGAACGACTCGCATTAGGGGGTAAGTCTGGAAAACGGTCATCAGTTTCTGAGAACTATCCCGTTACTTGTACGATACTTCTGGCTATTGTGCGGAAAAAATTTTTGGCACTCGAAACTAACTGAGATTTGTGGGTAGTCCGATTGTAAATTCTCCAAATGGTCTGTACCTGAAGAATGTGAAAAATTCTTAATTTGACACGCTAAGTCTGAAGCATGTCCATGTCATAAATAGTACGTACCTTAACAACTGTAAATAAAACTGTTTTCTCTGTTCAAAAAAATAGTAATAATTTAATATATCGTGGAAACAAATGCACGGATGCATACACTGGGAATTAATTAAGATCGATTTTTGTTATTTCAATTGATTTGGCACATAGATTTTATATGCATATATAATTTTTAAATTTATAAGCGTATATCAACACATATGTATTTAGTAAAAAGTGAAATATATTGTATACATATAAGTATACCAATGTGATGTACACTGCACCGACATTGACGTATTTCTAACAATAATTATTTTACAAGAAAACGCACAATCATTACTATTCTTTTAATATGTACATGTAATTAGTACGTGTGTGATTAATATGTTTTTCTACACTTGTTTACATATGATATAATAGATTGTATAATTTTCATTGTTGAATTAGTGTAGTATTTTATATGAGTACGTATGATCTACGAGAAAATAAAAACTAATAGTCCACGATAAATGTTCATATTTATATCGTAACGTACAAGATACTCTTTTCGTAACCTTTGAACTATTTTTCCTTTTTCTTCTCTCCCCTCCATCTCCCTTCATACGAAAATTCGTTCATCCAATGAAATTATTTTATCTCAATACTATTTGCACAAACGAAAAAAAACAAAAAAATGAATTAGAAGAAAATTCGTTTCATCGTCAATTTCTTTTGCTTCAATTTTAATTTAAATTATTATTAAGATGGCAGCACTAAGCGTAACAATATATATTACTGCAGACGAATTGCATTTGAAACTTACGTACTTACAATGGATTGTAAGCTGCGCGCGCAAACGAAGCCACGTGGTAGGGATTACAAAATTCCAATTGGCCCTGTGCGTAACACGAAATACGCGTGACGAGGGGTGCCCTCTATCGCGTACGGTACGTTCGTCCCTTTCACAGAACTCCTGTTCTTTCCTAGGGAGTCCGCCATTGTTGGTGCACGTATATTTCTGATCGGGACAACGGAAATCGGCTAACATCCAAAATGGTATGTATAATGTTTCTAAAGTATCGCGAACGTGTAAATCTGTACGATGTGTGGAGTGCAGAGGTATGAATATTTTTAAAGACCGAATGTCACCTGGGTTCGGAAAAATTGAAAACTGGCGGATTACTTGGGATTGCGCAACTCTCTTTGAAGATAAATTTTGAGGCTCGCGATGGATATGCCGGGGTTAAAATCTCTGATGGTTCAGCAAAAATTCTGACGAAATATTCCTGAAAAATTTTCCGACACAAAGCTTCAGAGTTACGCTATGTTCGAAGTTCAAATATGTTCGTCTCGTTGTTCAAGAGGCAACGTGTCATGGAGTTTTGTAAAGGCTCTTGATACGAATCTAGCAGCATGTTCTCGGAACATCGTGAGTCTTCAAGAAATGTTCTCGACGGTTTCTGGTGAATTGGAATATGATCCACGAGTATTGTACAGAGAAACACGTCGAATACCTCGCACACTACATATAAAAAAAGGAAGTTGTGACACTTTAAGAACTTCTCTAAACAGAACTCTAACAAAAAGTGGAATGTAATTCTCTTTATTCTAAATAATATTGATCATATTTGTCAAGATTTGTGAAGCTTTGATTGCAATATGGTCAGTATGAAAATCATTTTACCTTTACCTAAAGTAAAAATTATTTTTTGAAATTCTATATTCCATATTTTGGGACATTATTGAGAGCATATTCAAAATGTAATATATCTGATATCGGAGTTTAAAAACGATATGTTATTTTATATTTGTAAAATTTCAAGTGATGTGTTGTCAGCTTGTGTTAAACGTATGCATTACCTAGTGTTCATAAAATGTTTTATTTGTTACAGGTGAATTTTACGGTAGATGAGATACGTGCTATGATGGACAAGAAGAAGAACATCAGAAATATGTCCGTCATTGCGCATGTTGATCATGGAAAGTCAACTTTGACAGACTCCCTTGTGTCCAAGGCCGGTATTATTGCTGGTGCTAAAGCTGGTGAGACCAGGTTTACAGATACTCGCAAGGACGAGCAGGAACGTTGTATTACTATTAAATCCACGTAAGTTTAATCTATTTAATCTTATCAGTTACTACTTTCAATTGCTTCATTGCAAGTAATATTTTTAATTTTATTTCAGGGCTATTTCTATGTACTTTGCACTTGAAGAGAAAGATTTAGTTTTCATTACAAACCCTGATCAACGTGACAAAGATGAGAAAGGATTCTTGATTAATCTTATTGATTCACCTGGTCATGTTGATTTCTCTAGTGAAGTAACAGCTGCACTTCGTGTAACTGATGGAGCCCTTGTGGTTGTTGACTGTGTATCTGGTGCGTACTTTAAGTAATATGATTAAGTTCCTTCCAGCACAAAAAGCGTTACTCTGTAGTGTATTAGTTGGTTTAACTGACTGATGCACATGGACAGTGTTGATGGTGTATCTAATGGAAGAAGATTAAAATGATAGCAACTGTGTTTAAACGCTGTTTGTGGACCTCTATCCTTATGTTCAAGACTAACACGCTACGACACAATTGCTACAATTTTCTTTTCTTTTTTTTTTTTTTTGTTAATATTATAATTTTTTTGTTAATAATATAATTTTACAAATTATAACTTTTTTAAATCATTTTTTAAGGTGTCTGTGTACAAACGGAAACTGTACTTCGGCAAGCTATTGCCGAACGTATAAAACCTGTCTTGTTTATGAACAAGATGGACAGGGCACTTTTAGAACTTCAACTTGATAGTGAAGATCTTTATCAAACTTTCCAGCGTATTGTTGAAAACGTTAACGTTATTATTGCAACATATTCGGACGATGATGGTCCCATGGGTGAAGTTAGAGTAAGTAAATATTTATTGTTATGTAACATTATTTTTCTCTTTTATATTAATGTTTTTATTTTATATTTATTGTAAATAGGTAGATCCTAGTAAAGGTTCAGTCGGATTTGGTTCTGGCCTTCATGGTTGGGCATTTACTCTGAAGCAGTTTTCTGAAATGTATGCAGAGAAGTTCAAAATTGATGTTGTAAAACTCATGAATAGATTATGGGGTGAATCTTTCTTCAATCCCAAAACCAAAAAGTGGAGCAAGCAGAAGGAAACAGACAATAAACGATCTTTCTGCATGTATGTCTTAGACCCAATTTATAAGGTATGTTAATTATTATCTATTTGTAACAAAAAGATATTAATTTTTTTTATTAATACCAAAATAAAATTAACAGGTATTTGATAGTATAATGAATTATAAAAAAGATGAAGCGGACAACTTACTACAAAAATTAGGAATTGTTTTAAAACCAGAAGATAAAGATAAGGATGGCAAAGCTCTTCTTAAGGTAATTTTTCTATATTGAACTATTATTTTAATTTTTTCCAACATTTTGAAAGTGTACATGATGATTTTACCTTTTTTTCTGACATCTCTTCAGAATTTCTTTGACCGATAATAAGCTTTAATATCTGATGGTATTTTAGTTTTAAACAACTAAATAATTAATACTATATATGATTATATATCAGTATAACATTACGTTTTAGGTTGTCATGAGAACATGGTTACCAGCTGGAGAAGCTTTGCTTCAGATGATTGCTATTCACTTACCATCCCCTGTTACTGCTCAGAAATATCGTATGGAAATGTTATATGAAGGGCCTCTTGATGATGAAGCTGCAATTGGAATCAAGGTATGTATACTTGAAATAATTTTAAGATGCATATCAATTAAATTTGTTATATATGATGACTTTTTCTCAGACCTGTTCTGACTTATTTGTATGTTTATGGTAGATATGAATAATAACTGATTAATGTTTGCATAATTTTAACTTAATTTCAAATTGAACTCGTTGATTTCATGCTCAATTGAAATTCTGTTTTACAGAACTGTGATCCGAATGGACCACTTATGATGTATGTTTCGAAGATGGTACCAACTTCCGATAAAGGTCGTTTCTATGCTTTCGGTCGTGTATTCTCCGGAAAAGTAAGCACTGGAATGAAAGCACGTATTATGGGACCTAATTTCCAACCGGGTAAAAAAGAAGATCTTTATGAGAAAGCTATCCAGCGTACAATTTTGATGATGGGTCGTTATGTCGAAGCGATTGAAGATGTGCCTTCTGGTTAGTGAATTCTCCATTTGGTTTCAAATCTTGTTGAATGCCGAGCCTCATATTTTTATTCTTTAAAACCTTAAAATTTTTATGTTTGATATTGGGATGTCATTTTTTTTATTTTGTGATCATCAGTTACTAGTGACCTACGTAGCGTTTAATGTGTTAAGTAACAATGATGACTGTTCTTACAGACCTGTTCTGACTATTTTCTGAGTGACAATAGAACGGCCAACTGACGTTTAAATTGATAATATTAAAATATTGTTTTGTGCGAATATAATTACAACAAATTATTTTATTATTTAAAATAGGTAATATTTGTGGACTTGTTGGCGTTGATCAATTCTTAGTAAAGACTGGTACCATTACTACGTTTAAGGATGCACACAACATGAAAGTTATGAAATTTTCGGTTTCACCTGTTGTTCGCGTCGCAGTTGAGCCAAAAAATCCAGCCGATTTACCCAAATTAGTTGAAGGTATATTTCTTATATATAATTTATTATAATTTTGTATAATATTTAAATAAGGATGAAACTTTATTTTGAGCATTGGGTTATGATAAACCATGATTTTAATTAAAAATCTGAAAGTGGTTGTTATTTGAATTTTATTTTATAAAAGTCTTAATATCTTTTAACAAAGTAATTCGCATTCAGGTCTCAAACGTTTGGCGAAATCAGATCCTATGGTACAGTGTATTATTGAAGAGTCAGGAGAGCACATTATTGCTGGTGCCGGAGAGCTTCATCTTGAAATTTGTTTAAAGGATTTGGAAGAAGATCATGCTTGTATACCTATTAAGAAATCGGATCCCGTTGTTTCTTATAGAGAAACAATTTCAGAACAATCGAATCAAATGTGTCTTTCGAAATCACCTAATAAACATAATCGTTTGTTCATGATGGCGTGTCCAATGCCTGACGGTCTTGCTGAGGATATTGATAGTGTATGTTTCAATTCTGTAGAAATTTACAACTAATATTTGTATTTTATTTTCACTTAATTTTTATAATTTTTTAGGGTGAAGTTAATCCAAGGGATGACTTCAAAGTGCGTGCTCGTTATTTGAACGAGAAATATGATTATGATGTGACAGAGGCTAGAAAGATTTGGTGCTTTGGTCCTGATGGAACTGGACCCAATATTCTTGTAGATTGTACGAAAGGAGTACAATATCTTAACGAAATTAAGGATTCTGTTGTAGCTGGGTTCCAATGGGCCACAAAAGAGGTATGGTATCATAGATTATAGGAAAAGAATATTTGAGAATATGTTTTTTATTGATAATTTATTGACAGGGTGTTCTTTCGGAAGAAAATTTGAGAGGTGTACGCTTCAATATTCACGATGTAACGTTACACGCTGATGCTATTCATAGAGGTGGTGGTCAAATAATACCAACTACAAGACGTTGCCTTTATGCTTGTCTCCTCACTGCCTCTCCTCGACTTATGGAACCAGTTTATTTATGTGAAATTCAGGTAAATTTAATTTTGTAATTTGTTAATGAACTTAAACTAACGCGTTAATTTTTTTTGCATTCTAATGAAATAAAATTGTATAGTGCCCTGAAATAGCTGTTGGTGGTATCTATGGTGTGCTTAATCGAAGAAGAGGTCACGTATTTGAAGAACAACAAATTGCTGGTACACCTATGTTCGTAGTTAAAGCATATCTTCCAGTCAATGAGTCTTTTGGTTTTACTGCCGACTTGCGTTCTAATACCGGAGGACAAGCTTTCCCACAATGTGTATTCGATCATTGGCAGATCTTGCCAGGTGATCCAATGGAACCTAACTCTAGACCTTATCAAGTTGTGCAGGTAATTTCTTTGTTTTGAAATTTATAACTATCCACGGTCATAACTGATGGTAATGAATAGATGTCATTACCATTTTTACTCTCGTGGTAAAGAAATTGTTTTTTTGGTTTGGTATTCTGGTAATATATTCTGGTTTACCTGGATAGGGAAACATACAAATTTTTCTTTCCACAGGCTCAATCTATTTAGTTATTAACTATAATGTTTATTCTTACAGGAAACACGTAAAAGAAAAGGATTGAAGGAAGGTCTCCCAGATTTGAATGCATACCTTGACAAATTGTAACCTTAGATTCGCGCACCATATTTAAATATCTATTTAAATATTGTAATTCAATTAATATTGCTCGAACCGTATACAATCTACATCGGTTTATTATGAACTTTGTTTTGTGCAAAGATCCGTGAGAAATACATGATTATAAATATGAAAAAAAAAATAATAAATTGTAATTATAATGGAAAGTACACATATTAGTATCAGGGAGAAATATTTTATACATTTATTTAATTAAGCAGTGCCACATCATCAAGATCTAGTGGCTTTATGTTTTTAGTGTATTAACATCAAATAAGAATCGATTGTTATTTTTATTACGGTGGAAATTTATCACCAATTTCGTACGAAAAAAGGAAAAGTTGTAATTTTTTACATTGCTTTTTTACCATAATTTTAATTTTTGTGTTAATATTTTTCAACAATTGGACAAATTTTGAAATTATTGATAACAGAAAATCTGCAACAGCAATGTACTCATTGAAACAAAAAGCAAGAAATTAAAGATCAAATTGTGAAACAGAGTTTTTGTTGCCTTTGTTAAAAAATACCCAACCATCTCGAAATCTGACAGGAATAGGACACGTCAGAAAATTACATCAAATTGTATATAAATTATAAATTATTTTATTTTAATAAAATATACTGTCGCGTTAATAAGTCTAATATTAATAATCGATATGTGATGAAATAATCACATTCAACATACCAAACCTATTTTTTTTATATATTTTACCTTTCATTAATTTTTTGTACATATTACCACATATAATTAAAATACATTTTCTTAATGTATAAATATTAATTTAATAAGAATGTCACATTAATTGAAATAACTTTTATTCCAATAATGTGATGAAATGTTAGGTACTTGTTAAAGATAAGAAATATTCTAAGAAATAAATTTTGATAATTGATTCAAGTATAGCATAAATTATTAGAACTGTATTTACAAAAACGCAATTTGTTGATAAATTGCGTCGATGTATTCATAAAAATTTAGACGGGATTAATTGTGTTCTTGTAGATGCCAGCTAGCGATTGAACTGCTAAAAGTATAATATCCCTTCTGGAAATTCCAGTAAGTGCGTGATGCCATTCATTATGAGGAACCTTCAGTGATATAAATTATTTTATTACAATTGTGAATATAAAATTACTGTAATTACTTTGTTGAAAACTAACCTGTAAGTTGCTTGCCATTAAACTACCAACAGTAATTGATAAACCAGACCATTTAAGAGGATAATCTTCAGGTGTGGCTTCTTGTGCCATTGTTACTATTTGACTTGGTACCGGAGTCATTTGAGTGAATGTTTGCAAATTCACATTACGTTTCGGATCATTAAGAACTATCACTCCCAAATCATACCACTTATCTTCTCCAACTTCTAACAAAAAATTTTCTACTGCAATTATAGGTATATCTTTTGGAAGTGTTGGAATATTTCGAGCAGAATTAATTCTTTCTTCTGCTCCTTTTACGCCAGCAGCAAAACCAACTGGTTGAGCAGCTACAGCTGAACTTTCTACTGATACACCACTACAAAATAATTATTTTAATGAAGATATATCATTATAAATATATAAAGAAATAAATAAATGTAATTTTATAATCATTACTCACGTTACTGTTGCCTTTCCAAAAACTGTTTGAAAAGCTTGACGCACAGGACTTATTTTAATATCTTTATCTGATGCAACTACAATCTCCATATCACCACCAGAATCTGAAAAGTATATTTTCCACAGAGCCTGTATATATGTTTGTAAGTGAACTAACATGTTGCACAGTCACAATGCTGCTATTTACATATAAATAGTATGGAATCTATATATTATTTCTCAATTTTTTATTGCCATTTTGTTAAAACACAGTGCGGCAACATATTACAAATTGTTTTTAACAACTTTCTCACATCACTGAGCACAGGCAAATGTTGATGAAAATTTTGCTTATGAGGTTACTTAAAATACAATTTTAAATTATCATTTTATTTGTAATGCAAATTATGAAATTACTTTGTTTTACGTGCAATTTATATAATTGTTACGCACAAATGAATTTCGGTTATTTAATAAATAAAATCCAAGTAGAAAATTTTTTTTGTAAATGACAGTTAAACTGTACAGTATACTTCATTGAGTGAAATTTAGTTTTCAGATCATCCAAAAATAACACACATATATATATATGTGTGTATATATATATACACCTCACAGATATGATGCAATAACATATTTAACACACATAATGACATACATTTCAGTAGGAAACTGACAAAATAGAATATCAAGCAAGGAAAGAGAAATGATTAAGAAATTTACAAAATAGAAGAGGATTAAATTACGTTTACTTGCATGTCAGGATTAGTAGCTTTCTTACTTACAAATGAACTCACGCATCTGAGGATCTAATGTTGTGATCATAGTATTAACACTGTTTTTTGCTTTTTCTGCAACTTTGATCAATACATTACTATTTACTACTGTTTCTTTAACCCACGATAGCAGACCACCCCCAACCATTCCTGAATCTTGAACTTCTGATGGCACTGTGGTTTGTACATTTTGTATGGACGGAGTAACAATGGGGGTTGTAGTTGCTTGATGTGTTTCTTGCTGTAACGGTTTAGATTGAATAATAGTATTTAACATTGATTTAGTAGGTTCATGTTCATGAAGTATTTTCTGGCTAGGTGGTTCCAAGTTATTAGGCCTTTCCGATAACAATGTTCCAGGATTTGAAATAAAACTAGGCAAAGCAGTGGGTGGTGCTACATTTGATAATAAATTTCCTGTGGATGTTGATATGCCTAATGGCATTAATAAAGATGTTGATGAAGACAAACTGCTAAAAGAATCTGAAAATTACATTATTTTTATTAGGTGACACATTGTTCCAATATATTAATTTATTCGAATAAATAGGAAGATCTTCAAGTAGGATCTTTTTTACTAAGTAAATTTATTTTCCTTTAAAATTATATAAAACGTTTTATACCATAAGGTATAGTTTATTTTGTATTATGTTTTTGTTTTCTATATCATTAAAAAATTAATTAATTTATTCATTGCAATTTATTTCTAAAATTTTTTGCGTTTTACGAAAAACTGTGACAAACAATTAATCCGAAGATAAACCTTTTTACTTGTATGAGTACTTGTAAGAATTTGACAGATACGCAGGTGTTTATGTTTTGCCGTTTATTCTTACCAGTTTTTACGATTTCTCCAGATGTAGACGATTCGTCTGTCTTCCTTTCAACAAATTCGAACGTGGATTCTCCATTGGAATCGTCGGTCATTGCTAAAAAACTGTGTCAAATTTACACGTTAAATGTCCAAACCTATATTGTGAATTTTCTATATGCAGTTATGTATGCAAAAGATATAATGCATACATTGACTATGTATACACAATTATGCGCTGCAAGTGACCAACTTCATCGTCTTGAAAGACACTGAACATAGGAACTAATATGTTTTTTTCATATTATGTATGTATTTACTATGTATGAGCGAAAAACTTCACTTAAAATTTTTATATTTCACTTAAAAAAGAAATACATCATACATAGTTACTAGTTTTATTATATATAGTGTAATTATATATTTATTAATAGTTTTATATATATATATATATATCATTTATGTAGGGAATAAAGAAAATAAATACTTGTTATTCTATAAATATATTTATCAATTAATTATTTTGAAATTATTTACTTTAAGTAACCATATTTATCAGTATCAAATACAATACATAGATGGACAACTCCATTTATTCGTATGTCAGCGTTTGATGAAGCGAATTAAGGTTATGTTTACGAACATGTTACTTCTTTATTTCGAGTAATTTGAATATACGTAGTGAAAAAGAAATACTAAGCAAAACAATGTCGCTCCAAGGATGTTGCAGAATACAGCTAACTGTACATCTGTGATCATCTGAAATGTTACGAGATTAATTTTTACCGGTTTGTATCTTCGATTTAACAAAGAAAATATTTAAAATTAAATAGAAAAAAAATACTTAGACTAAATTAATAGAAATTAGAAACAATACAATTACCTTGAAGAATTATTTTATAATATACAGTTGAATATGTTTAAATAACATACGTGTTCTGACACGTTACACACTGCAATTGACAATCTATCGTGAATCTCTACCTGTTTATAGAAACTTCCGGAAGTCTTATTTCTCGAAGTTTATGAAATAAAAATGTGAAATAATAAAACATCATGAGATAACATTCTAAATTACATTTGACAAGAAAATGTAGAGTATATTATTCTATATATCTTCTAAATTAATAATATTACTAATGGAAATTAAATGTAATTAGCAATGTGTATATGTAAGATAATTCTAATTTTTATCAGAATAAAATATATTTATACCATTGTGATATATTATTATGTTTTATTAGCTTAATAAATACATTTACTCAATTTTTAAGTATTCCTAAATACATCAAGAGGAAACACATCAAAGGACTATAACTAGTAACAACGTGCTTTTATGCACCGGTTTATTGAACTGTATTTAAATAATAAAATTTAAAAAGCAGAAAAAGTTTTTTGAATAACTTATTGTTAATGATTTTATTAAAAAATTTTAAATACATTTTTTATTTATGTAATTAGAATAATTATAAAGAATGTTAGTTGTATTCTACGGTGTTTTTCCTTTTCTCCAATAATACAAATACACAAAGTAAATATTATAAAAATATGAATAAATTGAATTTGTGATGTTTCATTTACATACTAAAAATATTTTTTTTTTTATATTTTGACACGTGACTCTTTTTATAGAAAAGTTTTTCAATTTTACCTTTTAACCTCTACGGGTATCAACATAAGCATAAATACTTATCGAAGTTTATTTTAATCTGTAATATTGAAACATATGAAAGATGTTCGAAGCACACAGTATTAATGCCGAACATAAAGATTTAATTCATGATATTGCTTATGATTTTTATGGACAACGAATGGCAACATGTTCCAGTGATCACTACGTGAAAGTAAGATTTTTGTACTTATCGTTTGTGCGTTGTGTAGTCATATGTGATGATTGTGAAATTTACATAGGTCTGGGATGAAGATGAACATGGAAATTGGCATTTATCTGCATCTTGGAAAGCACACAGTGGGCCTGTATGGAAAGTAACATGGGCACATCCAGAATTTGGTCAAGTTTTAGCAACATGCTCCTCTGATAGAACAGCAGCTGTGTGGGAAGAGATAGGTAAAATTATTATTTTTATGATTAATTAATTAATAAATAATCATATTATTAATTTTATCTAGTTGGAGAAGGATCAGGACCAGGAGAACGTGGCATGAGACATTGGGTTAGAAGAACAAACTTGGTAGATTCCAGAAAGTCTGTTACAGATGTGAAATTCGCACCTAAAACCTTAGGTCTCTTGTTAGCTACTTGTAGCGAAGATGGAGTAATTAGGATATACGAAGCACCTGATGTTATGAATCTGAGTCAGTGGACTCTACAGCATGACATTAGTTGTAAACTTCAATGTAGTTGTCTTTCATGGAATCCATCTCTTTCAAGGTATAATAAAATTGCTAATCGAATATTAATATTTGTGATAAATGTAGACATTGGATGTTTTATCAATTATTTCACACTAGGTTACATCCTCCAATGATAGCAGTTGGAAGTGATGATTCAAATCCATCGTCAGATGGAAAAGTTTTCATATATGAATATTCTGAGAGTAGTAGAAGATGGACGAAAACACAAACATTAAATATTGTTGATCCTATTCACGATATAGCATTTGCTCCAAATTTAGGTAGAAGTTTTCACACATTAGCTATTGCATCGAAAGATGTGCAAGTAATCACATTAAAACCTGTGTTGTGAGTATAAGTTCTAAAATTCGTATAATTAACATTAAATTTATGAGAAACTACATGAAAATGTTCTTAATATAGGGATAATGTACAAAGTGCTTCATCACGTTTTGAAATCAATGTAGCAGCACAATTTTCCGACCATGACTCCACTGTATGGCGAGTGTGTTGGAATATTATGGGAACTATTCTAGCAAGTTCGGGAGATGATGGTTGCGTTCGATTATGGAAAGATAATTATATTAATAATTGGAAATGTGTTGCTGTTTTGAAAGGTGATGGTACTTCTGCTCAAAGTGCTGAAACTTCTACGGCGGCAACACCACCTAATCATTCAACAGGGATACAACAAACATCTTCTACAACAAGGTACTACAAATTGGGTTCCATCAGTCATCCAAACCAAGTGCCTTGGCATTAAAGAAAATGATTTATTTTTTAACATACTTGGTCGTTTCATACTGTTTATTATTTCATACGGTGTGCTCATCTTGCGTGAAAAATATTAAATTTATATTCATATATGATGAAAGCATTAAATCTTTTATTTTTCGTAGTCAGATCGATTTGTATTAATTATAATTTCGTAGTACTGCACACTATCCCATTGATTTAATAATTTGTATCTTTTTGTTAAATAAGATAAGTATAAAGTGTATGTTTTACTAAAAACGTTTATAATAAATTTATTGTCTATTCATATCCGTTTTAAATTGCTACTTCAAAAAAGCGGTACCTTGCTATTTGAAATTAGTAAGGAATATATTGTTGATGAGATGATTAACTGAGAATATTTTATATCTTGTAATATAACAAAATTTATTAAATGTTTAAGTGTATTAATTGCACAAATTACATACATATTTTTGCTCAGCGTTAAAATTATTGTAGATATCAAATTATTATATATATGTACGTACGAATATACACTTTGAAAACTATTTTACAAAAAGCATATATTTCATTCAATTTGTAATGCATTTTTTCATTAATAAATGCTGAATGTATAGTACAATATACCTTTTTATTTTTACCTACCTTGAAGTATCAAATAATTTACAAAAAAAAAGATTATCGATAAGAATTCTTTTACTTTTTTTGACAATAATAGATCATCTTGTAGTAAGTTTTGCACTGTTATTTTGGTCAAAATTTATGTTCTTTTTGTAAGACATTTTTACTGTATATTTATAGCTAATATATGTATATTTAAATAAATTTTATTTCGCTTTCAGAGCAGTAACAATAGCAACTGTCACTGCAGAGAAGCCTACAGTTACAGTTATGTGCAGCAATAAATGGCAGGCACCTGTTATTAAAGGTCGTTTTAGTAAATCTGTATGGTTGGGAAATCCCAGTGAATCAACCCCACCTCCACCTCCAATCTTAGAATATCCAAAGGCTAAAAAGTAACATAGTTATTTAATTTTCAACAATATTAAAAAAAAATACAGCGACAAACGACTTGCGTTTGATAAATTGATTAATTAAAAGGATACACTGTTTTATGCACTTGAGAGTAATATTTTTATTTGAAAAAGTGTTTGTAGAAATAAAACATTTCTAGACATATATAATGATGTGATAATAAACAGCAATAGTTAATTATGCGTAAGTATCACTGTTACTGCTGTTTAGCGTTTTGTACATGTAAGTACATGAAACTTGCATACTTACTATTTTGACTGATTTTAACAAATTGTAATTTGTAGTAGTTTACTCTTCATACGTAGTTTATTCTTCATCATTACGTAACATATTTGTATTTAAATAAAATAAAATATATCCAACAGAGAGAAAAGAGTTTGCACTATTCAATTTTTCTTCTAAATGTTATATAAAATGTAATGAATGCATGAATTTAAATAAAATTGCATTTAAAAAGAGGAACGACAATGTTGATCAAATCAGAAGCTAACGTTTCAAAAATTCTTACACATTTGCGTAATATGTACATTAATTGTCTATCTAGAAATTTGTTATTTAATTTACTTGTTATTTAAGTTAGACCACGTTTCTTAATAAAATAATACTGTTGAAAAATAGCAATTTAATCGTAGTTGAACGATGAACGTAGTAATGACGAGCATCCGTCCGTTAACTTCGAAGTGTGCGGTAGCTTTGTCACGAGATTATTACACGCGCAAAAATTTTATCAGTTAAAAGTAGTTTTATCTGTACCAAATATTTATAAAGTTACTTGATTTTTTCCACGGTATATAAAACAGCGTAAAGAATTCATTTAAAACATTATACATGATGAAACGCGTAACTGAACCTGTTCGAAAGAGCCTGTTAGACGTGATCAGAAAAAATATTCGTGCTGCCGGTAAAGTAAGAATATAATTTAATTTAATTATTGTTTATTTAATGTATTAATACTATTTTATCAAAGTGCGAATAAATTGAATATTTTTATCAAAGTGCGAATAAATTGAATATTTTTATCAAAGTGCGAATAAATTGAATATTTTCATTACTTTGCTTGAAAATGCCAATTTATACCAAAGCGCCATCTACTCCGTGGCACGATGAATCGTTATATAATTCAAATTTTTGTATCTACGCGTATTGAAACGATATAAAAATGATGTATTTATTTACAGGTTTCGTATATAACACGCGTGGTATATATCGGAGAATATACTGGTGCAAATTGGAACATAGAAAAGGTATAGAGTTAATAGAGTTAATGTAAATTAAAGTAATTCATAAAAGCCAAAGAATTTCCTACTACTCATTTGAAAAACATAATTTCCAGAAAATGGAATCTATAATAGAGGACTTACAAGCAGATTATGTGAATAATTCCATCAGTGGATTATTCCTGGTTTATCCGGATTATTATATTCATGTATTAGAGGTGTGTGAATGGATTTTCAATCCATAAATTATAAAAGTTCAAACTTTGAATTTGACTAGTAATTTTGATTGTAATAGAATGAAAACGAATGTTTTGTTGTAACATAGGCACCAGAGGATATAATTTATAGACATTTCAAATTGTTGTACAGTAACGAGAGCGAGGATTGGAAAATAGGGAAAGCAATTTTTCTTCCAACTTATCATCATGTTCATCAGGTGAGATTTTTATATGGAATGAAAAAAGATAGAAGCGACATTTTTTCGGTTGGAATTTGCAGAGATTCTTTACGAGATGGTACCACGCGTATATAGTACCACCCACTTTGCTACAGCCATTAAAATCGTACGAATTGAGTGATATTCAGCACCAGATGTCAATTTGTTTCAAAAAGATATATACGTTGTGTGATCATATCTCGAATACGGATCGCGATCATGTAAGTTTTTTCCTCTAGTGAACTAATAAATGGAATTTCACAGATTCGATGATTAGGTTTAATTGAAAATTAATAGAACATTTTTTTCTGATAAAGTTAGTTCCGATGCAAGAAGTTATAAGATCGTTGGGTGACAAGCTTGCGCGACTTTACCCCGAGAGCACGTTGTTAGAATATTTATTGAATGCAAAAAGCCCTGTGCTTTTAACCGTTGAAAAGTATTTGGACATATACGCCTCGGTTCCGTTTATTAATCTGTATTCAGGTAATAACGTTATTTCTGTAAATATGTCCTTATTAATAATTTACGTAGTGTAAAATTTTTAGTATAGTTTTTAACGAAAGTTTCATTAAAAAAGTTTCAATAAAAAGTTCTTTCATAAAAACGATTATTTATTTCAGAGTATTTACAATATCAAAAAAACGTCTCTTTTTATGGGGTACATGAAATTTGTGTCAGATATCGCTAAACTAATTACATATACAAACTTCATTCAAATGGTTTCATTCTTTTTTTTTCTTTTGGTTTCCTTTCGCAAAAGCAGCTGGTCAGACTCAATTGTTAAAGATGTATAGTACAGGCGGTATACAGCTGAAACGGTGCTTCCATGTATTTCTTATTAGTCTAAAAAGATTTCTTTGGCTCTTATCCCTGACTACTGTAAGATACATAGTAACGAAGCAAATTGGTGTGTAAACGCTGGTCGGTATTATTGGATATTTTTGTGGTCGCCACGCGAATGTCAATGTACATTTCAACGCAATTAAACTTTCATATATTAACTAATAAATGATACGCAAATTTTTTTTATTTCAAACGGGTCGTTTTAACCGTTTTAACAGGTATAAAGTAACATTCAACGTGTAATATAGATATCTCTTAGAGCATAAATATATTCCTTATCCGTGCAAGAGAATGGGATATGATTCGTGGTGGGAGTAGACGATATTCCGTACAGAGTTTCTGAAATAAACAGTTTTTACGCTAAATCTAAGTTTTTTTTAAATATTCGAAAATTTACCAAGTACACGTGGACTCAAATCGAGTCGTTAGATACACATATACTTGGATTTTTACGGTGGATTTTCTTCAAATTCAACGTTTTTTAATCAATCATTGTTCGAGATATCATTGTGTTTTTTTTTTTTTTGGATTTTGCTACCGATCGAATTACTTCCCATCCTGTATAACACACAGTTAAGCGCAAATCAACAAGAGAACCGTATTTTACAACGCGAGTATTCATTTTTCACTATTTTTCGGTTCAATAACGAATAAACAACAGACAGCACAACGAATTGACAATTTGAAAGAAAGACTGAAATTTCTAACTGAACGATATATTACTCAGTCATTTCGAGGGAGCTACTTTTTCAACGATCTTCCATTTATACAATTTGCATACACAAGGACCACAATATGTTTCGCACTCTGCATTAGAAGTGTAGCTTTACGCGAGATCATGAAACGTCTTTAAACATTCAAAATGACGATGATTATCTTGCAGACACCATCTGGCCGGCACCACGCGACTTGATATTCTGTGCCGAGTTTGAGAAAGAGGATTGTAAAGGTGTCGATTTGACGAACCAAAGGCGCAACACCCGTTAAAAATTCATCTGATTATTGACTTGGTATCGCCTGTTTTCTAAATTGCGCAGCACTCGTGTCGGTCGATCTCGGAAAGAAAACAGAGAAAAAAAGAAACGAAGAGAAAAAGATGGCGATTTATTTATAGCAACACGTTTTCTCGAAACGATGGAGCATGACGATGAAATAAAATTTCAATCGACACCAATGCCGTCTGATTTAGACCGTTTCGTTGATGTAAATATAGAGAATTATACTTGAATAAATTATCAAAAGATTTATTGGCAGTTTGTGTTGAAGATTTATTAATGCTGCTAGGGAAACTCGTTAAGGATCCAGGATCGTTTGTCGTCGAAACGATACCAGCGCGCCACTACCGTGTCAGGATGATTTCTTCTGCTCAGCCTTTCAGCATTGAACGTTTTGATACAAGATGAAATAGGCGTTTTTCGCAATGGTTAGTAAAGTTTCCCTTAGTACACTGGCTATGCGCCGACATCAATTCCATCAATGGCAATAATGAATAGCGAGATTCGCGCGGTCTCTTCTCCGGCGCGAGGCATATTCATCTGTTTTTTTTTTCTTTTTAATCGTTTTAAATATTACAGTCAGACACCGTGTCTTCGAGGATAAAACTTAACGACTAGCGATCGAAAGAACACATTCATCTAGAGGACTCGAAAGAACGTCTAATTCTCGATAATATTTACACGAGCGACTCGTGAGAAAACCACTGTCCGCCATTTCCTATCACTGTATTATTACACCGAATTATTTATACTAAGTATCCAGGTATCCTTTCCGCGTCTCTTCCCTGTCTCTATCCATTCCATTTCTGTGTTTCATCGTTATATTATATAAGGAAAGGGCAGAGACATTCGGAGAACGGAGCGGAAAGCTCTCTCTTTCTCACCTCTGCAGTTTTCAACAGCTTAACAACCAAGGAAGTTATACAGACTCTTCTCTCTCGTCTTCTCTTCACTCCCGCGAACTTCTAGTTGCCAACCGTGGATAGAAGCCACCCTTGTGACACGTTTCCCATTGACAATTATCAAGGTGTTTGTTCTGTTCTTGAATCTTGCTGCGGTGTAACTTATAGCCAAAAAGTTTTGCAACGAAATTCTTTTGTAAAGTAATTTACCAATTGTTTGTGATATTAGAAATATTAAGGCATCAATGTCGAAAAAAGAAGCTACTCCTCCGCTTCGATCTCACACAGAAGTTTTCAAAACTTTATGAATACACGTTACACAAATAATTGTCGGCTGAATTTTCGAAAGAAGAAGCGACTTGAATTTCTCTTCAAGTACCGAAACAGACGACAGTACACTTTTTTTAAAGAGCAAGACGAGGACCCATATCCGTTCTTCCCCTCGTTCTATCCTCAGCTTCGAACCATTACGCAGAAGGAGAATCGTTACTTTATACATCATACAGATACGTAATATTACAATAAAATCCAGAATACTGCATACTGACGAAAGCAACCGGGGAATCTCTTTACGTTCGCTTTTCCTCTCTCCTGCTTTCTTTAAGCTTCTTTTTTTACATTTTTCTTTCCTCTTTCGGGTTCGATGCAACTCGTTTCTATCGTTTCATCGTTAATTTTTTCGATGATGGAAAGCTGTACGATATGTCTTCTGTGTCCTCGTTTCCATTTCTTCCTACCGCTGCTCATCATCGAACATGCACGCACGCGAAATTCTTGTTCCCATTGACTGCTTTAATTTCTCTATCTCTGTCACGTCGTAGGACATCCTCAGTGTACGTTATTCTGGCTGTCTCGATCGATTTTTTTTTATTACGCATATACATTATTTATACTTACAACGACTAAACGAATTGTACAATGTGTATTTTCTTCTCCCTTATTTTTCTCTCTTCTCCCCCTCTCCTCTTTTTTTTTTTAAATCATAAATTAAAAAGTGGGAATAAATCGTTCTCTTTCACTCTCTCTCTCTCTCATTCTCGCTCTCTCATATTTATTTTTTTGTTTGTTTCATCTTTATACTATAGCAATCTGTATAAAATATCCTCCGTATTCAAGGTATATGTACAGCACGCGCGAAACTCGTGCATATGTATAAGTATATTCCCTATCAATAATTCGTTCCCGGTTGCACACGCACGCCTTTTACAACGTACGGTAATCTCTCTTGTTTTTCTTTTTCTTTTTTTTTTTAACTCTGTTTTTCTCCTCTTTCTCTCTCTCTTTTGTTTAAATATATTCACACACGGTGGCTCGAGAATCGTCCGTTCAATGTAAAAAGGGCACTTGATCGAACAGAGAGACGTAAACGCGATGCTATCGCGACGGGGAGGAAATAAATTCGTTCGAAATACAACCGGCCTCGTTTTCGATTTGCGTGCGGCTCTGTACGTATCAGCTTCGTTTTTCGCTCGCATCGTTTCCGTAACACGCGACTGTCGAATCTCTCTCGAACCAACGAACGACGCTCGATCGAGGAATGTACAGGGTCTGTTTCTTTTAAGCGATCGATACATACAATAAAACGACCGTACTTCTTACTCGTTAACCGTCGAGGGAAGTTACCGTAATTTATACCCGATCTGTCTCTCCAAAATTAACGATCTTTGTTAAGTACTCTGTTATACTAGATAGTAGTTTCTTTTTTTTTTATTATTATATCATCAACGTCGCGCAATTCTCTCCGTCATTTGGCTGCATCTTCCTCCACCCATTATTTATACAGGATTTCTTTGTTTACAGTACACGGATAGTAGAAGGAAAAAGATCAATAATGGCCAGACTCGTCGAAATGATTCGTCCGGGGCAATGGAAATCCAAACCAAAGGATCATCGAGCAGTCCATCTGAACTTCGTCGTAGTTTTACCAATTACTACAACAAAGAACACGTTCGACACGAAACAACTTTTATTATCCATCCATACATTCCCAACGATGGTGATCACCTGACCTCCTGTACCTCCTATCAGAAAGCATTCAGCGACTGATACGCGGCTCGAGAAACAACACGCCGAACGATGTTTGTTCACACGTGACTGGTCTGCGAGCGACAAAAGTGTCACACGGAGCTCTCCCGTTTGGCCATCACGATCGGTGTGCTAATCTTGCCGTCTTTCTGCGACTGGATGCAACACTGCGCCGGGATCCTCGCCTCCACGTCCTTGGTTAACAAGGTGCCGCTTGGACAAGTCCTGCTGACGACGCCAAGGCCAGTGTAGAGCATCGGTGGGCTCATCGTCATCGACATTGATTGAACGCTTTGGCTTGGCCAGTGTTGCCTCGGCAAAGTGCAAACGCCGCTTTGATAGTCGTCGCCCACTATCGGCTGAAACTGTAGTTTACGCATGGTGGGTGATCGATGCCTTTTGAATGTTTTAGTTTTAGAAATTGTCATTAAGAATGGATGGGGTAGTGATCGTTTTTACTGCCATTTATAACGGAGCCGATTGTCAGAGTTAATCGTATAGAGGGTGACAATCTTGCCGTTAGTCTATTTGCAAAAGTGATGCTAAAACAGTGGAATAAAATATTTTCGTTGGGAGTTTTGTTGATCGAAAGGATCGAGTTCGAAAGCTCGTGAAATATACGGGAACGAACAGATAGCCGAAGAGTGCAAAAGTAAGAAAAACTGTAGAACGAAATTTGTTCGTTTAAACCGTCGATTTTGAAAATATTGACTTTGATTTAATTATGGATTTAATTACGGAAGCTCAGCACACGCGTGTATTCAGTGAATCTTTAAATTTCGTTGAAAATAGCGTTTCAAACGAACCAATTCTCATTTTCAAGAATGGCTTCTCGTCCATTCGCATTTTGACGCGCGTTTCGCTACACTTTGTAGCTGCTTGAAGCAAGGAAGGAATTGAAACGTTAAAAGTTTTAGTTTTAGGATAGTTGGAATCGAAGAGTAAAAGCAAAGGTAATCGGGGAACGCATTAGTAGAAATTGAACTTACGCTTTTATGTTTCGTCGTCAGATTTGAGAATTCATGTAACGGCATGCCGTTACGAATAGTACAGTAGCCTACGTAACTACCGTGGCCGCTGACGGAAGTAACCGTCGAGTGCTCCAGCAAACTTCTCGACGGCGACGTTTCGATCGTCGACACGAGCCGTCTCTTTCTCAGGTACTCCGATGGCTCGTCGCCTGCGTGTACACATATATATATATATATATATATATATATATAGTTTCAAATTACTTTTAAATTCTTTATCGGTACGATGAAGTGAGAGTAAATTTATTCTCCAATGAGTGGACTGCAGATAATTTATGCAAATTCGTATAGTTAAAGGAAGAAATGGAATTTAAACGGAGAATTATATCATCCGTTAAATATTATAACAAGTACAATATTTTAGATATCTTTGCAGGTTGCGTGCATTTTAACAGTTTAAAATTTCTTATAAATGCATAAGCATTTGCAGTCGAGATTGTGAGATATTTCAATAACAGATTTTACATTTTAAATGAGAATTTATAAATCCTGATTGTGACCTAATTCCGATTTCTACTGGAATAAATCCGTCCGTAAAGTTAAATTAATCACGAAATGAATTCTTCAGCGTCTAAATTATGAAAGAAAAATTTTGCAATGTTGAAGACAAAGACAACATACGCTTTACATATAGTAAAGAAAGAATAAATTTTAGGTCGACTTGTATACGCGGTAGATCTGATTGAGTGGCACGATAAAGGGAAAGCATACAAACCTGTGATTTGCTGAGGTATGATGTCCGGATTCTTCTCATCGTTTTCGCTTATGTCACCGCTGCTCTCGAGCTTCCTGAACGGACTGCTAGGATGTTTTTCATCCGTGAGCAGACTGCTTCCCTCGCGAAACCTCAGCTCCCGTTGGATGGGAATCGTTTTCGTTTGTTTGCCATGATCCTCCATCTGAGACTTGCTCTGCTCGTCCACCTGCGTGTGCTGAATTCTGAGCACGACCATCACTATCACCGCGACGATGATTAAAGCGGCTACCACACCAATCATCACGCTCAGCATCGGCATCAGTCTCATGTTCTGCCTTGGTCTCTCTAAAATTATTATATTCGAAATACAATTTTTTCCCTTGTTTTGGAGTTTTACGCGAGAAGGGATTGGACAGTATTTTCAAGCTTCCAGTTTTTAGTTTCATCTCCACATTTAGAATATAATATCGAATGCCAGTCCTTAATTTTGTCGATTTTTAAATAGGAAAGGGAGAAATACAGGAAGGGCAGATAATCATCATTATGATTAATCGAAATGGATGCAAAGTCACCGTCGCAACAAAGCGAACGAACCAGTTCCACGAACGGCACAATGAAACAATTTCCCGCTGCAGTGGATGAATTATTTCGCTTTACAAAGATCTGATCGCGTACACGAATTGAAATTTATCCTCTCCATTCCCTGTCTCTTTTGTTCGATGAGATTGGTTCAAAGTCGCAGTTCGATTCATTTATCCGTTCGCGTGGTTCGTACGAATTGCCGAAAAATTTTCGGCCCGCTTTTATTTCCATCCGTGGGAGCTGGCAAACTCGAAAAACTCATCACGCGCGGTCTTTAAGCTCGAAACGTATAAAAGCGAGATGAACATTTTATAAAAAAGTTTCAAGAATCTTTTGCACGCTCGAGTAAAACTCGAAAGTTTTCAATTAAAGGAACGAGATTAGAATGCAAGTAAAATCGTAAAAAAACTGGCCAAGATTTTCAAGAAATCTTAGAGAGTAAGATTGAAAGCTCGTTAATTTTACGAAGCGAGGAAAAGGGATCGCTTCAGCGTAAGATGTCGTGCAAAAGAAAACACGGGTGACAGAGATAGATAAAAAAAGTGGCGGAGCAGAGATAAAGCCCAGAGAGCGTGTGTGAATTTTCACCCACCTGACTCGGACGTTAATTGTTTTTCAGGTTGCCTGAGGGTTCCAGCCTGAACTACCATCGCTTCGCTGCGGCCCTTATCATTGTACGCGTATATGCAGGCCTGGTAAAGGGCGCCTGATTCCAGGTGAGTAACACTGAAACGCGGCACCGGCGATGTCAGATTAGCACGCAATTTCTGGCTATTGCTCTCTTTTACTTCCAGAAGGAAGGACTGCGGCAGGCCTCCGTTGAACCCTTCCGCGCATCGCACCGAGAACGAGTTCGTCGACGTGTTCGAGGTGGTGCAATTGTGAACCATATCTGGCCGACCTGATGCAGAGACCGGTAACGTACTCTTTACACAGATTATCCTATCGTTGTGTGTTTTTAATAATCCGAAAATGATCATCGTCGACTCTTATCTCTGACTCATTTACTCGTGACTGAATTTTCACGAAATCGGTGCTCAGAGTCTCAGAGAATTCGTCGAAAGTTCAAAGCACGAAAGAATTGATTTTATATTAATTCACGAGTTTAGGGATTTTTCAACGATTGTTAGAAATTTCCTCTGTACTATGAAGCAACATGTAACTAACGTGGCTGCTGTTTTTTAATTTCGTGACACGTCCGAGCCGACTCTCACCAGCTAGAAGGTGAATTATACCGCTAGCAGTAGCAGCGAACTCGACAAAATTCCGATCCATACTTTCCTCAATTATGATTTACCCCTTTCGTATACGAAATTGAATTACTTACTTTCTCCTTTCGTTGCATTTACCACAATTTTTTCTTTCTCGCAATTACTCTCTAGATTAGGAACGATTAATCACGTTCCACCTGCTATATTTTCATACCTACGTTCAAAGATTAATTAACAGGGGGTGAGGGGTGGAGGGCGCGAGAACGGGTGAGATTCGCTTTAGCCCGGTCTATTGCCATAATAGGAAGCTATTGCATTAAAGATGCTTAATATCGGTAAATGGAGCGAAGCAATGGATAGATACAGTGTACTTTAATGGAGAGATAATTAAAAATACTAAAAAGAAAGGAACAAGAAAGGAAGCAAAAAAGAGGTAGAGAGAGAAAGAGGAGAGAGGCGTCGTGTTGCGGTGAACACAGTAAAGAATAATTTCGTTCGCGAGATATTAGATTTGATAAAAAGAAAGAGAGAGAGAGAGAGAGAGAAAGCACTTTACGTTTCGTTCCGCAACTAGAAACACGTTTTCCCTATGGCAACATAAACAGGGAACCGCCTCGCTCCCTGTTTAAACTTATTTACCAGAGCTTCCGGCTATGGTTCTTTGTTTTAGAATATAGTACGAGTGTTTTACCAACCAACAGCGTCGCAAAAACAATGTTCGATAACTGCCGCGCGCGTGCGCGTAAACGAAGGAAACATCTCCGCTGACTTCCCCCCCCGGCGAATTATCGTGTTCTCGTTAAACGGAACGCACGTAAAACGCGCTATCTTGCAAATACTTTGAAACTTTTACTTCCAGCCATTGTTTCGCACGAGTGGATAAAGCAGCCGCGCGATTACGAACGTAATACGCGCGAGACGTTTATGCAAATATTAGATAGCTGGACACTTTGCCGCGAAATCCGCGGTATTTCGCTGGCCGTAAAGAATAATTAGCGAGGGGAAGGAAAAGGATCGGGGGGAAACGCGGCGAGACGCGGCTGAAAAGCGGACAAAAATAGCGTCAAAGGAGGATGCTGGAAAAGTTGGCCGGTTATTCGCAGTTGCGAAAAGGAAAAAAGAAAGGGAAGAAAAAGGCAACGCAACTTGCTGTAATCACGCGGCGCGAATTTCCATTTGGTGCCTTTGCTTTTAATTTCTCGAAATATCTCGTCTGTCCATCTCCCCCTCTCCCCCTGCTGTCGAAAACCGGCCAAGTTTTCCCTTTGAATATGGAAATTAATTCTCTGCTCTCCGGATTAAAAAGTTCCCAGCGGTTTCTATCAGCGGTTAAACGATTCTCCGGCAATGATCGCGAACCTTTCGCGAAGTAGCAGCCGGGAATTAAGCGCTTCCGTTGTTTGGTGATTTACGAACTAATGAACATTCGAGGCCGTTCGTGACCATTCTTTTTTGTCACGCAACAATTGGATCGTTTCAGTAGTTCGACGTTGCCACGTTCGTCGCAAAAAAAAAAAAAAAAAAAAAAAAAAAGAAAGAAAAGGGCCGTCCATGCACAGATTCCCACGCATACACAGACGTGATAACGAACTTCCGTTTTAATCCCGGAACTCCTCGATTTTCCGCGGTGGAATTGTCGTTTTTGAAAAGTCAGCATAGCGCCAGGCAAGGATTTTTTTCTCTCTCCTCCCTCCCTCTCTTTTTTTTTGTAATTACCATCGACCGCGAGAACGTTTCATTTTTTTTTTTCTCTCTGTACCGGCATTCCATGTTTCGCTCGTTCATTTTCAGCGTGCAAACTTTTCCTCGATCGACGAACTCACGCACGTGCCGTTCACATTTCGAAAATAGCGACTCGTCGGTGCAGAGGGATTTACAGTTAACGTTTCGGCCGAGAGATTACGGTGGCGGAAAGACTTAGCTGTAGGAAATTTATGCTAGTTATTATAGCGAGGAGTAGAGGTGGAACGACGACTTGGCTGACAAGTGAAATCGGACGCTATCTGTCCAGACGAATAGACCGGCGCGGTGTGTCCGATCGAGCAAGTAGCTCGAGACGGTATCGTATCGGGCTAGTGAAACGGGACCGTATTTGGTCAGCCAAATAGAATGGAACAGGTTTATCCCGGCGTAATGTTTTAAACAATTTGCATTTCTCGACGCAGTCTTTCGACACGGTGTGTTGACTTACGAGTTCGGCAATGCATTACGTACAGTGATGAACAAAACTGAACACACATACGGATCTTTAACATTAATATCTCGTCGATTACTTTAACATTAATAATATTTTTATTTATTAATATTAATAATTTTGATAAATTTTAACATCAATAATATGCAAAATAGGTAGGATCTTTTGGCTTTCCATCATTTTCGTAAAGTCAGTTTTGCATCACAATTAATTTAAATGAAAAACTGTCGATACTTTGAACTGTTAAAATTTCGTGTAATAAAAAAGATCATGTAACAATCCATTTAGTCTTATTTTTGTAAGCTTCTGTTTTCACCGCTCTGAATTTGTTTCTTTTTTCAAGATATTTTAACACCATGCAGCAAATGGAAAGATGTTTTTTTCCTTTAAAAAATACTCTAAAAATTCGTACATATAAAAAAAATATATAAAAACTGGAAAATTTTATTTATGACTAAATCCATCACAGAGATTGGAGATTAATGTTTCCCATTTACAATACGGCCTAGAGTTTGACAACAAAAATGAAAAAAATCATCTAATTTTAATGTTCAAAGCTCAATAAAATTGCAAAAAAAAAGAAAATCGTACAGAAAGTTTTAAGGGGCCGTTGTAAAGAGAAAATTTCAGTTTTCAAATTTAACGTTGGATCAAGTTGCGAAAAACAAAGTTTTCAATATTTTTACGGATGTTTGAGTTTTTACAATTTTTGAGAATAAAAGCACTCTTGAAGTAAAAATATCTTTGGAATAAAACGAACTTTAGACGATCGGCGTAAAAACTTTACGCTTTAAAACAAGACCAAGTAGATTCTTATATGACTTTCTTTTACGAAGTTATAACAGTTCAAAGTATCGACAATTTTTCATCATTATACGCGAAACGTGTCACGGAATTCTCTGCGGTCGTTTCCACGGTAATATCACGATGTTTTACAATTTTTAAGAAAAACGACCGTGCTGCGAATTATACGTGTTACTTTCAAGCGTGTTGATACACACAATATCACTACCGGCGCAAAGAAATTCAAAATATTTTACGTTTGTCGAGCGCGCAACTTTTTCAACACGTGCCGAAGAATTATTCGCGTTTCACACGCCGGTTCTCCTCTCGTATGATAATTTACAAGTTCCACGGTGGGGAAAAAACAGGTAACGAGAAAGTGGAATTCAGGTTTCTTTCTTCGCTTAATGCACGGTTGCTCGGTCGACACTTGGCCACTGTAAATTACGCAGGTATTTCTATTCAAATGAGTTGACCCGTTCGTCCGTGTAATATCATAATTCATGTCTTACGAAATTTCGTCTTTAAATTTACTTGAGCCACGAAAATTCGCGATTTTGTTTGAGGAACTTTGCCTCGAAACACGCACGGCGATGAATTTTCTCGTCTCTTGACGTACGAACGAAAAAGCTTCTGCTCAAAATCAAAGTGGTAAGAAAAATTCTTCGATTTCTTTCGACTCTCGGTGAAAATCGGAATCGCGCGCCACGTTACGTTGTTCGAATATACATCGAGTTTCACGATCGAGAGGAATTTCCACGTAAAGATACCTCACCGGCCGGTATGATGTGATAGACGCAGGGCACTTGTTGATGTCCAATTCGATTGGTGGCCCAGCAGAGCAACGTGCCATAATCCAATTCGGTCATGGGCGTGTACGAGACGATGGAGGATGTGCCGGACCTGGCGATATGACTGGCGGCTACGTCGATGCTCTCGGCGGAATTGTTGAACGTCCAGCGGAATTGAACCTCCGGCGGGTTCGCGTCCACTTGGCAAGATATGTTTGCCTTTTCTTGTTTCGCCACCCCGTGAACCTTCGTCTGATTCGGCTTGCAGGTGGGCGCGACTGGAATGATCAAGATTGGAAAGTCGTTTCAGTCTTACGGACGCGCGAATCTATCGAATTTATCGAAAAAACGAAAGTTCTTCTTCTTCTTTCGTCATATTATCTCTTTAGACGAACAATCGGAGAAATATCGAGCTGGAAAATGAAAAGTTTTTAATAACAGGCATCAAATTTCGGCCTCTTTCTCGAAATGGGTACACCTCTTAGCCCGCCTCGAAATTTACAACGATCATTCTACTGTTAATAGAAATGTTTTAATTTGTTGCGAAACGTAAACGTTTCGCGTGTAATTGTCCTAGCTGGCAAGAGCCAGGAGATTGCCTCGGGGACCTCGTCTGATCATTTATTTAGGAGGGTGACACGTACACATTACGTTCAAATAAAACGGAGAGCTTTCCCCGTCTCCTTCCGTGTTGTATCCGACGCAGGTGTAATTGCCTGCGCTTTTACGGTCGACGCCTTGCAACACCAGGCTTTGATTACTGATTATGATACCCTGCGTGATGTTGAGATGAAGAGTTTTTCCCTGCAACAAAGAGAGTTGTTAGAACTTGGACTATTTAGGTGTCGGTTGTTGTAAACTGTAAATTGTACGAAGCTACGTATTTATAAATTGTACATATTACGATTCGTCTCACTGAAAGGCCCAGAAGCAACTGTTCTGACTAGGAAATAAAGACGATTTTTTTTGCCATAAAATTTTATCGATATGCAAACATTTGAATCGATAGAAAACAAATTAGGGGCGATTGCTCAGTACCAGACGACGCCACTCCTACTCGAGGTTTACCCCACGCCCTCTCACGAATCACGTGACCCAAATCAACCAATCGCAAATTTTCGTTGCATTAGCGTTGCACCTGAAGAGGCTAAAATCACTTTCAGTGATAAAAACTACGTGTTTATTAATTGCGCTGAGCTATACACGTATATTGTATGATTTTATCACGATCACGGTCACGATCAATGTGGAATACGTAAGAATCTGACAGTCTGAGCGAAATTGGAAAATTGCTTACCAAGTGTCGCCATTCAACCTTGTAAACGGGCGGCTCGGCGTGGATCAGACAATCGAAGTAGACGTCGGTTCCCTCGCGGATCGCGTTCGGGTTCAACGAGGTGCCCAGCTGTATCCGGGTTTCCGGCGTGTCTGCAAATTGAAAACGTCAATATGTCGATGGCGCGCCGCGGTGAATAATCGTAACTGATCGACACCGGGGGCTTCCGCCGAGACGGCGCAGCAGCAGTAGCAGCAGCCCCACACGCAGAGGCGTGTGTCTTTAATGCGCTTACACTGTATTTCGAGCACCCAGTCGTCCTTTATCGACTCGGTTCCCATGATTCGATTTTCAGCCCGGCACGACAATTGTCTACCAGCATCTGCTTTGGTCGCCATGAAAGATAAGATGCTGGTGGTCGTGTTCCCGTCGCTCGATGTCTGTAACAGCGTTATCATAACTTCCCTTTGCGCGTTTATCTACTTTTTCCCTTTTGCCTCTCTCCCTTTCATCCTCTTTCTTACGTCTGGCTCGATTTTACGCTTCTTTCTTTTTCTTTCTCTTTTATTTTTTACTCGAATCGAGGCGAGCTCGAGACGTAAGAAGGAAAAAGGAAAGACGCAACGTTCATCCTCTCCGTTTTCACGACGATTGCAAAGCAAACGACAGTTGGTAATAAAATTGAGAAATGCTAGGCTTTTTTTTTTTAAAACATAGACAAACGTAGTTAAATTAAATCGAATGTCGTGATTAAATGTTTGGCAACGAGAGGACATTCATTCGTTAATGTGAACGTGGATTGCTAAAAAAAGAGTTAAAGAGTTATTTCCCCGAGTTATCGTAGAGGGTGTTCGTTCTCGGGCGATCGTATTCTCCCTTGTTAGTCGTACATCCTTGACCATCCTTGCGGTAAACTTTGAATTGCTATGCCAATGTAATGGCCAGTCTACAGTTATAGGCTTAGAAAGGGACGTTTCGAGCACGTTATTCCGGCCAGAAGTAGCCCAGTTCGGAGTTTTCGTAGTCTAAAGTGTCCATAGACTTAGATAGTTCGCGGGTCTGTTTAGTTTTATGGTAAACTTTACGACGTTGAACTCTGAAATTGACTTGCGCGAGATATATCGTTGTAGGGGCGGAGCAGCTCTCCCCTTGTTATCTTATTTCCGACTTATTGAAGAACCTATATACACATATACATATATATCTTCAGGTTCTCGAATGTTTGTTAAAACTTTACTTGCCTCTCTGCACTTGCTAATATTTCCTCTGTTTGCTTTCGAATCAAAGTTCCCAACTTTAGCGTCGCGTTTATTAAATTCCCACTTCTGTTATCATCTTTCCAGAATTACATGTACAATTAACCAGCGATGCTAATGAATGTGAAATTTCCATCGACAGACTCTCTGGGAGGGAAAGTAAGAAACGAATAAGTCGAGCGTCAACTTTGAATATGTATCTTCCTCGCAAAATCTTCAGCTCTGTTACGTTAATTCAGTTCGTTTTTTCGCACGTAAAGTAATTTTTCGAAATAAGCGTTCTTTGCCAACCTATCAGCTTCGGAACCTAATATCGCGATTGCGATATTTTCAATCTCCAATCCCGCAAGCGGGATGTTGATTTCGATCGCGAATCAGCGTGCTCCGGAGCCCCGTTCGAGTTATAAATTTTAATTTTCATCCGCAATTTTCTGCCGCGTTCCGTCCGATCAGGATATAAATATTTGAGACGCAGAGATTGAGCAGACCGAACGAGATAAGAAAAAAAAAAAAATAAAAAAAAAGGACACTGGCCAGGAAGGAAACAGAGAAAATATTGTTCCAAAGTCGACGCTTCTCATTTCCCGCCGACTTTCCTCCGCCGCCTATGTAAGAAAGTTAAACAAAAGAGGATGAGGCGTAAGAAGAAATACGAGAGGGAAGTATAATCTATAGGAGTACATCGGAGGAAACGAGATCGTTCTTCTTCCTCCTCTTTTTCTTCATCTCTTCTTCTTCATCTTCCTGTAATCTCGCAGCACGGAAACTTTCGTCCCGGCCGCTTTCGCTCCCCGCTAACACGCTTACGTCTCGTATCGTTCCGCGTCAATATTTTCCGCTCGAATCAACCGAATATTTCGAATAATCTCTTCCGCGAGCATGCGGCCAGTTACTTTATTACCTGGCCATCGTTACCCGCGCATACACCGTGGATTGTAGCCTTTTAAAATTAAATTATACGACAGAATTTTACCTAGACTGCAATTTGTAAATTTTCATTCATAATATTCAAATGTACATCTCATTAAGAAAGACACTCAGAAGTTTTCAACTGACCAAACAAATCTTCGCGGCCAAACAGCAACAGTTTGTTATATGTACAGAAAGTTACAATAATTCGTCACATTATTCTACGTGCGTGTATTGTACGTACAAAAAGCTATAACTCGCTAACTCGTTATCCTTTTAAACCTTTCGCTATCTTCTTCTCCGTTTCTTGCAAAAAATTGTCGTCCGCGCCAAAGCGTCGATAAATTTCGATTGGCTAATCGCTTCGAGGGAATCCCTGGCCCGGTCGAGTGTTCGTATTCGAAACGTCCCTTAAATCGCGTCCCCAAATCCCCAAGGCTGGCCATTGTTTTTCGTCGAAGGACATCTCCCGTCCGAGACTAATTAATCGCCAGGGTCGTTGCGTATTCCCGATTCCCGTTGCCCGGTCGATTTCCCTTAATTACGCGGCCGTAACGAGAGCCATGGAGTCTCGCGCGAGGGCAGGAGCAGCGTTATCACGTCGCTAGCTCGCTTTCGATTTAAATTATTTGCCGTCTAATGGCGCTTTTAACGTGGCTTAAGCCGTGGCCCACGTGAACCCGCGATAACGGTATCCCGGCACGCTATCGCGAATCGACCTGCTACACGCACCGCGGGGAGAACAACATATTTTACTTGGCTCCTTTGAGAGGAGCCGCGCGAAGCGGGGATGGCGAATTATGCTGAGTGCACTATTGTGAACCGAATCTTACGACCGCCCTTTTTTACCCTGTTTGCTTTTCTCCACCCGAGTTTCCGCGTGACCATTTCTCCAGCTAGCGGGAAAATGATATTTACGGTAGGTTATTTCGAGAAATATTACCGTCTGTAAGTGTGTTTGGATGCATTTGTTACTGGCTCGATCGGAAGGTCGATATATTAATATTCTATTTTCTTGGTACTTTGATAATTAAATTTGTATTATCCTACTTCTTAGCCGGAGCGCGGTTACTGAACGGAACCTTTACGCCAAAACACGCATTGATCGAATCATTTTCTGAGTCCCTTCATTCGTTTTGAAATAGAATCTTTTTTTCAATTTTCTGGTAACGTTTTGACAAGAGCCTAGAATGCTTTTTTTTAAAACAAACTTTAATTTCTCAAACTTAACCTAATTTAATTTTTCAAATCTAACCTTAAATTTTTAAGAGGTTAACAGTTATTACCTACAACCGATTTTTATTGAGTTGCAATAGATTAAGAAAGATTTTCCGAGTCCGTTTTGAAATAGAATCCTTTTTCAATTTTCTGGTATCATTTTAATAAGGATCTAGAATGCTTTCTTTTTTAAACATACTTTAATTTCTCAAATCTAACCTAACATAATCTAACGTTTTTCAAATCTAACGTTAAATTTTTAAGAGGTTAACAGTTATTATCTACAACAGATTTTTATTGAATTGCAATAGATTAAGAAAGATTTTCCGAGTCCGTTTTGAAATAGAATCCTTTTTCAATTTTCTGGTAACATTTTAACAAGGGTCTAGAATGCTTTCTTTTTTAAACAAACTTTAATTTCTCAAACATAACATAACCTAACGTAACTTAATTTTTCAAATCTAACCTCAAAATTTTTAAGAGGTTAACAGTTATTATCTACAACCGATTTTTATTGAATTGCAATAGATTAAGAAAGATTTTTCTGTCACAATAATTTTTTGTCGTATAAATATTCCACTGTCGAATAGAAAAAGCTCGTCTCGAGTTGGCTAAAGTGTATTATATATTTTTAATATGCAATTACTCTAATATGTCAACAGATATATCCGGCGCTAATATGAAAGGTTTGAACATTAACATGGATATAATAGACATTATATCAATATAACCGCGACTGCCTTCGGGCAAACACCAGGGAGCGAAAATTGGATTAAAAAGTTTCGTTTGAAATATGATTCCACTTCGGATACGTATGGACGACGCTGCCCTGAGATTTGTTTCATCGCGACGTGGTTCCCCCTTGGCTTCTCTCTCGACAAGTATATATTTCCGCGAGATATTTCACTGATTTAAGAGCGTTGACTTCGATTTACGCCCGGCCAGGGAATAGCCAACCGAATCGCCCCGCCAACGATCCATATTGTTTTGCTAGTGTCTGGGTGCTGGTTGGTACTTACCGTCTCCTTCGTCTCCAGCAAATGCTGATCGTTCCTCCACCAGGTAACGGTGGCCGGCGGCCTGGAGCCGGAAGTGGTGCACATTAGCTCGTACCTCTTGCCCGCCGACAACGGCTGGTTCGACCCGATTATCTTCACTTCCAGCGGCGGGACTGCAAGTACGGGCAGTTTGCAAGGTATTAGTATCGTAAGGAGCGTAATTCATGCGCTTCGCGTAAGAAGAGGGTGTAATGGCTGGTTTTGCATTCTGTATCAGACCGCGTACCAGTTAAGAAAATGTTTCGGGTGGAACGTCTGCGGGATCGATCTGCGGGGATGTTTATCGTGCACCTAACACGATCGCCACGATTTTTTTTCCCCCAGGCGCTTTCAGTCGTGGTAAAAGAGTAAAATGTTAACAAAAATTGCAGTGTAAAAATTTCAAATTTTTTTCTCGAAAAAATCTCGAGATGACATATTTTCGATCTCCGTCAATCAAGGGAAATATTATTTTCTCTCCGTCAAATTGCACAAATTGTTCAAACCATCGACAAACAAAACGCGTGCATAAATAACGCGTCACGTTCGAAGGTATATTTAAGAATTATTCACGCTCAATTTTCGAGATTAATTTCGATTGACAGACGCTGGTATGAAGACGTGCGTATGAAGGATGATTTAGATTTGGCGAGATAAGTTTATTGGGTTACGCGGAAGAGTGGAAAAGTGGAACGGAACGCGCTGTCTTCGCTAGGCGGAGAAGAGGAATGGCACGGTATCTTATCAGACGGAAGGAGTAGAAACGGTGGCTGGCCAGCCGAGTATAATAGGACCGCGTGCGACAGTGTGGAGAATACGAGCGTGTTTGTGTTTACGAGACAGCGAGAGTGTGTCTGAACAGACGAGTAGAATGGGATAGCAGCTGGGCAGACAAGTAAAATAATCGCTTGGATTATCACTGATAATGAATTTTCGTTTAATCTTCTGCGAAGGAGCTCTGGTAAACTTTCGTTCTAAAAGCAAGCAACGCGATTCGAGCAGTTCGCTCCAAGTTCTCGGAGCTAGCAGAGTTCTATTTATATATACCGGACTCCCTTCGAATCACTGTTGTTGTTGTTTTTTTTTTTACACGGATAATTGTTTATGCTTTATCGAGGCATCGATTTTTCATTCCCCTCGTCGTGCTTTATTATTTTTCTCCTCAGCTTTGAGTCCCTTTATTATGCCCTAGATGCACTATGGAACGCCGGAGTACGGATAACGTAATAACTCAATTTAAGCTTAATCAATCTCGCCTCTTGTCACGTTGCATACATCACGCAAGTTTTCAAGTCGCCTGAAATTGAAAGTAACGCGTAGCTCTCACTACCGTAACGCGAAGCGTGTAGCTTTTTTTCGTTCCGATAAAAGAAAACAAATTGCTGAAACGATTCCATTGTGTACGTACAAAGTAGCTTTGCTCGTCACTTGCGACGAGTAATCGGAATAAATTTCAAAGGGGGTTTGCGGCGTGGCAAAAGATCCCGTTCGAGTCACAGATCGGAGGATGATATAATTTCACGCGCGCTCGGCGGATGCCGTTTCGAAACGGACGGCTGAAAGATCTATAATTAATCCCCGCTCCATTATGCTCCCGCATAATTGTATACGATAACGCTCGCGCGCCGAGAATCAAGTCTCGCTTCTTTCTTTCTTTCTTTTTCACTTTTTCTTCCCCTTCTTCTTTTTTTATTTTCTTTCCCACGCGCGACACTGCTCGCTGTTAAAGGCGAGTCAGCAGCGCGACGAATTGACGTTGATAAATTCGTTTTGTTATAAAGCGATACGTCATCGACCTCTAGATCGCCGTTCGAGTTATTCGGAAATAACTTCTCACTCTTCGATTTTCTTTCGCGCGACCGATCAACCGCGAACGCTGTCTGCTACTGTTTGTCGCAGATAACAACGGCATACGCTTGGATTTACACGCGTGAACCGATAGGTTTCCCTTTGATTGTCCAACTGCCGTAGAACCGCTCACTGTTCCGTATTTGTTGATAAATATGTACATTTCTGATACTCTGGCTATATATTAAAAAGCCTTATCCTGCAGCTAACCTCAAACTTAGAACTGAAATCCAAGAATTTAATTTCGAATGTTTACATTCTAATTTCAATCAGAAAGAATTTTGGAGTTTTGAAAATAAAAGAAAAAAAAAAAAAGAAAAATACGAGATTGAAACGAAGCCTTATCCCGCAGTTAATTTCGAACTAGAATCAAAATCGAAGAATTTAATCCTGCGATTTTTCCATTCCAATTTCAATCGGAAAGAATTTTGGAGTTCTGAAAATAAAAAAGAGAGAAGAAAAAAACACAAAGTCTTATCCTGCAGTTAACTTCAAATTAGAGAAAAGTCCAAGAATTTACTGAATTTTTACACTTTAATTTCAATCGGAAAGAATTTTGAAGTTTTGAAGAAGAAAAAAGAAAAAAAGATCGAAACGAAGCTTTATCCCGCAGTTAACTCGAGCCAAAGTCCAAGAATTCAATCTCGAATTTTTACATTCCAGTTTCAAGCGCAAAGAATTTTAGAGTTTTGAAAATAAAAACAAAATTTATTGTTGAAACTGCGCAAAAGTCAAAAGGTAAACACGCGAAAAAATCGACGATCGAAATTTCGCAAGAGGTCCAGCCCTCGCGAGAGATGTCGCGAAGCGTGGGACAGGCATCCACGATTTTCCGTGCAGATGTTCTATCTGTTCGCGCGGAAACACGTAGAATCGACAAAGCGGCGAAATCGAGACGTATAACGGGCATTGTCCCGGCGAAACGTTGCCATGGCCGATGGCATAAAGGCCGGAGCCGTTGTCCTCGACAGAGGCGAGGAAATTTGCTTTACGCAGCGGCTCGTATCGCGGTCGCCCCGTGACATTTCGCGTTCAACTTTTCCTTTTGTGGCTTCGTGGCCATCGCGCACCGCCGTTTCCGCGAGAACCGGGGCGTGCACGCGCAAAACGCGCCCCTTTGTCGAGACGCCTTTTTCTGTTAATTTTCGTGAATTTCGTCCAAGCACATCGATCTTGAACGAATCAGAAATGTTAGAAATTTGATTATCTGTTCAGAGTCCTGCAAGGTTTTCAATTATTTGTTGTCACTCTATATTTTAAAATTTAAAAACATTTATTATTGTTGGAATATCGATTTTACGGGTTTATGGAAAACTGCAGGTTGCAAAGTGCATGTACATAAAATATCCAAAGTAGTAAATTTTTTCTAGATTCTATTTTTTTTTCTTTTTAGTAAAATTGTCCTAATTGCTACACTTTCTAGTAGACTATTTAAAAATTGATTTTGTTGGGTCGCAGTGTATCATGATGCATTATCGTCTTGTCAAGAATAAGTAACTTGTCAAATGCTCATTCTTGCGTTCGTACATTTTGTAACACCTCGTACGTCACAGACTTGAGTGGGAAAATAATTTTGTAGACAAAGTTGTCTGAACGTTCGACAGAGAGGAGCGAGGACGTGCAGAACCGATAGAAGAAAGCATCAAAATTTTACGCGTGGCGAGAACTTTGTAGATCAATGTCCAGACCGCGCGAGTTATTGAGCGAGTTTGAGAGCAGCCGGTTGAACGTTACAACACGGAAGCAAGAGTTTCGCGTTCATAAACCTGTTCCATTCGTTCACAGAGAGACCGGAAAGTTGTTCTTTCCCGGAAAGGTAAAGACACCTAAGGACTTGGAGAGTCCTTTCAGACTTTCTTAATGGAGTCTCGAGACGTTCCTCCTCCTCTGGAGAGTATTAATTTATCTTATTTAATAAATAGGTTTGAATGCAGCGTCTTATTTCTCGTTAATCTTTCTCGTTTATGGCAAATGAAAAGCAAAGGCAGCGGAATTGTCCGAGCAAATGAACAAGACAAATTATACTCGCAATCCTGTTTGCAATGATTCGAAGAAGTTTGCCGACGGCAAATCTCGTTTGCAGGGAATCAAGAATGTTTCTGCCAATAATCTTGTTTGCCCGTGAATTTTTCCAACAACGGTTTTGATCGTAATCATTCGGAAAGTTTTCTGACAACAGTCTTACTTAAATCAGCGATCGAACGATCTTTCTGTTAGCATTCTTCCGACGACGATCTTGGTTCTAACGAATTAAAAACTCTTCTGTCAACCCATATATATTAGGAAATGTTCTTGCTGATTTTTGTTGATCGCGATCTCAGAGATTTCTCTGATTGACAACGAGTTTTTAGAAGTGGGAAAAATTATTGCTTAATTATTACCAAAAAACTATTGCTTTACAAGTTAATCGAGAAAAGCTTCATGTTTTAAAACAAGATGCATTATTGCATTCCTTTAATTTTCGAAAAACTTTTTCGGATACACGAAAAAGTTGATATGAAAATCAAAAAGTAATTGCCAATTTGGCGAACGCGAAGTAACATTTCGGACGATCTCGAACGTAACGAAGGAGAACAAGGGGAGCGAGAAGAGGGCAGCCGAACGTTTAAAAGAGCCGTAAGACGACTTTTAAAGCGGCTTTCGGCGTGCCTCCGTCAATATTGAATTTCCCTGTGATTACATAATAAAGTAAACATCGTTTCAACCCCTTTAGCCGACGCTATCGACCGTCCCTCGAATTAGCCCGATGCAAGTCATGTAAATTAGCCACGGCCGCAACTCACCGAGGGACAGAAGCCTACTCCCTCGGTGGTTGTCACAGAATGGAATATTTGAAATATCAGCTGGTCGGTCCAGCTGCGTCTCTCGTCACATTCGTGCGGTTAACCAAACCCCTTTTTGTTCGGCTAACTCTCTCTTCGGCCGCGTGATGGCCGCTTGAGAGACGAAAGCTCTCTCTCCTCTTCCTCCTCCCTCCCGCTTTCCACTCGATCGCAGTGATGAAAACATTCGAGCGAACGACCGTACGTACAACTTTTTGAAATATTCACTTTACTACGTCGATCTTTAATACTGGATTAAAAGTAAAAAAAGAAAAAAAGATAGAAAACTTTGTAATACAAGCAGAGTATACAAGCTTTTATTTATTACATCTTACGAAAAACCATTTAAACACCGTTTCACATCTGTAAAATATTCAAATTCAAAAATTATAAATTGGTCATTTTGACTATTTATAATTAGTTAGTTCTAATGTTTCTTTTCTCGGTGTTATTTCACTTCCACAAATTTACACAGACAGTTACATCCAATGTACGATACATTTAATGGACGATATAAATCTTCACTTACGTTCTGTTTTTTCAGTTCAGACACGAAACGCAATCTAGTAACGCGTATATGATATCAATTCTATTGCTACTTGAAATTCAAATGTTCGTACGGTGGTGTAAAAAGTGTTTGGAGTACGTGGTGCGCGGGTCTTACGTAAAGATCGAACGAACGAGAAATAGCGACGAGATAAAACGAGAATGCGGATAAACAAGCGGAGAGTGTAGACAAAGGAGTCTCGAATACAAACAAACAAACGTGAAATGTAAATAGGCGGTGAATATCCTTTGGCTGTGTGACTGGATATTGATTCGTTCTACTCGGTACGTGTACCGAGATGCCCAGATGCATGTACACACGCTGTACGTAGAAACCAAACAGATCAATCTCCAATCAAAGGTGATTTCCGAGTTATTTCTGAAAAACTAAAATAAACGCCATTCTGACATTGAAATTTTGAAATCGCAAGTTTCGAAGAATCCACGAATGGAAGTGTTTAGTGTTTTTCTTCTCGTTAAAGTTGACGACATTTTCCCAAGCACGTTAAATGATAAATTACTCCGTTGTATTTTGCTTTTTGACGTATATAACCATATACGTGGTTTATTAAAACGAATGCCTTCCGGCTGGCCGTGACAAATTTATGAAATACGCGATGATGGAAGATTAGAGACGCTCGGTTGCATGATTGAGGCCAATTACGGTAGAAGAGACACTCTGTCATCCTTAGCGACGAAAAGATATAATGTGTACATCCATTCTTCTCTCTCGATACCGGCACTTTAGGGAGCAACGAGTGAAATTTATTCCAGATCCGAGATATTGATAAGAAGCTCGTGGAACAACTAGATATTTAATTTTTAAATTTATTTAAACATATTTAATTTTAAATGTTTGAATCTTTTATTTTTAAATATTTAGCAATTAAATAATCGACAATTATTTAATTGATTCTCGAAATAATTTTCGTCGCGATCACATTAATTTCAATTGCAGGCGCGTCATCGTAACTGTCTAAAATGTAAAATATAAAATAGTCGGGTTCTAAAATTATTCCACGAAAGTGAAATTTAGTAGTTCTTTCGTATATTTAGCTTATTACTATTACGTCTGTTTTTCCTTTTAGTCAGGTCAGGTACACATACACGTAAATTATGCAGCATATGGACAGAATCAGAATTGAAAAATTGATGAAAATCTCGTCGGAAAAGTGTTCGGAAACAGACGACGCAACGCCACTTTTGACGCATCGAATTTAACGAAACAAAGGGCCGAACGCGTTTCATTCCGTTTGAAGTGACGCTGTGACTCGATCGCGCAGAAAAATCTGTCAGCGCGTTCGCGCTGTAAAACAAACGAGAATGCGAATTTTATGAAAAGCTCGGTCAAGAGCCGAGCGTGTAAAGTGCAGCATCGACAACCGACGCGGACCATGTCGAGAATCTTCTCGAGTGTCAAAAATCGTTATTATTCTTCTCTCTTTCTTTTCCCTTCTCTGTGTTGTTGCATATTTTCTTTAATTTCTCTCTCTCTCTCTGTTTATCTGGAAATATTTTATCTCTCAAAACGCAATCTCGATTGACCTCCGGTGCCGCGAGCCATTTAAATTTAATCAGCTGACTCTTTTTTTTCCCCCCACTCCCTCTGCTACCAGCCACCATCGCTGCGACAGCCCCGCTCTGCTCTCGTTGCGGTTTGCCCGAGTTACGAGACCAAAATAAATTTAATACCGCAATTTCGGCTGCTCGTGCACGCTCGTCGCGTTAACGCGACCGTGCTCGTTGAAATGTAGATACTCTTTGAAACACGAGATCTCGCTGTATTGTTGTTATTTAAGTACGTGCGCCACAGTTTCCCCGACAGAAGTCCCCCCCCCCCCCCCCACGTTCCATTTCGCGCTATTCCGAAACTGCGATGCTTCACTTTTTCATTTACCGCGAAGCTGTTTACTATTTAACATTTCTTCTTTTTTTTTCTTTGTTTACTTCGTGCGGGGACAGAGCGAACTCAACGTTGCCACACATTCTTCACGTTTCGGAATAGCAACCTGCGATGGTTGTTCCTCGATGGGAATTTGCAAATTTTTGAAAGTGATCTGGAAATCACTTTGATTCCAGGAGTTTTTTATACTTGTCTGGAAGCTTCTTTTCGTCGAACGAGAAATATCTGACGGTTGAAACGTCAAGTCTTAGCTTTGGTGCTTTTGAAAGCTTGTCAAACGCATTATCTACATTGTGCGTCGCGATTATACTTGTCAAACGCGGAGTACGTGCAGTTGCTAATCGTAAAATTGAATTAAATTATAAGGAAATAACACTATTTTTTTCTTTGAAAAATCAATTTTATTGTTTAACTTGACTAATATTAATTAATTAATTAATAATAATTAATATTAATAGCAAGAAAATATTTTGAAACGATGTAAAAAGAATTAGTCGAGTCTAGTCGCTCAAAATATTCTAAAATGTCTGAAACTTACAAATGTGTTTTTGATTTCCCACAAAAAAATTAATTCGTAATAGCTTAATTTAATTTATTTAATTTATAAGAAAATATTTGGAAATGACGTAAAAAGAACGTAAGCAGTCGTGTCCACTCTCAAAATATTCTGAAATGTCTAAAATTTACAAATATATTTTTGAGTTTTCCACGAGGAAATTTAATTCATAATCATTTTCTCGCGTGTAATTACAATTTCAACAAATTGTACACTCGATACGAGTATCTCACACGAAAGAATTGTCATTTCCTCACAACGAATATTCTAGTTATTCACAGCCAAAAGATTAATCCTCCAATTCGTCATAGATCAAATTTTCAAATCGCGAAATCGCTTCGAGTCGCAAATCGAACCGTGCCAAGTTGAATATCGTAACAAAATCCTCTAAAACTCTAATTGAATTCCTCGAAGAGGACCCTCTGTCTTAACGAAGGAGAGAGTTACCGAGGGATCGTGAACGGTGGTTGACACGGTTTCTGAGAGGGGTGAAAGAAAATCAGCGACGACGGACGGGTTGGCGCTGTCGATTCGGGGGGCCAAAGTCATAGAAGGGGCCTCGTGGGTGTCGGACGTCGCACGAACGAGCACTTCGATTTAAGTGGTGGTCGCGAGTCGCGTCGTGAGTCGGGGATTCTCTTCGAGACAAGAGAAAATTGGATGAAAGCCGTCGTGGCTAACGACGGCTGGAAAAGTGGCCGAGTTTAAGAAAACAGAACGGAAACGTTATTTTTACAAGGGTTCGTGCGTTACGTGGGATTGCGTGGCCAGGTTATTGCTTTCACTCGTAAAAGAAAAGGACACGAGCTCGGACTTGGCATTTACGATCTTCGTACATCTAATAAAACTGGGAATAATTTAAATTTAAGCGTGAAATACGCTAAATAGGATAATGTTATTTTCACATATCCTAAACGTACATTTGGCTATTGTAGCTATTTCACAGGAACGTCGCAGGTTACTTAACCTGTCGAAACTGATGAAAATATAGAGCCGATCATTGGGAAAAATCGAACGAGTTACGAGTGAGAGCGCAGAGATAAAGTTTCCCTGGCTCTATTCATCGAAGTCAGCTTTTGTCGATTTAAGCGCGAAATAGAATAGAATTTTTCAATGTGAACCGTCCTGGAAAGGTGGTCCGTTGAAAGGAATCCGTTCTTGTTAAGAATCCGATCGAGTTTTTCACTGTATAGGTCCATCAGCATGCGATCCGTAAAAAGACGAGTAAAAATCGTGCTCGAAAAGAGGATCAGAAAGTATTCAGTCACGATGGTTGATGGACGAGCTTGCTACGTGTATAGGCACCTGTTAGCACATCAGAATCACCGAAGGTATTGTACTCCCGGATAGATGTTGGATCAGAATCTTAAATCAAGTGTTCAAACCCGACAACCCTCGAAGGTCGTATATCTTACTCTGGATCTTTGCCTATTTGTCATCCCTCTTTCTCACTCTTTCTCTCGATAAACGATAGAAAGAACGAAATGAAAAAAAAGAAAAGAATTACCTCTGCGTTTATCTGCGATCTCGGAATATAATTTTTTCGAAAAATTTACGTCTTCCTCTCGATATTTGTTCACGATCGCAGTTTTCGATCGGCACGGAAGCGATTGTCGACCGCGAGGATGGATAGAGAGCGTTGAACAAACAAGCAGTGTCGTTTTCACTGCTCGCTCGTTAATCCAGGATCGAACGAGCGGGATTTATCACGTACATTACGCAAACATTATTGGAGGATTCGCGGAGAAAAAATTGACCGCATTTCGTAGATCCTCGAAACCACCACGGATTTTCTTCATCACCGGCGAAGACGTTACGAGGGATCAAACTGTGCTCCAGTTTTTCCTAAAGTTTCCCCGCGGGATCCCGAAGGTTCTTGCCAGAGAGACCCGGTTCGATAATATATCGGTGTATACGTAAGCTTAAGCACACCTAACGAGAATAGACAGGATGAGGACGACGTTTTTTAATCTTCGTTGTCTTTTCTCCTCGTCGTTTTTCCTCTCGCTCGATTATTTATTACATTATAAAACGTGGACTAGACTGGTTCTAACAGGCCAAGCAAAGTATCACCTCGTATTAGAAACATTTTCAGAAACATTTTCATTTCACGAGTATATTATTACGCGTATTATTTTGGAGGGAATTTGAAAATGTAGAAGCTACAAAATATTAACATTCGTAGCAGTCAATACTGCACAGAATCGTCTTCAACATTTATACACTATATTTAATATATAGTTAATTTAAATACATTATATATATATTATTTATATAATATAGTAAGTATTATAATATTAAATATTATATATATAGTAAATACAGTAAATGTAAGAAATGTTGAATATATATTAAATATATTTAATATTTATTTATAATATATGATATATATTAAATATAGTGTATAAATATTTATATAAAAATGATATATATTGTATTTAATATATAAAAAATATAATGCATTTAATATATAATATATATAATATATTATTTGTTATATAACACAAATAATATATAGAAACTATAAAAAAAATTTTTTATATAAAAAAGACTATAAAAAAAATCTTTATATAAAAACCATAAAATTGGTTTCGAATATAATCATGACACAGTCATGCACAGCGATAACAACGACACACATAATATTTGCACAAACAATATTTTCTAGACCGTGCGTGAATATTTCACCAAGAGCAACGAGCCTGGCAACTTGGCGATCCATCAGCTGAATCGCGCACGATATTACCATATTTCCCATTCCACCGTTTATTTCCTCCGTCTTTAACACCCGTGAAGACAAACGCGAGGCAAACGCGAGATGTACAAATGGCTTCGCGTTGAAACACACACGGGTGATACTTGCTTTCGTCGAAGGATTTTAGACTTCGATCGAGATTTGCCGCTGTTGTTGGAAGGAAGCTCTCGCGAGGGCGAAAGGGACCGTCGATAGGCGTTCGGTAGCCCGAGGCTCGCCTAGGTATTTTCGTTCTCTCCCTGTCCCGGAAGTCTCTGTATAGCGAGCCGTACAGTTTCTTTCCTTGGACGGTCGAGTGCAGTACCGATCCTAGACTTTCTGTCGCCCGGAGCCAAACGTTCTTTTTAGTCCCCGCGGTTTCTCTAGCCAGTAGCGTCGTCCATAGCCGACGTTTTCGTCGTGGAAAATTTAGGCCAACCTCCAGCCAGCGGTCTATTCAACCCCTTCGCAGCCCCTGTATTCGAGGGAACCCGGTTGATGACCGAGACACGTCGCGTTGAATCGCGAACAAACTTGATGTGAATTCCACGCGTTTTTCTATGCGTTGAGATATTTGTATCGAACATTTTTACCAATTCTCACGTTTACGTATTACCCGCAGGAGCATATAAAATATTCGATATCTCTAAATAAATAAAAAAATTCAGTCTGTAATATAAATTTGGTGCATTGAATAGTAAATGATAAAGACGAACGCAACGAAAAGCACGAAATATTAAATAAAGCGAAGAATTAAATCGAAATTCATATCCACATTTCATAATTATGAATAATATAAATTCACGTATAAAATGAAATAATGATAAATTTATTTAAAACAAAAATATGGCAACGTTAACGTCAAAAATTATGTGAGGTAGACAGCTCAGTTGTGGATAGACCGCGGATTATTTACATTTATTAAAAATATTCAAAGTACAATATTTAGCAGACGGAACGACGGATTTTCGATTAAAGAATATTCCAAGTTCGATACACGTTTATTTTTAAATTCCTCGATTCTGCGAAACGCAGTGATTCTATGATTCAGGTTTTTGTTCAAACAACTGACAGACCGAATGGGAGTCGATTTCACGCGCGCGTCAAACGTTAGTCGTCGTTGCAACACCCGCATTGAAACACCCGGACGATAGCGTAAACGTCATGAATAATATGGCGCTGGCACGTCGCCTTTTGTATGCAGAATTTGTACGTAAAAGAATATTTAATGCGACCGTGGGTATTCCGCATCGGTTCTCCTCTGGAGAGGAGAGACGGGGATGGAATCACTTTCGAGAATTGCTGCGTCGCGAGTTTGCGGGGTAGGATGCTAAGCTAAGGCGGATGGAAAGTGAGAGAAAGGAGTGTCTGTTCTCGGAATTTCATTGACGCGCTCCTCATTATACTTTCATCAGCATTGGATTTTAGGTTTACGGCGTGCCTTTATTTGCGAGGCCTTGTTGCCCCGGCGACGTGGAACAATGGCCCTGCGAAACAAGTTTAATTTAAACAATTTCGCTGTTGAAAATTCCACCATTCGAATCGCTTCTTCTACTTGTTGCAAACAAGAGGCTGCTACTCCGTCCAATTGCCGCAAACAATTTAATAAAAAAAATTTACTTCAAGATTAAAAACTCTTAGAAGGTAATCGAGATATTGCAAACGAATCACAAGGAGGAGATCTACAAGAAATAAAAAAGAAACTTACTTCCTGACCTCCATTTGCCCCGAGGCGATGCGACGGTTTCCATTTTCCCGATGAAATCGCGAGGCAATTGTCTCGTTCGTCATTTCGCGACTGCGAGAGATACCACGGAAGATCCCGAATTACCATACTCTCGGATGCTGTATGCGTGTATAGAGGTTGAACGGAGGGCTGCGCGGAATCATTAATTCGATGCCTCTGGCTGCTCGGTGTAAGCCTCGGGAGCGGGTGCTGCCGTTCTCGAACGCCGGTGGCTGAAACCTTGTCGCCGGTGAAACGACGACGATTGAGAACGTTGAAAGGGACGGCGGAGAGACAGGCCGGAATATCCCGCGAGATTCGACGGATTGAATTGCAAAGCGAATGAAAACCAAACTCGGTGAATAAGGAGTCGGCGACGGGCGGAATCGCGGCGAGGTTGCCCCGCCGTGTCTACGCCTCTATTTTCCACGGGTGCTTCCTGCTTTTTGCCGCTTGTTCCTCCCGGCGTCTAGCGCTGCTGGTCCCTCCGTAAATAGGGGAAATATCATCACCCAATGGTGTGTGTACTCGCCTCTCTCTCGAAACTGAAGAAAGCGGTTTGTCGCAAACTTGGACGTACAAAGTGGAATGTGTCGTCAAATGCTTGACAACTTTGCGTTACGATACGTACAGGAGTGTAGCTAACCAAGAGTGTAATTTTCTCTTAAACTACTCGTCAGAAAAAAATGTTTCAATTTTGTCTGGATAGTCGTGCTTCTGAGATTTCAAGGTGATTTTTGCTTTTTAAATACGACTATATATATTTTCTAGCTGGCATTAAGATGAATTTAGCTTTACTACCTAGACAAGATTCGTGGCCACCTGTAAGATGTCCACTTCGAAACAACGCAAGTTTCATCCGAAACATTTTTCTCCACAGCATTTAAGAGAAAATCGCGTAGTTAGCTTGGCACATGGGACGCCCAGTGTGGCAAGAAGGATGAGAAATATTCGAGAGGGAAGAAAAGTTGAAGAAGCGTCGAAATACGAATCTACGATCTGCGGAAGTTTATGGCCTCGGTGACCATCCTCGTCCAGCGCGGCCGACCTGTTGTTGTCCTTTTCTACTTCTCCTCTGAGTTATTCTATTGTTCTTCCCCCGCGTCGCACTTCCATCGTCCCTTTTCCAACTTTGGTGGAAGAACTCGAAGTAAGAAAGAATCCAAACTTCTGCCAAACACTCGTCCCACGCGTGCACAGTTTTTCACGAGAACTTTCTTGCGGAAACCTCTCGTCAATATACTGCACCGTGCAAAATGTACTTTTGTCGAGAACATTTAAATCGGCCAATTATTCAGGCATTAATAAGCCTGAATATTTAATCGAGCGATTTTAACGTTTGTTATTATATATTCGAGGAATAAATAAAAACGTGCATTAAACATTACGCTTCGCGTATTGTATTTTCATACGTACGTGGTTTCGCATCGGCGCAGTCATATTTCGCTACCGTGTCAATGAAATTTTCAAACTGTTTCATACAACAGCTGCCACGATAATTGCTCGAATATTTCCGCGAGTCGTCCGTGAGTTCGATTCCACAAACACCCGTATCGCTACCGAATAGCTCGTTCGATCCAACCGTTAGTCAAATACAGACGTCGCTCTTCCAACCTTCTGCGCAAATTGTTGGAACTCTTTCCCTCGTGTGCACAGACTCGCGAGGCATTCTAACCGAGCGTTTCGAAAGGAGAAACGTGACGAAACATCGTACTTGCTTCTGGAGCCGTCTTCTATATAGGAAAGCTAAGAGAGGAAAAGAGAGAGAGAGAGAGAGAGAGGAGGAGGAATCAGATGCGCGGCTGCAGCCGGCAAGATTTTCGACGAACGGGGGGAACGCTAATCGGCCGTGAGAACCATTCCGATCGGAGAGTGGCTGGAGATTCGCGAAAACGTCTCGGGCTTTCTCTCGAGCCCGGGTAATTGATCGGCGGGATCCAATTTCGCCTGGCATAATGAAATTCAGCCGAGAAAACGGGACGATTCTCCCGTTCCTCGTCGTATGATCGCTCTTATTCCATTTTCGTGCGAACCCCGGAGCACTTCCGGTCCGAACTCGAAACTCTCGAATCGCCGATTCCGAGGACCGATCGAGACTCGCGAGATTGGAACAGCTTTCTCATTTATTTCGCGTTGCGAGTTTTCGTGGGTAATTTCATTGAATTTTTAACTAGTAGCGAAAAATATTCATATTGACAGTCATAGATAGTCGTATTGATATTTTAACCAATATCAATTTTAAGTCAATTTTAACAATTAATGATTAAATAAAAATATTATATTGATATTTTAAAATATTTTGTTAGGGCCAACTGATTTATGACGTGGTCGAGCTTCGAAGTTAGTTTGTTAGATTGCAGGTTTTTACATGTTCCTTAAGTAGTCTAGACTTGTAACCGAGTGTCAGTCATAAATTTCAGTCAGTTTTGAGTGTAGTAGTAACTAAAAAAAGTAACAATTGTCATGTCATGAACAGAGTACGAATCAATCTCGTTAGGTGATAGAAATCTTGGAGTGATCCTAACATGTCTTATTTTTCAGAGTTCTTTCTCCTGGAAGAAAGTTTTGAGGAGAAAAGTTATTTGTCAATCAGTTAATCTTCATTCAGAGTTGTCTATCAGTTGTCAATTAGTCTTCAATTAAAACGATCAAGAGTTTTCAGTTAAACTGAACTTCAATTAGTCTTCAATCAGAGTGGTCAAGACTTTTCAATCAAAGTTGTTGCCAGTTAGTCTCCATTCAGAGTTGCCAATCAATTGTCAATTAGTCTTAAATTAAAATGATCGAGAGTTTTCAGTCAAACTGAACTTCAGTTAATCTTTATTCAGTTGTCAATTAGTTGTCTCCAATCAGAGTGATCAAAAGTTTTCAGCTAAACTGCATTTCAGTTGGTCTTCATTCAGAGTTGTCAATTAGTATTCAATCAGAGTGATTAAGAGTTTTCAGTTAAACTGAATTTCAGTTTTCATTCAGAGTTGTCAATCAATTGTCAATTAATCTTTAATCAGAGTGGTCAAGTGTTTTCAATCAAAGTTGTTGTTAGTCTTCAATCAGAATGATCAAGAGATTTCAGTCAAAGGTATTAGTTCTCGGTTGTCAATAGTTTTTCATCCATAATCAGTTAGTCAATCAGTTGGTAATCCGATTCAGACAGAATTAGCTGTCATCTCCAGAAACTAGAAGCAGTCTAGTTTCTTAAATTTAAAAAATAAATCACTAAAATTCAAGATCTCGAGGATCACTCACACCCAGTGAGTGGTCAGACAGATTGGTGCGATAATTCAACTCACAAGGAGTTGATCACACTCCCAACATTCCAAATATCGAAAAACTAACAAATACGTATTAAAAAAAAAAGAAACAATTTACTAGAGTTTAATAAATTTCTCATTGAACCAACTCCAACGTCATCGAGCGTAGAGAAGTTGTATCTGCATGAGCCGGAAAGTCCCTTATCGCCATGTAAATAAATCCGCAATAACTTCCTCGTCCAATTAAACTAGCCACGGGGCAACGGAACTCCGAAATTTGATTTTTAAACAACGCGAATGTTTAGCCGCGGCGTGCTGGTGGCAACTTCGCGATGCGCGAAATTTTCATTTCCTTAATTTTAAACGAAGCGACGACGAAACTGCAGGACGTTCGTACGTACCAACGTCTGGCTCCACGGTTCCGGGGAGCAGAAAGTCGCGGTGCAGACGAGTTGGAACGAGAAGCCGCGAACCGCGAAAATTCCAGGTTTCTGGCTTACACGCGACTTTTGCGCCCCTCTGTCGCCCCGATGACCGCCCGAAACAAACAGCCGCGCCCGGGCCGGTGTATAGGCGGGCTCAGGCTTCTGTAAACCCCGATAAATGGATGTACTTATGTACAGTTTAAGCGTGAATCTATTACGAGCAACCGGGCCGGGGTATAAGCGGAAACAAAGAGTCGCATAATTTCTCGGCTGGTGGATGGGTTCGGCTGCATCACGCTCCATTTACCTTGCGTTAGACGCGAATGGCGATGCTAGTCAGGCGGATTAAATCCAGCTTTAGTCGTTCGCCGAAGACGAGGGGCATTGTCTTCGAGTAACAAATGTCCGGGACGAAAAGTCTGCGCGTTCGTTCCACCGTCTGGAACCCGTAATGGAAAATAAGCAACGCAGAACGCGATGGAGCTGATAAATGCGCATGCAGAGTGACTTTAGGTGGAAGGTGTTCGTGAATTGGAGAGACGCTGGTTGTTCTATATCGGGACTTGTGGGAGGTCGAGCAACTAAATTTGGGTGTCGCAGAAATTTTGGCAAAACTGAAAAATTAGTAAAATTATATTATAGTTATATGTGTACCAAAGAATTGTTTTTGAAGAAATTTTATTTGCGATTTATTATCGTGTTCCTAATTTATATACCTCTATATCCAGAGTCGCGAAAATATTTGCTCGGATAAAGGGGATCGCCAAGTGGAAAAGTTTGAGAAAGTTCCTCTCTTTTAGGTAAAGATATTTGAGATTCTTCCATTTTCATTACGTTTGGATTGACGATGAAAAAAAAAGACGAAATAAATGTTAATCGCTGTGTTATTTGAGTACTTAATTCTGCATACAAAATTCCAATACGTGCTAAGTTTCTAATCATAGGACGAAGAAAAATTGATATTTTCATGTTTTACTAAGATGTGTCGTACGATCTTTCGAAAAACACCGGTATCAAGAAGAAAATCTTAGTCACACTTATGTACGATCTTTCGAAAAACACTGGCATCAAGAAGAAAATCTTGGTCACACCTATTTACGATCTTTCTATTTAAAATCTTGGCCACAACCTATTTACGATCTTTCGAAAAACACCGGCATCAAGAAGAAAATCTTGGTCACACGTGCGGGCTAAAAACAAACTAAGAATAACAAACAAGATAATCATTCTTCCAAAAAAACGATAAGAACGATATCTAAACTAGCAGAATATTTGCCACTACATGCGCCTACTGAGGGAACAATCAATTTTTACTCCGCTAACACTTTCCACGTCGAACGTGGAATGACGGAGAAACTAGCTAAATTCGTGGACTCGAGCACAGAGTCTCTAGCGGTGAGTGTCTTTAATGGGCAAAGCTCGTTCGTCGAACAATTTCTTCACGGCCATTACTACAATAGAACGAATGGAATGGTCCCGCGGTTGGTAAGAACCCGCGTGTGAACGTGAACACGCGTGTGTTGTGTGAAAAAAAATGGCGAGGAACGCGGCGTTTGCACGAGGATTTGCAAGGGGTGCGTGCACATATATCAGGGAGGAAATCCGTGTCACCGAGTGCCGTGTATCCGCGTGGCCGAAAGGCAAACAAGAAAGGCTCTCGGCCCGCCATTCAGAGCCGCGACGATCCCTTTTCGAGCATCGCGTAGGCAACTCTCGCGTCTGTGAAAAATGTATTATTAACTTGGCGAGTGCCGCCACCTTATCCGCAGCTCGTTTCCACGCGCGTCTTTTGTGATACGCGCGCAGATCCGCGCACAAAGCGGCTCGATAGCTTATTTTGTTCTTTCACCCCCTCCCTCCCCCCGCCTTTATTTTTCCACCTTTCCTCTTTTCTTTTCTGCCTCCTTTCTCCTCTTTCGCTTCGCTCCTAACGATCGTTCGCACGAGCCAGACAAATGTCTCCGGTTGCGTATTTCTTGCGCGGTTAATATTTCTCTGACACTTTAAAGCAGAGATCGCTCTATATATATATATATATATATATATAATTTCGCCTATTACTTTTGATAATTTCGCCCATCGGCGAGAATGGACAAATGTCAAGCGCGTAGATTTTTGGGCGAACATATGTATTTAGATCGGATCTTTTTTCTCTCTGTCGATTTTTTGGGAATTTTTTCTCTCAAAATTGTCAAAATTGTTTTGATGCCTCGTTGAAGGTTCGAACGCAGCAGAGAAATCGGTGTCGGATTCACGAGTTGAGTCGCGAATCGGTTGACAATGGCGACAGGATATCTGGCGCTTGTTCCTTTTCATGGTTACGGGAAACATCGTTGAAGCACCGCGTCCACGGCCTTACGGGATGAAGCAGTAATATATTTGAAGCTTTTCGCCGCGGATTTCGTTCTTTTTAAACTTTGTTCCATGATTCACGGACCCGTCCTTTGTTTCGCCATTCCCTCTAATAAACTATGTCGCTCGAATCCGCTCTACGAGCGTTATCCCCTGTTATTTTATAAATATAAATTGAGCAGGCTCGTTGCATTCTCGTATTGTATTCGGGATAATGCGATCGTTGGACGTCGATGGTCGCTGTGACGGTTGCTTTTCTAGACGATGATTATAAATTGAGAGATTTTAGCGCGTGGTCCCATTCAACGTGGCTGGTTTGAAAATCCGATGATATTAAAATTGTTTGGGAACGCAAAGCAATGACCTACATTAATATTAAATATTATAATTTTGTTATAATTCTGTGATATAACAATAAATTTCGATTCATGTTGAAGCTCTTTATTTTCAAAGCGTGTCGTAGCAAATGACGAAGTGAAGACACTTTTCTTCTCGAAGATGCTGTGAATTGTTCAATAAAAATTCAGAGTTCAATAAAATAGCAAAAAAAAAAAAAGAATCATACATTAAGTTTCCGAGGGTCGCTGTAAAAGTGAAGTTTCAATCTTCAAATCCATTGTGGATTCAGCCGTGAAAAAACTTTTTCACTGTTTTTACGTACTGTGAGAATTCAAAGAAGAAAAGTTATTCTCGCTCACCCAACCGCTAGATGATTTGAAAATATTTTAGAGTAGAAGAATGCACGTTGAAAGCAGAGGCTTCATTATTCTATTATTGCACGATTTTCGTTTTACAAAATTATAACAAACTTTCAAATTAGCGTTCGTGTGTTTAGGTGTCTGAACGCTAATTTTATATCGATATTATAAATATTAAATATTAAATCTTTACGTCGACACGTATCTTATTATTTATAAGTGTTCCACTCATAAGTATTCCACTCATAAGCAGTGGAACAGAAAAATTAATGTAAATTCCATCTCGCAACACTTTGCGCCGCACGAGCTTCTCCGCTGCGAGTGCTATTCGCAACACGTCTCGATAAACCTCGATTCCCTCGAAAATGGCAATTACGTTCGAACGCGTACAATGAAATTTACAGCGTCTGAACGGCGGATTCTTTCGATGTGGATTATTTCGATAGGAATCGACGCGGTCGAGAACGACTCGCGCATTTTGATCATCTCTCTACACACACACACACACACGCACACGCACACACACACATGGTTGCAGGTTCTCGTTTCTTTACCTATTTTTCTTTTACTTTTTCTTTCTTTTCTCTTCTTTCATCGCGATACGCATAATTACTGGATAATCCAGCCTTATCGGGAATAATTAGTTATGACTGCGCGTCGCGTGTTACGGTGGAATTTACTTTGTGGCCCTTCGAGCACGCTGCTTCGAACGTTCGTTTCGAGCTTCGCGTACACGTACACCGAACGTATTGTATTAACGAGCATTGCGTTGTTCGTGTGAATGTGAAAACACATTCTTATAAACCGCAACTGCGCCGTTTCAAGAAATCTATAGTGCAGATCTGCCGTGCTTAATAACCCTAATCTCTCTGTCTTCGCTGTTTATCTTGAACATCTTGATCGTACGATATTTCAACGACTCTTTGAGGTTTTGTCTTTCTTTCTAGATACGTACGTATTCGTTAGCGTGCAAAATAGTGAAAGGAACAAAAAGTCAACGCTAGAACGACGATATATCTATATTTGTTACTTCTGAAGTGATTTGGTTATTTAGCTATAAGTTCATTTCTGAAGGGAACAAATAAGACCGTAAGTGCAGAAAGCAAAATGTACGAAACATGTCGTTTATCAACAAAACATAACAAATCGATTTTATTCTAGAATCGATAGTTCCATTGTTAAAATTCGTTTCGAAGAAACGAACATAGATTCTCATTGAAAGCAAGACGCGTACGATAAACTCTGCTTTCATCGCGCTATTGATTAAAAATTGTATACGTTTCGAAATTGAAATCGACACGAGAACTCGTCCGTCGATTACGTTCAAATAATTATACATTGTGGTAATTCCACCGTTAAAGGATTGCCCCAGATAGTGAAACGACGACGTGGAACGATAATTCTCTCTGTGGAGAATCGTCTTGTCAAACCACTTGTTTTTTAAGTAATTGCATCTCGAGATAATAATTTTCCCAATTCTGGTCAGATTCATAAGCCTCTTAATATTCCCTTTATCCCTCGTCTTCGTTCTCGACGCGTTATTTTCGGTGCATCTCAATTACTCGTTCAATCGATCGTTCTAAATTGAATTCACGGCCTGCACACTCCTCTGAGGAGGAGGAGGAGGAGGAGGAGGATAGAGACTTCTCGTCGGGAGTGGCGAAGAATCGCGAGGAAAATGGTGACCTCGTCGAGCACCGGAAGCTTCAATTAAAGACAGTCTGCTCTTGAGCGCGCGATTTGTCGCGGTGGCAAATTAATAGCGTTCTTTACCGCCCGGCGTTATGGTAATTTAACGAGGTAACAGACTGCCTTTCGGCCCCGTGGGAACCCCCCCCTCCTTCCACCTGTACGTGAAGTTTCTCCCCAAAGAAATTCTTTTTTTATTCAATTTTGGCTGGAATTTTCGTCTCAATTCAATAGAATTACCAATTTGTCGATAGAAGCTCAGTTTATCAATTCAGCTTATCAAAAATTTGATTAATCATTTAATCGGATGATTGATTAAAATGAATGAAACCTGTGTAAACGGAGTGCCGCTGTACTCTTTAAAAGTTCAATGTTATCGTGATATAATAACAATTTCAAGAGTTACTACGCTACGAAAAGTGTCGATTGAGTTATTACTCTAATTCGCGAACAGAATGCTCGTGAATGACACGTTGCTGTGAATTATACATTCCACCGAGACACAGTATTATATATCCGGTTGCATAAAGTTACGCCACGCGACAACATGAAATTTCAATCTCGCATCGCGCTCGCACCATTTCTGGAAATTACACGCGATTAAATTATTTAAGCCTCGCCCGAGAATCGAGAAGCTTCAGTACATACGATGATCGGGTTTGTCGTATCCCGATGTTTCTCGAGCCACGACCTCAAATCGGATGAGTCCGTGTGTTGTTTAAAATGCAGTCCAGATTTCACAGAATCCGTTCAGCGATACCCGATGCACGAGGACGAATATATCTGTTGCGTTTCGATGCATTTGTAGAGGAACATAATTCGCCTGTGGTTTCGCTTTGGACGCTTATTGTTAGTCGAGGAACACCACGAGGAGTCGTTTAAGGCTCGAGTCACGGCATCGTAAAAATCTAATTGAAACAATTTCGAAAGTGGCTGTCCGTGTTCTGCTCTCATTACGCCGCTCGATAGCGGAGCAAATACGAAATTACGCGTTCCGTTCTCTATTTTTGTTTTGGTGTACGGAGAGAAAGAGAAAAAGAAAAGAAAGATAATTGGCAGGTGGAGTACATACTTCCTCCATTCGTTTGAGGAACGATAATCTCGGAGCAGCGAGAATGCTGAGCGTTCTTTTTAGGACGCAACGTTCGAGCAGAATGACAGCCAGTATCTATTCAGAGTCCACCAGACCAGAGTCTGGCGAGGGCTGAACTTTGTTTAAGAACTGGCCGACGCGAAACGAGGCTATCAACCTCGAAACTTCGCCATTCATCCTAAATTGCGGCACGATCCCGCGGAACTTGCCGCGGCCAAAGACAAGGTAATCTGGTCTAGTCATTTGTTGTACACAGACCTTGCACAGTCCGTGGCCGAGTGTTCCGCTCATCGATAGAACCCGCCGGATCCTGTCAGAAATAATTGTTACCAGCGTCCTCGGGTATTGGGTACTCGGACAGGGTTTGCAATTGCGGCCGATTGATTGTTCGCAAGTTCCGTGAATCCGTGACAAATTCAGAAGTCCATTCAGCAGCTTTAAACAAGGAATCCGCCGCATAAATGGATTTTGTTGTTCTTCTGTATTCTCCTCGAGACCAGAAGTATACCTCCCCTTCCCCTCGAAAACAAAAAAGAAAAAAGAAAGAAACAAACAAAGTAGAAGGTACAAAGTAAAACTTTGGGTAACCTAGTTTAGGATCCACTTAGCCGCTAATTAGGGGCTCGGATGCAGTTTAAAGTCTCCGCTTCCCAATTCACGGCTCAAAGCGTTAATTTCAAGAGGACCTATTCACCGCCGAGAGAAGAATACATCGTGTCCTGAATAAGCGATTCTGCTCCGTGTTCGTTCGGAAAGAGAAAAAGGAAAAAAAGAAGAAGAAGAAGAAGAAATATGCGAGATCTGAAATATCTGTCTCTCCGATCAGGCCGAGGATCATCGGCCGTCGTTTCCCTTTAACCAAGCCATTCTCGAGTATCACCCTCCTTAAGTGTCCTCGGACGATATGACGGCATAAACGGTCTATCAGTTCTCGCTTTGTTTCCAAGAGGGTAAAACCGAGGAGTCAGCGGGATCGGGGGAGACCGTTGAGTGGGGAGTGAAATGGTCACTTTCTGATCGGAGAACATTTTAAATCATTGTACAGATAATCGAAGTTGGGAAGGATAGAGGGTTGAGAACGATATGGAGGGATATCGGCTAACCTAAACCTCACGTGCACGTAATTCACCCCGTAATGGCCACGCCTCTCTGTCTCTCGCTTGCTTCACGCACCGTGGCTTGGTCCTGTAGAGTATAAAACGATTCCCCAGGGAAACGTCCGAGGATCGCCCTCTTCAACGTCTTATCCAACCTCTGACGCGTATGTATAGTTATTATCTCTCGTTACGTTACCAATTTTACGAGCTCAACCCTGGATGATTTAGATTTCAAAAGATTGGCCTGATCGTGGCCTGAATGACGAGCGAACGAGCTTCTCCTATCCTAGCCTGTGTACGTTTTGTTTCGGCTATAGACTGGCGATACGCGTCTGGGATGATTCAATTTAGGGGTTGGAATTATGGGGTTCCAAGATAATAATAATTGATAATAAGGCGCGCTATAGTCTGTCTAGCGAGACGAGACGCAAATAAAACGTTCGATTATACCGACAGCTGCTGTCATTGGCCGCCATCGAGCGTCACTCGATCGATCCTCAGGAACAAACTAGTACCGTTGTTCTGTGGGTTCGCACAGCAAGGCTATATTCCTACAACAGGGCTTCTAATTCGCAGGATTCCGGAGACTCGGCCCTGTCCTAGACACGTCTCGCCTCGTTGGACAGACTGTAGGATCGGTGAATACTTTTACCAGATCTCCGCGGCGAAATTTAGGAAAAATTTAAGGATCTTTCCTACGTTGAAAATTCAGGAGAAATTCACTTTGCTGAGAATCGATCGAACTTCTGGTATTATTTAGAAGAGATGTGAGCTTTAGATTCAGTTGCCCATCAGAGCATTTGGCCTCGATTTTGCGTCGTGACACGCGAAACGCCACTAGAAAAATGAACATTGGCTTTTCTGTCGTACTGATAAACATCTCGTAGTTTTGTCAATAACAAAAGGCAACGCTGATAGGGGACTTAACTTACTTTTGTCCTGCGAACTGTATCGACGTCTGTGCCTGTTAAAAAATTTTCGTACTCGTTCGTACGACGTGTGGTTTTTGCAGGAGGACTCTATCACCCCTTTGTTTATTACGATCGATATTTCATGCGTACTTTTAGATGTTCGCCACTAGGGTGAAGGAACAATATCAATGAGAAAGAATGAAAATGTTTCTTGTGGAAAAACAATGACAGTGAATGAGAAATAGACAAACTATCGTGAACTAGGTCTTTTGTTTCTTACCGATCAATCTTACTCAAATATACAAAATTATTTGTTCTTAACTAACTTATTGCATTTATGAAAAATTTCTTCAGTTTCGTGACAAAAAATTATGTTGCAATCTGTTCATTAATATCATCGATTTCGAATACTTTCACTGTCTCCTTTTTAATACAGCGACGAGCAAAATTGAACACACGTATGAATTTTTAACATTAATAATATTTTATCGAGTGTTTGCACTGTAGAATACAAAACAGGCAAAATATGTACTGTTTTGTAAGCTGTAATTACTTCTCAAAAACAAATTTATGAGTTTGTCACCATTACTATATTCTATATATATATTGTTTTCGTGGAGTTGGTTTTGCACCACGATTAATTTAAACGAGAAATTGTTAATACTTTAAGCTGTTATAACTTTGTTAAAGATAACAATCTACTTGCAATTAGCCTCATTTTTAATTTTAAAAGTGTTTTCACTATTGTAAATTTGTTTTCTTTTTACCAAGATATTTTAACACTATGTAGCAAATAAAAAAGCGTTCTTTAAAAAAAATTGTAATTTTAAAACACTGAAAAATTTTATTTATGACTAAACCCATAACGGTCCTGAGGATTAAAGTCTTAAAACTTGCTGTACCATCTTTCTTCATCGTTTTATTGAACTTTGAACATTAGAGTTAAAGAACAAAAATTCAAGAAATTTCGTTTAAAACATTTCGTCGTCTAACCTTAATGTTTAAAATTCAATAAAATTGCAGAAAAAAAGAAAAAAGAAAGAAAATCGAAAACAGAAAGTTTCAAGGGACCGTTGTAAAGAGAACGTTTCAATTTTTAAAATCATGGTGAATCAAGTTGCGAGAAATACTTTCCAATGTTTCTACAATCGTTTAGAATAAAAATACTCTCGATGTAGAAATGTCTTTGGAACTTAAGACGGTCAAAGTAAAAGCTTTACGTTTTAAAACGGGACCAAGTAGTCTTACGTTATTTTCCTTCACAAAGTTTTAACTAACTGCAAGTTTAAAGTATCGACAATTTTCCGTCGTGTCCAGTTACACTCCTCGCCGTACATCTTTACGCTAGCTTCGAACGACTCGTCAACCGTGTAAAAATCACGCGGGACGAGCCGCGAGCTGGTATATCTGCGACTATTATCCAACGTTTCCCCAGTTGACGATAGTTTCGAACAAAGCCCGAGCCGTTCGGAGTTTTTATCGCAGCGAGACTGCGGGACGATACTTACAATTCATGTCGACGTAGACGGTGGAGGAGAGCGGGATGGACCTATTGTTATTCGTTGCGTTGCAGGTTAGCATCGAGCGGACGTCGTTCCGTCCTAAATTTTTTATAACGAGCTCGTTGCGCGTCACGCCGTTCCTCACGGTTACGGTTTTGTTGCTGACGAGTTTGTCGTCGCGGTGCCAGGACACCGTCGGCGCTGGCTTACCTGCGGAAAAACGCATCACTTCTGCTTTTTCACGCAATTTTCAAACTATTTTCCGAATCTTTTCACCGCTCGCTCGCAACCGAGAATTTTCGCCCGGTCGGTAACGCTTTGATGCGTGCCGATGAATTTTTCCCTTTATTTCCGGGACTTTACTTTATTGACAACTCTCCCTCGACGAGAATGCACAGACACAGACGAAGTGTACGAATAGACCAAATACGATGTATTTTTGTGGCCAACGACTTCCTAGGAGGCCCTTTACCATTTTCGTGTCATATTCTGTTGTACCGATTCAGGCAGGTTTTTGCACTGCAGCGCCACTAGTGACGAAAATTAAAATCAAAAAATATGGACAGTGTTGCCAGATCGGTTTCGAGTTGAGATGATTGTTAATCATCAATGAAAGTGTTTAACGATTTAAAACAGTGATTGATGGGAATTTGGATGAAAAATTTATCAACATCTGTTTAAAAGTATTGGAAACAATTGACTGAAATATGATATTTACGAATAACGTAACTAAATATGACATTTTTTTGAACGAATTACTTTTATCCGACAACCTCGTCTGTGATGCATACATAGAACTGTTCGTTTTTTTTTATTATCGTGTATCAGACGGCGAGAGCGCGAAGAAATTCAGAAAAATCGTTTACATTACAGAATAGGTGGCGCAATATCGCGAAATTTAATGTGATCGAAATAAATTGCCGCGATGACAACTACCGATTCTTCACGGTAACTCCCGGTTATTTCATGCTTGTTTGTAAATCGTGTTTAATGCCTCTTTACAGCGTCTACGCATGAAAATGATAATGAAAATCTTTGAATCTCTCGAGATTATAGCTACCTTTACCAAGCTTTGCACAGCTAAATACTGTAATCGAATTAATTTGCTTCGCTAGAGCAGTCCTCGAGTACAGCGTACTTTCGCGCGCTCTTTAATTACACCGACAATTCTTTCCCCCCTCGGAAAAAGTTTAGTACCGTGCGAAAGTCTCAGACCATCTACCTTGCTTTGGACACCTTCGTTCGTGGCTCTCTCGGAGAATTTAAAATTCAAAAATTCTTCGGGAGCTCGGGCAAACAGGCGATCGTTTAGAATCGTTTAGAATCGTTCCCGCCGAAGAAAAGGAATTGCCAAGCGTATCTGAAAGGAACGTTGTCAAAGAAGAAACAGTCTTGCGAGAGCATTAATTATTCTCAATTAAACAGCATGCGCCTCACGGCGGTCTGTTTTTTAGATTTAATCCCTCTCTTTAAGGAGCAGCGCTGAAATTACCTTGTTAGACGCGATCGTCTCTTTGCTTACGAACGCTTCTATCTTTACATTTAGGAACAATTAAAATTTCAAATGAGATTCGTCTCGATTGTCTCTCGACTTTTGTTTGGCAGATGGTTTAAAGACCTTGGCGCGGTGTATTGTATGTATTTGTCTGTTTGAAGGATGGGACGTATAAATAGCGATGAGATAATGAATTTCTAGACCAGTGGCCAGCGTTCACTGTCACGCGCACGAATGCCACTGCGTCACGAACGTAAATCCCGTTACGAACGAGGTCTCGACGATCCACGAAAGCCGTGGCGCTGGTTTTTGGAATTGCTCCTCTCGAGCGGACCGCGGACCACGCTCCGATGTGACGTTACACGTCGTACTCACCGCCGTACACGTCGCAGTAGAGCCGCAGTGTGTCGCCCTCCACTTTCGGTCCCACCATGGAGTTCCGTGCGATCCCGGAGTCGTCGACGATCACGATTTTGTGCGGCGGAACTGCAACACACAAGAAACGAAATAGAGAAAATTTATTATCGTCACGCTGTGTCACGAACTTGCAGTAACTGTGGCTTCGATTTTAATTATAATTATGACGAGCGTATAAAAGATATTGCAGACACTCTACGCAATATTCTACAATGCATTCATTTTTCGTAGCTTTTGCGAAAATTTACTCGTTTAAAATTGTTTTCAGCTCGTGTTTCAGCGAATGAACATTCGCGAGTATAGACTACAGATTTTAAACTTTAATCGTTAATCGTTATAACTAAGATTAGGCGTAGTTTACTGATTAATGTTGCTCTACAAATTAACATCTTCGTACGCAAGGTTTATTAAAATTTTTCGTCAACAATGCCAACGACCATATCACAATAATCAACAGACTACAGATTTTTCTAAAGTCTGTCGCAACCTGCTTTTGCATACACAAAATCTATTAAAATCTATTAAAATCGTTAACAACGTCGGAGACATCTTTTTGAAACTGCGTTTCAATCGGTAAATTTCAGTTCATTTGAAAAAATCCCCAGTGGAATTTTTAATGTATTAAAATTGTAAGAATGGGGGTTTATGACCTAGATGGCTCAAATATAGACAGACAATGTTGTACAATATTTTGCTATGATAATTTGAAAGTAACACTTAATAATATTAAGAATATGAATGCAAGAGAGATTTAATCCTCGAATGGAACAGACTGTGTGCATTTGATTGTTGAGTGAAGAAAAGCAGTGTAGAATCGCATAGAATTGAATAGACAGCGTATATAATCCATCTAGCTCAGTTTAATTGAATCTAACCGTATATTAAGTCAAATATTTATTTTATAGCTACACTCAGCACTTGATTGTTTAATCTCTGAATTCGACGAAATTACAGATACAACCATTTACAGAACTCTAAGCTTCCTTCACGATCTTCCTTCATTTTCGCAAATCTGCGTTTAATCATTGCAATTGTGGTGGTCGCCTCGTTGACCCTGTAAGAGTGCCGTCTACAATGTTCGAAGGATCGAATGATCGAGCAAAGTTTACAGAACAGAATAACGCTATTGCAAAAAGAACTGAGACCAATTTTGGAAAATGGAACTCCCTCGATCGATTGTCAAAAATGGCTTCCACGCGCATACTTGCAGCGACATCTGTCCTGAATCTCGAGATCTCGACGCACAGAATCACGCCGAAAATTCCAATAGCCGAAACACGACGACGTCCAAACCGTCCGAACCGTCCAAAAATCTCACGAACCTCGAGTCGAATCGACTGGAGGTCTCCCCGCTGGAAGGATTCCCCAGATGAGGAGCAGAATCGCGTTCTAAGGGCATCGGAATCGCGAGCAGAGTCACCCGTACGGTTCGAAGATCGCGCGAGCCGCGTCTGGCAGTCGCAAGACGGAAGCCATCGTCGTCGTCGTCGAGCGGAGACCGATAACGCGAAATTGGTATTGGAAGATCGTGGTTCGGATATCGCGACGCCATTAAATTGGAATCTGAAATCGATACGACGCGTACTCTGCGCGCTCTCCTCTCCTCCCCTTCATCGCCCGTCAGTTTGTGCATGGGGGAAGAAAAAAGGAGAGACGATCCAACCTTGTTGGCTGACGATATCGCGAAATAAGCGCGGGATAATTGAAAAATTACCATCGCGGGAGAGTCGATCCACGACGCCTGTCGTGTGTCGTCGTTCGTCCTCGTTGACGAACGTCGGTGGCTCGCGACGTTAACTCCGTGATTGTGATAAACGACACGGGTGAAACAGGCCATTTATCGGCATTAGCCTTTACTAGGCACTTACTGCATCATAGTTCGTCGCGCGTTGTGCATTATACGCCGCTGTGCAAAGCGTTACACCCTTACACCGTTTACCTCGCTGGTGTCATTAATGGATACTAATCTGCAAAACATACAGTGTGTTTGATAAGGACGCCATTTTTTCTGAAGAAGAAATGTTCTCTTTGCACTGATTGGAAATACACCTAGAGTACTGTTACGCATTCGAGCAATAGCACGTCCAATCTCCAGCACTAGCGATTATTGCTTGGACGCGACGAGATATACTTTCTTTGGGAATCCACGGTGAAGGTGGTTTGTTAAGTGTTTAACTGTTGCGTATGTTAACTACTTTACTGACAGCTTTCATGTCCTTCTTGATCGTCCCATAATTTAGAGTATATTTCACAATTACTTTATGGACCTAACGGTCCATGCTGCGTCCCTCACATTAATTTATTGTCCTGACAGTAGGACAAAGCCAGAGAAAGGCCATCCCCTGCAACGATTTTCTGATTTTCTTAGCTCGTAAATTGAAAATCGACGGAGCTCTAATTTCGATATCTACGACGGAAGATAATACTTGCGACAGAATGTAATGCGTAAAATAATTCGGTCTGAAAGTTTCGGACGACGCCGTACTTCTTTCAGATTACCGAATTCTATATATATATCGAAGAAATATGACGTACAACGATAATGTGACTCCTAGTTTGAGTCTTCGTCGCACGCCAAGTTTTATCAGTTGCGAACGGGAATTGCTGACCGAAATGCTATCAATTCGATCGCTCCTGGTTATTTATTTGGCAGCCGGGAATCGTTGCTGCAGTTTGAACCGTTGAATCATATCTCCTGGCAGCGGAATTAAGAAATTTAGATCCTTGGAGAGGCAATAAGTCTCTCCGCGAACGAAATAAATATCCAGCTCGATGTTTTGTAGGTCGGGTTGTTACGTGGTTGGAATAATCGTCGGATATGCGGCGGAAAGTGGTAATTTAATCGCGGCATTAACGAGTTTCTTGACAGGTTCGCGACAAGCGAACGGGCCGCAAGACGCGAGGCAACATTAGGGGGATCGATTAACCGTCCCTTGTAACTTAGACTATTTGAACTGTATCGGCGGTGTTCCAGCGGCAATCGCGGTACACCCACCGAGCCAATATTTGATTGTTTGAGCTTGAAGAGTACGCTAGGGCGGCGTTGATATTCCCTCTGAGATCCCCGGAATGCGTAATGTGCGAGGATAATCCTCCTGTTACGGGGATACACCGACCGATGAACCGATCAACCGAAACACCATCAGATTCTATTTACCCACGCGTCACACCCGATATCATCTTCTCATTCGTCACAAAAAAAAAAAAAAAAAAATGACGAAATCTTCCTCCCTTAGCTATGCCCGACGAGCCATTAAATCTGAATTTCTAAACCAAACGAGGCCGTGTCAGCTTCTTCTTCGTCCCTGTCCTTTCTTCATCGAGGAATACCAAGAGTCAAGAGTTCCAAACGCGGAGCTGACTCAGACAACAGCTTGTCTCGTTTCGCTATTCGTCCCAGAGCGAACCATCTCGTTACGACAATTGCCTCGGCAGCTCAGTTTTCGGACGCGTTAAAGGGGATTAACCGCGTTACGTCCATTTCCACGTTTCCTTCTTATCAAAGGAAAATCGCAAGAGCCGCGGATGTACAGTGTGTCACTGTACACAGTAGCATGGACAGTTTGGTCGACTTTACCAAACTACACAGATTAGCGATGAATTGGTGATCAGAACCAACCTTTTTATGGAATCTCCAGACAATAAATGTGAATTGTCTGTTAAAAAGCGCGGCAGTAACACTATAAACAGAATATAAATATCTATAATATTAATATATTAATTAATATATCGTTTAATATATTTAATATATTCAATTGATATAATTTATAATTATTAATAATAATAATCAGGAAATATTACCAGTGAGCAGAGAAACTTTTTGATATAAATAATTCATAAGTTAAATAATCATTGATTCATAACAAAATAAATTATTAATTCATAAATAAAATGAAACAGTTTGTAAATAAAAGAATCAGAATTAATTAATACAATTAATACACAAACGCGTCAAGCTTCTAGAAATTAATTTAAAATTAACCGCGTTACAAAGTGATTGCAGTTTGATTTGGCCGCGATGAAAGTACATCTTACTTGTCAGAAGTGAGCACACGCTTCTGAGCGAAGCTTCGACTCGCTACGTGACAGGCTTGCTGGATGCATGTACGTACGTACGTGAGGGAGGGAAGATACACATCCGGCATAATCCGGAGGGTTAGCAGCGAGCAAAACAACGGGGCTCGTTTCGAAGAACACTTCGTCTTCTTACCTGCCCCTCCAATTTAGACCTCACTGCTGTTTCACTCGTTCCCTCCGCGTTACTCGCGCGACTTTTCACTAACCTTCGAGTCTCCCCGCCTGTTTTTCCTGGTTTTGCTAGCTGTTTTTCCGTTCCTTTGTTTGCCTGGAAATTGGAAGTGGGTTTCTGCGGACTGCAGCCTGTAGTTTTGTGAATTTTTCCCCGACAAACTTAAGCACGACGATGTTTTTTCAAAGATTTGTTCTTGTCCCGTTTGCACGTTGCAGTACACCGTACATTGCACACTTTTCTTGCCTAGTTAAGATTGTGCTCTTTTTAAAGGCACTTTGTTTACTATAGAGTGTCTTATCAAAAATCTGTTTTTGGTAGTTACGTTTCTTTTAAATCGGAAGTAGACTGTATAGATTGTAATTTCTGATTTTATTTCAGAATTGTGCGAATCATTTCAAGAGATTTAGGTTAGGTTTAGAGACGACGATGCTGAATTGCAGTTTGCATATTATATAATTTTCCTGTTCTCGTCTTATCAAAAATCTTTCGTTGGCAGTTATTTTAATCGGAAATACGTTCTATGGATAGTAATTTTGATTTCATCTCGGGAGTTGCGAAGGATCGAATCTCTTCGGAAGGTTGAATTGTTTTCCAAAGACTTCGCGGACCCAAAGATTTATTGTTCTTCTGCTACATTCTATATTATACAATACAATTTTCTTTTCTCGGTCGAGATTGAAAATAGATATTCGGTGTATTCTTCGAGATTTGGATTTATCGGTCTATTTTTCTATCATAGGATTGTTTCATACGTCTTGGTCTTTTCAGAAATTTATCTTCGTTAGCTGCTTTATTCTCCGCCCGAGAGCTGCTTTATTCGGTCGGGATCTAGAAATGAGTTGGGTGGATTACACAGGTTGTAGCCTCGTAACTTGTATGGGATGAAGTAGAGAGACTTTCGGGTGTTTTCGAAGACTTGGATTTATTGTTCTTTTGCTGCCTCGGATGTTATACGTTAGAACGCTTTGATCTCTTCAGTAAGACCCTGTATACACGCGAAATCTATTGATGTAATACTTTGCTCGCGATACGGAATTCCATCGTTGTACTCGCTCGACTGCTCTTCCCGTTTCTTAAAAAAAGTGCAGTCGTATGATACATGCGAAACGCTGATTCATCTCTGTGTTGCAAGTATTCTACAATATGAAAAGAATATCTTCTTCTTTTACGTTGCACGAAGAATAAAGGTGAACTGTTTCAGCAACGTCCAAGTAGCAATATACATTCGTCATTCGAAGCTTTTATAGAATTTTATTCATTTAGGATAACTAAAAGTGATGCATTAGTTAAATATTCTTTTTCGCAAAGTAAATTATGCTCGTATTCGTGATTATTACAGCAATTAATAGACTACAGATTTAAAATTTGTCGCAGTCTAGATTGATATTTACCTACAAGTTAGTATTTTCGTGCACAAAATTCATAATGATCAATAGACTACAGATTTTTCTAAAGACTGTCCGCAGTCTTCTAATATTATTTTTATTATATCATTATTTATTTAATATCATTTAATTTATTATATTAATTTTTATTTAATCTATTAATATTATTTTCCCTACAAATTAGTATTCTCGCGCACGAAATATACTAAAATTTTTCTCTTTCCGTTGTTAAAAATACCAAAGTCACCTTTTTCGAAACTGCTGTAAAAATACCAAAGTCACCCTTTTTGGAACTGTTTCAATCGATAAGCTTCAGTTCATCAACCGACGAAACAAACATTTTCTCTGCAGTCAATTTTTCAGCATCCCCATATTACGCTCGGCGCAACCGATACACGGAGTGGTGCGTGAATAAAAATATTTTCCCCGCGGAAGCAACAGGACATTTATTGCCAGCAATGTAAACGGCTTTCTTACGCATTCCGCGTCAGTTGCAAGAGCACCGGTGGAATCGATATTCGCCCATATTACGAGCTACACGCTCCCCGTATACGCGAATTTTCCAAAGAGCCGGCTCGGCCGTCCTGGATTTTCGTCGACGCCGCATCGATGCATACTCGTGATTCAATTCGTTTCGAGTTTCGTGTTTCTCCATTCCATCGTTGTGCCCCACATTCTTTCCCTCATCCTTCCCCTGTTTATCTCTCTCTCTCTCTCTCGTCTCTTTCCCTACCGTTCGCCCGTTCGTTCGTTTATTTAGCCGACACGTCGCGTTCGTTAATACCGTTTCTTTGAACAGACTCCATTTTTCACGGAATATAGTTCAGAAAGGATAGGATAGGTTTATATCCCCCTTCGAAATATTGCCGTTCAGTTACGAATCGCGAACGCAGAATGGCGCGCTGATTATATTCTGTCGCGTCTTTTTATTTTAGAAATTCGACGAAATTTTTTCAGGAGATCGTTTTTTTTCTTTTTTCGTTAATTTGAATGGTATCTATCTCTGTAATCGTGTAGGGTCAGATTTTGATCAAGTTCAAGTAGTTGTTCCGTCACGTGTTCCCCTTTTTTTAAGAATTCAATTTCTATTCTTGATTTTTCGTAATTGTAACACGTAGATTTGGCTTAATTTTAGATTGTACGACTGTTCTGTATCTTTCTTTAAATGATTCGATTAAATAAAATTTCTGTTCTCGAGCTTCCGTGGAATAGATTTGATTTGATTTGATTTTAGGTTAAGTGACTGTTGTACATCTTTCTTTTGCGGGTTTAATCAAATAAAGTTTCTATTCTCGATCTTTTGTGATTATAATGTGTGAAATAGATTTGGTTCAATTTTAGACTAGGTGACTGTTCTCTATTTTTCTTTTAGGGATTCAATCAATTAAATTTCTATTCTCGAGCTTTTGTAATCATAACACATTGAATAGATTTGATTTGATTTTAGGTTAAGTGACTGTCTTGCATTTTTTTCAGGGTTTCAATTAAATAAAATTTCTATTCTTGGTCTTTCGCAATTATAACATGTAGATTTGGCTTTAATTTTAGATTGTACGACTGTTCTGTATCTTTCTTTAAATGATTCGATTAAATAAAATTTCTGTTCTCGAGCTTCCGTGGAATAGATTTGATTTGATTTGATTTTAGGTTAAGTGACTGTTGTGCATCTTTCTTTTGGTGGTCCAATCAAATAAAATTTCTATTCTCGATCTTTTGTAAACAGATTTGATTCAATTTTAAATTAGGTGACTGTTCTCTATTTAGGGATTCAATTAATTAAATTTTTATTCTCGAGCTTTCGATTTGATTTGATTTTAGGTTAAGTGACTGTCTTGCATTTTTTTTCAGGGTTTCAATTAAATTTCTATTCTCGAGCTTTCGTAATTATAATACATAATAAATTTGATATGATTTTAAGTAACTGTTCTGTATCCTTCTTCCAGGGTTTCAATTAAATAAAATTTCTCGATCTTTCGTAAATATAATATTTCGAATAGATCTGATTTAATTTTAGGTGACTATTTTGCATCTTCCTTTCAGGGATTCAATTAAACTTTCAGATTCAATTAAAATTTCTATTCTCCGTAATCTTCCGCAATTGTAATACGCAAGATAGATTTGATTTAATTCTATTCTGTCATGTTCTTGTTTTTTAGAAACTGAACATCTTTGTAAATTGATTAAAAAGGAAAGAGCAACGTGCTAAAAATTTCATGCTTCTTTATACATATATGCCAAAAAAGTAGTAGTTCTGAAATTAGAATTTTCCAGAGTAAATCTCACTCTTTTCGCGTTGTTCAACTGTTAATATCCTCCTAAGCACCGTTCAACAACGTACTAGCTCTGTAATATTTTTACGTTTCGATGGCTCGTGGCAGAGAGTTTCGGTAAGATTGGGACAGCCGATTTTCTTCAGATGTCGATCCCCTTTCTCCCCCTTCCTTCGTCGTTCCAAAGGTCTCGGGGACAAGATCTTGTCGAGAGTCGTTCGTCAGACATCGGACGAGACCGGTGGATTCTTCTTTCCGTCGTGAAAGGGAAATAGGGTGTGAACGAATCTCGGGTAAAATGGGACGCCGCTGCAAATCTTTCGCTCTTTGGGGTTTTCAACGCTCGGAGGAGTTAATTCAACGGAATGGCGCGAATTTCGCACGGCTTTTCCGTCCTAAATTCGAGAGATACTGCGAAGATCGTTCGAGATTAACCTGTCCTCTGATGTAAATGATTTTCAACGAATTAAAGCGACGCGGTGTTTGTATTAAACTTAAACTACGAGTTCGTTCCTTTTCTTTTTTCTTTTTTTTTAACAGAAGATAACAATGAAAAATTGTCGATAATTCGAAAAAGATTATATAACGACGAATGAATTGGACTCGTTTGAAATGGGAAAGCTCCACTTTGACGATCGTGAATTCGCTTCGAAGATGATTTCGACTTCGAAAGTGAGAATTGCCAAAATTAAAGAATTTGTTTCGTCACTGAATCCACTACAATCTTAAAAATTGAAATTTCCTCTTTACAACCTTCCTTTTCCTTTAAATTTCACTGTGCGATGTTTTTTTCATTATTTTAATCAACTTTGAACATTAAGGTCAGATGACGAAATGAATTTTGTCGTTTGACCAATACTCAACTCATTCTATAAAATGGAGAGAACAACAAAAATCGTACAAGTTCCAAGAGTTGTAAGTCGTAAAGAGAAAATTTCAATTTCTGAAACCACGACGGATTCAGTCGTGGTACAATTACGCTCCTCGTTCTAAATCGTTGCGAATCGAATCTCTATGTGTAACAAGTTCTACATTCCTCGTCGCGTAGTGGCGACAAATTTGCATAGAACTATAAATTTAACAAGTTCGTCTTGATTGCCAGACTATCTCGCGTCTCTCTTTCAATCTACGAATGCCCACGATCGATCAAATTCACAATGTCGACGACACGCAAGAGCGACGATATAAAAGTTTCAGGAACGTGCGGGTGTGCCGTTCTGTTATATTTGTCGTTCCCGGGCTCACTGAAATATTTATGAAACGTGCATCGCGAATGCTTAGAATGGGACCGAGTGATTTCGATATCTCTCAAGGAGATGTTGGGATTCATTTATTCGTGTAACATACTTCGCCCGATATATCGATATCGATATTACTGCTGATATTCTCCATCGCGGCTCGTTTTTCACGGCTATTCCGCGCACGTCCCGATATTTCGAGGAACGCAAAGGAAAAAGAGGCGTGTACGTGATATCGATCGGATGCGGGATATCGGGGTACCGGATCCTGGCGCGGATACGTAGTGCAACCGGAAAGTCGGGTAACTGGATGTCTGTTCAACCGACCACGGCGAAATACGTTAATTAATTACGCTGCCAATTCACTGCCGGAAGATCCACCTCGGCACGTGAAGTTACGTTCAGATCCAATAAAGGGGTGGGTGGTTGAGAGGAAAGGTCTTACCTTTATCTTATCTGGTATGCATCTTTCTGGCAAAACACCGAGGCATCTGAAACGACGTTAGAATCCAATGTCTTTTTTCTCGGTGTAAATTCGCTTTGACAGCAGAAAATACACTCGTCTGCAGGGCGAGGTTCTACAGGGGTCGGACAACTACAGCATTCAGAGGCTGGTGGGTGTCTTCTTCCGTTCGCCGTGAGCTTTCTCCTCCGGATAAGATTGTCCCGGCGTGTCGAGAGACCTACTTTTCGATTCGGTTGCCACTGCACTCGGATATAGAACGGGCCAGTCTCTCCCCGTCCGTGAAAGGAACACGAGCTGTGTGTGTCCGCGTGTAATAGAATTCCCGAGGAGGAGAAAGAAAGTCGTCGTCGTCGTCGGGCTCCTTTGCAAGACTCCCGGCCTGCCAGGACTGGTTCCTGGGAAACCAGGAGTTTCTGTCCCCGCACGGAGTTCCCGACTGCCGAGATTAGATTGGAAAGCGTTAAACGATACAGGTATACTCGATTACAGGATTGGCTTTGTATCTGATAGCGAGCTTCCCGAGGCTGGGATAATTATACTCAGGCATAAGTTACGATCACTCTCCTTACGATCGCTCCTCGCCCCTGCCCGCTCGCACAGCTCGGATATACGCGATCACAGAGCCGAGATACTCGATACAAACCGTCGCGGATCCCGTGTACTTTGGATAGCGGGCACCTTTGACTCGGGGAAACTCCGTATCGATGAATTACTTGCTTCTCTAAGGAGATCTGCGCCAACTTCCATCCCCTGGTACGTCTAATCGGAACGCCAGATTTTCGACACGCTCAGCCGCGTTTACATTAGCAGCTTGTCCCACTTGTAGAAAGATCTTCGTCGTGACGACCATTTTTGGATAAAGATTGAAATATTTTCGAGATTAGGAACTCGGGTTCCTGACACGTGAGATATAGAAAAATTTTGTCAGGTTCCTTTAGAGAGATCGTTCAGAGCTTGTGCCGCACGATGATCGTTTGTCATTTTATTCGACTTTGAATATCGACAGAAATTCAAGAAACCCCAAAGTTATCTAATCCTTTCATTGAACATTCATGGCTCAAGAAAATACTAAGAATTATTTTTACAAAGAAAAGATTTCAATCTTTACGAGCACGAATTTATTTGCGAAAAAAGAAACTTACTTTTGAATTTTCGAGCAAAACAGATATTCTCACTTTCATACGTGCTGCCTGACCTAAAATCATCTTTGAAAGAAAAAAAAACTGTACGACTTGTACTCCAGTATGATTCGTCTCACTGAAAGGCCCAGAAGCAACTGTTCTAACTAGAAAATGAAGACTTTTTGTCATAAAATTTTTTGATATGCAAACATTTGAATCGATAGAAAATAAATTGCAGGCGCGATCGCTCGGTACCAGACAACGCCACTCCTACTCTAGATCTACCCCACGCCCCCTCACGAATTACGTGACCCAAATCAACCAATCGCTAATTTTCGTTGCACTAGCGTTGCACTCGAAGAGGCCTGATTTTCTGGGTTACCCCCGCTAAAATCACTTTCAGTGATAAAAAAGGAAAACAAACACCGTAGAGGATTGCTTTAACATTAGAGTTATCAAAGTGGTCAAAATGACTAATTTATAGTTTTCCATATATCTATTTTTAGATACTCGAGTGATTTTTATAATAAAATATATCAATAGAAGCTTGTATTTTTTTTCATGCACTTCGATTTCTTCGCTACAAATTTGATATTTTAGTCGTCGGTAGTTAAAACGACTCCTTTTCAACGGAGTTGCAGCAGCTTGAATTATCGAGAATTTTTCACCGTTGTTGGTTCGGTTACGCTCGTCACAGTGCGCGACAACATTGACGGAAGTTCGATGAACGATGGGAGGAGGTAGCAAAGCAAGCCGGCTTAGCGCCTGACGGGAAACACGAGCTGGAAACGGCTCAAGGCACGTGTACCTTCGTATCGGCGGCGGCAAATATGCAAATGACGGAGGGCCGTGTTGCGAAACGTGGAACGCGCGGAGTCGAGCGATAAGTCTCATAACCAATCAGCCGGATTAGATTAATCCTTCCTTCTGTGTCGTTTAAGTAAATTCAGCCGGCGCGGCGATGAATTGAATCGTTTCCTCGCTCGGGTTCGATCCGCGTCGCGCGCGGATCATCCACGCGACCAGACAAATCGAATCGCGTGAAATTCGTTTCGCTGCAGCTCGATCTCCGTTTTGTACGATTGATAATCGAGTTACCGGCCTAACTGTCGAAAATAAATCCCTCCAACCATCCTGGTTTCTCGCAAGCGAAATTTTTCGAATTCTACTTGCGCAATATTGGTTCTTCAATTACTCTTGGCTACGGCGACCTACACTTATTGTGAGAAATTTTTCGTCAGCGTGCATTTTTCAAAAAGTATACCGAAATAATTAAAAACGCTGAATTGCACTGCGTTAGACCAATATTATTAATTTAGTCGTATTCCGTATTGAATTGTTAGTGCACGTGCTAAAAATTTAACTTTAAGCTTCGTAAAAATCGTAATATGTCTGATAATCTAGTAAGGCGTGGCAAAATTCGAAACATGGGTCAATACATAATCCTACGTCACATTTCTCGCATCTTCCCCCGTATATTATCACTGAAAATGATTTTAGCGGGGGTAACCCAGAAAATCGGGTCTCTTCAGGTACAACGCTAATGCAACGAAAATTAGCGATTGGTTGATTTGGGTCACGTGATTCGTGAGGGGGCGTGGGGTAGATCTCGAGTAAGAGTGGCGTTGTCTGGTAGATCTACTGAGCGATCGCATCTGTAATTTGTTTCGTATCGATTCAAATGTTTGCATATCAATAAAATTTTATGACAAAAAAGTCGTCCTAGTCAGAACAGTTGCTTTTCGGCCTTTCAGTGAGACGAATCGTACTCGGGTACAAGTCGTGCAGTTTTTTTATTTTCTACACGCTACGTATTTGCGTCACTTTCTTATTAATTTATCATCACACCTTTCCATTTTAAGGTTTTCATTCAATGATATTTCATAAATAAAATAACTGCAAAATAATAACGTTTAAATAATATGCAATACTAACGGGAGATGCAATTGTTGAATTAGAATTCACTTACGTCTGATCCAAGTGAGGTTTGTTGTAACATTATTGTCAATAACATTTGCTGGGCGCTAAAAGGTGCCTTTAGTTTCAGCGGAAGTAAGTTAAGTTAAGGTTAATGTACTATAATTTCTTTCCACGTTTGTCAAAAGATAAAAAGCACGATTAGATAGATTGCAATAACTTGCATCACTTGCAAAATTTCGTCTGCTGTTGTAACTCGTTAATATCGAGTGAAAGAAGAAGAAGAAATAATCGAATTAAGTTTTTAACCGATGGAGTGGATGAGTTTGGCTTCTTTCGAACGGTTCGATTGCCAATCGATCCTCGAACGTCCAACTTTTGATCCCTTCGTTGAATAAGTTTACCAACGAGCGCAGTTTTAATATCTGCGCGTTCGTTTCGAACCGGGGGAGGGGAGCGGAGAAAAGAGATCGCTACAAAACTGCAAATCCGTTTTGCAGTAACTCAATCAGAACTTTTAATCGTAAACGGCCTGTCCGAGCGTTCAATCATAAACTTCCTTTGAACCTTTCGCAAAATTCAAAGTATTAAAGCGTTCCGGATTGTAATTAATTGGATCGACTACGACCGGCAATTTCAGCGAGCATAAATTACGAAGATATTAAAAACCAGATGTAATTACGAAAATATTGGCATTGATTATAATCCGGTGAAATTTCCTCCGGTGCCTTTGTGTCTTGTCTTTTGTCACTTGGTTCATCGCTAATTATTACTAGATCGTGGACTGAAATGAGAATTATTTCACGTACCAAGTGTTGCAGATAAATACTACGGATATATTTTATATATTCTCTTGAATTGGGTTAAGTTTCAAGTTCCTTACAAATGCATGAAATTCCACAGTCTATTTTCAGCGTTGTTCGAGAGACTGAATTTTCACGGTTATTATGAGTACGAAGCTTAAGCTTTCGAAGCTTTAATTTTAAACATCGAGATTAGATGAAATATTGAGATTTCTTAAATTCTTGTTCTTCAACCCTAATATTCGATCCTGATGTTCAATAAAATGGAGAATTTCAAGAGCTCGTTGTAGAAAATTACAATCTTCAAGACCACAACAGACTCAATCACGAAGAAAATTCTTTTAATGTTTTAGCACGTCTGAGTTTTCGAATGAAATAGTGAAAAAAAATTCCAAGGAGAATTTTAAAATGACGATGGATGTTACAGTTGTAAAAAAAATTTTTTAATATTTTTACATGTGTACGTTTGAACCTTCGAAAAAAACGTACCTCCAACTTTCGACCCAGTACATGGACGAAAACAAAATCATCTTCGAGTAGGACAAACTCGCTACTGTCAAAGTAAGAAGCTTTACGCTTTAAAACGTGATCAACAATCTTTTCTCGCGAAGTTACATCGGCTTAAATCATCGACAATTTTTTACTGTAAATTGAACAATCTCTCGAGCTCGTACTCGACCGCGAAATTTAATTTTAAAGTGCCCGGAGCGCGGTGATGTGTATCGTTCGTGGTAGTGAAGCAAAGTAACCCAACATATCTCGCGTGTAAAAGAATCGCTGGGCGAAGTTTCGTGAGGGCGAAATTAGGGCGATGAAAGGATCTTATTTGTCAGAGCTTCCTTAAAAATTGTTTGCCCCAAGTTGGCGGGAGTTTCAAGCAGTTTCCATGCACACACGGACGCGTACGTACGCGGGCGAACGCGCGCGCGCGCGAGGATCCGCTGTATCCCCGAATACGAAGCATTGAGACGACTCTATACCGGCGAGAACGTTTCGAACTTTAAGCAAAATTGCTTTTTCTTCCTCGAAAGGGCCCCTGGAATACCGAGATTGACTAAAAGTTGTTTACAGTTTATCGCTGGCCAAGGAAGATTCCGCCTGCCTTCCGCGTGGCTCCTCTTCCCTCTCCTGATGGAAATTCCAAAGCCAACAAAGCGGCAAGTATGACCATTATGACGCGACTCGACGCAGGCGCAATCTAGAAAACGTCGAGGCGGCCAATATCCTCTCGAGTTAATCCTCTCGCAATAGATTCGTCTGTATTCGAACGGCGAACTATCGCCTGAAAAACGGAAAGAAACACGACAAGTTGGATTCTCCGCGTCTCGTCGGACTTGTATCACTGATACATTAAAATACTTCCGGAGAAACGAACTTATCGAGGAGAAATCTTTCTGCAACGCTGCGAGGACAAAGTGAAACTGTTGGAAATATATACGTTGCGAATCATTTCGTAATTCTTCGCGAGGGATATTCAGAGCGGTATCAACGATTCGAGATTTGGAACGACATTGTTCCCTTTGCCACACTTTGAGCACGCGGCAGTTCATATATAGGGAGCTCCTGTATCAAGGGATATACGGTGGGATTGTGGCATCTTTGCATAGAGTTACAAAGGCATTTATGTGTTTCACAGCACACGTCATGGGTCGACTATCAATGGCGGCTTTGTGGCGGAAGCGTATTGTGCGCGTCTACGAACGATGCGGCTCCTCCGGAAAAATGTCTCTCCATCTGTCGGCAGTGGCAAGATATTTTTCGCTTCGAACTATCTTTCGGCTCGTCTCTTTTATCGCTGGCTACGTGTGCCTAATTCCTCTCGACTTTTAACAGCAGAATTTTCGTCGCAGATTAATGATTAAAGTTAAAAAGATTACACGTTTCATATTTATACTGAAAGTGATTTTAGCGGGGGTAACCCAGAAAATCGGGCCTCTTCAGGTGCAACGTCAATGCAACGAAAATTAGCGATTGGTTGATTTGGGTCACGTGATTCGCGAGGGGGCGTGGGATAGATCTCGAGTAGGAGTGGCGTTGTCTGGTAATTTGTTTTGTATCGATTCAAATGTTTGCATATCGATAAAATTTTATGGCAAAAAAGTCGTCTTCATTTCCTAGTCAGAACAGTTGCTTCTGGTGCAGCTTTTTACATTTTCTATATTTATTTTTTTTTACACTTATCATTTATTTATACATCAAACGTTTATTGTATATTTATACATTTTACGAATCTCAAAAAGTATCATAGATTTGTAAAGTTTCCGACAGAAATTACAAATTGGTCATGTTGATCACTTCAGTGTTAAAATCGTTCGATTTCGTCAAACAGAATCAGAACGTTCCCTTTTCTTTGCAGCGTTCGCAGTTGTTTGTCCGTGCCAAATCAAACGAAACAGTAGAAACTCGACGTGAGAACGTTCCGCCGAGTGGTTCCTTCTACATTTTTCTAAAATTGCGATCTGTTTACGCCACGAACGATCATCCCTTTCGCGTACTTACGGTAAACAACGGTGTTTTCTTTTTTCCTTTTCTCTTCGTACCGCGGATCCGAATAAAAGTGGATCGCCAGATATCGTGAGTTTTCGTTTGAAACGAAAGTGCAACTCGTCTCCTCGAGGATCGATACGTGTCGAGTTACTTTAATATCTCGCTTTTTATTCGCTTTGCTGCCGCAAAACGCGAATTCCCGCCGCCATCAACTGCAAAATATTTGGAATTTATCCAGAAAAAAAAAAAAGAGTATACGTGTCTCGTGTATAATAGCGCGGAGATAGGGGAAGATCGATACGCGGTTAGACAAGGGAAATAGGTCATGCTTTGGTCAGACGAGGGTGTATAATCCCGGTAGATGGTTAGACAAGTGGAATAACCTGCTACATGGCCAGATAAGTGGAATAACTCTGTGTGCACGGTCAAAATAAGTAGTATGATGCCCGGTACACGGGCCAAGCGAGTGGCACGAGCGTGGTACACGGTCAGAGGGAAGTAATACGATTCTCGAATAAACGGTTACGGGAGTAAAATAACCCTGGTGCACGGCTAGACGGAATGATACGGTCCGCTGTAAAATCGGATAACTAACAGACCTCTTTGCGTATATCGTGGCTCGTCGTGTGGCCGGATAATCGATGTGCCCGAATATTTAGAATATACCGGGCAACCTAAGTAGAATGGCTACGTGTCTTGCCGGACAGCTCGACAACGCTCGATCAAACAGGCGATCTTTTTCAAATTGCAGCGCGTTGAGGTTGGTCACGCGAACAGTCGTGGTACGTTAATCTTGTTGTAATTGTACGTATATTACATTGCGCGGGTATATTACAAATTCTGTTCGTAAATGTAAAAAGAAGTTCGTTCGTTGCTTACGTTGAACGAAATTCTTTTTACTTTTCACAATTGCACGCACGTTTCGAAATTTTTTCCACGTAGAGTTTACATTAAAATTTCGAAAGCCAACGAACGATCGTTGTAAAAATAATCGAGAAGCTTGATTTTTAGAATTAATTAATTAGAGAATGCCCTTTATGTTTCATCTCTGTCTAACGGTAGTAATTGTATTCCGTGATTTTTATAAACATTTTTGTGAAAGTTTCAAACGTAGGACAGATGATCAAAAAAGAACAAAATTTAAGCTGGATTTCTATTAATTGTTACTTAACATCAGAATGTTCGTTATTTACAAAACCATTGCACAGAGTTTTCAGGCACTGGCGCGAAGTAAAATGGATTATCTGTCAAATATAAAGTATTTCGAAACATCTGTTTCAATCCAATTTTCACATTTAAACGTACCAAAGAGAGAAAAAAAAGAAATGAAAAACGAGCGTTCACGTTGTTTCTACGTCAATAATAGAAACGATAAAATAAAAGAAGAAAATAAAAGTGACACAAAAAGAAAATTGAATAATAAAAGCAAACGAATAAAAGTAACAAAGACAGTAACCAAAACAAAAAGTAGTCGTAATTTCTAACGAAAAGCGACTTTCGATAAAAGCCTCAATGTCTCCGGAACATTGCGTGGATTAGCCCCCCCTCTCTCTGTCTTTCGCACTCCTGCGAAAAATATCCTGCAAACAAGTCCCCGATAAGTCTCCGCAACGTCCGAGGGAGCTTAAATTTTTTATCCGAGCAATTCCTCCGAAGCTCCTCCCTGTCCCTCTCCGCCTGGAGAGAAGAATTCACTCTTAGAAGAAGAATTGTCTTTACCCTCTTCTCGTCTTCGTGCAAAAGTAATCCGAGAACAAGAATCTCGGCCGCCTGCTCGGGAAACTCCGCGAGACTTTTCGCTACAACGTTGCTCCTCTTGAAAAGTTCACCGCGACGATGCTCGCCCGACGCATTCGTTCGAGAGGTTGCCCTTTTCGAGAGACTTTGCAACTCGCGAGGTCGTGAACCACCTCGGTGTGGTCGCGTTCTGTAATTTGCGGACAACAAACAGGGTCGTCTCTTCGCTGACGTCCGCGTCTTTTCTCCGCCGATAGCCGAACGTCGTGGCCTGGATTCCGCGGAATGTCTCGATAGCCGTGTAACTCTCTCCTTGGGGCAAAGGGCGTCGAGTCGCCGCGGCAGGGGGTGGAAACTCATCAACGAAGGCTCGGCCGAGTTTTGATAGAGCACGGAGCGCAGCGCGAGCGCCCCGAATTATTCACAGTTCTTATCGGCTGAAAATCGTCCTCGCCTTGTCTCGCCGAGACAGTGACCCACGCCGTGGTAATTTACCACGCGTTTCTCCACTCTCCTGTGTTTTGTTAATCCGGACGGTGTCTCTCGCTTTTAAGAAGGCCGGAGGTACTCCTCGGAACTTACGGCGAGAACTCATCAGAGTCGGTCGCGAAACTTTCGCGGAACTTTTGATGGAGTCGCGAACCTAAATCCGTTTTCCTTGTCCGCTTTATCGGCGAAGGTAGTCACGGCCGGGGCCGCGTTGTTTCGCTTGCTTCGCGAGATAGGAAACGTTTCCTCTTTTCCTTTGCGCGTTAACATTCACTGCCTGAGTAATTTCAACAAGAAGATACTCGCAGTACTCTAACTATACCCAAACGAACGAATAAATAGATAGTCGAACGATACAAGAGTCGTTTGCGAAGTCGAATCGCAGGGCTAAAGAGAGGGGAAATTAAACAAAATCAAAGGCGGTTTATTCTTCTTGGGAACGTCGCTTTGGATTCCCGGGGTCTTATCAACAACCGCGGAACAACATGCAACGCTATCGAATCAAATGAAAATCTTCCGCAACGCTATCGGAACGGATCGATACCGCAACGAGTACCGGAATTGAATTCGCGCAGAGATTCCCGTGCCAGGGAATACACGTACGCGTCTGGTTTTAACCGCATCGTTTCCCACTTCTCGGCTCGCGATCATTCCCGGTACGAATCAATTACGCGATATTAACCTGGATATTAACCTATTAACGGGGGTAGAAAACATTAAAAGCGGGAAGATCGGGCACGAAATGATTATCAATTGAAGTATCGGCGATAATCGGCAATTACGGCCAACTACGTTTCCTTCACGGACACTGATCAACTGATTAACGAACGCGAGCCGGCATTCGCCTCGATAGCGACGTTAAACCTTTACTTCATTCTAATTAATTGCATCGATGGCTGAAATTGACCGATAACGCGGTACTTCCAGATTCTCGAGACCGATTCTTCTGCTCGGCTTCAGAGTTCGATTCGTTTGCGATGCAATTTGATTCGTCTCGATCTTTCGGTTTCAGGCGAGAAATGAAAATTGAATTATCCGTGACATGACTTCAGGATCGTCCAAAATTTTTAATTTGATTCAGTTTAATTTCCATTTGTTCGAATAGTAATACAATAATTTCCATTTGTTCCACTTTCTTATACGAGAAAGGAAAGAGAAAAAAATGACAGAAGCGTCGAAAACAAAGAAGTAAAAAATAAAAAAAAAAATAAAAATTATCAGAAAGCAAGAACAAGATGAGAGTATTAATACGTAAATGTCACAATTACAGTGGTAAATAATAATATAAATGAAATGAAGATTGCAATAGCAGATGAAAATAATACAGATAGAACGAATATAGTATGTAAATAGTAGAAATAGTAGTAGAATAAAAAATAATAAATAGTAATAATAATAATAAAACTGTAAAAGTTGTGCCAGCAGATAAATGTGCATCTATTTGCAATTGTACAATTTTACTTTTACTTATACTGGTAAGAATTGATTGCAATTGTAAATAATTTTGTTTGGCTATTATTTTCTCTCTCTTTCTCTCTCTTGTTCAGTCAATTCAATTCACGTGGAAGCATCGTCACATTTTGGTAATTTTCGAGAGAATCCCCGACACCTTCTCCGGAAACGGTGGCTGGAAATAGAAGGGCGAGGGGATTAGCTTCATTCGAGCGTGATACGTGCCTTAGGTCAATGTTTAGAATGGAAGATGCAATTCCTTTTACCGTCCTGTCGATTGTTGCCTTTCCAGTCGCGCGCTTAGCGTTACAGCGCGGCATTATTGCTCCACAGCGAAATCCCAGGATGGATTCTGATGGATCTTGCAGCGCGCTAAGACTTATTTGATGCTGGATTTAATCTCGTTCGAGATATCGATCCGCGAGGGAACGTTCATCAAGTGCCAGCTATTTGCTTCGTAACGTTGAGATTACTTTCGCTCCAGCAATCGATCCGACATTAAAATTGAACTGCAATGCGGGTATTAGCCGTTTACTTCGGTCAACATCGTTGAAACTAGCAATAAACTAGCATGTTATCTTTTCATCTCGTAGTAAAATAAAAAATTAATTGGCGACGCTGTTTCGATAATTAAAAAATAAGATACTTGAAATTACTCGTTACCTTGTGATTACTTTCTTTCAGTAATCGATTCGACACTGAAATTGGAGTGTACGAGTATCAGTCAACATCGTTGAAATTAGTATCTCATCTCTTCATTTCACGATAGAATCGAAAATTAATTGGCGACACTGTTTTAACAATTTAAAAGTGAGATACTTGAAATTACTCGTTACTTTGTGAATACTTTCTTTCAGTAATCGATTCGACACTGAAATTGGACGAGTATTAGTCAACATCGTTGAAATTAGTATCTTATCTCTTCATTTCACGGTAGAATCGAAAATTAATTGGCGACACTGTTTTAACAATTCAAAAATAAGATACTTGAAATTACTCAGTACCTCGTGATTACTTTCTTTTAGTAATCGATTCGATGTTAAAATTGAATTGCACGAGTATTAGTCAACATCGTTGAAATTAGTATCTTATCTCTTCATTTCACGGTAGAATCGAAAATTAATTGGCGACACTGTTTTAACAATTCAAAAATAAGATACTTGAAATTACTCAGTACCTCGTGATTACTTTCTTTTAGTAATCGATTCGATGTTAAAATTGAATTGCACGAGTATTAGTCAACATCGTTGAAGCTAGTATCTTATCTCTTCATTTCACGATAGACTCGAAAATTAATTGGTGACACTGTTTTAACAACTTAAAAGTAAGATACTTGAAATTACTCAGTACCTCGTGATTACTTTCTTAAGTAATCGATTCGACATTAAAGTTAAATTGCACGAGTATCAGTCAACATCGTTGAAGCTAGTATCTTATCTCTTCATTTCACAATAAAATCGGAAATTAATTAATTGGCCGTACTGTTCCAATAATTTAAAAATAAGATTCCTCGTTGCGATTATTTTTACTCGGTAATCGATTCGACATTAAAATTGAACTGGACGAGTATCAGCAAACATCGTCGAAACAAGTATCTTATCTCTTCATCTCACGGCAGAATCGAAAATTAATTTTCGGATAAAATTAAATTTCGTCGAAAACAAAAAAATTACGCGACAAATTTGGGGAGAAAGATTCTTCGTGCAACGAACAATGCCAAACGAGAGTATCTCTTCGAATTCTCTCGAGCCTATCCGTAAACGACGAGTAACTTTCAACTGTGTATCGTTATTATGACATGTAACGTCTCCGCTCCGTTTCTTTCCACTGTCCCTCCTCGTTTCTTTCCACGTGAACATCATTATTCCCCTGTTTCCACGGCGGAACGTTGACACGGGCCATTGTCCGCGTGCAACGCTCGGAACAAAGCGTTGAATAAACACGCCGCTGAATAAACAGCTCCTTTCCGCGCTGTTTCCAGCTTTCTTTCTTTCTTTTCTCCTCTATCCTTTCCTCTTTTCACGTTTTTTCGCTCGTTTCTTCGGGCAAAAGCGAGGGAAAGATCTCAGCCGCGTTGCGCGATTCGTCTTGCAATTGGAAGATCGCCGGGACACGCAAGAACTCGGGGCCAAGGGGGTCAAAATTCCAGACGCGGCCGCGATAAGACTCGGGGCCCAGGAACGTTTCAGTTATTGCATTCCGTTGCCGCGGAACAAATTGTCCCGCGTTTAAACGCGTCGTAATTAACTGCATCCATCTTGCGCCCGTCCCGCATTCCCTCGGGAGGCGACACGATTGTTCGGCAAATAACGCCGCGCGAACAACCTGGCCGCGTGCAAAAACTTGATTGCGTTCCGCAATCGCGCGCTCGTTCGTTCGTTCGTTCGTTCGTTCGTGTCTTTGAGCTGACTCAATTGCCACCGGTCACAGAGCAGTGGTTAAACACACACATATACACACATACATACACATACACACACATACATACGCGCGGTGGTCGTTGACGTTTCGTTAAAATGCTCCCTCCTCGCCGAATTTTATTTCGGTTCTTGTTCGCTCGGGGAAATTTAGGTTGCAAAGTGGGTATTCAGCGTGGTTGGGCTTGGTAATGAGATGTGTGATGCTGCAGGCATTGTCGAGATATCGTCGCTGAAGGATTGCGAGATACGTTTTTCCGCTCTTATCTTCGTCCCCCTGTGGGGGACGAAGGGGAATTATATTTGATATCTCCGTTGTTGCCATTTTTAAAAGATAGGGAGATAGTCTATCTTCCCCTGATTCGCGAGGCTGGGAACTTTGGTTTGAACGAAACGGGAACTCCCTCTCTGAGATTTCTTTCGTCAGGAATTTCTAGTCGTCGGGCTTTCGTAAAAAAAAAGGGCCAAAGTGTGTTTCTTTCAAAGAGGAACGGGGAGAAGTTGGAGAACCTGGTGGGTAAAAAAATTACATTGGGAAAAGACGTACGTACAGCGGTGAAGGACGTACGTACGTATTATGTAAAAATGGGGAAAACTTTAGAAAGAACTGGCGACTACTGGTAATGAAAGAAGAGCGGGGGGAAGCTGGTTACAAAGGAACAAGGGTGGGAAAGTTCGAGATAAACCGAAAGGTAAAACTAAAGGGAGAAAGAGCGTGTTCAAAAGAGAGTTTCGAAGGGTAACAATTGGGAGATCCAAAAAAAAAAAAAGGGAAGTTAACGGCTGGCACGAACGAGGAAAGGGATAAAAATTAGGAAAAGTTGAAAAAAAAAGCCGGCCAAAGTAGAGAAGAGAGAGAGAGAGCGAGGTATAAAATTCGGAAAACCTAGAAGAGCTGGTCGAGCAAAAACGAGCGAGTGGAAAACGAACACGACCGGGACAGAAGCGGGAAAAATCTAGAAATAGCTGACAGACGAAATAAACGCGGTGGGGGGGGGAAAGAGAACAGAATAACGAGGATAAAAAAAAAAAAGAAAAAAATTGGGAAAAGCTGGAAAAAGCTTGGTGAACGGGCAAAGAAGACGCCAGTGAAAAAGAGTGAAAATTGGAAAGTTGGAAAAAGAGAGTTGATTGAACGAGAAAGAACAAGACCAATATGAAACGATGAGGTGATCTGATAATCTGGTCAACTTTTCGTACAATTATGGACAAAACGAAAGTAGAGTACCAGAGTATTCGATGGGTAGAATTTTCGCGTGCGATTCTCTCTCCCTCGCCGCTCTTCGATAAAACACTATCAAAACTTGAACGGAAAGACACGATCGTGAGGGAAATCCAGATCAATTACCTTTCGGGAGAACAATTCGCCTTTAAGGTTGAATTCGAGAACTTGGAATTCGGCTTTGAGAAGGATCGGGGACGGTGAATTTTGCCGGTGGAACTTCCGAACGAGACCCGAGCTGGATATTTTATCGGGCGGATTATGATACGTATAGAGCGGCTTCTGCCCGATAACTTTGGGCCGGTTAATTGCGTCGAACACGGCCGAACGCGACCGAATTCGTCTGAAATTTGATCGAACTTTTAATCTTGAATTAAAAGCCCGGATATTTCTCCCTCTGTCGCGCTACAAAGGTATTCCCCTGAAGTCGAAATCCGCTTTAAATCAGGCTGATTAAAAACGGCGGAAAGTTTTCGAGTTTTCGACGTCCCGTCAAAGGCGGGATTTGAAGTCGCAACGATTTTACGCGGACGGTGCTTTAAAATTACTTCACAAAGGGGGCCTCGAGCTTCGCAGGTTCTCTCTCCCGGAGGAATCTTGAAAACTTGGCGCGGTTTTCGAAACGAAACGAGGACGGAGGTAACATTTTTCCGCGCGTCTCGCTGGGGAGAGACGTCGGGAAGAGGCAAGAACCGTCCAGTGTCGGAAAACTGGAAAGGGAGAAATTTCCCGGACTTTGAGATGGATTTTCCAAGGAGCCGACAAAACGAAGGCCAGTTAAACGCGACTGAAGGAAACTATTTCTGAAGAGACGCTGTCAAATTACCAACGGACAGCGAGCAGATTTACACGGGAGAGAAGATGGAGGAGCCGTTTGTTCGGGTAATTGTTGCAAACCAGAGGCGAAACCTTTAAAACCGCTCGATCCGCTTTATTATCATTATCTCGCCTCTCTTTAATGTTCTCGCTAATTCTTATCGCTGTTCACGAGCTCGCGTGTTTATCCCCGTTCGAATTTCGCTGCCTCTTATTAACGAGATTATATAGAAAAACGGGGACATCTAGTTTGGACATCTTAAGCGTTATTGCTCTCTTGGAAAACACACTCTCGTGGGAAATCTTTAACTCCGCCCAAAGTTGATGACTCGAGCGGAGTGTCGTTCGATCGTTCCTTCGAACGGATACGAACGACTTTCGTGACAATAAAATTTATATTGTGGGAGTGAGGAAGTCTCGTTATTCAAAATTTCTTTCTGCGCGGCCTAAGAGCGAGGCAACTATCGTTTGCTGTATGCCCGATACGATTGTCGCAGCGAAAAAGATTTGGAAAGCCGCCGTAATATAATCTAAGACGTAAAATACGAGCGTATTGTAGTTGGGAGTACCCATAAGTAATGTCGTTCTCTTCAAATTTAATAAATATTGTCGTTTAATGACACTAATTTAACTTATTAGAACATAACCTATATTCTAGCTGAACATATTAGAACATAACCTATATTCCAGCTGAACATATTAGAACATAACCTATATTCTAGCTAAATATATCCTAGCTGAATATATTGACTTTCAGTGTGCCTATTGTTAAATTATATTAATAACTGTATTAGAGGTACCCATAAGTACTGTCGTTTTCTTCAAATTTAACATATAAATATAAATTTTAAATAACAAACATCGTCATCTAGTGACAATAATTTAACTTATTACAACATAACCTATATCCTAGTTATATATCCTAGAATATATTGACATTTAGCATGCTTATTGTTAAATTATATTGCAGATTAAAATTGTATTAACTTTCAAATAAAATAAAATTTTGTACAGTATCAAAAAACGACATTACTTATGGGCATCCCCATTATTACAAACCACGTGGGTTGAATTTTGCGTTTTTTCCCCCGCAATATTTATATTTCAATTTTATCATTGAGCTGTGGGAAGAAATTTATATGGGGTAATAAAATTATAATATAGGATCGTTACACTTTCCCACCCCTCCGGAAGAATTCAGAATCACATCGTAGGGGAATTTTTCGTACGTCGAGGTTCCTTTACTTTCAACCGCCCTCTCCAAAGTAAACGTACCTGTTACTCCGCAGCCTGCGACACCCTTCTCGCTCAAGATGGGCCATTAATTCACCCCTACGAGGTAAGATTCACGTAGGTTGAAAAGAGAGAAGGGTAGAGGGAGGGGGACACAGAAGGGGCTGCTGATATCTCGGGTGCTGATTGGACAACGCGAGCCGAGCACAGTGATCAAGTCCACCGCCAAAGATCGGGACACGTTCTATCGGCCTCTCTCGTTCTCGGTCAATTGCTAGGGGTTTACCTAGAGCGTCCAATAAAGTGGATCGCCCGTGGTGACTCGTGGATTTACACAGTGGTGTTCTGTTGTTCCTGACCTGGACGTTCTGTACACTCCGTTTGAAACCGTGGGGGATAAGAGTAGGGGGCAACGAGAACAACGTGGCACGTACATACATATATCGTCAGACGGACGTCGCCGAGCCTCGGGTATTCCCCGTGATAGGAACGTGGAAACCGGCCTGGAAGCATCGAATTGGCGGAAAATTCGACGACCGGTTACGGTTTGGTCCGGTGCGGTTAATATCGAGAGGAATTTACATTTCCGTTGGAAATCAACAGCTCGATCGATGCCCGTTGGGTATTTCGCGTCGCTGCTAAAAGCGAAGCTATTTTTGTTTCTCGCTGGCCGATTCGCGTTCCTCGCCCGGGGATATTTCTCGACAACTATGACGCGTCGATGACCTCTCCATTTGATCGAGACCACCGGCGGGAGATCTCGAATCGAACCATCGAGAAACACGAGAGCGTTTCTTCCCCGCGAGGATCGTTTTCCCGAGATCCGGTTTCCCTCGCGCGATAATTTACCGACTAACGATATCAGCGAACTGGCGAAATTTCCTTCTAAAATCTCGTTTGTTTTATCGCCCAGTCGGACGATACTGTAATTTGTGACTCGTTCAAGTCGAACGATATTAGTACAATTCGAAGTAACGAGAGAATTCTCTCTGGAGATTGTTGAATCGCAGCGTTGTAAAGTTGTCTCAAGGAAGATTCGATTTGAATACTAATCCGAGTGCCAGCCGAAGGAAAATTGAAATTCGAAAGCTGCGAAAATGTTTCGGATTTGTTGCTTGAGACGTGATATATATAGCGTGAACCACGTAATTTTGAACCACCTTAAATATTTTTTAAATTAACTTGTTTTCAGCTTAGGACGTAGAGAATATCCAGTTGCGTCGATTAATGGAGTAAAAAGTATATCATTCCATTTAAAAAAATGGAAGTAACTTTCAGCTGCAAAAAAAACAACTATTACTCTCATATTATGGCCCTCTCTACACTAAACAATTTTTTTTAACAAAATTTTTAAAATCTTCTTTTAAAAATTATTTTTAAATTCTCCTAAATGTTTTTTTTTAATCGGTCTTTAAAAATAACGCGGATATTCGAGGTGATTTAGTTGTATTATGTGCTAAAAAATTTTTGTTATCAAAATTTTTTTATATTTTTATAAAAATAAAGATATTCGATGCATTTATCCTGTATAGATTATGGATATTTGCACAGGGAAAATATAAAAAGAATTTATAGAATTTATCGAATGTAAAGGAATTGGGAGGGATTCATAAAATATTCAGAATAACACTGCCTGCAGGGTGAAACGAATCTTTACTCAGCTGCCGTGCTCGTTCAGCTGCGTTTGCAAAAATTTTGAATTTACACGAACATTAAGAGTATAATAAAAGTAGTCCGCAGTAAACTTTGACAAACTTTAACACTTAAACACGCGCGCAAACATTAAAACTGTGCGATAAACGGTAAATGTTAAATATACTCCGAAACACCCATGCAAATGTGCGAGAAAAACTTTTCTCCTCTTTCCGAAACGTTCAAACTTTCGTTCTTTGAGAAACAAGGAAAAACCGACGGACTTTCAACTCTATCGATACTTGAAACAAGTGCTTTTCACTCTTAATAACAAATTACCTCCTACTCGAGGTTTACCCCACGCCCACTCACGAATCACGTGACCCAAATCGACCAATCGCTAATTTTCGTTGCATTAGCGTTGCATTTGAAGAGGCCCGATTTTCTGGGTTACCCCCGCTAAAATCACTTTCAGTGATAATATTTTAGGTCGCAAAATCGTTTAAAAAGTGACATTTTCGAGATATCTTGTCGTATCAATATCGTTCATGGGATGCGTCGTGCAATGTCGTTCATGAAGTATTCTATCGTAGTATCGAAGTATTGAGAAATTGTTTATGAATGAGATATCTCATTCTTAATAACAAAGTGATTAAAATTATTTTTATACTCATAAACGCTGTGTGTTAAATGAATTTCGTCCAAATTATTGTTCGAGATATATCGAGTTTTTATAGAGAGTTATTTTATCGAGAGTTTATATTATTCAACAAGTTTTATCTCGTTTATAGCATCTCACGAATGACAGTGAGTGACAAGATATCTTCTCCATAATAACGGAGAGCTCAACAAATTCCATTGTACGTCTGAGAGTCGGAAATTCTTACGATAGATTCAGGTCGCGTTCGTGTGACGAAATTTCTTGAATCATCGCGCGGCTGATAATAACACACCGGAAGATTCCGTCCAATTTCACGAATAAACACAGCACGTTCCGAGACACCGAGTTCCGAAAAATCGAGGCAGCCGGTGTTTTCGTTTCCCCCTCATCCAACGAGGACAAATTCCATTCGAGAAGATAAATTAGTTAGTCTCGGTCTGGGAAACGGCTCGTCTCGTTTCATTTTCCTTTCGAAATTTTTCATCTCCGCTCCCGGTCGCGGATAATTCACCGCTGAGGATCCGCGAGCTGGATATTTATTCGCGCGAAATTTAAACGCCGGGCAATTCCTTTCTCGAGTGAATTTCACGTCATGGATTCGGATTACAAGGATCAAAGATACCTTGACGCAGCGTTTCGTAGACTCTCTTCTCAATTTACCATTTCTTCTTTCATAAAAAGGAATTTCTGGTATATAACGTGTTCACTCTACTTGCTAATTTCTTACGAAATATCTTTTTAGCTTTTATACATATTCCCAAATTTGTTTGAAACTCTACAAACATAGCCGCGATAATTATAGCACCTCTGCTTTCAAATTTTTAATTTTAAAAGTACAAACAGTTTCGTGAGCCATTGTACAGAATGGAAAATTATCAACATTTTAAAGTATTTAATCATTGTAAAACAAAATCGTGCAACGTGTTAATTTCTTACGAAATATTTTTTTATATATATTCTCAAATTTGTTTGAAATTTTACACAATCATAATCAATTTGTTTGAAATTCTGCGATACATAGTTGTGTTTTGATGTAGCACCTTTCAAAGTTTAAATTTTAAAAGTTTTGACACTTTCGTGAGCTATTGCACAGAAAATTGTCTTCACGATCAAATTTACCATAATCTTTAAGATTGAAATTCTCTCTTTATATTCCTTAAAAAACTTCTTATACAATTTTTCCCCCGCTATTTTATCAAACAAAAATTCAAAAAATCCCGACATTTCGTCATCCTAGCCCTAGTTTTTAAAGTTCGATAAAGTAGTGAAAATAAATCGTACAGCGAGTTTCAAGTTTTTCAACTTTCATTGCAAAGAAGAAACTTCGGTCTTCAATATCATGGCACGTTCGGTTACGAAAAAATTTTTTTAACATTTCCAGAGGCATTTGAGAGCAACTTTTACAACTTTCGAAAGCAAAATACATCCTTGCTTCGCTACTTGGCGCACAATGTAGAAACATCTTTGAAAGAAACTGACAGAGGGCTGTTAGAACGAAGGCTTTACGCTTTAGAACGAGGTCAACTGGATCATACGACTTTCACGAAGTTGCAACTACTTAAAAAAAAGTAAAGACAACTTTTTTTCATCGAGTGCGCGAATTACTCTCAATAAAAAAAGAAAACACGTTTCGTAACTTGACAATACTTGACAGAATAATTAGTTTATCGTTTGATGCCTAATTAAGCAACGTTGCGTGTTCGAGCTTGAACAGCGTTTCGCCATTTTTTTTTCATCGAATTCAAAGAGAACCGCCGGCCTCTCCGAAGGAGCGAAACTTCTTTCGTCCCGGTTCGTCCCTCTTCTTCCGCCTCTGGCCGTGTTCTTGTTCCACTTTCTCGGTCGATGGTATCGTTAACCGCGGTATGTACCGCCCGCTGGTCGAGAGCCTCGACTGGCCAAAGCGATATTGAATTCTAGCGAGTTTCCAAAGGCAAAGAAACGCCCGAAAGGCTGGCCACTCGCTCGCGAAGTCAGCAACTTTGACGCAAGGCGAGGAGAAAGCTCTCCTCCTCCCCATCCCAGTTTCTGTCCTCCTGGATGTTGCGGGACCAAGCGGATAACGCGCAGCTCCTTGTATCTCGTGAAAAGGAAATGAATTTAGCCGATCTCGATCGAGCAATTGATGTATTGTAATAAAGACAATTTGCCAGAGACAGAGACGGATCTCTCTCTCCCTCTCTCTCTGTCTCTCTCTCGTATAACCTCGTTTGCCGATGCAATCTTCTTACAATCTGTCCCGCTCGTTCCTCCTCCTGTTTGCCTTTCGATCTATATTTGATAATTCATTTTCCTCTCCTCTGGTCAGCCATCTGAACAGCAGTGGTCGACCTCGGAGGATCAAAGACGCGGATCGTCTAATCAGGGCTAATGAAATTTTTCCAGAATTACACAAAGGAGTTAACGAGCCTGTTCGATGTCTCGAGATCACAGCGTCGATATAACCCACAATAATCCAGGAAGGAATTTCAGGCACGAAACGCCGAGTAGGCAATAACGAGCAAAACAATTCCGGGTATTTCTTTTCTTTTTTTCATTTATCAACTTCAGGCCTATACTTGGTCCATGTGCTACGTAATCTTACATGCTACAATACTTGCATGTGAAGAAAAAAGACGTTATATACGAAAGTAAGTGATAATGGAAAGTGTACAGAAGAAAAGTAGGTATAAAGGTATAAAAAAATCTAGCTTCTAGGATTTCTTCTTTCCCATTGCGTTTAAATTTCTATGTTATTGGTATAATTTTCTATTCTATGTCTGTGACTTTTAGCAGTTTGATTAGGGAGCTTCTGTTGGGAGTTTCTTAATTGAGTATGGTGGTGTTTGTTTTTTTTTAATTGACTGGTTATCCTATTTCGAGAGTAGTTAGGGCAGAATCCATACAAATTATGTGGTCCAGATCTTGCCACATCGTGTGGCCACAATTACAAGAGGCGTTCCGACATCATCCGGATATTTTTATCTTCTCCTCTCGGAGGAAAGGCTCCACATCTCGAGCGGCGATCGAACGAAAGTGACAATACCAAGTGACAAATGGCATCTTGTAGCGAAGTTTCAGCTTCCCGAGCGGCGGGGAGCTTTGATTTTATAGAATCACCAGCCCGGCACGTCGTTCGTCTTTCTTTCTTTCTTTTGTTCTCCGACCGCGTAGAAACTCGGAAGAAATAACTTTAATTCACCGCGGCAACTCGGAAATCTATTAAAGTAAGATCCGATCGTCTTTAAAGAACATTCGTGCTCGCGCGCGGTGCCAACCGATTCTTTCCCGTTCCTCGTTTCCCCTACCATCGACGTTTCTACGGAGCTTCCGTGAGCCTCGGTTTTTACGTTTTCTCGCGACGTCGAGCTTTATTGCGGGATCTCGCCCTCCCCCGACGAAACCAGATTGCGTCGAGTTTCGCGAAAAACGAAAACGCCGCACCGTCCTCTGTTTCACGGGAGACGTCGAATACACCAAGCGCGTCTACCAAGTTTTAGGACCGATTTCTTCCGAGAGTATGGGAAAACTAAATCGTGCAATCAAGGTTCTCTCCCTCCCTCTCTTTTTTTTGTAACTTTTTAATCTAGAATTTATAACGACAATGTTAGTGTACTTACATTGTGTTTTATAGGCTGTGGATGTTTATGATTTTATGGGAAATTTATTACGCAAGAATATCCAAAATGTCGTGAAGTAAAGCGCCTGTTGGAAACAGAATTTCATTTGGGTAACTTTCGATATTATCGATACATTGAAAATGATTTTATCTTCTTCAGGTGCAACGCTAATGCAACGAAAATTAGCGATTGGTTGATTTGGGTCACGTGATTGGTGAGGGGGCGTGGGAGTGGCGATGTCAGAACAGTTGCTTTTGGGCCTTTCAGTGAGACGAATCGTACTGGGGTACAAGTCATGCAGTTTTTTGAATAGATTTTACTTTATTTTATCTGAAAAAATATGAAACAACAAAGATCGTGTAACGATGAAATACGTGGTCTCAAAAGTTTTGTAACTTTTACAACTTTGACAGCAGTAAATTCGTTTTTTTCGAAGCAGATGCAATACTCGTTCTCGAGAATTGTAAAAATTCGCACGTGAAATTACTGAAAGAGTGTTTGGAAATTGTAGTCTTCCCTTTGCAACGATCTCGTAAAATTTATTGTACGATCTCTTTTCATCATATCATTGAACGTTGAATATCGGGATTAAACGACACAATTCAAGAAATTCTGACTTTTCGTCGTCCAACTTTAATGTTCCAAGTTTAATAAAATGGTGAAGAAGAAATCGTATAGCGAATTTTAAGAGATGTAAAGATTTCAATCTTCAAGACCACGAAGAAACTTGCTTGAATTTTGAAAATTTTCGCGAATAAAAGTACTTTTATCTTCGAGGAAAATAAACTCGTAGACAATTATCAAAGTAGAAGTTTCACTCAAGTTGTAAGAACAAGATGTAAAACTTGGCTCAGAGAAAGTAAAATGCAAGGAGTAGAAAGAAGACAAGAAATAACACAAGCCACAGTTCATATAATTAAATTTCCAATGATGCACTATCGTGAATCTACAAAATTTCTACGATGAGAAATCACCAAACTGGTCATTCCGGCTGAGTATTTCTAGTACCAAAATGAAACCAAGTGAATCGTCCTCGCGGATCATTTTTTACGAAGCAGTATCAATTCACAAGTTATCGGCAATTTTTCATTTTCATTGTTCTTGTAGCATAAATTTTCATTTCAATATAATAAGTACTACTCAAATAGTCGTCAGTGCTTTTTTTTTGATAGAGTACAGCGCTGTTTCTCGTACTCGTAACGATCAAGAGGTCTCGAGTTTTCGATCGTTACATCGACAACGAAATGACTATCAGAATGATATCCGTTGGCCCGTGGAAATTCCCAGTAGAAATCACGGCGTGAACGGTCGTCGGTATTCGGCTCGCGTGTCCGATGAAAAATTCGTGAAACGCATTTCGTATTTCCTGGACGATCCTGCTCTCTCCCGCCTCTCGGCTCAAGAAAATAATCCATGCTCGATAAAGGAGGCTCGGCGTAACGTTCTCTTCGATAAAAGAACCCGGGGATTTTCACCCATTCAACATCGATTGCCGAAAGAAAAGAAGAAAAAAATACGGGTCGAGTATTTTTGTTAAACTACATTTAATTTTTTCAAGTCAATGATTAACACTTTAGCATGTTCTGTATTTCCCTTGTAAGATTAATTCCGTGCGGTTTCTGCATATATTCATCGGTACGTTTAAACGATTCGCCAGCATATTCCTTTGGCTCTCGTCCCCTATCCCCTATGCATGGGCAGGAACTATAAAAGTTTAAAGTTTAATAAAAATTCATGCTCCGTGAAACCGGATCCTCCTTTCTCTCGTTTAAAAAATCGTCGGCCATGTTCATAAAAAGCATCTTTGCCGCTCTTTCGCTCGTCCCTGTACCTTCTCCTTCTTCTTCCTTGGTCCTTGTTTAACATGCTGGTCCGAGTATATCGAACCAGGACCCGAGTTTCTTTCTTAGTCCGTCTTTCTACTCTTTGCTCTTCCTTATCTCTCTCTCTCTCTTTCTCTTCGGTTTCTTCGTCGAGCTCAGTGTCCAGTGCTCTTTGTTCTCGATGTGCAAACGATTGGACCGAAAATCAATCTGGGGACGACTCGCGACGATTTAAATCTCTCGCGTGTACACACTGATCGCGAGAACGAGAGGATCGTCGCTTTCTGGTGTGTTCTTCCGGCACGAGTGGGGGAGGGAAGTTTCGGTTTGCACTGCGTATAATCGTAGTTCCGCGAGATGTGTTCGCTCTCGTTTGGCAGCGTTTGAACTTGAACAAACGTCGGATCACAAAGGAACGGAGTATGTTACACACAAAGAGAGAGAGAGAGAGAGAGAGAGAGAGAGAAGGGCAAGCTGCCGCGTAGGAGTTTCAGAGAGAAGTGTATTCGAGCAACTTGCATTCTCAAACGTGCACAAAGGGGGCACCTCTCTCTCTCTCTCTCAGCCCGTGACAAAGGTCAGAAGCAACGATCGGAATCTTGCGAAAATTAATTTAGCATCGTCGCGTAATTAGTTTACACCCACTTGTTTGTACCGGTTGCATTGAGAATCGTGGACGAGCCTCGAATAGCCTCTCTGCAAAAAGCAGCGGAGTTATATCAACTCGACGAAGCCGCGAATCAACTGAACATTACATCGTAAAGGTATTATTAGCGCAAGAATATCAAACATTCCCGGAGCTCTAAGTCGTGATTTAGTCTGTATTTCTCACATTCTTTTGACAATTCGAATAGGAAAAGAATATTTATATATCTGGATTAGGTTTCACTAACACTTGATGTATCACAGTTGTAGTGTCAGTGTGAGTCTAAATAGCCAAATAATAAAACTAACTCTTAACATTATTCGAAATATAAATTACGTATATAAACGCGTTTAGAACCATAAAGTCGCTGTTAGTACGCACGTGTCCGCAATGTTAAATAATTAAGAAATTTTTTTACCAATTTTTTTTTTTTTGCCTTTTTTCAAGGAACCATTGCAACCTAATAGTCTTTTCGAAAAATGGCAAAAAAGTTAACACTATGGACGTGCTAACAGCGACTTTATCGTTCTGGACGCGTGGATGTTTATATTACTTATATTTCGAATAATGTTAAAAGTTTTATCATTTGATTATTTAGACTCTACAACTATGACTGTCGCTGTTACATCAAATTTTCATCACTGAATACCCAACAAATCAAACTCGACCGTACGAGTGGTACAGCCACGTCGAGGTCTCCCTTTAAAAGGCGGATATCTTATTTACTACCACTCCTTTATCTCTCATCTCTTCCCTTGCTTCTATTCATCCCTGTCAAACACAAATTTCTGTTAACAGCACTCACAGCGCTCTTACGTCTCTGTACGTTTTCAATTTCTTCGCTTTCCTCAAATTTCAATTCCGACTTTTTTTCCCCAATCCGCGCGAGATCTAATTACCGACGTTTACACTCACGAGCGTAAGCTCTCCCGAAGGGAGGAAATTGAAGAAGACGCTCGCGCGTCCCGTTTCGAAAAATTCTGACGTTCCTGACCGGAAACGCGGCGGTATCGTGCTGTCCGGTGGCCAGCGTACGTGCAGTGGAAACGACTGGACTGGGTGCTCGTGACGCGGAGGGCCCTCCGAAGAAAGGACGAGGGAGAGCGAGACGCGAGTCTGGTAATTTCCTCCGCTGGGAGAAAAGAACGTTAATTGGCGTTCATCTGGAAAAGGTTTACCAACACCAGCGCGACTACCGACTCTCTCTCTCTCTCGGTAAGCGAAAGACTAGCCCGTGAATAGACGGGCCAGGCCAGAGGGGATGATCGTGCGAAATGGCTGGCAGGGGAGAAGCTAATTATCCTGCGGGAAAAATTCCACGGGGTACTGGAAGAGGGAGGGAACAGTGCGCAACGTGCACAACGTGCAACGAATGTTCTACATTTCTCCAGGCCGGGCAGCATCTCCATAACTCTCGAGCGGGATTGTTAATTGGATTTCTTTTTCTCCTCGCCACGCCACGTCGCGTCGTTTCGTTATAACGCACCTACTCCTCTTCGTCCTTTCTCGCTTAACCTTCCTCCATCTCCTCCCCCTTCCCTACTCATCTCGTCTTCTCTCTTGGCAATTGTTTTGCCCTATTTGTTCCCCCGCGCACCCATCCCCGCCCCCGTTTCCATCTTCTCTCGCGTCTTCTCATTTTTCATTGGTCCTCCATACAATCTTCCTTTTGATTCTCTTCTCGACCTATTTGTCCATCGCAGATGCTTCTCCTCTCTCTTTCCCTCTTATCTGGTAGATTCCACTTGATAGCGGTTTTCCTCGACCGTTTCCTTTTAACAGCTGCCCCCTTTCATCACCTTCTTTTTATTCATGCTCGCTCCACCCACAACTTCCGCCGCGCTTTTATTCTCAGTGTCTCTTTCTCTCTTTCTGGAACGCGCCATCGCTTCTCGTTATTCCTCCTTACTTCCGCAATGCCGCTGTAGCGGCCTAGGATTCCTCAACTATGAACAGTTTCGAACACTGACTAGCACAGACCGCAAGTGGCTGCGCGCCTAGCGTCGAGGTCCTGTCGATCTCCGACGTTAAGCAAAGCAGTGTGCGGAAGCCTGCTAGGATGGGTGTCGGGCCAACCTAGCGGGTAGTTAGTTACAATATAACAAGCGTCTGGGGTAAGGAGTCGTTGCCATCACTGAGATGAGTCTAGGCAGTGACTCCGAGACGAAACGCATCAACAACCAGCTTTCTCTCTCTTTCAACTACTTCAAATCCTTTCCATGCATCCCTTATATTTTCATTCCCCACACCCCGTTCGGCAATGCGCTGATCACTGGAAATTTTGTTTCTTTTTATCACTTTTCACTATTATACATTATGTTAAGAAAATAGCTTTCATTTTTTTGGAAATAATTTAATTTAAGCGATAAACTGACTTAGACGATGAGATGAAAACTATTTGTAACGTAAAAAATCCTGCTTTGTTTTCCAATGTAATCTTTACTATTCTAGGCATTCTTAGGTCGCCTTGATTAAATGTATTTAAATTTTCAAACAGTATACTCTCCCAACAGTAGATGTTCTAGAAATTGAAGCGTGTCTCTCCACAACATTTCAAGCGGATCTTGGAAGAATGTTCAAGATTATTATCTCGTTGCGTAACAAATTTAAAAGTATTTATACAAATTCTGAATGATCTTAAACTCTTGATTACTCAGTGTAGGTTATTCAGTTTTTGGACGTGATAATTTCTTTATTCGAGCATTCCAATCCTTCCTAATTTTATCATTTCGTTTTTGTCAAAAATTATATTCTAATAATAATTAATAGTTAATTGATCAATATCACTAATTTCATTAATAATGTCATTTACACAAGTTCAAAGTGGTCTTAAACTTTTAATTAATTCATTTTTTACACGTAACGATTTGTTCGTTCAAGCATTCCAATCCCTTCTAATCCTGTCATTTAATTTTTGCCAAAAATTATATTTTACATTAATTAATTGATATCACAGAGGCTACAAAAAGTGTTTGCGCGACATTAACACGATTTTCAGTTGTACTAAATTTCGCAACACTTGGCAATTGTTCTTCAAAGCGACCACCGTTCTTCTCAAGCAACTCGAATTTACGCCAAATCGGCCAATCAGCGCAAAGTTCTGGAATTCCTATAATCGTTATCCCGTACGTCGTAATCAGCAGCGAATCTCGAACCAAATCGAAATCGTCGCGGTTTCAAAGTGACTTACGCGACTTACTAACGATTCGCAAGGCTCGGGGACGATTCCTAGAGAAACGTAGCAAAGTTATCGGCCTTTTCCCTTCTGACTCTGCCTTCACTTCGATTCCCTCGTATCCGGCTGCGACTCAGGAAATGAGTGTCAAAGCAAAAATCGGGAGGGAATCGGAGACGGGACGACGAGACGCGTTCTCCTTGGAAAACGCGAACATCCCCGGAAATCATTCGCGTCGACGCGCGTCTCTCCGCTGGCTGCAGGCAGAAAATCGAAATCAGCGGAGAAGTAGCTCGTTAATGTCACGACGGACTTTATATCCGTCAGCGAAGATCGCGTAGCCAGTGATCGATACTTCGAAACTGCTTCAACCGCGATCCTAAGATCCCACCTGTTTCAATCGTCACTTCAGCCACGGGCTACGATTTTATTAATTTTATTAATTTTACAATTTTTTCTCTTCTCCCTTTTCGCGAATTTGTGGAAAATTTAAATTTTCGAAAAGGGCTAAAATTTATCCACATTTTCGAACGTTTACACAAATACTATGATGCTTCTTTCTTTTTTTTTTTAAATCTCGAGCTTCGACCAACGCTCGTCATTTTCAAAGAGAACCAAAAAGCATTAATTTTGTTTAATCTTCCGAACGCGAAGCGTTTGAAAATATAATTCCACCGTGAATGCCCGAAATCGTATTACGCGTACGATTCTCACGGCGTATCTTTTATTCAAGGAATAAATACATTTATTTGCCGGCCCGATATCGGATCAAAACGAATGAATAAAGGACCGAGGCAATTTATTACGGGCCGCGGAATCGTAGATTACCTTTCACGTCGCCGAATATTCCGAATCCTGTGGATAAATGATAACTTCGGGGACGATTTAATTCGACGTCGACGATGATGACGATCCGCTGAACGAATCATCGGCGATTCGCTGTCGAGCGTTCCCGATCGTTTTCGCAACACAATCCCGACGTAATTAACATTTCAACAGAACGCGTCGATGGGAATTTTTTAATTTACAAATGGACACGCGCGTTCCGCGTTATTGCTCGTGCTCGCCACGAGTGTGTTCGTGTTAATGATCGCTGAAATCATGGGGACAAAGAGTCGCGTGGTGTGGTTCGCGAGTGAACGAGGGAAAAAAAAAAGAAATAAGAGAAACAAACGAGTCACGCGATTGCAGTTTGATATTTACGATTTTAACGATCTAATTCGCGCAATAAAGCGCGACGCGATATCGCGATAGCGTTTTTTTCTCTTTTTTCTCGTTTTTTGTTTAAACGCGATCTTTTTTCAGCTGTGCGCGGCGCCGCTCGTTCGTGAAATTCCCGGCAGAACCGGACGAGCAAATAAATATTGTTCCTTTGTTCGGCGTATCGCCGGGCATTAATCGGTCGATTTTGATCTCCGTGGACACGGCCGATGGAAACGGATAGTCGTTAATAAACCTCGAACCAGGCCACCGGTAAAATAATATCGTTTTTAATGGAATTGTTCCGTGCAATACGCCCGTTGGACAATCGCGGAGATTTCAACAGCGAGAGATAATCTCTGGCCGAGTTTTTTTTTCGCTGCATCGCCGCGTAATTGGCTCGACCAGTGGAATCAGATCGTGCCTGGTCAGACGGTGCACATCGTGCGTGAACGTACGAATATTTTGATTAAAGAAAATAAATAAATAAAAAGACAATCGATTTGACTAAACAGTCGAATTTTTGAATCGAAGTGAAAGTGAAAAATTTTGCGAATTTTTGAAACTAAAAAAGAAAAATATCAATTGCGGTTCGTAAAAGAGTGATTACTATACTATTATAGTATTACGTCGTGAATAAAATGGAAAGATGACGAACGATAATAAGGGATAATTCTCCGTATGAGTTTTACAGAATTATAGACACGTTACGTCTAATATTATAAAACTGACAGATTTTGGTAGTTCTAGTGTCAAATTTTCCATGAACACAAAATAGAAAAAAAACTGCACGACTTTTACTCCAGTACGATATGCAAACATTTGAATCGATACAAAACAAATTATAGGCGCCAGACAACGCCACTCTTACTCGAGGTCTACCCCACGCCCTCTCGCGAATCACGTGACCCAAATCAACCAATCGCTAATTTTCGTTGCATCAGCGTTGCACCTGAAGAGGCCCGATTTCCTGGGTTACCTCAGAAAAATCATTTTCAGTGATAATAGAAGAGTGTTCGCTCAGACTGATTGAATGAGATTGTATCGGATCGGACGTACACACACGTCTGTCTCGTGTGCACAAACACGGAATATCGGAGATCGAAGGAAGCAAGTTAATAACAGATTTGACTAAGTTATTAGCCGTGGACGTGGGTGAGTAGAATAAGAGCATTCTACGTTAGACCGTTAGTGGAACGAGATCGTATCAGATCAAAAGTAGATACACGTCGGTCTCGTGTGCACGGACACACGGAATATCGGAGATTGGAAGAAGCAAGTTAATAGTTGATTTGACTAAGTTATCGACCGTGGATTCGGGCGAGTAGAATAAGAGCATGTTTGGTTAAACCGCCAGTGGAACGAGATCGTATCGGCACGGACGTGAAGTATTACAGAGTATTCCGTGGAGATTCAAGGGGTAGGAGGAGCGTTACGGTCGATTTGAGAGAACTGTTGGCAACAGGCCTGAGCAAGTAGAATCGTGTTTGCTCGGACAAGTAAAATCATCGAGTTACGCGCAGAAGTCAGAGAGCCGATCGGTTCTTCTCTGAAATTTCACAAGTTCTTGCCGAGTTAGACTTCCCTGCCAGCGAAACTTTACAATAGTAAATTCTCGGTAATAGTTCTCGCGGTCCTTTCGAACTCTGTTTGTTCCTCATTGTTTGACGAATTAGTTAGCTTTGGGTATCAGATATATTTCAAGTCAGCAACGATACCCTGAGGTTAAGGAACAAATGTTTCTTAATCTGTCTGTTATGTCATCTTAATCTTAATCAGTCTACTTGCTGACTAACAACGAACTTATTGTCAGTACGAAGAAGTTGTATTATCGTATATTGACTCGTCTTCCTTTTCGTATTGACAAGAAGTTGTAACATTTACTACGCTCTTTCAAAGCCATTGTGTCGGGAGCATTTACTTTACATTGTCACCTCGGTCGTTTACTCGAGAGTTCAAAGTAAATTCCCGATCGACGCTCAGGGTAATAAAATACCGGCCCGTTATTCAAATGTGATTGACTCTCGCGTATAAAATAGCGGACAAAAAGCTAGTCATTGCGTTAAAAACATTAATCCGTGAATTAAACAGTAGTTAGTAAGGATTCAGTTCATTTCTCACAGTGGATGGTCTCTCGAGAGGAACAGAAATGATCAGAGGTGCACGATCGACACCAGTCGCGAGTGACCTTGACACTATCATCTACGACACGTTCAGAATCTATCCAACGAGTGCGTAAATCGATCAAAATTCCCCCTGGAGCTCGTGTATAAATTTCCAATTCGTTTCATCTTCACGTGCTCCACCTTGACTCTCTATTGATACTCGTGCAAACGCAGTTTTCCCCGAGCCAGGTGAGAGCGATAAATCGCACTTCGAGGCATTCCCTCTCTTCTGTCATAACAATTCTTCAATCAACTTTCGGCGATTCTCTTCGCGCGTAAATCGCTCCGGCGGCGAGAAACGTTGAAAGCTCGACGCGTGTCCCGGCGATTCGTCTGCCAGATAAAACGCGTGCCAACTCGCGGGGAATGCTGGTACGTGGCGCGACACGCCATTGTCCGACACGGCTGCCTGCAGTTCTCATCTTGATATGTCCGCTTTGTCGCGTGCGCTTCGCGGAAACGCGCGGACGAAACGTTTTTTCCCCCGATCGTGCTTCTTTCGATATTTACGAGGATTTGAAGAATGGTTGATGAAAGATGAGAAGGATGCATGGGAAGGATTTGAGGTAGTGAAAGAGAGAAAGTGAAGGTTGCGTTTTGAAGGATGCGTTTCGTCTCGGAGTCACTGCCTAGACTCATCAGTGGGGCTAATGGCAGCGCGACTTCTTATCCCAGACGCTTGTTGGCCTGATCACCCATCCTAGCGGGGTTCCGCACACTGTTTTGCTTAACGTCGGCAGGACCTCGACTTGCGGCTTGTGCTAATCAGTGTTCGAAACTCGTAGTTGAGGAATCCTAGGCCGCTACATTTAGATGAAAAATCGTGCTTGTATTATAAGCTCTCCCCCCTCCCCCTGTGTCATTCCGTTCTAAACAATGAATCAGAGTGATGAGAAACGAAGTACCAGTGACGCGTTTTCATTTATAGTTAGCAGACTAGACCACGGCCTGGCAGGGGTTAAAGTGTCAAGTCTCAGGAATTGGAGAGTTTCGAAAAATCAGCGGATTTCTGGAAAGCGCGAAATATCGAGGTCGATAGAGAAACATTGCGTTCCTTGTTGCAGAATAACGCTGATTGTCCGTGAATTTTCGAACGTGGTAACGTCCCGCGAATAAACAGAAACCGTGGATCGATCGCGTTTTACCGCTCTCTCTCTTTGTGTTTTTCCTTCGATCCTTTTACCCGATCGAATGGAAAAAATTCCTCCGCTCCGCGAGGAACGAGGTGTCGAGCTTTGACGAGTTAATTTTCATTACGTCTTTGTTTTTCTTTCATTCCACTCGGCGAACTCTGTCGCCAGCGTTAAGGCAAACGTCGAGTTCCAGTATACATCGCGAACGATATGATTCGTAAATCCGATTCGATGATCGAGGAGGCGAAGAATTCGGAGAAAGTTAAAGGATACTCACCTATCACCGTTAAATTGACTTTGGAGTTTCGCGTCTGGCCGATCTGGAAGTCGACGCGACACCTGTAGATGCCGGCGTCCTCTTCCCTTATGTGGTCGACGCCGAGTTCGGCCGGTTTCTTGTCCGGCATGAAGTACGCCCGATTCGAGAAGACCGTGTCGTCCGACCATCGTTCGGCGATACCGAAATCCCGATCCCTCGCATCAACGCTGCAACGATACAAAAATGTTTCGAATGTTTCGCGTTCTGACACTCCGATTACGTTAGAACTGCCGACGACTAGGCTAGAGCCTGAAAATTCCATTGGAGATGTTAAAGTAAAAGAAACGGAAAATCTGTGGAATACAATACTTTGGAGTACACAAGTACATTTTTATTTGCGTACTTTACGTAGTCTCCGAAAATTTGTTTTATATTTGTAAAATATACGTTTCTATATAAATGTACGTCTAACAAAAATATTCAAATGGCTGCTCTAGTATTGACTATTTTGGTAGTTCTAGCGTTAAATCTGTTATCGCCAGCCGAATATTTCGCCTGCTGGTTTTTTCGTGCCTTACGAAGCAACAGTTAAAGTTATCCACGTAATTTGTATCGAAGTATAAATATGTTGAAATATGTTGTATAGAAGAAGAACGACTTGGGATTTCCTGTGATTGTTCAGGATTTTTAACTATTTTTGGTTATTTAAATATTTCAATATTTAGCTGCTTGTTTAGTTATTTTAATATTTAGCTATTTTTGGTTTTTCTTCATACTCTTCGATAAAGAGTATACAAACAAACATACAGTCCATTTACAGTTATTTACACCACTGTAATAACTAGTACTTCACCAACGCCTCAACAAAATCTTCGAGTCAGTTCTTCAATTTATTCTCCAATATCTATTTTTCCGAAGTGAAAAAAACCAGCAGACGAAAATAAAGATCGAGATTTTCTAACTAAGGAATTTTTCCAAATATAAAACTTTGTGGAAATTTTCTAAATTTGGAAATTTAGACGTGATTTCCTTGTCTATATGTAATATCCCTGGAACAATCGACAAACGCCGGGAAATCCTTAAAATACAAGAAATTTCTGGCCTAACTTTCTGTTTCCAGGACACTGCGTACCGAGTGTGTATTAGACGAGAGCATGCAAAGTTTCGGATGGATCCCGTGTCAGTCAGTCAGTCAGAAACATTTGCGCACATCGGAATAATATACGTCGTGATGTCTGAATGCCTCACGTGAAACGTTGCATTCAGACATCACGATTTTGGAACAAAATACAGCGAAGAGCGTAACTCTTCGTGATGACAGAAATTGTTGATAATTTAAGCTGATATATAACTCTGTAAAGTCTTGTTTCGAAAGCTCTATTTTTCTCAAAAATGATCCAACATCATTACAGTTTCGTTCTCGAAAATTGTAAAAATCCAAACACGCTCGTAAAAAAAGTTAAACAAATTTTTCCGAGACTAACAATAAATCTCGACCGCGATCTTAAAAACTGGGAAAAAAAATTGATCTCTCCTTTACACGACGACTCCTCAAACTTTGCTCTCCGATTTTTTGTTCGTTACGTTACTGAACTATGAAGATTAGGATTGGATGACGAGACGTTAGGATTTCTTGAATTTTAACCCTGATATTCAAAGTTCCAATAAATTGACAAGAATTTACATTCTACAAATTCATTACACATTCAGTTACGGAGAACATTTTCCAATGTCGTTACACACCGCGACAATTCATAGCATTCTCGAGAAGAATAGCATTGCCTTCACTTTCTCATCCGCCACGTAGTCTAAAAGCACTTTAAAATAAAACGAACGATCCATTTTGAAAGTTCCACGTTTTAAAATTTATTATCATTCAATTTCTCTTTACAAAATTATAACAGTTTCGATATCCAGTGAATGTTAATACGAGTCGTTATATTCTCACGCAATCCCGCTTCGTCGAAGGTAAAATTTCGAACGATCGATCAGACGTTCGATCATCATCGTACGTCTATCGATACGGAACGTAATTTAAAACCTGTTCTTCAATGGCTCGTTTATTCGAGCGAAACGCGGGTCACTAGATTTTCCAGCAGAAGTTTGCCGAGCGCTCGAGACGAGTGTAGGAAACGAAATTTTATCATAATTATTTTAATTAACGCCGCGAACGACGTTCTCACGAGCGGATAGACGTATTCCCTCGGCGGTACGCTGAATAAATTAAACTGGCGTAAGGGTTGGGAGGTGTGGGATGGGGGTTGAAGCTCGAATGAATCAGACGGTTTTAAATGCAAACGTCAGGCGTGCCACCGTTTCAAGATTCCCGCCTAGTTTTGACGTTAGTACGACGAGCTGTTTCGCGCAAAAGATGGAGTTTCGTTTTGAAAAGCGATAAAAAACGAATTTATGAATGTTATCACAACGCCAACGCGCTTCTTTCTTTTTTTAAACATTATGCGCATTGAATTTAATTATGTCTATGTCTGTATCTGTGTCTGTGTCTATTTATTCTTCGCGTGAAGATTGACCTACGAAAATTGTAGAATCAATGTACATCGATGAATTCTACACCTTTAATTTGGTGGAGGTCCACCGCAAAATTGACCTTGATTGAATTTATTTTTTTTTCTGCATTGTACGAAGGTAAAACTTCTCCATGGCATCATGGGTCGCAATCTAATAGTTTCTTTTGAAAAATGGCAAGCAAGTTTAATTGTTTAACGCATCGCGGATGCGATTTTGTGGTTCTGGAGTATGGCGTGAGTATCATTCGATATTTACAAAAGGATATTTTTCATTCTACTATTAAATGCAGATCAAACACTATAGAATTACAAGTGTGTCGATATATTTTTTGCTCTCTTGTTATTATTGTATAACTCATCATTAGAAATTATTATTGTGAATTACTTTCGTATGTGGTATGAACTATTTATGAAAGCAGATTTTGCTGGTATATCATTTGCTCAAAGAAACCAGGTGGACACTAATAGAAATAAGATTTCAAGAGTTGATAGAAACGAGAATCACGTGGGAAAACTGGATTGCAAAAGGCGAGAGGAAAGAAAGAAGGATGCCTAAATTTTGTACGAACGTCTCGTCGAAGAACGATGATCAGCGCGACTTGTAGAAATTCGCCATTGTCGACGCGAGAGGATTTATCGACGCCAGCTCGTAACTCGTAAGATTTTAGTGGCACGCTGTTAAGCAAGTGACAACTTTGACTCTAAATCGTAGGAGAGACTGCAGTTGACCGTGGCTGGTCGCTCGACACGGAATAAATTTTCCGTGGAGACCGGCGTAGCAACTTGCCCTCGCCCGATATCGGCCACACTAATCTTTCGTCCCGTCGACGTTCACTGGTTTGCCAGGCTGTCCTGTTCAGATAGAGAACCGACTCACGGCTGTTTGCTCGTGCACACACACACACACACACACATACACACACACACGCACATGGACGAGCATGTCGCGCGATACAAATTGATTTGCTTCTTACCTGTAAACCGATGTACCGAGGTCCTCGCGGTACCATAGCACCAGGTGCACCGAATCCCCTTCGTGGGTGGTTGATATGTCGCAGGGAAGGTACGTGGGATCCCCGACCAGCGCCACGATGTGCGATATCGGGACTGGAACAAAGAGGGACATCAGCGTTTTGGGAAATTTATCGAATTTATTATTTGTATTATTTATATATATATATATATATATATATATATACACTTATAAATATTATATTATATCACAATTATTATTATTATATCATTAAATGTACAAATGTACATTATTAAATAATATAACATAATTATATTATTAAATATTATATTATGTTACATTATGTAAATTAAATTAAATCATATAACGTAATATTAGCAAGTTACACAAATATTTATCTATATTGTTATTTATATTATTTATTTGCGAGTAATCTATGATCAATATGATCGAATATCATAGTTTCATAGTTAACTGCAAAGTATTTAAGTTTCATAGTTAATTGCTGTCAAAGATAACTGCAGAGTTTAATTATGGAAAGAAAATTTCGTTTGGCGGAAGTTCAGATTCTGCAGCAATCTGCAGTTGAAGTGACACGGTGGAGCCTCGATAAATTAATCGAAAGATATGTGCTTGGATAAGAGAATTTTCGAACGAATTTAAGTTTCATATTAACGAAATCGTATTAACGAAGTTTCCTTTTCTAAAATAAGCCGGAGATCGCAGAACGAATTCGTTGTATAAAATGAAGTTAGTTACATTTTAAGATATTTAAGATAGTTTATTCTATTAGAGAAAGATGCAACTATTCAACTGTGTCCTGGCCAATGCAACATTTCGAAAAGTATTAGACATCTCATACATTCCTGAAGAATGAGGAAGTTTAAGCGAAATCTGGACGAAAAGATAGATACAGGTTGCTTTCTCAACGCTTTGAAGCAAGATCGTTTTTGCAATAATTATAAAAAGTGTCTCAGACGAACGAGGCGGAGTGTGAACTTCCGCGTGTTGATGTATGCCAATGAGACAGTATCGCGAGGAGCGTGCTGAGAGGCTGAGAAGTTTCCTGATGAAAACATGTCAGTCACGTTGTCCAGAATGGTGATTTATATTTCGCGAGTCTCTCGACTCGGATCAAGGAACGAACTTAAGATTTATGGGCCGTCTTCTTCGAGAGCAGCGACTGCCGCCGCTGTCCCCGTAATGCGCACCTGCATGTTTATGCGGCTGAGTGCCGGCGCGTCACATGCAAAATTCAGAGAACCGGTCGAGAAAGTACCGCCTTAGGGGGCGGCCAGAGGAAATAATCGCGATTTATGTCCGTTTGTTTCGAGAGTTAAATTGTAGCAACGCGTCTATAGTTTAACACTAAACGTACCAGCACTTTATATCATGCATACACCTCTTTCTACTATAACCGGTCAAACGATCGGTCGTCGAATAAATGTCCTTTCAAGAAAATAGCGCAGCTAGTTGCCAATTTAATATAAAAAACAGCGCACAGATGAGATAAGAAAAGAAATTATGTATTCTCATTTCCTTCATACGAGAAGTCAAATTGAATTTTCGAACGAAAGGAATTGAAATGAAATTTTCAAACCGATCGTTTGGTACGTTTGGTGTTAAATCGAGGAAAGTGTTGAAACTTTAACGAGATCTCGCGAATTTTCAATTCGCTCTTTTGTCCTCTTTTTCGAGAAAAGTTTTTGAGGAAATTTTATTTCGAGGCCTTGTTTCGATCTGAACGCAACCGTTCGCGCGTGCGTATGAACTCTCCAATATTCCATTCGTACGGTTTCTCCTTCGTTTGCCCGTAACTTCTACTCTGTTATTTCGTACCATTTTTCTGTTATTTTTCTGTCATTTCTCTGCAGACGCGGAAAGGATCGATATTACAGGCTGACCGGACGAAGGATTTTTTCACCCCTCGCTCCAGAGTTTCGCGAGAACGTTCGTTTCTTCGGCGATCCGTTACGCGACCATTAATCTCTCGGAAATTCCATCGCGTCGTTCGGCCAGGAAATTCCGAGAGAGTCGAGGAGAGTCTACGACTTCTCCCGAGCTGAGGTGAAAGACAGACGCGTCTCTCGTCAGCGAGGTAATAACGTGCGCTCCCTCGTTTTTCCGTGCGTCGCCGTGCGCATGAAAATGCTTCTACTTAACCAGTCGTTTCGAGAATAACAGGAACAAAAAAGAAAAGGAAAAGGAAAAGGAACACGCGAAATAAAACGAAACTGAGACACTCGTTCTCCGTTGTCGTAGTCGTCGTCGTCGTCGGGGGAAACGAGTCTCGAGTCGTCCTCCAGTGACCCAGATGCGGCCAGATCCTCCGGTGTTAAAGACGAGCGTACAGAAACGGAAATTATAATAATTTCTAAAACTACGCGTATCCTCCGGGTATTTACGCGAGTGCGCGCGAATCGATTCGAGTCGTGTTTTCGAAACGAATGGACATTGTGTCGCGCAGCGGTAGTGGGACACGCGCGAAAACAAAGGTTAACTGTTGGCTGGCGCTGAACGCGTAGTTATTTATCGCGTGAATGGTTTTAATCGCGCGGACGCTGCGCCAGTTCGCAGCCAATTTTCTGATTAACTGGGACGAGCCTGTTAAGAACACCGAAGGGGGATGAAGTTAGTTTACACCAGACACGCGATTGGCGATTGTCCCGGAGGCTATTTCGTAGGCCATCGGAAACTTTTTGCTCCCCGCTGTTTTAGTTTTCTTTTTTCTTCTTTTCTTGTCTCTTCTCCCCTTTTGGAAAATTTAGATTAAATACGCGGAGCAGAGCGAATCTCGACGGGTGTACGATTGTACTTATTAACGCTTTCGCTATGACGGTTCCATTGTTTCTCACGGGCGAAGCAATTCGTTAACGTCAAGGAAACAAATTTCATATCGAGTCTCAACAACTGCAGGAGATAAACTCGTCGAAGCGACTTTTTATTCAACTTACTTTTCTTCTATCTATAATTGAAACAGAAGCGAAAATAATTTATTATTTTCTTCTTATATGATTATATTTTCTTGTAGATTTTGTTCCTTCTCTAAAATGTTCACAAAAATAGCGAAGAAATGGAGATTATTCAGAGCAGTCAGAATGTACGATTAAACAAAAATTTATCAACAAGTTGTAATTGCAACCATTTCAACCTAATAGTCTTTTTGAAAAATGGTAAAGAAGTTTTTTAATCATTTAATACTGCGGACGTCCTAACAGCGACTTTATGGTTCTGAACGCGTGGATGTCTATATTTCGAATAGTATTAACAGTTAGTTTCATCATTTGATTATTTAGATTAACTCTGGCGTTACAACTGTGATAAATCAAATGTTAGTGAAACCTAATACGAAAATTATGTAATATAAACATCCACGTGTTCAGAATCGTAAAGTCGCTGTTAGCACGTACGCGTTCGCAGCATTAAATGATTAAGAAAGTTTATTGCCATTTTTCAAGAGAAAATGTTAGGTTCCTTGCAAAAGTTTGACCTCTGTGATGAGTAGAATGCAATGCAAAAAAAATTTGACCTTGAAATTCAAGCTCAAGGTCAATTTTGTGATAGGTTCTTTCCATCGAAGGTGTAGAATTCATCTGTGACAGTCACGGACAAACTTTTCTTTCCATTCTGTACATTGCGCATCGCGACTAAATGCTGTGGCACTATTATAGACAAAAAGCACGATCAAAGCAATTTTTCTAGCAATTAAAAACGCATCTCCCTCGCAGCGAGAGGGCTAACTTAGAAAATTTCGATTAAACGCGAAGCGAAGCAAAATTTGGGAGCAGCCAAATTCCACTTGTTTCAACTTGTATCACGTAGCAGCGCCTGTATTTTATTAACAGCTTGCGAATCTAACAACTAGCAACGTTCACAATCCCCGTTTATTATTCGCGATCAACGTTATGACATTACCCGACGATTTCGCGCTCTTCCGCGAAACGGATCCCATCGCATCGGTGTATAATGGTATCGCTTTACTCAGAGATCCGAGCATTCGTTATCCGAGTCTTTTATTTCCCCTGGTCAGGTTCCTTGACAAGGAGGAGCCTTTGCGTCCGCTCCTGTATCCAGCGAAACCAAAAGGGTGCGCGACTTTCAGTTCACGGGGGCTTTGGAGAAACGTAATACGCTTAACGCGCATCTGCACCGACCGTCGAAGATTTTCGGCGCAACGTTCTGTTTCCGTGCTCGCTTTCTTTTTCTCTCACAATCGCCGCGACCACTGATAATGAGCGCGCGTGGAACACGCGACGGTAACACGCGAGCCACGCGAGTCGTCTGCAGAGCGGCGGGCGGGCGTGTTCGAGCGGCGAAATGAAGTGGCGGAGGGGCAACGCTTCTGTTAGCGAGCGTAAGATACCTGGGATTAAGTGGCATAGGCCGGCATTTAGTCAGCAGATTCGATCGCGGTCTCGTAACTTCTCGTATCAAGTAACGCGCGACTCGGTAATTAGTCGGCCGACGTCTTAATGCGTGTAATATCGAGAATTAAGCGCGGGGCGCGGGGGCCGAGTAATTAACAGGTGTGCGCAGAGGTTTCTGGCGTGGATTAAGCGGTACGTGTCAATAATTAGCGGCGCGGTACGCTACACGCCTCGCCTACGGAGATTAAGTAGAGCTGATCCATATCTGGCGATCCGGCGCGTGGATTTTCATGCTCGAACGGGGGCAGACTGTTGTTGGCGGCACGGTGCGTTGATTTTCTTGCTCGGGAGTAGAGTACTGTGGCTTTCGGTCAGACACTGGTGACTTGAGTCTGGTTCGTGTTTGTTGAGTCGTAAGTATTCTATCTACGAATGTTTGCACTTTTTTGGATTAAATGGAGGTCATTAGCAAAAATCATTGACAATTGAAACTGATGTGATTTTCGTAACAAAGGAGCACGTGGCGATCAACTTAGTTTCGCGATTTTCTTCTCAGTCTAATAATGATGGATCGATAGTTACGAACAAAATTTTTTAATGTTTTTATACACGTTCGAACTTTTACGATACCGGAGAAGAAAGTATCCTCACATTTCCACCCGCTACACGATGTAAAGTCATTTTGAAAAATTCACGAGTGTCAGAGTAGAAGCTTCGCGCTTTAAAATGAGATGGAGATGGATCGTTATACGATCATTTTTCACGAAATTTTATGTACATTAAATTATCGGCAATTTTTCATTTGTCATTCCTTCTCATCAAGGACAACTTACGTTGTCGAATCATCTCTTTTTAATAACGCGCTTAGAACAATTTAATGCATCGATTAATTTAATTCGCATCGTCGTGTGTATCAATTTATCGCGTGAAATTAAGATTAAGCAGAAGTTTCGAACGTATCGTTATCGTCAACGACTGAACGATACCGTCGAGTAGCTGAATTATTTCGGAGCAACGTAATCCACTCTGACAGAAAATTGCAAATTCTGATTCACGTAATCTCTCCTGTACTCTCCCCGCGAGACCCAATCAAGTAATCGAACATTCATGAATTTCGCCTTGCCTGTACCACAGAGGGAATCCCTCAGCAGAAAATTAGGCCGTTCAACCCCATCGAATATTCTATTCTTCGAATCCACCGTCCGCGAGGAAATTCGAAACATTCGCCACCGTGGAAATCGACGAGCGTTTCGAGTCAACCAGTTCTCCCTTTTCGATTTTCCTCGTCTCTTTCTCTTCTCTCTCTTTTTATTCAACTTTAAGATGTGTTTAACCCTTTCATTACGAGCAAATATGTACTGCATCCACGCGACGATCTCTGAAATACTACTTATTTTTACTTTCATAAGTGAATGTCATACCGATCTTTCCTTGCGTCGAGTATTCCATTGCGAATTACTGATAAATCTCGATACACTGATCAGGATTTCAAGCTACTAGAAGAGGTTATCATTAGCGACGTAATAAATAGTAAACATCTTTATTTGCATTTATTATAAGTTATTATAAGTAATTATATCTTATTAAATTTATAGAAAATTTATAATAAAACTTACATTTTCGAGGTTATGTTCTTTACACACCTGAACGTATTTTTTTACCAACTACACGATACAATAAAAAAAAAGTTATGTGAAAAAAAACATTAATCACCTTGAAAAGTTTTTGAAAAAAATATCCTTACCAGTTATTAGCCTTTCAATATTAGGTAGAATAATATTTTTTGCATCATTACAATTCGAAACGATATTTAGGTAGTCTCGCTTAAATGCACCACCCTGTATACGACATCCATTGATTATTAGAATAATTATTAAAAATTAGAATTAAATTATTTTAAATATTTTATTAAATATTAAAAATGCATGATACATTTTAGCCATCGAGCTAAACTTTTTCTACTTTTTCTATTCGACAGTGATAATATTTATACGATAAGAAATTATTGTGATAAAAAGTCTTTTTTAATCTATCGCAATTTGGAGGAGATCTGCTACAGGTATAACTGTTAATCTCTTAAAAATTTAGGTTAGAAGTTTTAGGTTAGGTTAGGTTAAGTTAAGTTTATTTAAAAAAAGAAACGTTCTAGGTCCTTGCCAATACGAGGAAATTCAAAGGAGATTCTGTTTCAAAAGTAACGGCGTCAGAAAGTAATTCGATGAATGTGTATACTTTTGGCGTGCTTTTAGAGTCCCTTTTAATGGCGGCGCTCCGGTGGAGCGGACCGTCGTAGCAAAAGGGTTGAAGAATATCGACAAGGTAATTGCGACTCGGTCGCATTGCTAGAGCGTCGTCTGTCATCCTCGCGAACTTTGTCGGACTTCAAAACAGCAAAATGAAAGGAATTGTACAAGAACGGGCAGAAACAGGAGAAAACGACGAATCCTCGTTTTGAATTCGTCTCTTCTGTCATCCGGTGAAATATGATTACGCTCGGTCGGTCGCTTTATTGATATTCGAGCGTGTTCCGCGGGATTCCAACGTGTGACACTCGACACGAATCACCCATTCGACCAATCGGCCCCGCTGCTTTTTCGTTTCGTGATTCCACTGCTTCTTTTTTCTCATCGTTTCAAGTCGTTTCTCGACTTGCAGCGGTGCGTGCACTTTTTGACCGATCGGAACAGTGGCGACGTCGATAAAGAAGAAAATGGCGGCGAATGTATTTGAATTTCAATTTAAAGTCAGTCGAGAAAAGTAAGCGCTCGAGGAAACGTAACATAAAATTAAATAAATGAGTAAATATTTGTTGTGTTTTCATATTAATTCTTGTAATATTATTAACCCTTTAGCATACGGCAGAAATTCAATCGAGATCTACATTGAGAATGAAATTTTTTGTCAGCGTACATTTGTCGAAGAGTATATTGAAATGATGAATTGCGCTACATTAAACTAATATTATTTTTTTATTTGTACTCTGTACTGAATTGTTAGTGCACCTACTAAAAATTTAACAGTAACTTTAACCTTTATTTCATAATAAATATACCTAATAATCTAGTAAAATGTGGTACAATTCGAAACATGAGTCAGTACATAATCCTACGTCACATTTTTTGCATCCGTAATGCGTAGCCAAAAGGTTAGTAATATTTTCACGATACAAACGAAAGGCAGTTCGCTTAGATACTGAAATTTGTGACGAGGATACGTGTTTAGAAATATAGACGTTGCTCGAAATATAGTTTTATGGGCTCGTTATTTGGCTCTGTACTTGGAAAATCAGTATTCGAACGATCGACGTTCTATTACAATACAATACACGAGACGTTAAAGAACGTGGCGCGAGAAGGAAACCGTGCGAAAGAATAGAGGTTTGCTCGCTTTCGAGATATTTCCGCAGCGATTTCCGACGTTGTACGAGTATTAATATTCCCGTGGTAGCGCGCCGCAACGGCGAAGTCCGTTCCCGAAGCTGGGAAATAATCTCATTAAACTATCCGGGAGAATATTAGGTAATCTTTCCACGATCGTCAAACGATTCAGCCGTACGAATCGTGGCCACGAGCGAGAAACTCTTCGCGCAAAATAATTCCGTAATTTCTAACAGGAGTGCTCGTTCCGCGCGTATTTTCCTATTTGCTCGTTCCTCCTTTCACGTTCGTGGATTTTTCCCCCTTCTTTTCGAACTACGTGGATTAATTATAACAACGGAAGAGATACGTACGTTGGTTAATGTACGTTTCGCGGATAATAAAAAGGGGAGTGTGGATTGTAAAATATGTTTGAAAATTGTATTAATAGCATTTGGATGGTTTGTTGTTTAATGTGAATAATAAAGTCACGCTTCTTTTCAGGTATCACAATCGGTGCCACGCTCGAGGGACATCGCAGTTTTAGTAACAATGAAGGTCAGTGGAATTCCTTTGTGATAAATTCTTCTCTGTTTCGTTTTGACAGAAATTCACGACTGTGTTTCTCTATCCTCGAGTGTATCGTTATCGGAGATATTTGCAACCTATGTCATACGCGTGCGTTTAAACAATTAGTCTGACTCGTCTCAGCTCTGCCAAGAAGCTGACCTGAGACGAGGCAATTTCACGGTTGATTAAATCCCTAACGCATCGGGTTGTCCAATAAGTTTTGCGCAGCGACGAGTTTTATGAGTTCGGAGTGATGAACGATCAGATTCCTCAAAGTTTAATCCGGGGAAGATTATTTCTTCGTAACAAAAAAGCATCTTAACAGGTGATAAGGTGCGTAATATACGTGCATAAATTGCAAGATATTTGGCAACTGCTGAGATATCATACTTTCACTTCAATTATTATAACTGAGAATCTCACAACAAGATTGAGAGTGCACCTCAATTGTCGGCAGTTTTCTAATTCTGTAATACACGTCAGAGATGTAAGGAGAAACTTTTACATCGTTTGACGGAGATTCGATGAGACACGATCAATTTATTGCGAATTTCGAACCTGCACCCATTATTCTACAAATTTACATTTTTCTCCAATGTGCTCGACGTTGGTTAAAATGGCGGTGCACAGCTTTAGCTGACGAGGTATCCAACCGACGATCGTCCAAGTGTTCTCGAGGTGTGACGTCCTCGAAGCTCGTTCATTTGGCGGCGGCCTACCGTACAGACGGAGGAAAAGCTGGCCTGACGTTTCACGGCGCGTATCAACGAGTCGCGTGCAGTATGGCCGCCACGGCGTCATGCTGTTTGTCATATCGTGGGAAACGTGTACATAAACGGTTGTCGCGGTGGCAGCCAGAAGCGCGGCCACTGGTCGCTCGAATCGATAACATCAGCCCGAGAGAGAGAGAGAGAGAAACGCCTCCGCTTAGCTGTGATTTTATCGTGTCAGAGACGCGAGTTGCGCTCGAGTGATTAACGCACCGCGCGGAGATCGCCGTGTTCCACTATCACCGACTCATCGGATGATTCCGATCTCGGATGGAGAGCTGCTATTGGGTCGTAAATCGAGATGGTTGTTGAGATGGCTTAAGATCACCCAGAAATTATAGAATTTATCATTTGAGAGCTTATTACTCAATTATGGAATCCGTGGATTTTACGAAAAGACTCGACTAGTTTGTGATGTTACGGAATTGTTGTTTGAGAGAGAGAGTGTTTCTGAATTTTCGAAATACGCGGGAGATTCGCACCGATATTTAAAGAACAGAAGTCTGAGTAAATAAATCGATGATAAAGGAGTGTGGTAATTTTATCATTGAAAGTGATTTTAGCGGGGGTAACCCAGAAAATCGGGCCTCTTCAGGTGCAACGCTGATGCAACGAAAATTAGCAATTGGTTGATTTGGGTCACGTGATTCGCGAGAGGGCGTGGGGTAGACCTCGAGTAGGAGTGGCGTTGTCTGGTACTGAGCGATCGCGCCTGTAATTTGTTTTTTATCGATTCAAATGTTTGCATATCAATAAAATTTTATGGCAACAAAATCGTCTTCGTTTCCTAGTTAGAACAGTTGCTTCTGGGCCTTTCAGTGAGACGAATCGTACAGGGGTACAAGTCGTGCAGTTTTTTATGCAAATTCGTACCTTTAGTGTATGACGGAAAAAATAGAAGCTCGATGGAATATCGTTTCACGTGCCAAATATCTTATATATATTTTTCCAACTATTTTCATATGCCATTGTGCGCAGTTTCCTATAAATCCACAAAAATCCGCAAATTCCCACTTTTTCATCTTTCCTTTTTCTTTCGCATTATCATTATTACAATATTTCATTATTCGTATTGTCATTATTCGAGAGACGCAAATAAATCGTCGAATCGATCGGTCGTATCAATACGCGCGCCCAGCATCGTTTATAATAAATTTTCGAAAGTGGATTCGCGTGTTTCGAGGGATATTTCCGGCCGTGTCGCTTCGTCCCTCCTCCCTCCGCCCTCTCCCGCGAACCGCGCGAAAATCATAGAAACGCATTACTAATCGACTCTAACGCGACATAAACATCGCGGATATAATTAATCGGGCTTCGCGTTTTCGAGCATCAGCTCGCAAATCGGGAATTTTAGTAACCGTTACGGCCGTTTCCGTTTCACACGTTGTACGCATCGCGAGACCGGCCGCGATCGATCATCGGCGTCGAATTTATTACGAATTTATCTATAGGAAATACACGGAAACGGCGAACGCGCGGGCGTGTCGATAGGATTGTCGGCGACATTATATTTTCAATTCGATTCTTTCGATGGCCACTCGATACCGGCGGATCGTTTAATACGCTCGTAAAATAGAGGGTTTTCATAAATTCTTTTTTTCCTCCTCCCCGGATCCTCCTGTTTATTCAACTGCACGCGTCGCGGCGCGGCCATAAAACAAGACCTTTCAGGCGTGTTTCGATAAATTTCACGCGATTCCGTTGTTCCCTGATCGTGATTTATACCGTCATTGCTATATCATTCGTTCAAGAAAGCTTGAAATTTGACGCACGCGGTCTAATCTGATTCACAGATAAAAAAAAACGACTATTCGATTATCTCTACCAAGAATAATATCAGCCAACGAGGTGATTCGCGAATATTTTCAACTTGTATTTAATTAAACGACGCGACGTTTCGGGCGATGATCCCTTCGCGAATAACTCCAAACAGATTTTCATAAAAATACACAATCGTCGATAAGCGTGTTTTTAACAGACGAACGTGCGAAGCACGCGGACACGCGTTATATAAATCTCGCGATTTGACAACGAGCTTTTTTCATCCACGACAGAGACAAAAACTTGCTGAAAGGGTTAACGAACCGTCGACACCGATACGGGAAATAAGCAAACGACAGTTCGTTTGAAGCGGACACAAGAGAGCGAGTGTACACACCGCGGAGTTCGCTTCACCAGTGTAAATTGACTCGCCAATTTGCACAGTATACTAATTCTAACCGTTTCCTACATGTCGCCCCGCCGTGTCTTCTTTCGGAAGACGTCTGCTCGGGAATTTAAAGCGTTTCTAGTAATCCTCGCTCGTCAGACGCAGAGGCTGCTCGGTGTGCTCTTGATAAAGAGATACACTGTTTCTGAAACATTGATCTACAAGCTCAGTGTCTCTCTGTTTCAACTTTTCGCCGGCTTGTTCGTTAAAACAAAGGCCGAGACTCAAACAGATGAAAATTGGAAGACTGCCTAATCGAGATTAATTGCCTGACTGTGAGCGACATTCGTCGGACGATAATTGGACTCACACACCAGTTCCAGATGTTTTATAACCTTTTTGAATCAAGTTAATTTCATTTCACAATATGGAGTCCTCGTGAATTTTTGGCAAAGAATTAAAATATTTATTCATCAAGATGTACAAGCGTCTGTATGCTCGTCGTTCATTTATTAAAATTAACAGCAACACGTAAAATAACATTCAAGAATATGAATTTATATTGAAGGGAATGAAAGATGTGAAAGATGCATGGAAAGGACGAATGGACTTGGGGTATTGAGTGGAAGAAGAAAGTAATTGATGCGTTTTGTCTCGGAGTCACTGCCTAGACTCATCTCAGTGGGGCTGATGGCAGCGACTCCTTACCCCAGACGCTTGTTGTTGTAACTAACCCGCTATAGGCTGGCCCGACCACCCATCCTAGCGGGGTTCCGTACACTGCTTTGCTTAACGTCGGAGATCGGCAGGACCTCGACGCTAGGCGCACAGCTACTTGCAGCTTGTGTTAGTCAGTGTTCGAAACTCGTAGTTGAGGAATGCTAGGCCGCTACAATATGAATGTTAATTTCACTCCAAAAAATTCAAGATAATTGAACAAATCTTAATCTAACAAACGAAGTCAAGCGCGTGTTGTTGTAAATAAAATTCATTCAACACTGATTGTATGAAAAATCTATTACAACGTGTAATATATTATTATACAGGGTGATTCACGTAACTTGTACGTCTGGAATAACTTTTTAAACGAGGCGTCTAATGTTAATAAAATTGTTTAATACAAGAGTTACATGGTTTTGAGGGAAAGGCAAAATATGGCGTTGTACTTTTTTTTAACCTAACATATATATTTTTCTCGTCATAAATTGAAAGAATATTGAAACAAGAAAAGAAGTTTAGGTTCTTTGAAGCAGATATTTTACGATAATTTGTCTCGAAGATGAATACACGTGCAATATTCGTGTACTAATATTAGAGAAGAAAACTTAACACAGCGAACGCGTTAAAAAATCCTTGGCAAACTTTCTCCAAACGATCGCCCGTAATCTCAAGTTTCCAAAGCGCACACGTAACATTTAACGACCAGAAGCCGCGTCACAAGCAAATCCGACGCGCGCGGCGTTTCCTCGGGAAATTGGCGCCCTAATTCCGACGAAACGCGAAGCCGCGGCTAATCGAACGAAATACCGTTATTTGTTTCGAGCACGCTATTTATTACGGATTAACGGAGAAAATTCGGCAACGATAATTTATGTGAAAGTAGTCGCCGGTCGGAGATACGATCTCGCTTAATTAAATCGTTTCGCGACTGCGCGAAACTCGGCGCGAAACTGACGCGATCCCCTCTCGCTCGAATGTTATTAAATATTCATTACATAATAACGCGAGACGCGTTATCACACGAGGCATTGTGCGAACGATGGGCGCGATATTCCGCCAAACGTGAAACCTGCTAGCCAGCCTTCCCCGGTTTTTCGACCAGTTGTAATTTAATAACAACATTCCCGCTTTCCACGGCGTATATATATCGGGTGTATATCGCGTGTACGCTCGTTCGCATGTGGCGCATTAGCGAGAACGCCGAGAATATCGGTCGCGATACAGGGATTTACTTGGCTAACGAAACCAAGCGAATTCATAAGTCCAAATCTCCAAGCGTTACCCGCGCACCTGCAGCAACGCTGCTGCTGTTTTCGAGGTACCGTGTAATCTCACTCGGCAACGATTTATTTCTATAATAACGATCTTCCCTCGTACACGTTCGGATTTTTCAATCCCGAAAAGTTGGATATTTTTGAATGCTATCTTCGATATTTGGTATTGGATACTTTTTCGAAATTATGGACATTGAGTTTGATCGAAATGTTCGCCGTTTGCGTTCACTCTAACGCGATTCTAAAAGAAAGGAAAAATAGAGGCGATTTCGAAGAGGTCTTGGCTTTTGAGAATGATCCAAATTTTGGAAGAAATCGAAATCTGCGGAATAGGGACGGTTAACTTTGAAAGAAACTCGTTTAGAAAAAATTAAAATTCGACGGAAGATATCTTGACTTCTCGAAGCGATGAGCCTGAATCACAGAGGCTTTGTTTTTAAAATTTTGAACACTTTCTGACGCAAGAGTTTTCCCAAATTTCAGAAAATCTGAGAAATAAAGAAGGAAATTTAATTCTGAAAGTTTTTCTACAGAAAAGAAGCTTTAAAAATTTAGAAAAATTCAAATTCAAAATTCATTTATTTATTATATAATTATTATATATATTATTATTTATTATATAATTATTATATATATTTTATTATATGAATATTCGGAATACAATAAGATTTCCAAAGGCATCGAACGTTCTTCAATCAAAGATTAACAATTACACAGAAATTCGACGTCATCATGCGTTATTATCGTGCTAATAAAATAAATATAACCATTCAACTATGGCCGTGTTAATGATAGACACGTTGTAAATTTTCGCTCGTTCGGCGTTAAAATCGCCTCACGTGTATTTGTATGTACGTAGGCGTACGTGTTCGTACAATCATGGCAACTATTCAGAACGAGGCAAGAAGTTTCCCGGGAGGTTCCCACCCTGCTTTTACACCCAGACTGTTGCTAACCAGATTTTGCTTCTACTCGAGGCGTTAATGTATCTACAACGCGAGACTCGAGCACGTTCGGGCTCTGCTTCGTGGCGTTTATGGCTCTTCTGCGTGTCACGGATACGCGAGAGCTATCGGGAGAAATTGAAGCGATCCCACTTCGTCTCAATATCGAGGGCGAAGGGGAATATTCGTTAAAAGGGGAACGAAAAAAGAACTTGCTGCCTGTGGAGGCTCGGAGATACGCTCTGCTTTGAATTCTGACACGACGACGTGTGGTCGTGTCGTGAATTTTCTACGCGAATGCGCGACATTGGCGTTGCAAGTACAAGTGAGTGTAAATGTAATACTTTCGTCGTATATAATATAATATAATATAATGTAATATAATGTAGTTATTATTATATTTATTCAACGTCAATTTCTTTCAAAAATGTCACAAAAATGACAAATGCAACATTACAATGGATCGTGACAATGTACAGAGTGGAAAGAAAATTTTGTCCGTAGCAATCATAGATGAATTCTACATCTTCGATTTAATGGAAGTATATGTAAAAAACCTGACTCGAAATTGACTTTAACCTTGAATCCCAAGGTCAAATTGTTTTTTTTATCACTGAAAGTGATTTTAGCAAGTGATTTTAACTCGGGCCTCTTCAGGTGCAACGTTAATGCAACGAAAATTAGCGATTGGTTGATTTGGGTCACGTGATTCGTGAAGAGGCGTGGAATAGATCTCGAGTAGGAGTGGAGTTGTCTGGTACTAAGCGATTGCGTCTGTAATTTGTTTTCTATCGATAAAATTTTATGGGAAAAAAGTTGTCTTCGTTTCCTAGTCAGAACAATTGCTTCTGGGCCTTTAGTGAGACGAATAGTACTGGGGTACAAGTCGTGTAGTCTTTTTTTTTATATTCTACTTATCACGAAGGTAAAATGTTTGCAAGGAACTATAGATCGCAACCTGATAGTTCTCTTGAAAAATGGTAAAGAATACTGGCAAGAATACAAGTTCATTTAACTCGTAAATAAAAAAAATAGAAAATGAAGCTACTTGTACTTTAGTCTAATTTCATACTTTATCAAGTACAGATACTCGTAAGTAACTTGTGTCATTATTCGCTCGCAAGTTGTCTTCTCTTCCATTTATCGCATTGAATACGTTGAATTCAACAGAAAACTGCTCGTTTTTCGGCGACCATCGGCTCTCCCGTCCCACGTTGGTTAAACCCATGTGAGAATCGACCACGGGAGAATTTGTCGGCCCGTAAGAACGCCGATGATATCTATCTCGACGACCGGGCAAAGTCGTAAAATTATCGTGTTTCATCGAAAAGAAGAAGAAGAAAAAAAAAAGAGGAAGCGTATGATCCGGGCTTATCGCGAGGGTCGGGGCATTCGCGTGGCACGAATAAAAAGGAGAGTAAGCTGATACATATCGGACGTACGTATCTCCAGCTCTCTCCGGAGAAACGCGGAATCCGATCCCCCTGTCGAATGATATTTGCGCTTCCGGGTATTTCCTTGGCCGACATGACCGCGGGCACGAGGCAATCGGATTTAAAATGATAGGAAAGCTGGCCCAGGCCCATGGAAATGCACGGTTATTGCTCATATCCGAATAAACTGGCTTTGGTCGGTCTGCTTCTGGTCTCTCCGACTCGTGTCCCTTCCACGCCGCAATTTATTTTCTCCCGACGAGTGATAAACGTGCAATTCCGATATACCTGTGAATGTATCGTTTCGCGAAACCTAAACTTTGCAAACGAGGTGCAACCATTGCGAGATCTACGCACAGAGTGTCTGTTAGGAGCCGATCAGGTCGAACAGCTTCATTTTGAACCAAACGATTTTCCTACGTCGATTTTAAGCTTGACGAGATCTAGATAATGAGTGGTTTGAGAAACTGATGAAATTAAATCAGTTCGAATTAGGTCGTGGTGAGAAGATCGATTGTTTTTTGACAAAGATAAAAAGTATCTGCGAGGCGTGAAGTATCTCATCCAGTTAATCTCGTTAACCTTCAGGAGGAACCTCAACGTTCAAGCGATCCTCTGCAGCTTTCCAGCCTCCTCCAACCTCGGTCTATCGTCCGCAAGCTAACCAACAGTCGAAACTCAAGAGGAAGATCTTCAGACAGTTCACTCGGAACGGAGCCAGAACTCTCAGCTCCGTTACATTTGACGTATTGTTGACCGCTTAATCGGGGCGTTAATCGAACTGTCGGTGGAATATAGAATGGCGGGACATGGCGGAGCAGCCGGTTATTATTTCGGAAATTACGCGTCCGGAAGTTTTAATTGGTTAATTACGGATAACTGCGCGACAGACCCCAGATTCGGAATCGGAATCGGAATCGAATCGGCGCTCTATCGTACGTATATCGATCGTATATGGCTCCGAGTTGCGTTTCCGACTGGGGTAGCCTCATTTTTCTCGAATAAAACTAATTTTGCGGAACGCTGGCGCTCAAACTTCCAGCCTGCGCCACTTTCGTTCTTCGTTTCTTCTTTTCATTATCCTCAACGTTTCCCAAAGAAACCTCGCGGAAAGGACGTTGAGCGTTGGTTATTAAGCAAAACGTTCTGCCCGTCGTTCCTAGCTACGTTCCCCATTTGGAATCACGCAGGTACTGGGTGACTCGACGCGAAAATTTAGCTAGCTATTGTGGCTGCGATGTGGCATGTATTTGAGTCGGAGGTTTAAGTAGTAATGGTTGGGTGTTAGAGGTGGATGATTCTTTGTCTTCAACTCTAATTATACGTGTAAAATGTGTCATCGTTGGTAACACTTTTTGAACTTTCCACTTGACGATTCTGACTGAAGAATTTTGATCAATTTATCCAGGATCTTGGTTAGCTTCTAAACATTTTCTTTCTTTCAATAATTGTGTATGTAGGAATACATACATAAAAAAGGATAGAGAAGCGAAGGGGTAGAGAAGTGAGTGTTACAGAGATACATATATTTGAGTTAGAGCATTACTATTACTAATAATGATATCAGGATATCAAAAATAGTTGACAATGAGGGATGATTTGTACTTCTTCATCTTAAACTCTAATTACGCATATAAAATGTGTATATATATATATTATCGCTGGTGATACTGAAATTTTTAAAGTATCAACGTGATGATTCCAATCCGTGAAGGAATTGTAATAAAAATACAAACGAAAAGAGGGTCAGATTATTCATGATTCATGATCTTCATTAGCTTTTTAAAGAAAAATTTTCAAAGAATTCTCTTTTTTCAATAATTATATATATAATTAAGAAGTAGAAAAGATGAGAAAATGAGAATGTTACAGAGCACATATTTGATTTAGATTACATTAATAGTATTAATAGTACTATTAGTACATTAATGGTACTATTTGATTTAGATTACATTTAATAGTACTATACAGTAATAATGACAGGTGGTTGATAATAAGGGATGATTTTGTACCTCTCCTTGTCTTAAATCCTAACTACACATATAAAATATACCATCGTTGATGTCACTGAAATTTTTCAAGTTTCAAAGTTCAAAGTGACGATTGAAGAATTCCACTGCTGTTCGTGGAAAAATTAAAAGTGCAAACAAAGGGAAGATTAGGTTATTCCAGATCTTGGTTAGCTTTCTGAAGAAGAATTTTCTACATTCAACGATTGTGCATCTCGGAATATAATTAAACAAGAGAGCCAGAGAAACAGAAAGAGGTGGAAAATGTTTTCTTTGGGAAAAAACGGCGCTCACGAAAGTCAGAACAGAAATGTCTCGTTTAATCTCACTTGACGTTTTCTTCGAATTTTTCGAAGGCGATACTTGGAACTCGGATTTGTTCCCGCTCGAGTTTACGAAACGTCTCTTAAATTGATATTTCATAGACCGCGGAGATACACGGTATTTATCTTTCGTCTATTGCGTCCCGGATTTATTCGCCGCAATACCGGCGTGCATTTTTAAAGCATCTCCCCGGTCTGTGTATCACGTTTAGCCGCCGCCTGTTTGATAACTGAACTCATATAAAACGTCCGCAGTATTTTATGCGAATTCTCGAGCGCTCTTGCTCGATATCGCGATACACACCGGGAATATCGCGGCCCGGCAGCCAGCGGCTGGCAACAATGTTCCGAAATGTTCGTTCCACGCGGAGAGTCTTGCTTGTTTTAATCCTGTTTGCTTTCCCTTGGGCGAAAATCGCTCGAAAATATCATGCACATGCTCGGCTATCCGATCTACGATGCGCGTATCTTCCCGCGTCAAACGCGCCAACGAGGCCGGTCTTTCCGTCGGATTAAATTTTCAAAGCGTCCAATTTCTCCGTCCTTCGAATTCCACGTAAAAAATCGTATTTCTGCTCGACTTTTAGTCACTTTTAGCCAGGCTTCTGGAGTACACTTTCCTTCTTGCGCGATTTAACTTCTCGACTGTGACGTCGCTTTTAAAAATGTGTATAGTTATCTAAGGTGTGTCGCTGGGTACGTGCAGCTGCTGATTGTAAAATCGAATCAAAGTGTAAGGAAATAATGCTACCTCTTTTTTTTTGAAAGATCAAAGATCATTAACTTTGTTAATATTACTTACAAAATTTAAACATTCGTAATTTTCTTGTTAAACGAATAAAAGTAGGAAATCAAGTATTTGGAAAAAATGAAAAGAAATTAGAAATTTAATTTATTCCTCCAGAATGATCTAGATTCTTTTTCAAACACGGCGAACATTTTTCTGTGAGTTTTTGACGACGTGCTTGGTATGTAATTCGGAAAATGTTTTCCAACGAGACGAAGTTAGCTTTGTTATACATTGTCGAACTAAAGATTCACTGCCAAAGTTAACACTAGAACTACCGATGTAAAACAGTATATTTTTGAACGATCCTCCATAAAATACATAAAAAGGAAAAAGCTTGTTGTACTATAAAGATTTTCTGTTTCTTTAATTTTAACGTCTCTGATGGAAATTTCATGCTTTGGTCGTCGGTAATTCCAGTGCTAATCGATTCTGACCGTCCATTCGCGGGGAAGGGAATACGGAGGGGCGTGCGGAGGATAAATATTTCTCCGCCGCAAGACACCGCGGCCACTCGAGGCCACGAGGAGAGACACGAAGCGAGAAAGCGAGGGAAGAATAGAGAAGAAGGAAGAGATCTGGGTGCTCTCAGGTGCTCTCTCCACTCACCAGGCTCCTTTGTGCAGAAATGTCCCTTTGTTCTCGCATTCGCGTACGATGCAACGAAGTTCAAAAGGGGGATTCTCGCAATTCGCCGTGCAATTCATTGTGCCCCGGAATAATCCCGTTGCGAAGACGCTCCGATTCACTCGCCACCGCCGTTCCTCCTGGCTTCCCGTTGATACGGAATTTATATTTCATGCGCCGTTGTCGCGCGGTTTCGATGTTTCATCGGCTCCCATTAATCCTCGAATTCAGGTGGCCGCGATTGTTTCGAGCGTACGGCCAAGCGACATGCTTTACGATCCTGTTTTTGGACGTCGGCATTCATGGAAGCTCTCTCCCTTCTCTATCTATCTATCTATCTATCTATCTATCTGTGTGTCTCTCGTTCTCTTCGAAACGTCAAGTTTCAAAGAGCTTCGCGAAAGATACGAGGAGAAGGGAGGATCTGTCTGGTATTTACGAAGGGGTTCCATCTTGTTCGTCGCCACCGGGGGGTGGTTTTCAGCTGCAGCTTGTTTTGACGCGCAACGCCGCTCTCGGAGAAAGACACTCGGCTGCTGATGGTAAATTTACGTAGCGTCTCTCTCTTTGAAAATTTGCAGGAAATCCAAGCTCAGCGTGGCGGGTGCATTCTCTTCCCTTCCTTCCATTCTCACCCTTGTACGTAGAAGACATATTTTACCCTCCCGTGGACGGGGGTTTTTCGAGAGGGGAGTCGTTTCGAGAAATCTCAGAAATTCGAGACTCTTTTTTTGGAGGTTGATATTTTTCCTCCCTCATTTGCGCGGAGTGGAGAACTCCTGAATTTCGCCAGGAATTTCTTTGGATCCACGGGAGATCGAACCCCGATCGAACACTCTCCGCTCGAACCGTTGTGTCTACACGATCGCAAATGTGCTTTAACAGTTCGTTCTCTCTGTGCATCGTGCCGGGCCAACGCGGCGAAACGAGACCAACGAACGAGGCAGGATATTCGTTCCGCGTTAAATTCCCAAAGTTTCCTCCGCGGCGTTCACGCAACACGTCCGCGTGATCGCTTCATCGAGATTACGCTGCCAACTTTCTTACTGGGATTTCGCCGCGACACGCTGACGTAGCAATCCTCCTTTCTTTTTCTTGTAAACTGAGCAGAACATCGTTGGACATGGAGTCGCGAGACATTTCAGACGTAACTCAACACTTTCGCTACGATCAGAGCGCCGCCATTAAAAGAGACTTCCCGCCAAAAGTGTAGAGACCGATCGAATCGTTTTGAAATAGAATCTTTTTCTAATTTTCTGGTCCAACATTTTGACAGTGCTTTGTTTCTAAACAAAACAATGGCGATCGTAACGAAAGGATTAATCGCAATTGCAGCACGTTGCTTCTCTGCGTCAAAATTAACCAGGAGTCTTTGATTTTCGTGGCAACCTTGGTTTTCAAGATACACGTCGGGAGGCTTGAGCATATTCGAATCCGTACGAGTCGTCCTCGCTTCTGCGTGTACGTGACAAAGCATACGCGCGACAGGCGATGTATGAAAACGCAGCCGGAGAAAAGCCGATTCTAAGCCAATACCGTGTCCATGGAAACGGCCGCTTCGTGTTTCGCCGCGCGTTTCCTCCGCTAGTTCCGCGTTAAGCTCCATTCGCACCGGCGGCCCGCGATTCACTGGCAGCGAGGGCTCCCGTCGCATTAACAAGCTCGGCCCTTTAAAATATCCAAACCAATGGCCTCGCGCCATTTGCTTCAAAGGAACGTTTGCTGCTTCTCTGTTTAGAATTTTTGAATAGTCGCGAAGTGCCAACTTTTATCCAAATTGTAGTAATTAACCATTGACCATTAACCATTAAACGTTTGCCAAATTGCAATAATTAACCATTGAACGATACATAAATGTCTAAAATGGACTCTGTAAATATATTACGATATCTAATATCTGTAACGGTTAGTTTGTTGATTCATTTGCCCATAAAAAACAGAATGGAAAAAAAAAGAAAGAAAGGTAAAAGAACTGCACGACTTGTACTTGAAAAACTAGATTTGGGAAGTCTTGAGACGTAAAACAGAGCTGGCTAACTGGCGGCCCGCGAGCCCTTGCCCCTACTTTCCCCCCTCCACTGTAGACATCGACGCAGTGGAGGGGATAGCGCTAGCGATCAGGAGAGTAGGGGCAAAGGCTCGCAGGCCGCCAGTTAGCCGACTCTGACGTAAAACATGAGAGTAGTAGTGTTCTAGGTTCTGTGTGTGTATGAAGATTTGAGGATAGAGTATCGTGCTAGTATAGCGAGATAAAGCTTAATATCTTTTTGTCATTGTCGTATTCGGACTCATTCAGTTTTCCTTCCAATTGCTTAAATACTAATAAACCACTTATTATTATAAATCACGTGAGTTTAAAGTTTTGTTTAATCCGTTTCCTTTTGATTATCACAACAACAAACGATAATACAACCGGCAGTGAATTTTGCGAAATTAATTGTCAGATTCCTATTCCTGTTGAACCGGTTAGTCGGTGGCTAGTGGATGCTCAGCCGCGAGTAACTCGGTTTCAAATGGCTTCGGCTTGGTGAAATTGTGTCGCGTCTTTGCAATGTGATCGCGGTATAATTAGCGTGCGTTCAGTTATCGTGGATTCGGTGCGACAACCGATCCTCGGCCAATAATTAATTCCGCGTTGCGGCGAGATCCGTCCGCTTTCACCTAGAGGCTCGTCTTTCGTAACGAACGGGGAAAGAAGAACGGCGACAGATACAATTTCTAAATATACTAGGCGATATATTTCGCGAGTGTAATACTAAATATAAGAAAAAATATTCTTTTTCAAAGTTTCGAGATGTAAAGTATCTGCTAGAAACAAAAAACAAAATGAAACTACCTGCGTAAATAGTGTTTTGTTGCATCACATATTTCGTATTGTTTTGAAGTATATCATTCATAAAAAATTATTAATAAACAATAATAATTAATTTAATTAATAATTTTATGTATAACATCTATCTATAAACAGAAGCTATTGTACCCAAAATATACGTACAGAAAGAATTCCTGGCGCGAGACATTGCTGTCGTATCTATCCACGACTCGAACTACTGTATATATATAAGGGGTTGATATCAATCAAATAAAAAGCTTCAGAGGGTCAAGCGTGCGTGCGATTAATTCTTCCTAACAGCGATTTTATAGTTCTGGACGCGTGGATGTCTATAAATGTTTATATTGGACTCATACTGATGCTAAAACTGTGACAAATCAAACGTTAATGAAGCCTAATTCCAGAACGATAAAGTCGCCGTTAGCACGCGAATTTTCAGAATTTATCCTGAAATATCCACACTGATCATTGTTAGAAATTTTCCGTTGCGAAACGAAATTTCAGGCATAACTCAGTCACTGTGGTTAATGAAGTTTGTACAGCCGGCGATTTATGAAAGATCGAACGAGCTTTGTATCATCCGATGTGTTTACGAGCCGCGCGAACCGCGCTGGACCTGCTGTAAATTTCCCGGGGTAACCGGGGGATCGTTCGTCGGCAACTGAAATGGAAGTTTGTCGCTTTCACCTCGCAATAACGCGAAATGAAAGAAGCCAGACGGCGGAGCACACGACTAGACCAACCGCCCACGTACGAAGTGTTTCTCTTCGGATTGCTTCTTCTCGTGGTATATCTGAAATTTTCTTTTCTTTCCCTCTTCTTCGCGAGGTCCGGGCGAATATCGTTGAAATTGTGGCGCAATAAGTTCAAACACGATCCAAAAGTGTCGCGGGAGAGAAGGTAAAATATTCAGAGCAAAGTGATTCGAAGCATTTATTATTTTCATTTTAAATGAGGATAGAAATTTCGACGACCCGTCGCTCGTTCGAAATTAATCCAATTTTCGGAAAGGAGGAAAAGCTATTGCTTGTGCTCGTTTTAAATACGAACGGAAATTTAAGTAACCCACATATTAAAAATCAATCCAACTTCTCAGATGAAGAACAGAAATTTAAGCAACCTATTGTTCATTCAGAATTGATCTAATTTTTGAAAGGAAGACTCTATGGAATATTCATTTTAAATAGGAATGGGAACTTGAGCTGTCGCTGATTTAAAATTAATCCAATTTTCTAAAGAATCAGTCGCGCGCATTATTTTTTAATAAGAACAGAAATCCTTCGAATCGATCGATTGGTGGCTGAAAACGAAAGAAAGGACCGGTCGGGCATTCAAAATTTAATGCACAGTGTAATATAATGCTTCATTATCCGAACCGTTCGAACGAAACGTATTCCGTCACCAGTGACGCGGTAGATAACAATTCGTCTAATTAAATCCCCAATTTGCAGCAGCGTCGCGCCATTCATCAAGCCCGATCGGGACAACCCGGCCGATTAACTTGTTCCCGCGTCACTGACACCGTTTATAAAGGATTGATGAATTAATGAATGTGTACTTCGAACGCATCGGCGAATCTTCAGCAACATTTCTCCATTATTCAAAAGGCCTCTTACTCGGAGTCATTTGTCGAGTCGCCATCAACGAGAATTGCGATCGGTAGATCGTTTCTAAAAAGATATACATATATTTGTTGGCAATGTTTCGAGGTTCTTGAAAGCTTTATCATACTTGAAAACGATCAATATATATATATTAATCCAACATATTAATCCAACATATACATATGTTGAGGACGTTAAAATGTTGATAATGTGTGTATATTGATTGTATACTCATATGTATACTATATACTGTTTGAATGATCCACAATATTTAGCGTAATTTTAGAAGAGTACGAAAATAACAAGAAAGTAATTTTCGTGCAATTAGCGAGAAAACAATTTTTTCGAAACTATTTAACAATAAGGTAGTATCGAATGAAACTGTCACAAACAGTTACAAACAGTTACAAACATTGCAAGCATTGGAATAATTTATTTTGTCTCTTCTGATCCTTAAAAAAGCAACGACAAGACCAAACACGTGCCAACTTCACTTTGGAAAGTACCAATAATCCCTAATTTAACAAATCCTTGACTATCAATCGAGCTATATTGGTATAATTTTTCAAAATGACAAACGCCGCGGTTTAATTAGCAAACTTGTCGAGAAAGAAAAAGAACGAACTCGCTTTTCTCTTTACTCTTCGCTCGTGGCCGCTGATATCGTTCGCCGTCTCAACTCCCCGATTCCTTTCGACTGTACAAACGAAGAGGGAAGGAAGAGGAGACAAAAGGGAGGCATTGATCGACGCGATCAGCCACGGTATTCTACCGGTAGAATTCGCCAATTCGGTCTTAGCCAGATTCGTGGCCATTCGAGCGAGAAAGAGCCAGACTGGAAATGGGATAAAGGACGAGAGACCGTCTCTCGATGTTCATGGCGACACTCTGTCTCTTCCTCTCTCTCTTTCTCTTTCTCTCTCTCTTTCTATTATATCGAGAGACCAAACTTTGATCTCGGAGTCGGTTGCGTTCCGCTACAATGGCCATCTTTCCATTCCCACCTCCGAGTAGTATAGTCGGTCCACTCGATTACATTACCCCAAACGCGGCCGGGTTTCTCCCGCTTTATAGGGTATACACCGACGTCACACCCCGGGTTGTTTGCAGTCTTTTCACCTCTCCAGACGACGTTATTTGGCCGAGACATCGCCCGGTTCATCGGTGCTTCGGCGTCGGTTTACTATCGAGTTTATTCTCTTCGTTGAAATATCGTGAAATACCGCCTTGGACCAACGGTTATGAGTCAATTTTTCCAGAGAATCTCTCTTCAGGGTTTATTATCATTGCGTATCGTCCGTGTTGAATGCCCACGGCAGCAAATAATACGGTTTCATCTTCAAAATTTGAACGACAGCAAATAATACGGTTTCATTTTCAAAATTTGAACGATAGCAAATAATACGGTTTCATCTTCAAAATTTGAACGATACTCTATCGTTCGGTAATCGTATTATAAAATTTTCTTTTCTCTTAAAATTTTTTATTGTTGTATATATTCACGTCGAGAAAGAGATCAAGTGTTATGTTTTTCTTTCGAAACTGGAGCTATGTTATTTAAATGATACTTTATTCAACGATCGTATTGTAAGAAAACTGCACGACTTATACCCCAGTACGTTTCGTCTCACTGAAAGGTCCAAAAGCAACTGTTTTGACTAGGAAATTTGCCATAAAATTTTATCGATATGCAAACATTTGAATCGATACAAAACAAATTACAGTACCAGACAACGCCACTCCTACTTGAGGTCTACTCCATGCCCCCTCGCGAATCACGTGACCCAAATCAACCAATCGCTAATTTTGGTTGCATCAGCGTTGCATCTGAAGAGGCCCGATTTTCTGGGTTACCCGTAAAATCACTTTCAGTGATAATACACGTGGAAAGTTCACAGGACAAATAATATATTCTTTTTTCAGAACTGAAACAATTATTGAAATGATATTTCATTTAACACTTGTGTTATAAAATACACGTGCAATCGAAAAATTTTATTCTCCGCGATAAATACTAAATATGAAGTTAATTAAAAGTTGTGTATATGTATTCTAAATTTGTAATTCATACATTATACAAATTTTTTTTAGCAAAAACGGACAACTACTCGAGAGTTTAGACAAAAATTGTTTAACATGGTATAAAGTTATTTGAGTTAGTAAAGTTACTAAAGTTAGTAAAGTGACGTAGTAATTGGATCAAATATCTCTCATTATATTTTATTATAGTATGACACTATAATATTGCATTATAGCAATATATATATTTATATAGCAATAAATATATATATATTTGCTCAGTTACTAAACAATAATTAGACTAATAAATATGCACGTTTCAACGAAATACGAATTGGATTTTTTTTCAATTAAAAAACATCAAGGTTTTGTTCTTCGCGAACGAGAAATGACTCAATAGTACTATATATTTCTTTCTCGATTGAACGCGTTTGAAGATATATGGGCGTCTTGTTGGAAGTGCTCAATGGAATGCAGGTTGGAGTTTTTAAATTCAGGAACTACTCTTTCTCTTTTTTTTTCTCCGCGAGTGAGAAAAGAGCACTCTCGAAGACTTCTTTCATACCGTTCGACCGTGCCACCGTGATTGGATGTCTCGTGATTGATGTAGCTTTTTCGAACGCAACTTTTCGCACACAGGTGAGAACGAGGTCCCTCCAGCGAGCCAAAGGATTAAGCACGCTCTAGAAAATTCGCCGGAGGAATTTCTCATTTCCATTTTTTCGTTCTTTTCGTTGCGCTCGGAGAGAGCTTTCCTCCTATCGAAGAACTTCTTAATTGATTAAAGTCCGCTGGAAACCGAAGGTTCCAGGAATTCTTTCTCCTTTTCCCCCGCAGTGAAGTGAAGAAGAAGAAGCATTCTCGAAGCAATTTCGAGGACGTGGCAAAAGATCCAAGTCCAACTTTTCATTAATATTCTTCGTTTATAAATCATTGGAAGGGAATATCTGAAAAATGGGATAATCAAACGAAAGAAAGAAGGCTCGACGATGAGAAACTCTGCTGCTCGATTTGCAATCAACCGCTCTAATCACTTCAGCATCTTTCGTCTGCTTCTTCTCTGGGTACTTTTATTTCCTGAATTTTCTAGTTATCTCGCAGGACAAGTTTTCAGCTGCCCGATAGACTGTCTTCTCGTCTCCTATTCCTTTTTCGATCCACCTCCTTCTCGAACTACACCGTAAATTCAGTTCACCCAGACAAATCATCGTCGTGTGGGTTAAAATAAATTACACTTTCGTTTCACTGTATCGCGTCGTATTACTTATATTTCTCTAGGAGAAGTGATTGTAACTCTTGTGCTCTTAAATATATATATATAAAAAAAAATAAATAAATAAATCCCTTCTGCCATTAAAATATTAAACGTGTAAGATATTTTTCGTACATAGACCGATTGCGAAACAAAAATTAACACAACGCAATCTAAAATAACTTTTAGAGGGTAAGAAATTAAAGTAAAACTACCTCTGTATTTTTATTTCTTTTTTCTTTTATCAACGAGAATCGGAGGAACGGCAGAATCGAAGAAATGAAATTTTCGCGTTGTTTGGCGTTGAAAGAAAGAGAGAAAGAAGTGTGAGCGAGTCTTCCCGGAAAGAATCTACGTTCAGTCGTAGATTGAAATTCGAGGGAAGCCAACGAGGCGAGGGAGGCTGATACAATTTCATTAGTCACAGTAGAAATGAAATTAGAACGCGACTAAATCGAAGCGCGGAAGGTTCGCGAGATATTTTTTTTTTTTCCTCTCGCGAGTTGGCAGTCGTTTTAACGCCGCTCGTGAGCGTGATCAGCGACTCGAAATAGATTTGCGAACGCCGTAAATTCGCCGCGGCCGCGCGCCACCCGCTCGCCACCCCCTCGCGAACTGAAGAACAGAAAGCGATCGTTGTAACGAGCTGGAAAAACTCCGAGAAGAAGTCTCGGGGCGAGCGTAAGTTCGGATTATCTGGATGGGTCCAATTTCAATACAATGCTCTCGCCTTTCTTAATGCCCCTTCACTGGGCGAACTTTCGCCGGTCTCTCTCTCTCTCTCTGTCTCTCTCTGTCTCTCTCTGTCTTTGGCCGAGGCAGAAGCAGAATGGAAACGCGCGGAGATTACGGTCGGCATCTTTTTCCGCTCGAAAATACGCGAACGAAAGCGATTACACGGTAATCCGTGCCCTCGTTTAGCCCCAGGCTCTTCAATAAAGATCCCCCGTTTATTCCCGAGAATCTTCAAAATTTCGCCGAAACGCTCGTTATCTTCGTTCCTCTTCGTTTCTCGGCGTCCGCGCGATAGTTTCCCTCGATGTCGTGCATTTCGCGTGATGGAATCACGCAGCACCCGACGCGATGGAATTGTATGGCTTACAAAAATTAGGGGATATTTCAAAATGAATACAAAGCGATAAGAAAAAGAAGCATTTGATCTTTTTTTATCAAACAAGAACAACTTTCTTTGACTCGTCGGTTGCTTCTTGATTAATTGTCAAACTCGATTTTCTCGAAAACGAAGACTCTAAGGGACAAGTTTTATCATGTACTTTTTCTGTTTGTGATGGTTGTAGCACCATCTTGCACAAACATGAAAAGATAGAAGAAAGAAAGAAATTTTCTACGATTAAATAAAAATTTACCAAAGTGCTATTAGTCGAGTGCGATCAATCTTGTCTTTAACGAAAATTAAAAAAAAAAAAAAACGGGAATTACGAAAAAATAATCATAGAATAATTTTGACGGCTTTCGCGACGCGGGTGACAAATTTCAATGGAGCCCGGGTTCGCACGGCAAAGCTCAAGATTACCGAGAGAGTAACGGGACGGGACAGGACCGGGCGGCTTGTACATGCATCGACGTCGAAATTCGTCGGCTAGATTCACCATCGGCGAGGTGAAACGGAAGCATGGGAATAAATTAAATGCGGTGGCCGGTCGGCTGGCCCGATCGGTGCATCCGGGGCTTTCGTTCCTGCCGATCGATCACCGACGACGACGTGCAGGTGCCCTACACCGAATCGAATTCCTCCGTGCGCCTCCACGCTACGCGCGACCTGTGTGCGTGCAATATGTCCGCGTCTGTCGCGATCATGCGTGTGTACCTTCTCTCCGACGTTTCTGCTCGTTTGTTATTAGGGTTTCCCGTTGTCTGTCGATATAGTACTCCCGCGCAATTTCCACCGGTGAAATGTGTAGATTTCTCTGTAAGTATGTGTGTGTGTGTGTGTCGTTGAAAGACAACGAAGATCACAGAAAATTAAATAACAATGAAGATTGAGATTGCTGAGATACTCGCCAGGATTAACAGAGTGAAGAGTACAACTAAAAACTTGTACCCCAGTACGATTCGTCTCACTGAAAGACCCAGAAGCAACTGTTCCGACTAGGAAATGAAGACGACTTTTTTGCCATAAAATTTTATTGATATGCAAACATTTCAATCGACAGAAAACAAATTACAGTCGAGGTCTACCTCACGCCTCCTCGCGAATCACGTGACTTGAATCAACCAATCGCTAATTTTCGTTGCATCAGCGTTGCACCTGAAGAGGCCCGATTTTCTGAGTTACCCCCGCTAAAATCACTTTCAGTGATAACAATGAAAAATTGCTGATGATCAAAACTGATGCGCTTCGTGGAAGTTCGTAAGGAAAGATCGTGAATATTTGAAAATAGTATTTAATTTTCTCTGCGAGGCAGAAAATTCATCGGGGCCGAAATTTCTTAAATTCGAATTCACGCGAAACACAACGATGCCGGGGTGTATCTATCGGTATCGGCGATCCCCCTGGGCGATCGAGTGAGTCACTTTTTTGGCCGGCTCTGTTGGCGATTGCTTCGTTATCTGCGCGTAACAACTCCCCGGCCCGGGCTGCCGATTAGACAAACGAGCGTAATATAAGCGGAAACATCGACAAATTGGAGCTTTTTTCGACCGGTGCCGATTCGTTACTCGTTCCGACGGCCATTTCCGCGCGCCATTGCGCAGTTCGCAAACGATATCCAACCGATCCCCAACTTGGTTGAATCTCGCCGTTGTTTTCGAATCATCGTCGATCTCGAATAAACCCCAAAATTCGTTTTTTCCCATATCGACGTGGTCGAAATCTTTGACTGACTGGTAGATTTCCACACTTGACGATTTATCTACCGCTCATGATGGGAGTTGTTGCTCACTGACGACCGAAAAAGGGAAAAAATGACAGAGGATTTTTGTTTGTACGGTTTACTATACCAACGCAGCAGTGTATAGCAATTGTTTGTGTTTGCAATATTTTTCAGAAATTAGAAACTGAGGTTTCTAATTTTTAATTTTTTACATAGAAAGCTATTTTCTTTTTGTTCATTCAAACATATGATAGATAATAGCAGAGTAATTAATTAAAATATTATGACAAGAAATCTTCATCTTGAAACACGCATCCTCGCCTATTTTTGTGCCTCATCTAACAATAAGCAAATTGCCTTTTATGATGAAAACTATGAAAATCGAAAGGGAAAGAGTATCGCTGAAATTAAGACAAAAATTAAATATCATTGAATGTTTAAGAGAAAGAGCGAAGAATATAACATTAGAAAAATGTGCAATTAGCGAGTCAATGTTAGTATTTCCAAATAATTTAGACAATGCGAGAAATTTTCGTCTGTACAGTAGCAAATGATGATAATTAGATCAAGCTGATTACGTACAAATGGTTCTTGCATTAGTTCAAGAGAAAGCTCTTGAATTGCATATCAGGTCAAGAGACGATGAAAATTTTGCAGTATCAACTGATTATTAGACGTGTACTCTGTTTCATTTCTAATTGATTCGTGACATTATGGTCACAAATTTCATTCTTCCAGAGAAACCGATTATTCAAACAGACGTTTGTTTTCCATTTAGTTCGACGTTCTACTGTTATTAATTTCAACCTTCTTCCTCTCCTTTTTTTAACGAGCATGCACGAACGGCTGTAAGCTCACTAAACTGGTTGAAGCTAAGGAATGCACGAACGTATTTCTTATACGTATTTGGAATATTTCTCTCGTAATTGCAGTCTCGTCTGACGCGAGTATCGTCGTTGCGAGTTTTCGTCGAGAATACGGAAACTTTAAAGCGTAAAAACCTTCTCCGCCGTGTTTTTTTAAAACCAGCTGGAATAAGTTGGGAGAAAGAAGCTTGCGTTGTAAGTGACCTGTACTAATCCGGGTGGAAAAAGTTGGACGTTGAACCGTGGTACATTTTCGAGCGGATATTCCAACGAGTTTTAAAACGACTGGAGGATCCGTTTAACCTGAACTGGTGTTTCTTTATCTGAATTAAATCAGTCTGACTGTTGGTCATATTTCGATGTAAAATTTATCGATGATTAGAGTTTCTACTCATTCTCGTTGCGAATTACGGGAAGTCGTTTTTTGATACAAAATTTTATTTTATTTAAGTTATTTTATTGTCACTAGATGGCAATGTGTATTAAATTTGAAAAAAAAAATTGCACGACTTGTACCCCAGTACGAGTCTCACTGAAAGGTCCAGAAGCAACCGTTCTGACTAAGAAACGAAGACGATCTTTTCGCCATAAAATTTTATCGATATGCAAACATTTGAATCGATAAAAAACAAATTACAGTATTAGACAACGCCACTCCTACTTGAGGTCTACCCCACGCCCCCTCGCGAATCACGTGACCCAAATCAACCAATCGCTAATTTTCGTTGCATCAGCGTTGCACCTGAAGAGGCCTGATTTTCTGGGTTACCCCCGTTAAAATCATTTTCAGTGATTAAAAAACGATCTAATATGAAATAGAAACGCGATTCGCTGGATATTTTCTTCGATCGAAGAGTCGAAGCAAGTCGCGAATGCTACTCGTTTAATTTTAAGTAAACGCGAAACGATCGGTTTTGCATGCTAAATTCGCGGAATTAGGAATGGTTCGTGTCAGTGGCCAATATTGTTGCAGAGAATGTTCCTGACACGTTCGTGATGCTGTTAGTAGAACAAGACCTAATTGTTTCCGTGTGCTTATTAGGAGTAACCTAATTAAGAAACGTCCCTATAAACGTCCGATACACCACCAACACCTGATAACGAGCTGGCATTCGTATCTAATAAGAGGAGGGCTTGTAGAAACCTATATATAACGACGTTTATGCACCATGTAACGTCGTTCGTACTTTAAGCGATGTTTTCCTCATCTATATTTGACTGTGAGGAATTTAAATTTTTTTAACTGACACTCTTTAACTGACAGTAAGGTTTTATTTGCAATCGTTGAATTATTAGCTAGTAATTCAATGAATGCAAATGAAGACCTACTGAGATCCTATTGGTATATTATATACTATAAAATAGTATATAAAATTATTTTCTTGACACCTAAACAATATGACGAATATTTCTTTTGAACTAAACAAAGATTTTAGGAATAAGATGGAATAAGAATTCTTTGGTGTCAAGATTCTGAAAATATTAACTCTCTAAGTCGATAATAACTTTATCTTTTTTTATCTTTAATTAATTAACTAATTAGTTTATTAATTTGTTTAATTAATTATTTTAATAATTAATAATAATAATAATTTGTTCTTTATATTAATTTCTTCTATCAAATATCATTTCATCATTTAAATACTATCCTCGTTGTTAATTTTGTATTATTCCTATTCCGCTGTTAAAGATATTGTTTCTATTATTTTGCTATTTTATACTTTATCAAATTGTGAAACTCGATATTTCAGAAATATCGACATCGATTCTACGTTTTCGCTTTAATTAATCAATTACTACAACAGGAATAAATTCATAATAAAGTCTTTCATCAAATATCATATCATTCTTCCAGTGTAAATAATCCACACGCTTAAGATTAATTTTCTTTTGTCCCCGTTCCATCGTTGAAAATATAGTTTCTGTCACTTCACTATTGCATCCTTAATGAAATCTCACTGTTAAAAGCATAGTTTGCTCGACTATTTTCATACTCGATTGAGCGAATGCTCGGTATCTGAGAAATGTCGGCGTTAATTCTGCTTTCCATTTTCGCTTTTCACGTTCGATCGATTGGCGACATTGAATCGGTTCCGAAGGTTTCGCCGGGTATTCCGACGTGACAGCGCGCGCTGACCCTTCCCGATAAATCTGGTCTTCTTGTCGTGTTTATTCGGGAGGAAACACCGATCGGTGGATCTGGCCTCTTGCCGCTCGAAGCCGAGCGAGCGCGCATCGTGGCGTTCAGCTGACAGTGAAGCTTCACGGTCTGGGAATCGGGTCGTTGAATGCCGAACAAAGGTTTAGCACGATATTCTCTGACAATAGTGACAGAGGGATCCGCGATTTCTTTTCGGCTGTAGAAAAAATCGTTAGAATCGTGCAAATCGCGCGCAATCGTTAATATCGACGATCGAATTATTTTCTTTCTTTTTCTCTTTTTGACGACACAGTTTCAGAATTGAGAACAGCCGTGAACTTTGGGTACTTTTAAGAAGAGATTGAAAAATTGGCGATTGAATTACTTTCCTCCCTTTGTTTTTGTCGACGACAGTTTCAGAATCGAGAAATCTGCGCATAGATTTTCTCGAAATCGGTGCTCGAAAGGGGGCAATCGGCAGGTTTCACGTGGTTAAATGAAAAAGCTTACAAATTTCTCTGATAACAATGGCCGATCCCGGAGCTTTGTCAGCAGAGTCGGCGGTCGGATAAATGGTTTTAACGATATCGGGGAACAAATTTCGAACAAAGCTGCTTTGAAGCTTTGTCGTTCAGGTATCGCGTGATTCTTTCACTCTACCGAAGCTTAGACTCTCCCCCTCTCCCGACTTGAGTCGTTCCAGCGTGAGTCTTGCTCAGAATGTCCTTCCAACATCCCTTCGCCTCTCGTCCATAAATCCTCGAATTCTTTCCTCTTGGTTTAAACAAGTGGTCCCCCACTAAGCATCTCTAAAATAAATACCTCACCTTTATGACACATAACTCTTGTCACTCAAAAAGTGAATAAATTTTTGACTTTTACGGAAGGAGCCTGAAAGACAATTAACTTCAAAATAACTTCTGAATAATCTTCCACGGAACGTGACATCTGTGAGTGTGTTGGCTTTATGTCTATGAATGCGAGGGTAGTTTGTGGTGTATGATATGTATATGTGTGTTGTGTTTCGTTTCTGAACGGTGCCGGTGGAAGATTCATTCGTCGAGAAGGAATCACGATGTGAGGATCTGAGAAAAGAGAATAGCGAGTTGGGACTAGTGAAGAGAGTGAGTGATCTAAAGCTTTACTGTGTTTGTTCAATATACTTTCTAATATTACTTCGTCCCATCATTCCATTTACAACATCCACGAAAGAAAAAAATTAAAACTGTAGATTTTCTCGAATTGCGAGAACCCCCCTAGAAAGTCAAACTGTCCCACGGAGCAATTGGGAGCCATCTTTGGGTTTTAAACTTTCATCCATGATTCGTCTCAGATACTTTCTCCGGATGCGTGTTCCCTGTTTCCCACTGTCGCGCGTTTATCCCGCTGTAAAAATTTCTATCGTCGAACAATTCCTCTCCGAAAGAGAGGCAAGACAAACACGCACCGGAAGATAAAGCAAAGCGTCTCCATCGCGGAGAATGTAATATTCCGACAGCGACGACGGGGTTCGAGGAAATACACCGCGTTCTTCAGCGCGTATTTACACTTTATTACATACTTGCCGTAAACTTCAGACGGCGCGTTTTTCTTTCGGTATATCAAATCCCCGTCGCATCAACCCCCATCTACAACGTTGGATGTGGTCCGGAACCAACGAGCATCGATTACGAAATAAAACTTTGTCGCGTTAACGCGTTGAACCTGGCGTTCACTCTTGTGGACGGAAGAATGGTGGCTGGAAATAATGGCCGGCCATTACTCACGGCATCAAACGTTACGCCGCCGTTACTTACAATATATACATTCATACATTCAACGTGCACTTTGGCCATTTAGCGTTGACACGACGCGTGACGCGACGCGCATTGAACGCACGTTGAAACGTTGGCGGGGGCTATAAACGCCGCGAGGGTAATTCAACGGGACGTTAACCCAGGAACAGAAAGGTAACAGGTCGGGAACGACGACAAACAGCAACAAACGAGACCAGGCGAAACGATTCTAACGGCTCGTAGCGGCGCTTCCCCCTTCCCCCGGCCCACCCCGTCGTTTACCAAGTAAACGCTCGCTGAAGGTAAGGATATTTGTAATATCGGCGATGTAATATTGCTCGATATCGGTGATCTCGTTATTGCGAGATTACTGCCAATATTACGAACGTTGGACGAATACGTTGCGTCGTAATATTAGCCCCGGTTTACGTTCGGGAACGTCGACGTTGCTAATTGTTACGTGCTACATGATATTATGCATACATCGCGTGCACACCGCGCGGCCGTCGAGTGCGCGCTCTCTCCACTTCTGAGAGATTACAATAAATCTCTGAACAATTTCGCCGCCCTCTATACTACCCGGTATAACCCCCTCTCCGGTAATCACACGGCTTGATTTCCTTTGTCCATTTGTTATTACGTGCTGTTGCTCGCACGTGAGTCGTTGCTTGATTCCCTTATGGTTATATGTTCGCTGGATTCCCTTTTCGCGGCTAATTTGCAATTAAAGTACTGTTTAACGTTTGCGATTGCTCGCGACGCATGGCAAACGAAGAGGAAGAATTGTTCTCCGTTTGTTCACGTTTGTTCTAGAAGTGAGGTGGTTTCACTTTGTTTCCCGCGTTCAACCGTGTATAATATTCTACCTAACGTTTTAGAGGACGAAATAAGCATTTAAGGTCCCTTTCTCTCGAGAGAGACTCTGGATGTTAATCTGGCAAAGGGTGGATATCGTAATAACCAGGCTGCACTCGCGGTGAATATTAATCAGACGTAAGGGGAACCATCCTGTATTGTTGGCGCGTGACCGCACGCCGTTCACGTTCCCCGGGGTTGAACAAAGAATCTTGGCCGCGCGCGTGAATTTCGTATTCGAAAAATGATTCGTTTATTATTGTCTGAATTGAAGCGACAGCTGCTCTTCTCTTTGGGAAATCTGGAGGAAGAAGGGACGCGTCACTGGCATATTTATTATATAAAATTATATAAAATTTCCATCAGAGATATTGAAGACAAAAAAACTGCACGACTTGTACCCCAGTACGATTCGTCTCATTGAAAGGCCCAGAAGCAATTGTTTTGACTAGGAAATGAAGACGACTTTTTTGCCAGAAAATTTTATTGATATGCAAACATTTGAATCGAAACAACGCCACTCCTACTCGAGGTCTACTCCACGCCCCCTCGCGAATCACGTGACCCAAATCAACCAATCGCTAATTTTCGTTGCATCAGCGTTGCACCTTGTTTTAACAATACAAGCTTTTATCCATATATTTTACGAAAATGCATGTGTTTTACGTCTATAGTGCTTAACAAAAATTATAAATTGATCGTTTTCAGCACTTTAATAGTTCTAGTGTTAGTTCGTAAGTTCAGAGATCAGTGAAATGAAAAACTGTAAAGAAAGTCAGTAATATGATAAAATTCACATTAAAGGAAAAATATAAAACAGACACAAAGAATCTCGGATCTCCTGCAAAATCCTATACATGAATTTGAAATGAGTTTGAATTGTTATAATTTGAATAAACGTCGAATTTCATAACTGTATGAATCGTACAATTTTAAGAAGAAAAATTTGGAAACTTTCGATTCAGTCATGAGAGTCACGATTTTTCCATTTTCTTTTTTTTTTCTTTTTCACGTCGGATATATCCAATTCCATAACCTGTAATAGATGATCAGACGAATGAATCTAGATTGGACAAATGAAGCTAGAGTCAGAGAATGGCGGGTCGATCGCAGCTTTTCAAAGGGTGGGAGAGGGCAAGTTTTCCGGGAACTTTGTCCCTACATGCACCGAGTGGCCGTAAACCCGGTCCTACCCGGGTGAATTCCCGTCATTTACGTGGGAATTCAATCGTTTCACGGCATGCTAGCCAGGAGGAAACTCGTTTTAGCTGATTCATCGGGTCGGGCCGCCGCGAATCTGGTAACGTCGCACCTCAGAACGTCATGTCGATCGACTGTCTGCGGATTTAATTCCTCAGCTACGATACGTCCATTCGTCTGGTAGAATTCTGATCTATCGATAATCCCGAATGATCGAAAATGTATTCTTTTTTTCCCGATTCAGTGAATGTTTCAAGGCTCATAAAGATTCGTGCAGGTCTTCGAAGATCTATAACTGTTTCTCACTGGAATAGAAAAATTAACTTGCTACTCGGCATTCAATGTAATTTTAATCCAGTATCTTGTAGATATTTGAAATTACAGGATTTATTTTTCAAGAATGAATATTGAGGAATTACAGGCTCGAGAAAAATGTATAAAGATCTATAAAAATGTGAAAAATTCGAAAACTATTTTTGACTATCTTAACTGGAATGGGAAAATAAACTCGTTGTTCGACTAGCCAATATTTCTTAAATTTTAATGTAGTTTAATTTTAATTTAGTACCCTTTTATAGGAAGTATTTCATAAATAGTTGAAGTTGCAGGATTGGTTTTCTGTCTATGAATGTACATTAGAAATTTATAGTCTCGAGAGAAATGTCTATAAAAATCAAGGTGAAAAGTTCTGAAACTATTTTTCCCTCTTAATTGGGAATGGAAAAATAATCTCGTCGTTCGACTAATCAATATTTCTTCAATTCTAACGTAATTTTAATCCAGTGCCCGTTTAAGGGAAGTATGTTGCAGGATTTATTTTCCTACATTAGAGCGGATATTAGGAAGTCGGAGGTATTGAGTTAGGAAATTTCTCGGCACACGGTAAACGGAACGGCGTGCACCGTTTGAATAATACCGCGATTTGCAACACTAATAGCGCCTTATTCCATTATTCAAAATATCTGCTGACGTTCGATTCTCCCCAGCGTATCTGTACACGTGTTCTACAGATGTTTCGCCCGATCGAGAATCCCGAATGACAAACGCACAACGTTTGCCATTGATGCATTGCTCTGTACCATCTGCACGAAAGCCAGTAACAATTCTCTCTCTCTCTCTTTCTCTCTCTCATGTACAATCAGGTTCGTTGTATTCTCCTTTTTTTTTCTCTGTCTCGATATTTCCCTCCGAAATTCCAACCTTAATTAGAGCGAAATTTCAGAAACTAGGTTTCACACAGTTCATTGTCCGCGAGAACCGGATCGTTAAAAATTTCGTTGGAAACCTTTTCATTGCATTGGTGTAACGATGTAACAATAAATTTTTTTGCAAATCCACGACGGTGAAAGGAAAAGGATGTAGTTTTCTATTCAAAGTGCGAAGATAAAAATTTACAGTTTGAAAGATTTGCGTGAGATCTTCTTCAGGAGGAAAACGACGCTGCCGACGAAGATTATCATATTTAAAATGACGTTCGATTAAAATTGACGTTTCGATGGAAAGCAAAGCAGAGAGAGGGCGAGATCGAGCAGTGTGACGACTACGGCAGGCTAGACGACCAACAGGTGCCGCGGGGACGACGAGATTTTTCCTCCTCGGAGAATTTCACCGCGAATTTCCTCCGTCTTGCCTCCGCCTCGATACACGACTGCTCGACGATTGTTTCACACCGCAGTTATTTCCACCGATGTCGGTCGACCGGATCGACATTTTATTGACGCTTAAAAAAATAGGACGCCGTTAATGGCCGAGCACGCTGGCTGGAAAATTTCGGGCCGTAGGATTCGATTCGATTCGATTCGATTCGATTCGCTTTTACGGACTAACCTTTTTCTCTCTTTTTATCTTTTTTCTTTCTTTCTCGTTTTTTCGGTCGCGTAATTGGATCCAGCGCCGAAGCTGGAAGGTTGCTAGCGGCCAGAATAGCCACCTTTCCCTGCGGTAGATGTTTTTTATTCGGTGATTTAATTGTGTGTTTTGGATCAATTATTGCCCCGCGCGTGCAATTCACTTCGGCGATACGCGCGGTCCTCGTTTGCCTTTTTCCTCCGCGGAACGCGAAGTTACGGATTCGACGGTCAACAAGTGGAGAGGTTTCGCGTGTTTTTTTCGGAAATCAAACGCGAGGGAAACCGAGGAAAATTTTCGAAATAAATCTACAGTGACGTGCTGGGGTTTCATCGACTCTCGTCGAGATAAATTATTCCGAACCGGTGCTGAAATTGAGAAACTTTATGTTCCGAAACACGCGAACAATTCAAACTACCAAAGTTTTTTTTAGAGTTTTAAAAATATCTCTCAAACTTCTTTAAATCCACATTGTACTCTCAATCGTCGACATATTTTCGACAACGATAAATTACACTATTCCTAACTATGAACAACTCCAGTATAAACGTTGATGAAAAAGAGATCCGTAGTAATGACAATTTGCTTTGCACCAATGATAAATTTTTTGTAAATCTACAACAGTGAACAAATTGGTTCTGTACCAATGCAATGTGGAAAAAAATTACAGTGACAATTTTTCATTGAATGTACAAATATTGTCGTTCACTACTGTATATAAAAACATCATATAATACTTAAATATAATATAATATAATATATTAGTATATATTATTTTTTATATTATACATATTATGTTATATAATAGTAATATATATATACCATTTTTAGTATTAATTATATATATATATATATTACTATTTTATAACATTATATAATACTTAAATATAATATAATATATTAGTATATATTATTTTTTATATTATGTTATATAATAGTAATATGTATATATATATATATATACTATTTTTAGTATTAATTTAATACTATATTAATTAATTAAATATATATATATATATTACTATTTTCAGTATTATATCATACCAAGTTTCAACAGAACACGTATTCTTCATCCTCGATTTCTAAGCTCAGCTTTTACGTGTAGTTAGTGTACTTTAACACACGCGTTGAAAATTGCGATCTCGACGCGTCAGACCGGTTGGAAAAGTTGTCCTGGAGAAACCCCCTTCAAACTTTCTTCAGCGTGGCAGCAACACGTACGGCGACACTTCCATTGGCCTCCGGGTGGTCGCTTTTGTTCCGTTTTCCCCCATTCGCTGGGAAAACTCGCCGGCATTCAACGGGATTACGTACCGCGAAACTACCGGATACGCAGGAAACGGGCGACGGCGAGATGGACCGGCAAGGGTTGGAGGTGACGTTCGGGGGCGGAAGTTCACGGGACGTTGCCGACTCCTTGGCGAACGCTGCCGGCGTTCGGTAATCTCGTTTACAAAACGGCGACTCGAATCTGAAGTGTAAACGAATTTGCAGGGAAATTAAGTGGCTCCGCTCGGTTGCACGTTGTCTCGTTAGTGTTTCTTTCACGCGGTTCGAGATATACAGGGTGATCCACGTAACTTGCACACCTTGGAAATAATTTTGAAATTACGCGTCCAATGAGAAATCGAGATCGTACAGGATGATTCACACTTTACGATAAATAACTTTGAAATTCGCGAATAAAAAAATTGTTAAATAAATACATAAAAGTTGCATGGTTCAGAGGAAGACAAAATATGGCGTAATCTTTTGTGCGTGTCAAGCGGTTTCGAAATTTCCAAGTTTTTTTTTTTTTTTTTTTAATTGAACTGCATATATTTTTTTCATCGTAAATTGAATGTGAATTTCCAAATAAATAAGTATCAAGTCATATCGCTATATAAATTTCGTCGCCGGTCAAAGTAACTATGTTCCCTTTTTATATTTTTTATAGATTAACCAACGTTAATGTTAATTACGTGTTAATTGTATGCATCTTGTATACATATAAATATTCATACAAGGCATTGTCAAATATTTCAATATCTGTACATATAAACTGTACAGGTTTCTGTACGCATTTCTTTCCACATTTCGATAATAAAGTCTTCCGATTACCAAGGGTTAATAACCGCGATGAACAAAGAATCCACTCGAGAGAGAGACACAGTTTAATTAAGGTAATCCTCGCGGAAACGAGGATTCCAACGATCAAGACGACGTATTTCCCGAACTCTGCATAACCCAGCCACGGTCCTCGTAAATTCACCGAGAAGCCGCGAGAGTTTCCCGCCTTATTAATCCTCCCTGTATTTTACTTTAATCGTGGAAAGGCAAGGCAGAGAAAGAGAGAGAGAGAGAGAGAGAAAGAGAGAGAGAGGTGACGCGAAACGGAGCAGGTCGAAAAGCGATTGTATACTGGTTTAGGAAATCCCGGAAAGCGCGTTTTATTATCAACTTTCCAGTGGAAATGACCAGAAGTGAAATACACTGGAATATATCGGTTATGTACGAATGGACGGAATCCATTAAGCGAATTCCATATTCGCGAAAGTAGCGAATTTCAGGGAACATTAACGACCGTGTCCATATCCTGCCCGTGCACACTGTGTTTTTCCGCATTCTCGATACGATTTTCACGCCGGACATCACCAGGCCAGATTGAAAATCGATTTCGTCCATTGTTATGCAATTTGGTTCGGTTGTGCAATGGAAAGTGTGCATAATTGTCGTTTCCGGTTTGCTGCACACGCGTGGCTTTCTTTCGCCGCATTATATTTCCATTAATCATCCTTCTTCTCTCCCGTCTCTTTCTTTCTTCCTTTTTCTTCCCCACCGCCGCGTTAATTGATCCTTTTTCTTCAACGTTACGTGCCATTAACGCACAAATCCCGTGCTAACATCGACTATTCCCCCACTCTGATCGACGTTCTCAAAGAAAAAACTGCACGACTTGTACCCCCAGTACGATTCGTCTCACTGAAAGGCCCAGAAGCAATTGTTCTGACTAAGAAATGAAGACGACTTTTTTGCCATAAAATTTTATTGATGTTCAAACATTTGAATCGATGCAAAACAAATTACAGGTGTGATCGCTCAGTACCAGACAACGCCACGCCCCCTCGCGTTGTCACGTGACAACCAAATCAACCAATCGCTAATTTTCGTTGCATTAGCGTTGCACCTGAAGAGGCCTCCGCTAAAATCACTTTCAGTGATAAAATAGCCCATGAGGGAGGCGTCAGTATAACAATTTAGGAAGGTATTAGTTAAGGTAAGATGGAAATAAAATTGATTATAGGAAAATCAAATAATAAAAAGTATGTCGAAACAAATTAACACAAATTGCCGGAAACAAGTACATTTTTCAACACGACAACAAACTCGCGAATCCAATGATCTCCTTCTTTTCCTCGAGAGGAGGGGAACAAGAACCTTGGGGCGCGATCCTTCCGTTTCGAAGGGGAGGAATCGGAAAGTAAGATGGATATCTCGCAACGACGTCGTTGCATCGTTATTATAGACAAGAATACAGGTTTTATCCGTCACGGCGCGGAACATCATCGCTCTTCCCGACGTTTCTCGTATTACCCGCCCGCCCGTACAAATTGCACGACGTTTCACGTGACGTTCATTTCAAATATATGTGATACTTAGGAAATCGCTGGTATTCTTCGAAGCTAGGATATCTATTTTCTACCGTCGGTGTATTGCTACATCCTCGAGGAAACTTCAATTTATCAATTTTTCGTCCTCGCTTCCATCGAACCGTAACTTCATCCCTTCCCTTCCCCCCCTGCGGGACATGAATCGTTTAAGAAACAACAGTTTGTTTGCGTCGTTGGTTAAATTTCGAGACAAAGTTAACGTCTTTGTCGATGATAAATCGGTGTGTTTCATATCTCGCGCGATATTTATCAACCCTTGCTTACGTTTCGGGCGGAACTTTGCTCGTAAAGCGAATTTTTATTGTTCCTGCAAGAATCTTTCGAAGATTTGGTTTGAAAAACTAATTGGGTAACAGACGATGGTGGACTGATTCGTTTCATCTTCAAAATAAAATAAAATAAAATAATATATATGTAAAATGTATGAAAAATAATTCTATGATAAATAAATTTATAAAAAATTATATATATATACATATAATTATACAAATATATGTATAATATAGAATAGGTAAATAGGTGAATGCATATAATATAATACAAAATAAAAAAAATGAACAGGTAGACGTATTTTTATGAAATGGTACTAAAAATGGTCTTTTTAAAGTTACATAGTTATTTTTTCACACAGTCACCACTTATTGCAACAGATTTCCGCCAAAGATTTATCTCTATTGTTGTTTCGTAAAGATATTCGTCTTTCACTTTCAGCCCATTCTCGTAGACTTTCCAAATTTTTTTACAATTTTTGAAAGTCCCTGGAATAACAGAAAATACTGCGATAATTTCCAAATTTTATCACAGGGTTAATTTCTAAATTCATCAGTTACTCGTCTTCGACTCTCCCGCGTTCAAACGCGACGCGGTAAATTAAAATTCGGCAGCCATGTTGCGACAACTTCCATCTCCAACATTCAGCGAGGCAGCGTAACATCATCGGCGAAACGCGGGCGCAAGTAGAACTGGGCCGGTTCTATTAGCCCCGAAATATCGCCGTAGCGAAATTTCAATCTTGGCGAGCGAGGGAAACGCGAGGCCGGAATACGCCGAAATTCGTCAATCAGCCGGGAATTGACGTCGTGTCCGCAATTTCGCGGAGAATTCCGTAGGCGCGCACGACCAGGGAAAACAGCGTCGCTTCGATGCGTACGTACGGCATAAGCGCATTTTCTGCTCGCTAACGGAATCCCTCGAATTGTCTCGTCCTGGAACGGCATACCAGCGATGCTTAGCACGAATACCATGGCTGGACGCCAGTGAATTCGAAACGTGATCGTAAGAGTAACCGAGCGTAACCTCGAAACATCACCTCCCCCCCGAATGATCGATATCCCCTCGTACAGTCTGCACCAGAAGTACACAGCCACATTGAATCGTCTTGTTGTTCTTCAAGTTGCGAGAAATTTTTTTGCTATTAATAATTTTTCGTTAATTGTTTAGTAGAGAAAGAGTCAAGATTACTGATTCCTTTTTATTAATAAACGCTGTGTCTTACAAATTAATAGCACAAATAAAATTATTAATAAAATAATGAAATTAATGATAATAACAATAATAATCAAATTTTGTACGAATGATTGAACGAGATAGATATAGAGTTGTTAGAATAAAAAGATATGCCAGATGTTCGAATCCTCCGATTAACCCCTTGTTGCTCTGGCAACTGGTTCGCGGACCATAACGAGTGACCGAACCGTATACAACAATTCCTCGCTTTCTTCTTCTTTTGAACTCGTTGGTATAATAGCACTGGATAGGAATTATTAAAAAGTAATAAACTTATCATTTGTTTTGCCTGGGTTACATTTAAATGTACTTAAAACTGGGAAAGCGTTGCAATTTGGGACAAAAAATTCTCGACGTGCGTGGCATGTCATTCCAGCGCAAGAAGTTAAAGTGTTCTGCTGGAGAACGTTTTTCCCGACTGCAAACGTGCAATAAATTCATCGAATTTTTCTCCGTTTCCTTCTCGTGCAAACGGATGTTAATGTTCATCCGAATCCACACAGTGATTACTTCCGTGTTTGAAACCGGATTATCTCGAAAGAACGTTCGAACGTGCTCTTGTTACAAAACTTCTTCTCTTGTTATTTTATCAGAGAAGATTACGTGCACATCCACGTACTTTTTCCCCTGATTGTTATTACGATCATGTAGAAAATTATAGAGAAAGAAAATTATCGATTTGACTACGAGCGAGTCGGGAGTATACGCGTTGTGTTATACCCACGAGCTCGAGGGGAAACCGCGAAGAGGGGTGCAACTGCCGAGTAACTGGCAAATGCATAGTCTCCTGTGGATCTTGGGGTCAAGATGGTATCCTCGACACGATCCAGCGGCTTCACCGGTGAAGGGACCCCGCAACCTCTAACTGCTTCCTATTGACTGTGTAATAACTGGCGCGCTTCCGGTAATCAACCGCAGCCTGTTTATTTCCTCCTCCCTCCTTCCTGCGATTCTCCCACGTGACATCGTGTTTTTATTAGAGAAATACGCGTGCGTGTGTCCATTTCTATTTGTCGATATAAAAATTTTGTAGATAAACGTTTTGCAGAATGTTTGATGTATTGTAATGAAATGTATTGGGATTTATTGAACGATAATATTTTTCTACTAAAAAGGCATTTCGTTGGAAGACGAATTTTCTCGAATTGCGATGCACGTACGAAATATCGAACTTTTAAGTTTAATGAAAAATTTAAGTTTTTAGTTGATATTGATTCAAGTTAATACTACTTAACTTGTTGATACTAACAATTGACGTGAGTTAAGTATCGATAGTTTCTCCCGAAAGAGTAGTTAGCTCTGCCAAAGGAAATGCATCGTCACGTCGACATTTTCGTCTCAAATATTTTTTTCACAAGACGTACGATACTTTTGAAAACTTTATTTCCACCCATGACTTTTATCTTTTATCCTTGTTCTTCGTCAAGAATGGACGTGCAACCTTGATACTCTCCCCCTTCTCCGTACTTCTTTTGCAAATTCAATTTCTTCTACGTCAGTCAGAGTTTTATTTTATACGTAGTTCGCGATAGTGTAACGAGAAATTCAACCACGAAAGGTGAAATAGGGTAAATGTTCTTGCAATTGACACACGCACAACACGTTTCTGCAAATTCCAACTTTCGAGAAGCATTGCCAAGCGCGATGTGGAACCGAAAAAAGTAAAAAAAGAAAGCAACAACGAGAGGTGAAGTGAACGTTCTGTAAAATACAGTAACATCAAAGAATGTTTCTATAAAATACCCAGTAACGTGAAAGAATGTACGTCTCTTTCGTATGAGTCGTAAAATTAAATTTTGAATATACTATATAGTATAGTATTAAGTCTAATAAATTTTGATCCAATTGACAATTCAGACGAAAAATTGATTCACTACATTTACATTAAACGATTCATATTAAAAATATATTTATAAAGAATATTACCAAATAAAATTCAAATTTATCGAATTTGACGTCGACTTAATTGATATCACTAAAAAATTGACTTACATTAAAACGATTCATACAAAACATTCAATTATAAAAAATATTGATATACATAAAATTCGGACTTATTAATGATCAATAAATTATTACACTTGTATTAAACGTATAAAACATTCGTTTATAAAAACAATGTTAGCACATAAAATTCAGACTTATCTTGATCCTGTAAGTTAATATTCCGCGATAATTTTATCTTTAACCCTTGGGGACAATCGATTTCTGCTTCAATTTATTTCACATTCGTCACGCGTCTTTTCACATTCGTCCGCGTTCAGCAGGGCAGGGCAGGGCAGGGCAGGGCGCAATTCGCGATTTCGAGGGGTAAATTCAGCACGGACGGGCGTTCGATTCTCTCTTTGGAAAATTATTCCGCACGAAACACGTTCAATCGACCGCGCTTTTCCGCGCGGCGTGTCGCAAATCACGTCGTCGCTGTCGTAGTTAATACGGACGAAGGATGTCTGAACGTGTACATCCACGATAAAATCCTTGTTTGCGTACCAAAGCGGATTAAATATTCCTGTAGGGAGAGGTAACGCTCTCTGCCGCGCGTGTTACGTACCTGTGTGTTCCCTACACGGAAATATGCCCCGTGTTACGATACACTTGGCGAGCAATGTATCACGACGCCGCGGCTCGTATCGCGGATTAGTCGTGTCCTCTTTCTCCGCACGTGGGTCCGCGTTGCTCAAGCAACCGATCGCGTTGTCGCGCAATTTCCCGCGAAATAATCCATTAATAACGCCACCTCAGTCACCGGATGACGACGAAACGTGGCTTCCTCCTCGCCAGCGGCAGAACACGCGCCAAGATTTACCCTTCCTTATCGGTGAACTTTCGACGGGCAAACTGAAATCTGGAGACGAATCCAACAGGGGCTTAAAATTTCAAGCAAGTTTCTTTGGTCGTAGGGGCGCGTGCACACGTACACGGGGTGATTTCACACGCACGAACGAGAAAGAATAAAATTCCTTCGTGCGAAAATCGAGTTTGGAAAGTTGTCGAGGCAAAGGCAATTTTTAACGAAACACGTCCAAAGTCTATATTCCTGAAAATACGTTATTATTCCACATTTCCCCGTTATTACAAATCAGTGAAATTCACTTTGAAACTTGTTTTCTTTTTTTTCCAAAACGAAGCTTTGCACGAAAAAATTTTGTTATTTTTCTTAAGTTTATTCTTTTCTTCTTTTTCTTTTTATACAAAATTATCTTGTCTTAATTTCTAAAAAATAATCCCTAATCCCTAATCCTTGAAAAAGGGATTTATTCACTAATAATTTTCGACCGTCTCGCAATCAGTTCACTCCGACTCTAAAGACAAGAATTAAAGCTACGATTCTATTGGGACGAGGCTAAAAGAAATTACTCGCGGCGATTCGAAGAGTTTCAGTTTCCGCTTGCAAGCAATCGCGCGTATCGAGCATCGGCTGGAAACATCACCGAAGGTTTTAACAGACCTTCTGCTCGTCGAGAGGGAGGAGCTTCGCTTAGTCCTCGCTGAGAAAACAATTCGACGGACTTTAAGGTCCCCGAAGCCACTTCAATTTTATTAAGAGGTCGCCCTCGGTGACTGGCGTGGCGAACTTTCGCGTGGACTGTACGTCTGGGACGAAAAAGACGGACGGGACCGGGGAAGTTTCGAAGGCGTCCGCGAGAACTTTCCAGGAGCAATCGCTCGCGGCGATGACGACGACGACGATGACGAGAACCAGCCAGCAAGGAGCTTCCCTTCCCCCCTCTCGATAACGTTTTTCTTCAACGACACTCTGATAATCCTCTCACGGCTTCCGACGTTTCACGACCAAATAGCCCACCAACGCGGTTTCATCCTCTCGATAGAATATTTTTCAAACGCCTGCCAGCCAACTTCCTCTACCCGGCCCAGAGACATTCCGACAGATCCATTTTTACTCCCTCCCAACCCTCCTCCCCGCCCCGTCGAACTTCCTCCGGTTATACGAGTTAGAGTTTCCCCGCTATTTACTGTCTTTTCGTCGACCGACGGTTGGAATCGAACGATTCCTCTTTCCAGATTTCATTATTCCTCCGCCGATTGCCAAAGGGGGAGGGCTATTTAAATTCGCGGAGGGAGTCCTCGGTCTTCTTAATTATTCGAAGCTACCGGGAGAAATTAAGGAGCCAATTGTTCTTTCTTTTTCGAATCGATCGATCATTCGTTTTCTTTTCTTTTTTATTTGCAAGGTAAAGATTATTTGAGTGCGGTGGAAAAATGTTTGAACAATTACGACTTGGAATTTTAGTTAGTGGAGAAGTAGACTCTTATCTTACGCGTCGAAAATGTCGTACAATTAAAAATTGAATTTGTTATTTATTTAAGAGAAAAAGAACTGTCCCATTTGACGAAACGTGGAGTAAGAGAAGTTATGGCAATAACCATACCAAGCATGTTGCTTCATATTATTCGTGTTATACGAGAAAAATTCTTGTGCAACACAATTTTTTATAACGCGAATTCATACAACGAGAATCTGCTGTATCTTTCTTTGTAATTGCACAGTACAGAAACTCGGGAATTTGTTGCACGTAGACCGGTTTAAAAATTAAAATAAAAATTCTGCATTCTTCTCTTCGTTTAATTCTTGTCGAAAGAAAGTGAGAAAATCTAATTTTTTTCTTACTATCCAAGAGTTATTTTGCGTAGTATTTCCTGCATTAAATTGACAATTCCTTTCGTAGAAATACCTAACCGATTGCAGCAGGAATATAAAGTGCCGAAAGTACGTTTAGTGTTAAACAATATACACTAGTGATATTTACGTACATACAAAAGTTACCGTAACCTTGCGAATTAACGAATTATTCAGTTAATTAATTAAAAAAAGAAGAGAAGAAAAAAGTTCCATGGAAAGGAACGTGCAATCAATTTCGAAATTGCCGCGCAAACGTCTGTGCGGCAGCCATTTCTACACCGCTCTCCGCTTTTATCCGGATTCGCGAGAAAGATCGACGATCTCGAACGCGACGGTAGATAGAGGAACAGTGGATTACACTGTCGGAACGTGTTGCCCGGGGCTCGATCGTGACGGCTGGCGACAAAAATAATAGGGAAACTTTCTCCATTGACCTCCAGATTTATGTGGGATCGTAAATCCCGAAATATTTCCGGGCCAATATGGCCGAGTTTCCGGACCCGACTGTCGTTCCATCGTCGACGAATCCGCCAGACTTAATTCCTTGTTCGACATTCCCAATCCCCCTCCTCCCTCTCTTTCTCTCTTTCTCTCGAGGGGATTCTGACTGAAGCTTGTTGCGAACTGATAAGATTTCATCGCCGTTATTTCTTTCTCTTTTTTCAATTCTTCCCTTCCGCTTTACGCTCTGATACTTTTCTTGTGCAAGTCGAGTCGAGAAGAAGGAATAAAATTTTTTCTCACTCGATGCTCCGTTTCTGGGAAAATCGAGTTTATCGCATTTGGTTAACTTGAAGAAACAGTTTCACGCGCGAGAATAAGTAAATAATTTGGAATAGAATTTTGTTCACTCGATGCTCGAAAGTTTGAAAGTTTACCAAGTACTATGGCAATGTTCAACGAAACGTATTTAAACGAAGGCCTTAATAAAAACGATCTTGCTCTTTCCTTTTTGACTTATTTTTTCACGTGGAATTATCTGCTCGGTCGGACGTAAATCATAATGATTAATATTGAAGTATTTGTCGTAGTATCAGTCGTCGATTATAAAATATATTATAAAATATAAATTGTAAAATATATTAGTGATTGTAATTTACAAACATGAATATATCGATGAATGTAATTTAAGAAAAACGAAATCGAACATATATATTGATGAAAATAATTAAAAAAAAGGAACGAAATTGAAGAGGCTAGTGTAATAAGAAATCAGTTGTAGTATTTGAATTATATTGGAAGAGGAAGAATATCAAATTATTATTACGAATATTAGTTGATCATGAATTTGTACCTCATAATTGACGATGTACAACGATATATTCAATGGCTAATGCCGGCTTTTCAAATTTAAATTTCCACGAAATGACGATTTCATGCAGCCTAATACGTCATAACAGCTCGTTGAGCGAAGACGAAGGTTTTATTGAAAATTGTAGGGGGGAGAACATCTCTTCCGATATTCCACGAAATAGATTAAAAAAGGACATCGACGTCGGGCAATTTCACTTATCTCGTAAACGCAACGAAAACTCTCTCGACGAAAGTAAAACGTTGTTCTCCCGCCAATATTCCCCGACCGTGTTCTCCATCGAGAGCTTAATATCACAAGCGTTTTCCTCGCTGAATTTCCAGGTCGAAAATGATTCTCTCGACAACCGCTCGAAAAAATCTTCACTTCCGTGTCGTACATCTATGTGTACAGGGTGCTCGCGATTTTTTAGACACTTTCGATAGATTGATAGATAAGAAAAAAAAAATAAATAAATAAAAGTTATGCAGTTGCAGCACATAAAATTTTCAAAGAATCTTTTTCTCGTCAAGAAAGATTTTAAAATTCAGAAATCACGAATCGTTCGATAATATGTAACAACATGTGTATTGGGTTGTCCGGAAAGTTCGTGCCGATTTTAAAGGAAAATTGAAACGCAGAAGATTTAAATTTCAGTATACATTTATTAAATATTAAATTTAATTTGTATTAAATCCAATAACATGTGTCACAGAAGGTAAAAATCAGTTCGAACATTCACTTTCATTTACTTGCGTTGTTACACGCGTCTTTTTCTCTGAATAAGGCGCGAAGATATATTTTCCAACGATTTGTAACGTTTCGATGAAAAACGATTGTTTGCGTTACATTTTCCGAAAAATGTTGGAAACTTTTCCAACTTTTTCTTGTCGAGCCATCGGAAAAAATCGCCGCTGTTTCGTGACGTTCTCTGTATATTGTATATTCCTACAAAAAAATTTCCGATTCGGGCCATTGAATCGAAGTTTGTTCGCCGACAGCTGGCGTAAACACTGTTTCTTACGTACCTCGAACCGAATTCGAAAAAATTCGGACTGGCTGACGTGTCCACGGTAAAGTGGAGACACGTCTTTCACCCTTTTTACTACTTGTACAGTCGTCACAGAGAGTCCGTTTTTCCGCACTTCTCCTTTCCTTTCTTTTTTTCCTTTTTTGCCACGAAAAATACCGTATTTTTGGTCGCAGAAGACCGTACCGGACCCTGAGACAAGTACGATTAATAAATTTTTTCCGCGTTACTATGCGCAGGGTTGAAACGCGAAGAACACCTTTATATATTCGTGTTACGAGCTGACCCTGTGCTACCTACGTGTCCACATCCCCTTTTTCATTATTTGTTGCGAGTCATATCGGTTGATAAGCTGATTGATAAGCTGATTTTTACATCGCTTGGAATATTCATTAACAATCTTTGTTAGTTGAATTTGTACGTAAGAAAACTTCGTCTTCAGACCAGAGTATCGTAGGAGCAATTTAATTGCAAAATATACAAATGAGAAAGAGATATGAAAAAGAAGAAGAAAGAAAAAAAACATAATACAAGAACAAGCGTGAATTCACAGATACATATAATAGATAATACAGGGTGGGCCAAAAATCACTTTCTACTGAAATAAATCCATAATTTGTTTTTGTCATATATTTTATAAAATTTAAAATTTCTTACATTTTGTTAAAAAAAGCAGGTGAGAAGAAACTTTCAGCTCGAGAACAAAAGTATCCTCGCTTCCCTTTCTTACTTAAAAAAGGAAAAATACTAACGCAGACTTCGCGGATAACTAAGTGGAGACTTCAAGCTTGAAAACGAGATCAACTGGATTATTACGCGACTTGTTTTCACAAGTACAAAGTATAAAACATCGACGATTTTTCATCGAAAACGCGCGAGCGCTTTCATCCACCTCCGTAATTAAATCCACAAAGTCTTCGAAGACGTTTATACACAGACCGTATCGCTGAAGATAATTCCGTTGGCTCTCGACGATAAATGCACTCGCTTAAATACACCGAGAGTGAAACCGTTTACTTTCACAGAAGAACGTGCTCGAGGAATGTTTCTTGCGTTTCTGCCGGCGTAAATTTTCAGTGGAATAAAAACAATTAGGCGCGAATCGTTGGTGTTGAACGGTGAGAATCGGGCGGCACGTCGTCAGTTTGAAGTTCGAACGTTCCAGAGTTCCGCGCCGCGGAAAGTTACGCAATTGAAATTACGCGCGCAAGGCTATTCGAACGCGCGCGCCTCGAATATTGTGCGACCTAACCTCAAAGTTTCTACCGGGGCGTTCTCGCCTCTCCCCGCCCCTTCGCGACCCCCCCTCGCGCTCGTTGCTCACGGTTGATTAAAGGCACTAAGAACTTTCCATCTGCTGGCTTTCAGTGTCGTCCCCGTTAATTAATTTGTGTACGAGCAGCGACGCGAATATTATGCAGTCGGCTGGCTAAGTTAAACGTCGCGTCGCTCTCTTAAAAGACGCTAAACGAATGTGTAGCCGACGATAATTAAATCGGCGGCAAAGCGAAGGGAAACGCGGAACGTCTCCCGCGGAGTGTCACTGTCTCGATTGTTTCTCGAAGGAAAAAAGCAAATTTCAATTTTATACCGAACTTTTAAAAGAAGAAAAGACACGACGCTTTTTCCTGTGAAAATGAATTTTTGAGTCCTTCACCTCGTGTTGCAGCTCGTTGTCAGCTGTTGCGAGCTACTTGCTACTGTTTTCGTAATATCGACTCTCATTGTCGGCTTTGCGAAACAACAATCGACTTTTGCCCGAAGGTCCGCTCGCTCGCTCGATTCCTCCGATGCTCACACCGAAGGAAAACAGCGGGCGAACGAGTGGCCGGTCAATAAGAATCGCTTTAACACCGAGTTAACTCGGTGGCTCGACCCTCGAAAGTCGAGAGGCTTATCGCGAGACGAGAGTACACTCTCTCTCTCTCTCTCTCGCGCGCGCGCGGGTTATTTAATCGTCTCCCTTCTCTCCCGTTTCATCAACTTATCGTTGGAAGAGGAGTTCGCGGAATATCGAGAACAGTTCCACGGACTACTCAAAAGTTCCCGTTGTTCTCGTTGTAAGGTCGTCGATTCCTCTTTTGATCGTCGACCGGAGCATCGTTTCAGCTTCGTTTATCAATTCTCATAAACTTGCAAAGAACCGTTTTACCCTGCTTCATCAGCCAGTTTATTAATGTCGTTTATTAAGTCTCGCTGCTTTCTCTTTGATAAACTGTCTACGATATTGTCTTTGCGCGTCGATCAGTCGCGTGAAAGCGTCTGAACGACCGGTTGCTCCTGACGAAATGTAATTCGGTTGCTAAGCGAAATTTGGCGATTTGAATTATTGCTGTTGTAGGATATTTCGAGTCGATTTTTAATTTTACTGTCTGATGTATCAATTTTCATTTGCAAGACGGGATTGTTTTGTTTGCTCATTCTGAGGTTGTTTAATTTCGAATATATATATATATGAGGTATTTATCGGTAAAAAGAATTTCCCTGTAATTATTTAAAACTGGAGGGCAGCGTCGATAAGTTAATTTTAACGCTCTATCCATATATCAACAATTCAACGCACGATTGATAAATTGTTCAATTAATAATTGAAATTTATAATCTGTTAATTTCGTAATTAATGATAACCACACATTACCATCACGAATAAATTGAGGTATTCAAACATTTACGGTACAGCTGCTCACATTAATATTCGAACGCGGCATATCGCAAATTGTTGCAATCTCGTTGCAAACTCGCGCAACAACAAACCTGGATCCGTTTCAAACCTTCCAAAGTGCATTATTCATTCTTTTATTCAAAGATGATTTCACACCATGCAGCAGGACACTTTTGAATCATTGAAAAAATCTTTCCACGACTAAATTTACCATAATTTTAGAGATCAAAGTCTTCCCTTGGAACAATTTTTTCTTTCACCAAACCCTTTTAACGAACTCAAGAAACTCGAATATATTATATTTTGCCATTTAACCTAGAAACGTTTGAAAATTTAATAAAATAAAAGATCGCGCGACAAGTTTCAAGGGATCGTTGCGAAGTCGTTTAATGTTTCCAGCGGCGTTTGAATTTTCACTTACCTGCTCGTTTACCCGCGACGTAACAACATTCGTCACACTTCAAAACGAGACTAACCAGACTGTTACACTTTTCTCTAAAAAAGTTTAAAGTGCAGGCAATTTTTCATTGAACGCGCGGACACTTCCGTGCATCTCGGCTCCGTTGATGCAAATTTATTTTTATTCCCGACGATTACCGGCCGGTCGTTTAAACGTTAATGCGAGCAACGGGGCGAAAGTTTCAAGCTGCTCGCCTAGAGTTTCCAACCGTGCCTAGATCTTGCGTAAGCGTAGCCCCCCATCGCATAAACAGACGATTATTCTCCCGTGTAACACCCGTCGTTCCCGCCGGCAACCTTTTCATTAATTTCGCCCTAACAAAGATATCCCCGGTAATATCCCTATTTAACGTCGGCCATTAAAATCTCGCGCTGCTCTTGCCGAGTATAAACGCGCCTTTGAATGGAGAGCGCGGAATAGCGGGCCGCGCTATTTATTTCCCGCAACTGTGGCTCTATCGGCCATCTTTGTGCGGAGCTCGCGTCGCGCGTTCAATGACAAGAGAGCGAAGAAAGACGAGAAAGAAGAAGAGGGAGGAGCAGCTACGAACAACAAAGTTTGTAGATATCTCATTCTTTCTTTCGCTCCTCTTTCTCCGTCCTTTTGAAAACAGCAGGAGAATTCTTGGCTGTCAACGCTTGGGATTAGTATGCGAAACTTCAAAGGGGATGGTGAACCCTGGCGCTTCCACAGGACGCGGGCACAAAGGTAACTGGGTTAGCAGGACTTGCGAAAAGAAATGAGGAAAGCTGTAATAAACAGGGAGGAGGGGCTCTTTTCGCGTTTAGCGAAAATCTGGCTTCATCCGGCCTCAAACGTGTTCAAATTTGCCAAAGTTGTAGTTTTCCCGCCCGTTTGCATAGATCGTTCGGTCATTTTGAAATTTTTGCAGATCGAAGAATTGCAAATGAAGGTTTTCTTTATCCACTGACCAGTTCTCGGAATTTTGTTCTAACAACTCTATATAGAACTCTATATAGATGTGGAATTTTGTCGAAGAGCTTAATTACTCGTCACTTTTTGTCTCACAATCGGACAAAGGATCAGCGTAAATATTCATCGAACCAACCTTCGGATCCCCGAATGAATATCGAGAATCTATAAATTGGAACAGAGCGTTCGAGGTTAGTTCCATCGAGCTGCAAAGTCGACGAAAACCTCGTAAACGAATGGACAAAGGTTGGCCAAACAGCAGAGATTTCCACCTAGTTTGTGAAAGAGAAAAAGAAATAAAAAAAAAGCTCTGTTTTCAAAAAGTCGAGTGGCTTTCAACGAGAGAATCCTCGTTCTTTCTCTTCCGAGATAACTCGAATTATAAAAATACGCTTGAAATATTTCTCGAAAAAAAAAACGTGAATATTTTCCCGCGGTGTTTGGTGTTACTCCGACTGAAAATTAGCTACCAGGCATATATTTCGGGGATTTACGGTGTTGTTTTTTGTTCGCGAGCTTCTCAACCTGTTTCTCGTTGTTTCTCGCAAAATTACACCGCATAGAGGAACTAAGAAACAAAAGAAATTGCCAGAGAGAGTATTATACCGAGAAAATGATTTTTAATGAATTCAGCGAGAAATTTGCACAGTATATTCACATTAACTCTCTTGTTGACTCCCTGGGTAGTCTTAATATTAATTAAGTCGTAGACTTAATATAAATTCTACTAGTTTGTCTCAATTCTTGACTTCTCGCTCTCCTTTTGGTTCATCAATCGTTCGATGATCAGGAAATTACGTAGACTTTACCTTTCTTTTTAATTTTTTAGATTTTTAGCTTCACTTTTCGAGCTTTTCAGTCCCTACACAGTTTACTCGTTTATCTCCCAATTCTCACAGTTCCTATCACTTGATTAATTCTTCAAACACTCGATTAACGAGACTATTTTTCTTTGAGCTTCGCATCCGCTAGCTTCTAATGAAATTTCTTCGATTAAATATAACTCTATTCGTTTGTTTGAATTTCTCATGATGAGTTGCTCGCAATTAGCAATTACTGCAAATTAGATTCATCAAACAATCGATTATTCAAACACACGAAATCGACATTACACGGACGCAATTTTCCTTTCGCTTCTAACAAAATTTCGTCCGTTAAATGTAACTCTGCCGATTTTTCTCAATTTCCTTACTCTTTATTTAGTTAACTCTTTTCAATTTTGATTTTTCTCAACTTTCCTCTTCGAGCTTGTCTCACGGCAGTTTTGTGCTTCGTCGACCAGATACAACTCCGGTTGATTAATTCGCCAACTGTTCAATTATCACAACATATCAACGAGGTCGGAGATCTTTTAATCGCCCCCCTCGTAGAATTCCAGAGAGATCGAGAGGCACGACGGGGCGGGGGTTCTGTTCAAGAGTTCTCCGTTAGAAAATCTCAGAACTGACGAGTCGTTTGAGGGAGGGTAAGATCCGCGCCGGTTCGTGGCTTTGCGATCTTTCGCGGATCCTCCCGTTGAAAGGGTGAAAGATCCTTTAACCGGACGACCAGAAAAAGAAAAAGGAAAAGGGAGAAGTTTGCCAACGGGAAACCGACGGCGGAGTAGAAAAAAAAAGAAGAAAAAAAGATCAATTAGTGGCGGCTGGGAACGAAAGAAGGCCCGAGGGACCGGCTTTTCTGCCCGGATGCACCGACGAACCTTAATATAATTACGCTCGCATACTTCCCCTCGCGTTTCCGGGGCACGGAACTCGCCTGGAATTTTCCGTGTAAACCTCGCCGTTTCGCGATTGCCCGAAAAAACACATGGAAACGCTTTTTTAATTATCCTCCCCCCCCTCCCCCCTCTCTTCCGTTCGCTTGATGCTAGGTTTAGGTTAGGTTTTAAATTATCGAATGGAATTTTGAAGCCTGGCTGCCTGGATATTGTTGCGTTCTTTCGATTCGTCCGAAGAGAAACGAACATACCTAAGGAGGCTAGATGGAAGCTGAGACGATCAACTTACGGAACGATTAATTACGTCAGAAAGTATCAAAAAAGTTGAATTTCATAGAAGAATTTCATAGAAGACGTTTGTTTTTTCTAAGTGAGTTTCAGCTCGTAATTTTTTTTACAAAAAGTATCAAACCATTTATACCAAGAAGTCATTGATTTGGGTGATATTTTCTATACAATTATTTTATTATTAAAATATCTCCTGAGCTCGTGGTTTTTCTTGGTATAACTGGTTTAATACTTTTGAACTACAATATATGTATCTATAATCAATATACCTATGTACATATATATATACGAAACGATAAGAGAAAGAAGAAAAATTTATCTTTGATAAACGTAATATATGATGAGCGAATGTGCTGTGAGAAACGATAGTCCGAAAATTGATATTAAAACATTCGAGATAACGAAAATTGAGATTCAAATATAATCAAGATAACACGATCAACGTTACATTTCATCAACCACGCGATCCCGTTTTGGGACTCGTCTTTTCACGGTGGAAATCTCGCGGCTGGCTCCTTGATTAATGAACGCTCGTGATGCGTCGAGACCGATAGTCCTCTCCAACTTCCGAGCGTTCCTTTCCGAACGAAGGTTGACTCTTCCCAACGAAGTCTGCTCGGTTTTAAAATAATTACGCGTTCGAAACGAGTCAATTACGAGCCCCGGAGTGGGAAGCACGTAGACTTCTCTAATTAACGGCGACGAAAATTAACGTCGTTACGCGACGACGTAACGAAATATCCCCCCGCCATCAATTATATCGTTCGCCGTTCGTCTGTCATTCAACCCGACAATTCATTTCCGGAACAACAACTTGGGCCACACCAGGTCCGTGGTTCCTTATCCGGTGTAACGGGATAGCCGGGAAACGTTGGATCGGGGGAAAAATCAAACAGCGGAAAGGCCGTCAATTAACAGCCCCCAACAGGTCGAACCAACCCCTTCGTGGCCACTCGACTGGCCACTCCTCGATCAAAAATCGATCCCGATCCCGGACGACGCGTGTCCGACCCATTTCCAACGTCCTCGACTCCCTCCCCCTCGCCGGAGTAACAAGAAACCCTGCATGCAGCTTGTAATTAAAATCGTGCGCATCGCGGCTACGAGTGCGACGTGGACGAAGAGAAAGAGAAAGAGAGCGTGGCACGCAGTGCAACGGGAGAGAAGGGAGAAACTGGAATTGGAGAGGGTTGGCTCTTTCACGGCAGCTTAACGAAGACAACGGGTCCGGGAATAACGAAAGTTTTCGGGGCCGTGGAAGAGCCACAGATCGTGTGGCTCTCTGCGGCCATGCGCCCCACCTATCGATCCGCCACCCCCTCGACAGTCCACGGTCGCCCACGATGCCTCGCGAACGCGAACAACAGCACAGAGATGTACATATTTCTCTTTTTTTCTTTTTTTCGAAGGATGGAACACCAAGGATCAGCCGCTTGAGGCTTGAATTTTGGAAAGGGGAGGCTGAATACTCGGTTGAGAAGGACGAGGAAGGGTTGAGAGGTACTGCGGGGTAAGCAGAAGGCTCCGTGCCAGAGCACGAAAGCCTGAGAGACGAAACGATTTACGAGCAATTAGGGAAAGTTAAATGGGGAGTTGGGAGTCACGGCGGTGTAAGCTCGCTGCTGCTGGTTTTCGTTCATTGTTGCTAAAAGTTGGTGGTACTTCTTCGAGTCGTACGAGAAACGTATCCGTAACGGCGGAGATTGAAGTTCTAACTTAATTAGTCGCGGGAAACGAAAGGGCCGATGCACGCGAGCGAACCGCGTTGACTTATTCGCGAACAATGAAATTTATTCACGATGGAATTATATAATAATTGTATATTCCATCGTACGTAGTACAATACAATATATTATATATTATATGTATTATAATATAATAGATGTAACATATAAAAACTGCACGACTCGTACCCTAAAGGCCCAGAAGCAAATGAAGATGACTTTTTTTGCGTAAAAAAAATTTTATCGATACGCAAACGTTTGAATCGATACAAAACAAACTACAGGCGCGATCGCTGAGTACCAGACAACGCCACTCCCACTCGAGGTCTACTCCACGCCCCCTCTCGAATCACATGACCCAAATCAACCAATCGCTAATTTTCGTTGCATCAGCGTTGCACCTGAAGAGGCCCGATTTTCTAGGTTATCCCCACTAAAATCACTTTCAGTGATAATATATAAAGACATAAAAAGTGTCTAGGAGGTACTTCTTGTAAAATCTATCCATAAAAGATAAGACATTTTTTAAATATCTCGCGAGATAATTGCGATAATTTATAAATTAAAATTGAACACTTTGCATACAATAAAATACACAGCCAACGTCGATAATCTTGTAATCGACGTAACATTCGAACGAAAATATACAGAGATAAATATATATATATATAAAAGAAGAAGAAAAATCACACGAATCGTAGAATTTGTCGTGCTAGAATTTGTTTGTGCTGAATCTTCCATTTCTACTCGTCACGCGTTCGTTAATGGAGCGTCGAATCACCGTGGGGAATCAATGGGGGAAAACGCGAATACACCAAGTGGTGCCTCTCCAGCGCGGCTTTTCGACAGCAATTACTTCCCCTCGAAGCAGATTGCAACATCTCGCAATTTCCGGAAACCGCGTTTTTTCCCATCCTTCCTCCCTTTCTATCGCGAGCGATGATTCATTCGATTCGCGGCTTACCGGCCAACTTGTTTATCCGCGAGCACCGTGAATTAATTTTTCTCCGTCCTGCCCGAGGAACGATCCCCGTTATTCCGTTCCGTTTGTATCCGTTTCATTGTGGCGTGCTTCGTTCGGCTTCGTTTCACCCTGCGAACTCGTGTCGTTGGGGGAGAAAGCGTGTTTTCTACTTTCACCGCTCGTTAGGGAACTCGTTAACTGTAGCGAGATTACCGAGAGCCGATGATACGATCGAAATCTTGACAGTTGATGGATCGTACCAGAGGCAGTTTGTGCCGAGTGGATTGCTCGATGATTACGAGTCTATCGAGTGTTGGTTGGAAAGTTGTCGTGGTTTGTCCGAATGTTTGGACGAATGGATGAAGAAATTTGTAAAACTTGACGGCTACTCTGAGACACGACAGTCTATCAATTTCAAAGGCTCCAAATGAAATCTACTTAATTAATGTAGTGTCGTTTCAGTCATTTCTGGTACTGAATAATCCCATTCGCTCTGATTCGATGGTATCACGACTCTGCGTTATTGCAGAATTCAATATTCGTTATCTGGAATCCTGACAACAATTGTAATTTTCTTTACAATACCTGACACCATGAATGCTAAAACCTACGTAGTGCAGATCAAGTTTGTAACTTTAAGACAGCTCAGGCTATGGCTCTCGAATGTTACACAACGCTATAATAATTGCAAAATAATATAATATTGGGTATGAGGATATGAGGCTGAAAGAGAAAGAGAGACAAGAGAGAGAGGATTTATGTAGACAAAAAGTATGATCAGAGTAGATTTGAGCGTTGGGTGGATCAGTGTATGGATTGTTGTGTAGAGAAGAACAGTGTGGAATCATAGGATTGAACAGTATAATTTATCTAATGTAGTTTAATTGAGTCTCAAGTATATATCAAGTTATAAATATAATATTGAAGTTGTAATTATAACTTAACATTAATTTAATATTGATGTTATAAATGTAACTTTAATATTATAAATATAAATATATAAATGTAACTTCAACTGTTATAGTATCATCTATAACATCAAGAATATATTAAGTTATAAATATAACATTGAAGTTATAATATAACTTAATATCAATTTAATATTGAAGTTCTAAATATAACTTAATATTAAAGTTATAAATATAACATTGAAGTTATAATATAACTTAATATCAATTTAATATTGAAGTTCTAAATATAACTTAATATTAAAATTATAAATATAACATTGAAGTTATAATATAACTTAATATCAATTTAATATTGAAGTTCTAAATATAACTTAATATTAAAATTATAAATATAACATTGAAGTTATAATATAACTTAATATCAATTTAATATTGAAGTTCTAAATATAACTTAATATTAAAGTTATAAATATAACATTAAGGTATATTATTAAATATTAAAGTTAGAAAGCTTAACATATACTTGTTACAAACATACGCATTTTAGGCACTGAACTTGGCCTTGATTGTTGAATCAAACCTTCAAATCCCACAAACATCTCCCTGATCTCTAATTCACGTTTCACAGTCGACTCGACATTGGTACACGCTTGTTAAACACGTTAAGCAAAATTATACCGTTAGATCTAAATATCAAGTACAACCAACGTGGTATGTATGGAACGAAAAATTGGTGATATTTAAACGACACGGTTCATGGTGGTCGAAAGGCAATAGAAAATCGACTGATTCTTCATCCCACTATCGTAGAGGAACGTTTCGTCCCAATTTCTCTCGACTTACGCGAAACTCGCGTAAATTATTTCTTCGTTACCATGCTTAAGCGCAGCTGGAAACCGCTTGAATGGAAGGCCGATTATACGCGGCGTGGATTTAAGCGGTTCGGTAATTTCGAGCGCAACCTCGACCTACCTCGAGAGCTATCTTAGAAGCTGTCCCGAGAGTTACACTCACAGGCTTGGGAAGTTTAAACAGGCTCGCGTCCGACTATTTTCTGAACGTACTAACGAAAGCCACAACGAGTCGGGAGACGAAACTATCACCAGTCGCGAACGCGAGCGGCTTCCTCCCCTCGCTGGCAAGTGGCGCGAGTCAACGTTCGCGGCGACAGGAATCGTCGAGAAAGAAGCCCGACCGAGATCGTCGAAACTCCAGCGAGGGAAAGTTTCGTCTCTCAGATTCCTCCGAGAGTGGGACAATAGGAGAATTTTTCTTCGTATCGTTGCTTAATTAAAAACGGAGCTGTCCGGCTGGAAGAGATGAGACTTTAATCGAACTTCTTTTTTGTCACAGTCGAGGGGATAATTAATTTAGAAATTTCTTGCGACGAAATTGGGTAGAATCGGAATAGTTAGTTGGGAAATATGTACAAAGTATTATGACATTTACGTATAATTTACATTATAATACTCACGTGTAATATTTACAATATTTACAATATTCACTTAGGAAACATGCACGAGGTATTATAATATTACATCAAGTTTTGCAGACACAGACTTGCTCCCTTCAAATCAAGTGAAACAATGTACTGAATGAATGAATTCTTCTGAATCTCGAAAAGTCGATTAATCGTTCGAGAAACAATGTATCGTGTAACGCTCTCCAGCATCCTCGAAACCTTCCACCTTTCGACGCGTCTCTGGAAAAGCGATCTATGTGGGAATTACCCTGTGTACGAGTCGAATGCAGAGCGTTTGAAGTTTGAAGAGACACTCCGACGGCGGTGGCATTAAAGCGCGGAATGTCAGCGAGAAATATTATTCGGTCGCTCTGCGCCGAGAAATATCGCCGCGTTGCTCATTGTGTTGCGCCCCGACGGCCGCGCCGGAATAAAGCGACACGGATATTTCACGGAAATAACGCACGCGCCGCTCGTAATTACCACGATTTTTCAACCATAATTCCGTCGCTCCGCTTACTTCTGGGGACCTCCGAAAATTTTCTTCCCTCTCCCTCCAATTATCTTCGTCTTCTGCTTCCTTTCTCCCCCTGTGCTCGACAATATCGTTCTCGACCCAGATCAAGATGCAAGTTTCTCAAGCTCACTCGACCGTGTTACACGACCTTTTTCAGAAATTCAAATTAAAAAACCGCTTGCGCGTGTTGGAGGCCAGCCATTGGCCAGCCAGTGCCGCTGTATATTACACGATCCACGAAATATCTCCCGAGCCCGATGCTCTCTCCACGATCGAACATTACACCCGTGAAATATCTGTTCGGCAGGTACACACCGAAGAATCCGAGCCTGGCGATAAATCACCAGGTTTTTTGGTTATTGGAACCAGCGAACCCCTCGAAGCCGTTCACGGCTCTTTTCCTCCGCCGTTGGAATGTCTGATCTGACCTCGCCTGATTTCCCTCTGACCCCCCTCTGAAGGTTTTATTAAGCGATAAATTAAAATCTCATTCCGTCAAACGCGTTCGAAGTTATTTGAGAAATTTTAAATGGGCCTTCGCTCGCGGTATTTTTCGAATTGGGAATTTTACTCGAAACTTTCACATTACTTTTTAGCACTGAAAGTGATTTTAGCGGGGGTAACCAGGAAAATCGGGCCTCTTCAGGTGCAACGCTGATGCAACGAAAATTAGCGATTGGTTGATTTGGGTCACGTGATTCGCGAGACATCTAAAAGAATCAACTTTCATAATTTTACTTCTTAAAAACGAAACGATTCTTTTATACGTTTCGGATTACCTTTTTAACTCTCAAAATTTACGAACGCCGCAACCTGTCCGATCTCCCAACTTTTTAATTTTCCAGTCTTTAATGGAGCACTAAAAACAAACGTCATCCCCGAAAGCAGCGAAGAATTTACTGCACGGGCACGGCAGGAACACGATAAAAGTAACAGATATTTTGTGTCATAAAGCGACACCGACCCGAAATAAAATCACGAAAAGCATGCTAAACAGTCGGTCACTTGCAACGAAACATCCGCGATTGTGAAAAATCTCTGACAGTTCAGGTTTGCGGTGAAAAAAGTAGTCGATCCGCGAGCGCTCGCTCGGAACGTTGCCTCCGAATTTTCTACCGAATTTCCCTTTTTAATCGGACCTTTGTCCGCTCCAACGAATAATCATAATTTCCCCGAGATTATTCTTTCCATTTAATCTCCCGTCGTGCGTGAGGACCTCGCGTTTGAAACTTTGAATTCCGTTTCTACGACCCTTCGTGCTTCAGATAATATTTCGATATCGCGTGGATTATTTTGTCACGTTGTTGGAATGTTTTCGAAAACAGCAAATTTGTCGAATGACTTGTGCTATTTCTAGTGGTAGAAGGTTTCCTTTCTGTTATTGCATCAGTTTTATTTTGACGCGTGTTTCAGTTGGAGCTCGTAAAACAGCAGACGAGTATGAAATACAACAGGAGTTTCTAATTTCAGAAGTTTCTAATATCATTGACCCGAGAGAATAATTTTATTCTGATGAATTTTAGTATATTTTATTCTATCGTTATATCATTGATGCGATCCATTTATTCTCCCTTTATTATCACTGAGAGTGATTTTAGCAGGGGTAACCCAGACAATTGGGCCTCTTTAGGTGCAACGCTGATGCAACGAAAATTAACGATTGGTTGATTTGGGTCACGTGATTCGCGAGGGGGCGTGGGATAGACCTCAAGTAGGAGTGGCGTTGTCTGGTACTGAGCGATCGCGCCTGTAATTTGTTTTGCATATCAATAAAATTTTATGACAAAAAAGTCGCCTTCATTTCCTAGTTAGAACAGTTGCATTTGGGCCTTTCAGTGAGACGAATCGTACTAGGGTACAAGTCGTGCAGTTTTTCCTTTTATTGAATTTCTCTCAAACCTCAGCAAACTGCATCAACTCTCATGGTGTTAAAATAAAGAAAATTTCTGAAAATAAAAATCAGGCACAACGTTTCGTCGAATGTTCGGAGCGTTGTAAAAAATCTTTGCGAAAGGAAAATATAGCACACGCGAACATACATGAAACGTATATCCTGAAATAATGAAATTAACACAATGTTCCATCCTGACGTTTATTTAGTTTTCAAAGAATTAAATTTCGACCGTAATGCGATATTAAAATCAAGCAGTCACAGACAATGGATATTTACGGTTGATCCACCGAACTGGCGTTAAATATCACTGACATTTAATAACGTTACGCGCCTGGGTTACTTACGTACTATATCTGAGAAGCCGAACGTTGGTTACGTCGAGCTCGAAACCCGATTATTCGAAAACACGAGTACTTCGAAACGAGGGTATGAATAATTCCGCATACCGATACGATCGCGTATACGGTGGCTAACCGTTCCGATATCATCAAGAATACAAACGTTTGGAATCAATTTGATTCAGGATGCGAGTATCTCGGGATCGATGTAATCGAAAATATAAATATTCGGCTGCAGTATGGATATAGATGCACGCTTTCGATGTAACCGATGGCTATAAATATTTCACACCGATACCACGCGTTTGGACCACCGTGTAGTCGAGAATAAAAATATACGGAAATATTTCTGAGAATCGAAATACACGGTGATACACGAGGACAGAAACGTTTAATAGAAAAAGGAAAATCAATCTTTGTAATTAAAGGACTTTTATTAATCAACGATTAGACTGTGGATATATTCGCACGTATATCTTCCGTGGAAAATTTGAGACAGCGAAAATGAAAACAGTGCATGCAGTATTGAGAAACGGCACGCGGTGTAAATATTTCACGGTACCTGTGATGTACAGTCCTTTGCACCAGTGTACTCGAGGGCAGAAATATATGGGAGTATTTCGAGCCGATGTGAATCGAAGTTGAGAATCGAAATATACGGAGGCACTTTGGAACGATGTAACACGAGGATAGAAACATTTGACAGGGGGAGAATGTTCAAATGGAAAGGAAAGTCAACTGACTCACTAACTGGAGGACTTTTATCGATCATTTTTTATATGCATTTATAGAAAATTTAAAGTGCATGTTGTATTAAAAAAAAAATATATATATATATATGTAGAATATCTAAAGTAGAATATTTGTCATAATATTTAATGGACCAAACAAATTCCAATTTAGATTTCGTCTCTTCGGTCACGTTTCTTGACAAAAGACAAAAATGCAGAAAAATTCGCGATCTATTACCGACGCGAAAGTATAAGCACATAGTATAAGCAGAAGTAGATGATGTTTCCTCTTTCGAGTTTCCATCTAGTTTCGCACACTTGCGCCAATTAATATCGACATAATATCTTCATCGTCCTCAACGAAGCTCTGATCGAGGATAAGAGGAAGAAATCAATTCTCTCGATGCGGAACTTCTTATCTGGAAATTTATTGAAGATACGTGCGCCGAATATGGATTTCCCCCCGCAGCTCGTTATTTCGATCGAATGTACGAATGTACGAAAATTTATCTACCCAAAGAGAGTCGGCGAAAGAAGAAGAAGAAGAAGAAGGAAAATAGGAAAATCTGTCCCCCGAATGACAAATCCTTTCTTTCTTGAAAAAATTTACAATTTATAAAAGTCCAAAGTGACGCGAAGAGAAAAAGATGGACGACAAGAAGCGAGTGGCAAGTAATCACTAGAAAAAAGAAATAGATACATACATGCGCGTCTGTAGTCGACATAATCGCGAACGCCAGACGCCACGAGGATGGATACAACGGGGAAGAAAGGATCGCAGACTGCAGGCAGAAAAACCTGAAACGCGAAACGTTCTATTACCGCGTCGTGTTTTTCCATCGATTACTGCACCGTTCTTCGACAAGAACGTTCCATTATTTCCCCCCTCCCTGCTCCACGCGGTACAAGATTCTTTGCGACAACGTCCCGTCGATGATATCCATCTTCTTTAACCCGTGCATTTGCTTTTCCATTTCCTCTTCCCTTCGACCTTTGTTTGCATACAAAGTAGCCCGGCATGCGAGTGTCACTTCTTACCGAAAAATCGGGAATACGTACGTACGTACGTACTTTCTTCTTCTTGAGCCATTCCTCCGTTTTCTTTCTTGCTGCGCAACCCTTGCTCTTTCTTTTCTCGTTGCCTTTTCTCTCTTTCTCACTCCTGGACGAAGTGGGGCCAACGATTGATCGAGCCTCTTTGTTTCGTTATTTTCCAGTTCGCCATTCTCCCTCCTCTCTGTGCCGACGTTTTACTCGAATACCCCCGAGCGCCCGGGCTAGATTCGATTCGAACGTTCGAATCGAACCGCGTTACGTCTGATTTCTTTTAACTTGCACCGTGACTTCCTTCGCCGTGGCTCCGCGACTCTGCAGATTGCACGGCAGAGAGAGAACGCGATCAGATTTCTCGCATTATTTATCATCGAACGACAATGTTTATTTCAATAAGCGACGTTTTAACAAGGAAGTTTATTCTATCGAAATACAAATCAAAGGGGATTACTTCCCTTTGCGAGTAAGAGGCCGCGGAATTATCCCGTTTCTTCCGCTTTAACGAGACATTCGCCGCATTCGGAAGCTGAAAACGCGAGTCGATGTATCGCGGGGAGAAAGGGGGAAATCCCTTGCGAAAGAAAATGGAGGATTATCCTTCGTCGCGTTTCGCGAACAAGATCCAGAATTCACGGGTAATCCGCGTGAACAGCTACGGATCGATGCGACAGCTAGGAGAGAAATGATTCACGGTGGTTCGCTATTTTTCGTGCTATTATCCCTCCCCCCCCCTTCCTTCCTCCACGAGATATTCCTTAACGCGATGTGGAATCCAGAGATGATCTCGACGAGAGAAACCAGCTTGTACCGGATTACGGTAATTGCTATTAGCCGCTTGTAATCTCGCGGACACCGGTCGAATCAGTCGGAAAACTCCAGCGGAGCTTTTAATATGCAACGCTGACGCCGGAACACGGAAAACTCGGCGACATAAATCCGACATTCAAGAAGCGGCCAGTTTGTCGTCGTCGTGTAACCCCCGCTGTTTGGTACTAACCATAGTTATCATCATTGTCCTTTTTCCTGGAATGAGAGACAGAGAGACAGAGAGAGAGAGAGAGAGAGTCCTGATAAACGCCAACTTTTGCGTTTGCTAAATTCCCCGTTCATTTAATTGTTTTTCACCCTTTGGCTCGACTTTTGTTTATTAACAACAATTATTATTATGCATAATAAGTGTATTATTATTATATTAGTATAATTATTATTATAAATAATAAGTGTATTATTATTATAATTTATTAATAATAATACACTTATTATTATTATTACTTCCAAGTTCGTGATGTCAATTTTAACATGGCATGAATTATAGTAGACGAAATTCGTGGACGTCGTAAAGTTTTATAACGCGGAGGCGTGCATATTGCACGGCAATTATTTGTTAGTGTAACGGCGTTGCATTGTTAACGAGCACTGAGACCGCGTGCGCGCAGTGGAAGAGTCGCGCGATGGTCAGACGGCCTGAATTTCGTGCTCGGAGATCTCGCGTCAATTTTTAATTCTTCATCATTGCCGGCTATTTGCGAATTTATGAGAAGTTTCGAGAGTACAAAAATTCAAATGCAACGCGCGCGAATCATATGCACATTCGGAGTATATACAGAAAGTATTCAAAGTGCAGTATACGTTGTCGCGAGTACAAACGGACGAGACAAATCACTGTTCCTTTGCCGATAATCGTGGAAATACAAACTTCCGTAAATATCCATAACTGTGCCCGTAGCAATGGAAACTAGATCCCGCGTTAATCCTTCTCTAATTTTATCCCAGTCGATCCCGCCCCTGCGGGGAGCTCTCTCTGCAACAGTTGCATCCCAGTTAAGAAACTTAATCATTTTTGATTTCCGCCCGGCGCATTTTCCCAACGACGTCGTAAATATTCATGCACATTGCGCAGAACGGAGTCAGAAAGCCGTGCAAAGCCGTGCTTCCCTCCTCCCCTGCCCCCTTTTATTTTCCTTTCGACGCTCGGGATACGGGTCGCCGTTTCGGCCGTATGTTGTTTGTCGCGCGATTTGCAAAAGCGAGAGTAATTTTTACACGCCCCCGAAACTGGAATTTGTTTTGACAGGAGAGCACGTGAAATATCGAATGTTATCAAACAGCCAGGAGCTTATGCTGTATTTTTGTGAATACGCGTCATTTCCCCCCGGCGAATTAATCCTGGCTACTTTTTTTCTTATTTTTCTTTTTTTCTTTTTTGTTCTCGGCCGCGACACGAAGTCGTGGAAACGAAATTTCCACGGACGATTATCGTCGACTGTCAGAATTAGAATCTAGACTGATTTAAAGTCGCGGCCCGCCGCGACGAAACGAACAAACAATGAACCGCGATTAAACAATTTTCGCCACTTCGGGGAGCACGACGCGGTTCTTCATCAGCTTCCATTCGTTTGTTTGTTCCTTCTCTACCAATTATAACCGGGAATGGAAACAAATTTTCCGAGCGGAATGAAAACATGGCGAAATCTACGAAATATTCCATTTGGAAAAATTTTTCATTATTCTCGAAAGTAATATTCCCTCCTTCTCTCTCTCTTTTTCTCTCAATTAAACGCGAGAATAATTTGGAGTCGTGGGGCGAGCAAAAAAGAATTTCTTGTTACGCTCGCGAATCGTGCCTTTCTCTTTCAACATCTTTTCCCTTCGCAATTAGTCTCGCGTTCTCAAACTTAAAGATCGAATTACACAGACTCTCGTTGATAATTCCTCCTGTTCTTTGCGAACAAAAGAGATTTCTCGCTGTTGTAAGGGTCGTGACGGCATTGTTATCGCGATTTCTTAAAACTGTTGGTAAAAATAATAGGGTTTTTTTCAGAAACAAATAGGTTTCTCCACGTGCTTTAAAATAAATATAAATAAAGTTTGTTAATTTGGGAATTAACAGATACTGGAAAAGTTCCAATGCGATGACAAAAAGTATTAAGACGCTTACTGGAGTATCATAGTTATCACAACTCGCTACTCGGTATAATATACTTTTTCTCTCTCTCTGACGTCTCGCTACTTTATTTGTACTCTCTGACATCTCGATACTCTCTCTTTCTGATTCCTTTGCAATATTATTTATCCTCAATATCTTCGTCCTTCGCACACTCACGTACAATTTTTTTATCACTGAAAGTGATTTTAGCGAGAGTAATCCAGAAAATCGGGCCTCTTCAGATGCAACGCTAATGCAACGAAAATTAGCGATTGGTTGATTTGGGTCACGTGATTCGCGAGAGGGCGTGGCGTTGTCTGGTACTGAGCGATCGCACCTGTAATTTGTTTTCTATCGATTCAAATGTTTGCATATCGATAAAATTTTATGGCAAAAAAGTCGTCTTCATTTCCTAGTCGGAACAGTTGCTTCTGGGCCTTTCAGTGAGACGAATCGTAAAGGTCGTGCAGTTTTATATTTATGTACACACGTACATATTTTATGAGCGGTTAAAACAAACATTCCCAGGCCTTCGCTGTGACAATTGCTTTGAACACGCAGCAGTCGACGATTACCTCGCTCTTGGACTACACTAGCAATTTTCCACATTCTCATTATCTCGTTGTGAAAGTGTCTTTTTCTCGCTGCGGCATTCGTCGTTTCGTTACAGCTTTGCAAGCTCAGAGACATCGTGTTTTTTCGAGTTTCGAAAAAAAACCGAGTTTCATCAAGCGCGATAACTTTTGCCTCGCAGAATTCCCAATTCGCCGTTTCGCGGGCCGTGTTAATTAAATGTCCCCCCTCTCTCCGCATGCGAGTGTCGAAACGGTTATCTCGTTTATTCTCCTCGACTGCGTTGAATTTCGTTTATAGCCGTGCAAAGAAGAGAAAGAGAGAGAGAGAGAGAGAGAGAAAACAAAAAGAAAAAAGAGAAAGAGAAAAGACTGCACGATCGATCGTCGAACCGTTTGGCCCGCTTTCACGGAGATTTTGATTTAAGGAACGAGGAAAGTGGCCTCGCGCCTTCCCCCGCGAGCTCTTTGGATCCCGGCCAAAGTGAACGAACCGCGACCACGTTTTTCTCATGGCCGTGTACCACGCTTGTCACGCGATATATATCCTCCGGTGGGAAACAGAGAGAAATCACGCGCCCGAAAGAGGCTCTCTCTTACTTTACGAGACTCGCTTTGCGAGTGATGCGTTTATTATATCCGGCGAAGGTGTTTGCACGGATCGTGGAATTGAAAGGGGTTATCGCTTTATGCTTGAGGCATGCTATTTCGAGAGAGAGAGAGAGATCAGATCGAGACGCGATTGAGAATCGGAAGGTAAACGCGATACGAAGGCAGTGGTTTCGATATCCGAAAATCGTTGAATATCAATACTCTTTTTTTCTTTTTTTGTGGAAATCTTTTTGCCAAAATTTGGATCAATCTTGTTTCAGATGAGTCGACTGTCTAGTATCTGTTTTGTTGATAAAAATTAGGATAGAGTTGATAGATTTAACTTCACGTGTACAGGGATATAATCTATGCATAGTCCGACAGAACTATTAAAATAAGTCTTAATACCGGTGACTGGTATTGTTATATTGTTTTGCAATCAATGTAACTTTTGAGAGTTATCTCGACTAAAAGTCGAGTGAGAGTAGTTTAACCTTTGCGTGGCTGGTGGCAGTAGTACAGCCTACGTATAGTCAGACACAGACTGAAATCGGACATAAATTCTTATTTCCTTGTTATTGTAACGTGGACTGAAACCCTTTCACATTCTCGAATGTCAAAATTCATTGTATAAATTTGGAAAATAACTGAAATAGTAAATAATAGTGGCTAAAAGATGACTCGGATAATAATAATAAATAAAAACAACAATAATTAGACGAGCTGAGTTTTTATTCTTTGTACACGTTTTAAACTGGTGTTACTTTTGGTCGAATTTGACTCAAATTCACTTATTCGTAGTTCACAGAGGGTTAAAAACGAAGTAAATATTTTCTTCTAAAAAAACTGGATTATATTTGTCAACAGTAATTTCGATTCATCGACAAGTTCAGATCGCCAATTTTCATTCCCATTTCTCTCCACTTTTTCCCCCTTTTTATTTTATTTTATTTTATTTTATTTTTTTTCAAACAAGAAACGAATTACAAACGCAAGAAAACGACAGAATACGCAAGAAACTGGTTCGAAAATGAAAATCGAGCGGCGAAGAATTGCGAGGTGCTTGCGTTTTTTTTCCCCGGTATTTTCGAGGGAGGAAGGGACAAGAAGGCTGGTCTTGTCTCGGAGCCAAAGTGAGACACAGACACACACCTGACCGCCATCCCTCTTTCTGCCATCTGACGCTTCAATTTCAGGGCAATTCTCGGCGGCGGAGTAGCAATTCGCAGGCAGCACATCGACCGCCACGGTGAAACGAGATTTCTATCTGTCGGAACGAGCTAATGCACCGGCCGAGTTTGCTCCGCTGATCCTCTGTCCCCGTTCCAACTGCTTTCTGCTGCAAAGAACTCGCGTTTCCGTTTGACCCCGAGCTCCCCCTTTCTCACTCTCTCACTCTCTCTCTCTCTCTATCGATTTAAGTCCCGTCACTTTCCTAGACGCGCATGGAGGACACGCGGCTCCTATTTGTGCGGCGCGTGGATTAATGGATCTTCCCAATGAATGGAGAAAGGTTGGAATTCGAAGTAAGAATATGATTATCGCGAGAGGTGGTGGAGAAGGAGGATCTGTCCTCGGTGGAGGAATTGCAAATAAATATTTGTAGATAGATGTTAATTGCTTTCGTGCGACAAGGATGACAACGCGAAGAATGAAAATTTCCATTTTATAGAGTAAAAACTTAAAACTATACTATACTATACTGTGACTAATGTTTCTTCATTGACTTCAAAAATACAAGGAAGGTTTGCGAGATTATGTTACTTCAAAAAATTTATTCCAATTATAAGGAACTGTATTGTTATTATACAAAGCAATCTCTTTCGCTGTTTCTGGTGTCAGAAATAAAAAATAATATTATAATAATATAAGGAAAATCTTCGCGAAAGATAAACTGGCCAGAAGATTTGTATCATTTACGGATATTATTCTCTGTTTTGTCACTATTTTATTCTTTCATTTCGGAACGTGTCGCGTTATAATAAAGATTAACACTAGAACTATAAGAAAATGGTCAAAATGACCATTCGAATATTTTTATTTAATTAGATATTTTATATTTTTAGAGGTTTCGAACGATTCTCCGTGAAACACGTAAATAAAATCTCGCGTACACCATTGTATCACAATGACTTTCCGTTTCTTTTAACGTCTCTGAAATTTTATGCTCTAGTTCTAGCGTTAGCAACTGTCATCTATGTTTTGAATAATAAATTAAAAGTTTGTATCGTATATTTGTAGAGTAACGTTTTCGAAACATTTCATTCTGCTTTGTTTATGTGCGAACGACGCTTCAGATCTAGAAAACATACCGCCGCTGCGTCTGTCTACTGTCTAATTGTTCCATTTGGTGGTGCGGAACTTTTTTCGACAGCGGAGCAAGAACAAAATTAAAAATCCTCCGTCACGCGGGGCCGAAGGAATATTCAGCGCGAAGCGGGCTGTTTGTTCCAGCGACAGACGCGTCGTATATATTTACTTCGTCGTTTGGACGAAACGGTCGGCAAACTTTGTCCCTATTTGCGTTCGCAGTTTGTTCAATTAAAATCAGAAGCCACGAGGCGAGCGTGGCCAAAGGACTCGTCTATCTCGAAACTCGAAGAAACGTCTTGTCGCTGTCTGATTAGGACACTTCGCAACTTCCCTCCTCTCCATCTTCGTCGTTCTGCCAACAACCTTTGTTCGTGTTGAAACACGACGCTATGAAAATTCGCGTCAATTTCGTTTGAACTCGATTCGACTAATTTCAAGAGAAATACATGTCGATTTTCCTCGTTTCTGGACGAAGGTTGAATCGCCTTTGGAAAGAAATTTTTTCAAGGTAGAGAAAAATAAAACGATGTAGCAATGAAATAAAATAATAAATAGAAATAAAATGAAAGGAAGAAAGAAAGACTTGTACCTCAGTACGATTCGTCTCACTGAAAGGCCCAGAAGCAACTGTTCTGTCTAGGAAATGAAGACGACTTTTTTGCCATAAAATTTTATTGATATGCAAATATTTGCATCGACGCAAAACAAATTACAGGCGCGATTGCTCAGTACCAGACAACGCCACTCCTACTCGAGGTCTACGCCACGCCCCCTCACGAATCACGTGACCCAAATCAACCAATCGCTAATTTTCGTTGCATTAGACCCGATTTTCTGGGTTACCCCAGCTAAAATCACTTTCAGCGATGAAAAAGAAAATACATAAAAGAATTAACTTGGCCAAACACGATCCATCAGAGCCCGTTTTATTTGCACGCGCGAACTCGCGGTCGAAACAGAGAATTCTCCCTACCCGAGCGAACCTCTCTCCAATCCTTTCGCCGCCCTCTTTTCCCTCTTCCACCGCCCCTTACCTCCCTCTCTCCCTCGGAACGAAATTTCGTGCTCGATCGCGATTCATGGCCCGCGCGCAGTTTCGACGCAATTCTCGTTTATCGAGTGGCTCGGACGGGCAACCGGGGTCTCGCGTGTCCGGATGTTCGCCAGCTTAAACAGCCCGACATCCATGACATCGCGCAATCCGTCATCCGCACTGGCTGATTAATTGCGCCTCGCTTGCGCCCTCACGGCCCGCGGGAGCGAGCGCCACGCGAGGATTCGAACAGTTTTCTCTTTTTCTCTTTTTTTCGGTCCGAGCTCACTTCGAGCGATCCTCTCCGCTTCAAGGTGCCATTTCCCATCGACCACTGCCTCGAGATGGCTTCCGAAACGGAAGAAATCGATCTGCCACGTTCGTCTGAAGTGCGAGGAATTTCGGGGAATATTCTTTTTCAGATCCGAGCGCGTTTATTTTATTTGGGGAGTCCGAGGGGCGCGAAGACGCGCGGGAATATTCATCAGATGGAAAAATATGGAAAATGTCGGGAACAGAGACGGATGAAACAAACCTCGATTAACGTGGATAAATTCTTCCGGATTTGTAGAAATTGCATAAATATCGTATCGAATTTGCATAAAAAAATTTCAAAATGGCTCCACTGGGAATGAGAATGTGAATTACGTTTGGACAACCAGAGGGGGAGTGACGTTCTCGAGATTAATGTACCGTGAAGTGCCAAGCAAGCGTGCCAATGACTGGAGAGTGGAAAATTGTCGATAATTCGAACTGATATAACTTTGTAAAGAAAGATGCACTTGGTCTCGTATTAAAGCGCGAAACTTTTATCTGGATTTTGTCCAAAGGTGACTTTAACGTGACGAGAAATTGTCGAAAATTGCCAAAACTCAAACGTGTGTGGAGACGTTAAAAAAGTCTTTTTTTTAGGGCAAACTTCACTATGGTTTTGAAGACTGAAATTTTCTCTTTACAGCGGATCGTAATTTTACCATTTCATTGAACATTAGAATTAGAAAATGAAGTGTTAGGATTTCTTGAATTTAATCGTAATGTTCAACGTTCGATAAAATGGTGAAGCAAAAATCGTACGAGAAGTTTGAAGGAGTTGTCGTAAAGAGAAGACTCAGTATTCGAAACGATGGTCAGACCTGGTTACGAAAACAGTTTTTCAACTTTCCAATTATCGAGAGGAAAATGAAAATCAATTTACTCTCAAAGAGGCTTCACACTTTAAAATGAGATCACTGGTGGATCACTATACGATCCTTTTTCCACAAAGTTTGTTAAAACATCAAGTTCAAATTACACACGACTGGCACAGTTACGCTCTTCAGTGTAAATTCTTCAAATTTTGATCTACGTTGCTAGAACTTTCAACGTAGTAAAAAATCTCTCGTTCCCATCGAAATGTTTGCAAAACGAGCCGTAAGGGAACGTAAGGAAATGCACTCCCGACAGCAAATGGTCGGTGCTTGGATTTTCGAGCGATTAACGTGGCTGTAAAGGGGTTGCGTGCGCGTCACGCGACCGTTCGAGGAAGCTGGAAACTTTCGTGTTACAAGAACGATCGCCGGGGTGGAAAGTTGGTCGAGTTTCCTGGCGTTCCATGAAGTGGACCGAAGTTTTCCACCTTCGTTCCCGTCCATGGACTCCCCCGCCCGTGTTTTTATTTCCATAGTTTCTTCCCCAACGACCATAACTCGGACTCGTTCTAATTTTATCGCGTCGCTGTTGTACTTTTGCCTGTAATTTTCCCCGCGTTACACGAGCCGATTTCGACGCCTGAAAACATTTCCCTTCTCTTTCTTTCTAATCTGTCCGTTCGTCACTCCGTTTGGAAACTTCTTTTCCTTTCTCATTGTTCGGCGGACGATCTAGCTGGGAAACTCTCCGCGCGATATCACGCATGCCTCTCACTGAATCTCGCGGAAACTTATTCTCCATTAAAACTTTTCCCGCTTTCGTTTCAGTCGCCTGGTATAATCTCCCTATATTTGTTCCGACCGATTCTTCTTCGGGGGATGGACGAGCGATTTAAACCCGGGAGGGGGGGAGAAACATTCGTGAAACCGGCGGGAGGGAGTATGTTCAAGAGTAAACAGACGGATTCGCGTTCGAGATTGAAATGGTTAAAAGTGACTATTTGATCGCAAAAGTTATTGAATAGACTCAGATTCTGAATAGACTCGTGTCGTCTTGTACATAGATAAATAATATTCTAATAGTCTTAATCTTAAAGGTATTTTTATATTTTTAAGGATTCTTAGGAAATTGAGAATTATTTTATCACTGAAAGTGATTTTAGCGGATGTAACCCAGAAAATTGGGCCTCTTCAGGTGCAACGCTGATGCAACGAAAATTAGCGATTGGTTGATTTGGGTCACGTGATTCGCGAGGGGGCGTGGGGTAAACCTCAAGTAGGAGTGGCGTTGTCTGATACTGTAATTTGTTTTTTATCGATTCAAATGTTTGCATATCGATAAAGTTTTATGGCAAAAATGTTTTATCTTCATTTCTTCGTCAGAAGTTGCTTCTGAGCCTTTCAATGAGACGAATCATATTGCAGTTTTTTTGTCCTCTTTTTCTCTCCCCATTAGGGAGGGACTAGAAGATCATTAATATTCCGAAGAATAATATTCTGAAGGATTTTTTTTTTCCTAAAAGTTCCTAAAAATTTAGAATAATTAGAAAGAAAGACAGAAACTTATGACTAGAAGATGATTAATATTCTAAAGAATTTTCTCAATGTTCTAAATGATCCTCAAAAGGAATTAAGAATATTAAAAAAAGGAAAAAATAGAAACTAATGACTAAAAGATTATTAATATTCCGAAGGATTTTTTTGTAAGGTTCTAAAGAATTCTTAAGAAAGAATTTAGAACATTTAAAAAGAAAAAGATGGAAACTAATGACTAGAAGATCACTAGTATTCTAAAGGATTATCAAAAATTGACAGTATTTAAAAGGAAGGCAGAAGCTAACGATTAGGTCACTGATATTTCGAAGAATTTTTTTCACGTTCCAAAAAACTCTTAAAAATTTAGATGTTCAAAAAAAACTTGTCTCCAACGTCCTGAAGGATGCTTGAAAATTTCAAAACAATTAAGAAAAGAAAGAAAAAATAACTGACGTTCCAAGGAACATTTAAAAATTTCGATTATCTCGAGATTAATGACCAGGAAAAGAGACGAACGTGTATTGTTTCACGTGAAACGGCCATTCGAGGACGTTGCGCGACGGTTCGGCATTTAGCGGAGTGTCATTCGACCAAGCGAGTCGAGCCCTCCCGTTCCAGAAGACACTGTTACGCCCTTGTTCTCGCGCGTCTTGTCTCTGCCCCTCGGTTTTCCTTCCTGCCAGCCAGCCAGCCAGCCAGTCGCTGTTCTTCTCCCGTAATTGCGAGACCTTCGTGCCCGAACGAGAGCCATCTCCACGGTGACAAAGCTGTCACGGTAATTATCTCGAAACGCGTGCAGTTGCAGTTCGAGCCAGCGTGCGATGAAGATGGAATTTTCCCCGGCCAGAGGTCGAGAAAGAAAGAGAGGAGCAAGAGACTCCAGTTGCTCTCCTTTTGGAATACGAGCCTCGGGCTCGGTTAATCACTGGACACCGGGGAAAACCGACGGCTCGAAAATCGTCCCCTAACCTCTTTCGCCATGTCAGTTGGTAAATAACGACTGCTACGATTTTTCTGGCTTGCAGAGCCAGCCGCGCGGTTTGTTTGTCAATGACAAGAGGGCCGGGAGGAAACTGGAACGAACGTCTGATGAATTATACGACTTTTAATTTGGCAGAAAGTTTTTGTTTTTGTCCAGAAAGGCAACGGCGAGCCAGGTTGAAATAGGTTTGAGATAATTCAACGAACGTGTTTTACGTAGGTCTGGACGTTGCTCTTCGACGTTAGAACTAGTTGAAGATCGAAGTTGAAGAAGTGCAAGGAGTAGAAAAATTATATTTACAACGCGATAAAGAACACGACACTTTTATTCGTACATTTCAAATCTCAAAAAGTTATAAATTGGTCATTTTGGTAGTTCCAGTGTCAATAGTATATTTTTTAATAGTATAGTGTTTTTATTTACTCTTTTATTTTATTTATAGTATTTTATTTTATTTATAATATTTATAGTATTTTATTTTATTATAGAATATATTTTATAAAATAATATTTTATTTAAAATGGTATTTTATATACTATTAGATACTAAAATAGTATTTTTAAAAGTATATTTTTTAATAGTATAGTACACTTTAATTTTATTGTAATACAGTTTAATCTTAATTAGTAATATATATTTTTTAACAGCATTTTTAATAGTAGAAGTAATCACGTGTTTATAAAAGCGATACCTGATTTATTATACTCCTAATTTCTTCAATCTCGATGGACACCAACTTGAACTTGACTGTCAATTTGTCAAAGACCGTGGTCACACGTGACGCCGGACTTTGGTTTTAAAGCTCGAACCTTTCACAAACATCTCGCCAACCTCGTCAAACCTCGCTCGTTCCTCAAACCTGAACACGAAACTTGATCGATAGACTTTATATTTGTAGATCAATCTTCACGTTCCCTTCTGAACCTTTTTAACGAAACGAACAAGGAAGAAACACGACTCGAGCCGCTGTTGCAACGTCGTTCGATCTGACGCGTGACGTCGCAGTTGTTCTCGTCGTTAAACGTTAAACTTTTAACGATCCCTCCTTCGTACGGACTTTATCAGCGCGTCGCGTTTACAGGGATTGCGCGAGATCCAAGAGGGGGAAACGTTCTTCTTCTTCTTCTTCTTTTTTTTCTTCTTTTCAGCGTTCTCTCTCCGGGGATTTTTGAATATCTGGCTGGCGCGCGTTATCGCGCACGGCCCAAAGCAAAGGTTATCATCGTCGAGAAAGTTTCACGGCTGTTCCTCCGCCATTACTCGCCTCTCGTTTCTCTTTTCATTCTCTTCAGAGAGCAGAGCAGCCTCGATTCTTTCGCGATATAAACGTCAAATTTCACGGAGAAAGCACGACGGGAAATTTTCGAGGAGTTCCCCCTCAGGATTCGAAAGATTTCTCTCTCTCTCTCTTTCTCTCTTTCTTCTTTTCTTTTGTTTTTTTTTCCCTTTGCCCACTTTTTTCTTCCTTCACTCTCGCTACTTTTCGTCGCATCATCGTATCCAGGGGATCTACTATCTATTCTAAACGCGCAGAGAGATTTTCCAACGCGGCGCGCTGCTCTCTTACACTTTGCGTCACGTGCGCGCCTGCTTTCTCACCGTCAGTGGGCCCATTGTGATCGGAGAATGAACTTTTGTGCTTTAAGCGAGATAGAAAAATTTTCTAATATCTCGCATGGTACGCAGGTCGTACGGTCGTTGTTTTCTTTTTTTTAATACGGTTTTTAATGTTTGTACGTTGTACGCGGGAGCTGTATCGAACGTTAACGATTAATTGTCCTTTGTAAATTCGATGGAATGGAAACTTTATGGAACGGCGCTCTGAAATGAAAATGTAAAAGCACTTCCTACTTCCCCCCCGCCCCCTTCACTACTTCCTTTGTTGCACGATAATGCATAACTCGTTGCAAAACACGATGCTTCCACGCGAGTCGCAAGTGTTTCTTTTTTTTTCGGCTAATTTAAATGGTATTCCATTGCTGGTGGACGTCACGTCGAATATTTAATAACGTAAATTTAATAACGCGAATCGCAGGGTAAAATGAACATGTAATGATTATGGAATGAATACGAATTTTCATAACGGCACGCATCAGCTTTGTTACAAGGCTTTGAATAAATTTGACGATGAACGATCGTAACGTTCGTAATGTGTGAATATTCGTAAATTCGATGTTCCAAATTTCCTAATAAATATGAAATACTATTGGAACATACTATATCATGTAATATATAATGTCACGTAACATGTTACAACGTATATATCACATAACATGTTATAACATATTATAGAAATACTATTATAATTGGATATTTGAATAATATTTCTAAAGGCTTGTTACTTCTGATTCTTCCAATACTTTGAAACATTTCGACAGTTCAGTCGAAGTCGTTCCAGTTATTAGTTGTATTATACAAAACAGAAAGTAAAGCAAGGATCCTATAGGAGATGAAATTCACACGTATTCGCTCTTTTTTACAAGATTTCGAACAAATATACTTAACAAACGATCGTAGTTTCACTTAAAAAGTACTTTCAAAGACAGCTCTTCCAATATTTCATAATACTTTTACACTCTGGTTGCTCCAGTTATCGTACTCTATACAAGATAAAAGATAAAGTATGGATGCCACGGGCAATAAAATTCACACAAGCGCTTCGTTTCGAGCAAATTTATTTAACAAAAGATCGTAGACTCCCAATATTTCAACAATATTCCCAAACACTCGTGACTTTTCCAATATTTCAAAATACTTTTACACTCTGTTTGCTCCATACTCTGTATGCAGTAAGGGGGTAAAGTCCACACAGGTGCATACGTGCTTTGTTACAAGATTTCGAACAAATCTATTCGACGGAGGATCGCAGCTCTCCAACGTTTCAATGAAATTATCGCTGAAAGTGATTTTAGCGAGGGTAACCCAGAAAATTGGGTCTCTTTAGGTGCAACGCTGATGCAACGAAAATTAGCGATTGGTTGATTTGGGTCACGTGGTTCGCGAGGGGGCGTGGGATAGACCTCGAGTGGGAGTGACGTTGTCTGGCGCCTATAATTTGTTTTGTATCGATTCAAATGTTTGCGTGTCAATAAAATTTTATGGCAAAAAAGTCGTCTTCGTTTCCTAATCAGAACAGTTGCTTCTGTGCAGTTTTTTTCCAAATTCTCTAACAAACGTGACACAGTAACTAACACTGTCAGGACGTTTTCAAACTTTCCAAAACTTCCATGCCCCAAGATTCATCCACGGCCACGTAGTCATCGGCACGTTTGTTCGAACGCGGAACGAAAGGCGGATTAAGGATTCCGGGAAGTCGTGGGAAGTAAAAATCCAAGCCCCTTTCACCGAGAGAGAGAAAAAGACGGTTCTTTCGAGCCGTGTCAGGTTTCCTACAAACGGAAGAGCGCGGCGCAGCTCTAATCTAGCTGCTTGGTTCGTTGCCACGATCCTCCGGCGCCTCCGCTGCGAATGCTGCGAGTGGTTTTCCGGCCGGCGTTCGAGTTCCGGGCGTTCCTGCACGGTAATTTTGCCTGCCAGGCCGGCGCGAAACTTGGAAAACCGGAGCGTCGGCAATAAAATGCTTTGCATCGGTCGCCTCTTTCTCTCTCGGCGAAATCTCATCTGGCCGCGTTGGTTTTCCGTCAGGTCAGGAATTTCCCTCCCCTCCTCCCTCTTCTGGACGAAAGAACGAACGGACGGAATGAAAAATGAGCGAACGCGAACGCTGAAAGAAGTCCCCGCAGTGAGAAAATAAAAAAAAAAGAAGAAAAGGAAACGAAAAGCGTTTCCCCGAGCATTTCTGCTTAGCGGGGAGAGGGAAGATCCGCGGACGGTGCAGCCAGCTCGAAACTAATTTATATCGTATCATGCTGGATCTGCTAGGGAACGATCGTGACCAGCAACGAGAAACCCGCGTTTCCAGATAAAGAGTTTCCGTTGTTCGTGACTGTTGGTCGCTGTCGTCGGCGGTTATGAACGACCGCGTTCGTACGTTCCTTTGCGAGAGCAGATAATATTTGGGAAGATTTGTAAAAATTTTTTATCGTGCGATAGGTGGGGAACACGCGTTTCGAGGAGTACACGAGGTTAAGTTAAGGAAGTTTTAATACTGAAGTTTGGAAGGTGAAGGAAAGACTGACGACTTATCAATAATTATAAGATTTTGAGTAACCAGAAAAAGAAATGATGGAAGAGAAGATTGGACTTGTTATTATAAAATGTAAAGCGCCAGAAAACCCTCCTTTCGAGTAGAATCAAGATGAATTGTTATTATTAGAAGCGAGAAATGAATTCTTAGTGTCATTTTGTAAAAATTTGCATCTTTAGGGTTTCTAGAGATTCAGGATGCATGATGGAAGGATGAATGAATTTGAAGTAGATGAGAGGTGAAAGTTGCGCGTTTCGTCTCGGAGTCACTGTCTAGACTCATTTCATCATCAGTGGACAGATGGCTACGAGACACTCCTTACCCCAGACGCTTGTAACTACCTGCTAAGGCTGGCCGGCGCCACCCATCCTAGCGGTGTTCCACACTCTGCTTTGCTTAACATCGAAGAATCGGTAGGACCTCGACGCTAGGCGCGCAGCCACTTGCGGCTTGTGCTAGTCAGTGTTCAGAACTTGTAGTTGAGGAATTCTAGGTCGCTACAGCATCTTTTCGTAAATTTATAAAATTTTACATATAAAGCAGGGAACACGTAATCTGAGAAGTATACGAAGTCATAATTATCGAAGCTCGGAGGGTGAAGGAAGGATTGACTCACAATTGTGAGATTTTGAGTCGTGAGATTCCTCACAATTACGAGATTCCTCACAATTAAACAATTATGAGATTTTATGACAAAGAAACGATAGAAGAAAAGATTGGGCTTGTTGCTACAAAGTGCAAGGCTTTCTGACTCTTAGGAAACCTTGCGACTTTGGAACTGCGCCATAATTACTCAACGAAGTTAAATTTGTAAATTCAACATCTTGTATCTTTCAAACTTGTTTGCAATTCGAGAGATGAATTTATTGTTTTTTGTAAATTTGTCAAAATTCATACAACAGGCAGGAAACGTGCGTATGGAAGCATACGAAGTTAGAAAAATTACAATGTTTGGAGAATGAAGAAAGAATTATTATTAATAATTGTTAAGATAATAAATTATTTTTAAGTAACTGGTGAAAGGGATAGGAATGATCTATTTGTAAAAATGTTGCTGCAAAACGTAAAGTCTCTTGACTTTTGAAACTGCATCAAAATCATTGTACGCGACGAAGTCATGAATTCGTGATTCGTGAATTTATAGTAAAATCCGCTACGTCGCCACGTTGTGACCGTACTCTTCCCAATTCGTTCGCAATTCGGCCAGAAAGCCCTTTCCTCCTCCGGCAGAAACAACGGCAGAGATGAACTTTTATTGTTATTTTTCCACAGTTTTACGGACCATAAATTGACAATTTGAAAGCCATTTCGCTCCGTTCGGGAAAAAAATCACGCGTTTACAGATTACATTTTTCCGCGGGATAACGAACTGCGAAATAACGAAATGGATTTTTATACGATGGTTTTTTTCACGATCGGCAAATTCGCAAATATTCCGCTCCACATAGAAAAGGATCGCGCAACACGTTTCGTTTCGAATTGAGAGAAATTGATCTCGCGCGAATATCGCCTGTGTGTATCGCGCGCGCGGGAAAACTAGCACGGAGAAGATTTAAGGAATTTTAAATTTTATTGAGAGGCGAAGAGAGAGAGAGAGAGAGAGAGAGAGAGAGATGCAGTTAATGCAGCGTGGCAAAGGTGATTTCGCGAGGATTCACGGTTTTTCGCGCGGATGAGGGGAAATTTTCGAGCAAATCCGCCGTAAATCTAGCGTGGGCCAGAGCAAATAGAACGTACCGCCGCGGACTTAATACCTCGCGGCCCCTTTAATCCAGATATTTCAAGAATTCACCAAGTCGGCAGATACTCGTGGAATACTTGGCCAACTATGAGGACCAATAGCTCTCAACTTCCAGTCGGCGTTAACTTTTAAAGCACCGAACATGAAATGCAATGAACGGGATGTACGATGTGTGTTTCAGCAAAAATCCAACACTTGAACATGTCGTCTCGTGTCGTATCGTTCTAGACGATTGCTCTAAACAAATGTTTCAAAATACAGTTCACGAATAATTTTCGTAAGGAGGAGGAGAAGGAGGAGGAGAAACTTGCTTTGTAATTATAACCATCCGGTAGTGTGTTTGGGTCGTGGTAATTTATTTCAAGTTACTAGAGTTTAGAGTGTTTAATCTTAGTCTGTAGTTTGCAGTCTTTGTGACATAAAGGTTGGTAATGGAATTTAATCGAATGGAAAATTTCAGAATTAAGTAACCTAACTGCAAATTATCCTAGTCCTCGACGGACCAATGATATCGTTTGAGATATACTTAAAAATATTTAGAAAATAAAATATAATTAGCAATGAAATTTGGTTGAATGAAAAATTTCAAAACTGAATTTAATTCTAATTTATCATGATTCTCGATGGACCAATGATATTCTTTGGAAAGTGATACATTATAATTAACATTATACCTATATCAAATGTAGAAATACTTAAAAAATGAAATTAGTAACGAAATTTAACTCTAAATAATCAGAACCACTTAAGAGACAATATGTCGTGCCCACATCGAATATAGAAATGTTTAAAAAACAAATACATAATACAATTAATAATGAAATTCATTAGAACTAAATAATTCAATTCTCAATTATCATCGACTTGATGTATTAAATTTGATACAATGTATTGAATGACATTAATCTCTCAAATATCATTCAATATGTTATATCTACTTCAAGTGTAGAAATATTTAAAAAAATAAAATACAATTAACAATGAAATTTAATAAAACGAAAAATTGCCATAACCAGAACCAAGTAATTCAATTCTAAATTATCATCGACCTGATGTAGATACAATGTATTAAATAACATTTACAACCTAACCTAACCTAACCTAACCTAACCTAACCTAACCTAAACCTAAAGCTCTCAAATATCATTCAATATGTTGTATCTACGTCAAGTGTAGAAATATTTAAAAAAACAAAACACAATTAACAATGAAATTTAATAAAACAAAAAATTGCCACAATCAGAACCAAGTAATTCAATTCTAAATTATCATCGACCTGACGTAGATACGATGCATCAAATAACATTAACCTCTTAAATATCCCGATTCAATATTTTATACCCACGTCAAGCGCAGAAATATTTAAACTATCAAATACACGATCACCCTGCAGATCGCGAAATTATGAAAATCCAGGAATTTTGAATTATTGCCCGAATCTCCCGACATTCCACCATTCCACGAAGATTGGAATTTTATCTCGAGAAATATATGAATCTCCATTATAATACACGTCGCCGGTATAGTTTATGGGTGATAATCAATTGGAGATTAAATTTGGGGAGGGCAGTCTTAATATTCCGAGCATTTTACAGAGGGGGGGTGGGGGATGGAACGTTCCAGTTTAGGCGAAAGAGCCTGATCCGGTTAATTATTTCGTGATAAACGTACGTACAAAGGGAGGCTGTAACGACTTGGCTCGGAGACGAGCTGGAGAGGCGCCGATCTCGATAGGAAAGACTGTTTCCCACCAAGTCAGAATAATCTGGCGTGTTAAGTGGCCGATTGCGGCTGCCAATTAATTCACTCGGTCTGCTATTCTATCCTGAATTGGGCGTTTGCATAATTACGCCATGTGAAATTTCTATCGGCAGTGACAGATTTGGAAATTTAATACCCGATCGAATCTATCTGCAATATCCAATTATAACCAACTGTAATACAAGTGGAGTTAATTATACCTTTCACTGGGTCCTAAAAATATTCTTCCAGGTAAACATCAAGAGCTCTTCTTCCGTTATTATTTCCGCAAAAATTCGAAGCGCAGCCGGAACAAATGGCCACGCGCGTAATTAAACGTTAAACGTTCACAGTTAATTCCGCCGAAAGCGTTCTCGTGTTTCCACCAAGCGCAAAAACGCGCGTCCCAAATTTTTCTAAATTTACAACATGTGTTATGATTTACCAGGAATTCATTCTCCGACGTCCTATGAAATTGTCTTTTATTTATTTTTAAACACTTGATCATTTCCCCTCGTCAGTAACCCTTGTTAAACAAATTTTCCAAATTTTTCTAAACTCAAAACGTGTGTTATGATCTACCAGAAATTCATTCTAAGACATCCCTTAAAATTATCTTTCATTTATTTATATTTTCAAACGCAGGGATGAACACCCTCGTTAGTAACCCTTGTTAAACAAACCTTCCAAATTTTTCTAAACTCAAAACGCGTATTATGATCTACCAGAAATTCATTGTAAAACATCCCTTAAAATTATCTTTCATTTATTTATATTTTCAAACGCAGGGATGAATACCCTCATCAGTAACCCTTGTTAAATTTTCTTAAATTTACAACATGTATTACGATTCGTCAGAAATTCACCCTCTAACGTGTCACTTCATATTTTCAAACATCTGACAATCTCTCCTCGTCGGTGACTCTCGCTAAGCATCGATAAATTACATGGAAAAGTCCTCGCTATCCGCGCGCGGCCATTTCTCGCGGCAAACCGCTGCTCGGAAAGGACGCCACTTATCGATTGACCGAAAAAGAAACGAAACTCCAGCTGTTCGTGGTGTCTCTTCCTTCTCCGCGGACATATTTCGAGATACAGGTTTCAGGCGCGGCTGATCCACCTCGCGAGGGAATCACGAGGAATCCTTTGAGCGCGGTCGTTTTTCACGAGAGGCGAGCGAATCGAAGCGCGCGGTGAAAATCAGCGGCCGTGAGAGATCCAACAGCCGGACACCGAGAGAGGAAAGAAGGTCGTTAAGAGGTTCCAGCGACCGGCTTCCAAGGATTCTTTCCTTATTAACTTCTTGCGGACCGCGCGCGTTCCCCACCCCTCCCCTCCCTCGGTCGCGCACTTCCGGTCTACCCTGGTTTTTCTTTTTTTTTTTTTCTTCTTTCTCCCCTTTCTTCACTGTCCAAGAGGGTAAATTGAATTGGCTTTGATTTTCTACCCGCTTAGACCCTCGTCAACGACCGTCAATTCGGATTATTAGAGTTAACGACCCGAGGAATGTAAAACTTCGCGGCTGGCTCTGGTAATGATTCTTTCTTTCGATTCGAATTTCCTTCCGGGTTGACAAATTAACGAAACCTGTTTGACAATTTCTCGATGATAAGCTTGACTACAACTGTTGCTTGCACGAATTGAAATCGTTACGAACTGACGTTTTGCCATTCCAGCGCGGAACTCGCGAGAAATGTTTCATCCGAAGATTAATTTCCAATAAGGTAAAGCTTTCGTCTCAATTGCAATTAATTGTCTCTCTTTTCCTCGCAATATATATATATCGTAATATAATTTATTTGTGAATAAATAAATGGCATAATATATCAACTACAATCGAATATCGACACTTGCGTAAAAAATTATTAAAAATTTTTTATTTCTTGATCAGTTGTGAACAAAGATGCGTCGACAGAAATTTTCCTGGAGGAAAGTACGGGGGATAAACAGAAAGTTTTGGAGCCCCGATGGGCGAAAGTTCTCGAGACCGAAAAATCAAACACAAATCCAAAGTGCAAAGTTCGACGGTTGTCCGGAAACTGGAAATAGTTCAAGAGTTCGCGTGTCACGGTAATTTTTGTCACGGTTACTTCTGAAGTTTCTCTTTCTCTTGATCTGTGATATAGATTAAACGCCCGAGCCCTCGTATAAATAACGAAAAATATTCATCAAAATTTTTGGACGTCCCATTCCGAGGACATTGGGAAAATTTTGAGCGGGGCACGAAATTGAAATAGGAAGAGCGGGACGAGACACTCACACGTTGGAATTAATGAATTTCGTTCCTTTTGGTCGACTTGCCGCCAGTATATTTTTCAAATTGCATCTAGTTACACGTACGATACGAAATACTATCTCCGGAAGAGTAGTCGGCGTTGAATTTATTGTGCAAGACACCCCTACTTTTCACGTCGCCTTTTTTTTTCCCATTAATTTCAGTCTCGCGTTTGCAAAAACATTCTGCGACGAATTACACGCGGCGAAGTTTGGCCAAAAATTTCGCAATTGCACGCGTGTTTGCGTTTCAATTCTCTCCCTTTTCTATCCTCCGCGGTGCGAATAGAATCCCTATCCGATAGAATTTTAATACGGGTCATTCGTAACTTTCGCTCGTAGCCATCCCTATTTTCGTCTTTTCTCACCGCACCGCGAATATCCTTTAACAAAACTCGCGACGCGCGAGTGGTATTTTCAAATTGGTATGATAATAGCGGCTTCGTCCGAAAATTCAGCTTCGTTCGCACACCGGGGGAAAAAAGTCGTCATTTTTATCCGAGTTTCGTCTTGTTGCGTCTGGCCAGCGCCAGAGTAAAAACGTGATATTTTTCAAAATTTCGAGAGTGCTCGGTGAACGTAATTTCCGCGCGATTGGACGCAATTTTTTCCAACCCAGGAGTTAGCCGGCTCGCCAGATTTGTCAGAAATTCGAGATTCTTGAATTTTTCGAATTTCAACGAAGTTGCGATCTCTCTGTTTTTATATGATTTTGAATTTTACGATAGGACGAGGTGTCAATTTCTCGCAAACTTTATCTCACGCGAGAAACTCGTGCGAATATTTGCGATCGATTAATCGTTCGAAGAATATTTCTTCTTTCTTAAGATGACTTGACAGATGATAATCGACGGCAAAATAATTGTTATTAAAATTTATACTAAAAAAAACAGTTTACACGTGTAACTTTAGCGATCTAAGATTCTCAGACTGGATTAGAAGGTAATAATAATCACCATGCGAGCCATATTAATTTATTTTCCGACTTACAAATTTTGAATTGATACTTTTGAATTTGACAAATTTAGAAGTAGTTTGCGACGAAATTATTCACTTAAATCTATATTTTGTATTATTTTGTGTTTCTGTGGATTCTTCAGAAAATCTCAGAATCTCAGAAATTCAACGAACGAACGAAAGAGTTTCGGAATTTCAATAAACAAATGAAAAAAAAATATTTTCAAGTGTTAGAAAGAGTCTCAGAATCTCAAAAATTCAACGAACGAACGAAAGAGTTTCGGAATTTCAATAAACAAATGGAAAAAAAAATATTTTTTGCCGCGCTGGATGTCGAAATTTGAAATTCGAAACGAAAACGGACGCAAAAGGGAAATTACTCGTCGAAATTACCGATCGAGCAAGTTTTCAAGGGAAACGGAGGACGATTGATGACGCAGAAGGGCGGGGAAGGCGGCGAGTTTCAAATTCCGCGCACGATATTGGAAAGTCGTATCTCGCGGCTAATATTCCGTAACGGATCGCGCAATTAGTTAGGAGCCATAATTAGAAGGCGAGGTCGAATTCGTAGCGAACTTTGTCTTCTAATCTCGATACGCGCGCGTTATAACGGGGCAATTTATTAGCGGTTGACTTGCTCGAGTGGCCTCGTTTGGGAATCGCGCGCCCTCAAAAATTAACCGCAACCACGACGCGACGTTTCACCCTTCGTAACTTCACCCCTCCCTTTCTGCGATGACAATTAATTATTTCGCAGCTTGAAACAATTTTTCGATGTTTCTACGCATTTACGTGACAATTCCAAGTTCGATAAAATTGTACAGCGAATTTTAAGGATTAAAGGATAAAGAGAAGGTTTCAACCTTCAAAACTTTCAAGTGAATTTAGTTAGGGAAAAAATTTTTTCACAGACAGGTTTGAAATTTTTAAATTTTCGAGGGAAAACTATCCACACGATGTTGAATCATGTTGGAAAAAAAAAGAAGAAGAAAAGAATTCACGACTATCAAAGCAGAAGCTTCAACGATAGAATTACCCACGAATGAAGAGTAAAACTTGAATCAGAAAAGATAAAAAGAGCACAAACCTTAATTCACGTATTTGGCGAGAAATCAATCAAATTTCTGAAATTTTGACTCTTTTCGTAATTTCACTCTCCCCTTTCCCGATCCGAGATGATACGTTAGATCATTTTCATTTCAAGTTAGTTCGGTTGTAGAGAATACAACTTTTAGGAATAATAGTGGAAAAATTACATTTTAAACGATTTTGCAGATGGGAAGGAACCGTGAAATTTTTATTCAAAGCTTTTTCTTCGATTTTCATCATCAATTGCTCTCGAGATATTTCGTAAGAAAGAAATTTTTGCATTTCTTTCAAGAGATGATTTCGTCCCTTAGAGCCGAACGAAAAATAGGTTCGTGCGTTATGCATGAAGTTACGATGCTCCATTTTCACGTGAAAGTTTTATAATTTTGAATTTTCCGGTTCGCTAAACTTTTCTTGTTAGTCATTTTATTTTAAAATTCAGCACGCTGTCCATCAATTTCGTACCCTTCAAATTTTTTTGCGTTAAATATCTATTTGTTCTATTTAGGATCGATTTTTTTATATTAAATATTCTAAATATCTTATTTAGGATCATTGATTATTAGTGAATCAGAATTTATCTTCGTTAATGATCTGTGTTCCTTTATTATTTACCATAGATAAATACGTGGACAGTCATAATATTAGTCGTGCTATTTGTGCTTCACAAACATCATCGATTCATCATCCGTTTTTTAAAATGTTTGTATTTCTTTAGTTTGATAAGATTATATTTTCTATCTATAGCTAGTCATATTTGATTAAAATACCAATTTCTAGCTATATTATATTATACACATTCTCTTTTTAATCACGTACTCTAAAACGGTATTGAAATTAATAACTTTTTTATTTTTCTCTTCTATTAAACATACATATCAGCGATAAAATTCAACATCGTTGTAATATTTAACTTTTACGTTCAGTTGTTACTCGGCAAATGATAGTGTTGCATATTTCATACTCTCACGGTTTGCGTATTTCGTACTCTCGTGAAACAAATATTATCCATTAAACACAACACCTGTAATTAATATTGTTTGCAATATTGTTTCCCATTGTGCAGTCCGTAACATAAAAGGATTTCCATTTTTTACTTTCTCTCAGTTCCAAAATTATTCCACCTAAATCGCAACACAATAATGTCTTGAAATTCACGCGATTCATGGAATTCGATACACCAGTCAAGCATAATCTTTTGTCACGTATTAGTCGCAATGAATGAATCTCTCATCTTTCTTCATTGTATAAACAAATCGATATAAAACAAATTACAGACGCGATCGCTCAGTACCAGACAACGCCACTCCTACTCGGGGTCTACGCCACGCCCCCTCGCGAATCACGTGACACAAATCAACCAATCGCTAATTTTCGTTGCATCAGCGTTGCACCCGAAGAGGCCCGATTTTCTGGGTTATCCCCGCTAAAATTATTTTCAGTGATAATATTGTTTCAAAAAGTTTTGCAAACGAAGCAAAATTTAAGGGATTCGCGAGTTGCAAAAGTTTTCAAAACGGTCTGTGCAGGTTGTGCATCGCTGCCACAGACATACTGTAACCGAGATGAGTTTCCATTCTGGTTACATGCTCACTCTACCGATACTGCGAAGGTATTATAGCGAGCAATCACGCAGCGTGTTAAGCAGTCGTATCCGAGGCTGCGCTTACACCGGCCAGCAGTCCAATCAGCCGGATGAATAACGCGAAAAAATGACAACCATACGTCATAGAGAGCGCGCCGTAAATCGAGCCGCATCCCCATGGAGATGCGGCCGCTGCCATAACAGCCTGGGAACGTGACACTAGGACGTGGACATTACGAGAGTGCTTGGATATAAATTCTCGCTCTACATCTGTACACGGTGGAAAGAAAAGTTTGTCCGTGGCTGTCATAGATGAATTCTACACTTCCGATTTAATGAAAGAACCTACCGCAAAATTGACCTTTACCTCGAATTTCAAGGTTGAAATTTTTCTTTTTCTTTCTGTATTATATTCTATTCATCATGGAAGTAAAACTTTTCCAAGGAACTATAGATTGAAGCTAAACAGTTCTTTTGAAAAATGGCAAAAAAGTTTCTTAACAGCGACTTTATGGTTCGTCTATTTTACATAATTTTCGTATTATTTCTCTAACATTTGATTTATCATAGTTGTAGCATTAGTGTGAAACTGAATAATCAAATGATAAAACCAATTCTTAACATTATTCGAAATATAGACATCCACGCGTTCAGAACAATAAAGTCGCTGTTAGCACGCACGCGTCCAGAACAATAAAGTCGCTGTTAGCACGCGTCTGCAGTGTTAAATGATTAAGAAACTTTTTTGCCATTTTTCAAAAGAACTATTAAATTGTGACCTATAGTTTCTCGGGAAAGTTTTATCTTTGTAGCGAGTAGAATATAATGCATAAAAAAGGATTTTTTTTGACGTTGAAATTCAATCATTCAATCACGATAGCAACGAACAAACTTTTCTTTCCACCCTGTACATACTGCCGAGGGTGAACTGTGATCGTGCTCGTTAGATTGTTTATGCAAATTGATGTTTTTTGTTGGCTCTAACGAAATTCGAAATTGGAGAAGATATCCGATGAGAAATTGTCTCGTAGTTTAGCGAAAGAAGAATTGCAAGTGCAACAGATTTTAACCGATGGTTGCGAGGGGAATAGTTCAAGGACCACCATGGTGGATTTAGTTATGAGAAACAATTTTTCAGTGTCCGCAAGGACGTCCGAATTTGCAAACTTCTCGAGACTTTTCCATTCGGTGCTCTCGCGCTCGATGAAAAATTGTCGGCACTTTAAACAGTGTAACTTCTTCCTCCCCCTCCCCTCCTTTCTACTAAAAGAGAAAATCGCGAAGCAATCAAATTGGACTCGTTCCAAAGCGCGAAGCTTTCTACTTTCTCATTTCCGGGTTCGTTTCTTTCAAAGATATTTTTTCTTTCTTTTCTTTTGGACATCGCTCTGAATGGGAGCAGTAAGCGAATATACCTATTCTCTCGAAAATTTTATAAATTCAAAAACCAGCGGTCTTCACGGCCGCTGGAAGATTTTTCTCGCAACAAAATTCACCGCGATCCCGAAGCTAAAAATCTCCCCTTTGCAACGCGCTCCGTTAAAATTGATTAAAATTGGATTTCTTTCGCGAGGTTGCCGGGGTTTTAAAGTCGACAATTTTTTTTCATCGAGCGTACAGAGACTTTTCGAACCGTATTTTATCAGCTTCGGGTGGAATCATGGAATAATAAACTCGAAAGATTTATTTTACCTGCCTGAATTTAAATATTGAATCGTCCGAGGAGTGATATTGATTTTGCGGATATGAAAGTGAATCGACTCGGTGTTTCGCGTCGCAATTAACATTTTTATCGTCGTTGACGGGAAGATTTTCGTCTTTCGAATATTATTCACGCCGATATCTAACGTTTCGTTATTTCTTAGTTGGTTTGACAATTTAAAAAACAATTTCTCAGCTGATTTAGCAGCAAACTCTAGACGTCTGTTTAGATGTTATACTATTATACATCGCGTCATACAACACCAAATACATACGTTCGTTACAATTATCAGCAAATTACGAAAAGAGAAAATTCGGGCTGTTGGCTAGATCGATGTCCCCTCAGAAGGGACAGTCGATTTGAATCGTATAAAATCCACTTTGAAACAATCAGTGGATTATTGGTTCTGCGATTGAAAAACACACCGAGCTTTATTCACAGCCAAGTTGACGAAATTGTAAATTTCCAGTTCAATTCTTCGGCGATATTTGCGTTAAGCGTTTCGAAACGCTGGCGCGCGTTTAAATTTCCCGCGAGCGCGTAAGCCAGCCACCAGGTCTAGCGATTATTATCCCCGTGATAATTGGATGGCATGTAACGCGTCGTAAGCGGCGCCGTTTAACCAGGATACCGATTACAGGCCGAGTTTTAGTGGCCTCTGCCCATCAAAGGGGTAAACTTGCTCTCGTGCCCGTTTAGTGCTTTGTTATCCCCCCCCGTTCGAAAGTTTCTTCGTTCCATTTCTATCATAATGTCCTCCCCCCCTGGGCATTAATGCCGGTGGATATTAATAATAAAAGGGAGTTTTCGAACAAAGAACGGAGAGCAGCAAACGAAGAGCAAAGAAAAACCGAGCGAAGAGTTACCGGCGCTAATTACTTTGAGAAATCGAAAGAAAAAAGAAAAATCATACTCTGCCACGAACTCGGCTCACTCGCGAATTATTTTCGATGTAACGGGGAATGTTTTCAGGGAGGGAAGAAAGAAAGAAAGAATCGTTTCAATCACGCCGAGTTGCAACTCTTTCTCTTTCTCTTTCTCTCTATCTCTTTTTCTTTTTCTCTGGCTTGCGTTTGGCAGCGTAGCTGTCAGCCAGAGTGACAAGGGTTAATATCCTCGACTCCTTGTTCCAGTCCTCGGCTAAATTTCGGAGGAGGAAACGACTGAATCAACAACGAATGAAAAATCCGTCGGTTTAATTTCAACAGCTGGTTTGGAACTAGACCGCTAAATTTCTTTTTTAATCGCTTTGTAACAGAGGCACCTGTGAATAAAGTTTTTTTCTTTTTAATTTAATAAACATTGTCATCTGGTGACGATAATTTAAAAAAAAGAAGAATGATTCAAGTAAAATAAAATTTAGTAAAATTAATATTATAACGAGCATTCTGTTTTCGATATTTCGTGCGTTTTTAAATTTCTCACAGATGCATAAAATTTTGCATTCTAGTTGTGACTTCTTTTATGCTTTTGCACACGTTTGAATTTTCACAATTTTCCAGGAAAAAGTATCCACACGATGTTGAATCATCTCCGAAAAATGAATGATTATCAAAGTAGAAGCTTCAAAACAAGCGAATGAAGAGTAAAACTAGAATCAGAAAAGAGTACAAACCTTAATTCACATATTTGGCGGGAAATCAATCAAATTTCTAAAATTTTGCACACTGTTGCGAATCTATAAACTTTTCAAGATTAAAGCTTGGTAGTTCGATCATTTCATACATTTCTAGTGTTAAAATCAGACCAAACGCATCGTTACATGTTTCTTTTTTTTCTATATATAACAGCTTAAATTATCAAGTGTATTTGATCGATTCTAAATTACGCTGTTCACTGTATTTTTCGGAATGGATGAGAATTCCAAAAAATTCCAGAATCATCGCGCACAGATTTTTCATTGATACGTGCGAAGGCAAGAAATCGGCGCGACTTTGGACGTTCAACGACGTCGGAACTTTCGGACGGTGAAAGATTGACAGAGCAAATGGAGAACCGTAATTGGTCGAGCTCGACACTCGACGGACGAGCGTGAAGTTTATCTCGCGGAAGTTCGATGATGAATGCGAGACCGCTGATAAATCTTGGACCGTTCGAAGCTCCAGAGTCGGAACAGAGGTCTACGCTTCGTAGAACTCGGTGCACGGGGAAAGTTTTACAGCGAGGACTAAGTTGAATTGTTTTCGAAGCGGGTGGCGGGCCTCTCGGGCCGCGGTTTAAGGCGACGAGACTTGATTTTATGATGAGTTTGGCCGGATCCTCGTCCTCCTGCGAGATTTACAACACGAACGTTCACGGAGGAGTAGGTATCGATGCTTTTTCGATTTCTCCAACGTGGCGGATTCGAAAAGTTTCGAATCGTGTAGCGAAATTTTAACGACTCCAGTGGTCGCTGTCCATCCTTTTCCGTCTTTCTGTTTTTTTTTCTCGTTTTGCACTGGAAAATTGATCGGACATCGAATGGTTTTATTTCATGAAAGGCTACGTGATTTCTCTCTTTCATTCGAAATTCGATATATCACTCTGATATTTATACAGAATAAATTTGATCTCTATTTTTATTTCATATTTTTAGTTTTTTTTTTTTACTACGTGTGGTTGTACAAACTGTGCATTTTTGATGGATCACGTCTGATGGATCAATGCAGTCTCTCGCCACGATCGAAGTTGCGCGGAAAATTGAAAGTCCAACGAATTGAAAATTTAATGAAACGAGGATAAACCATAGTAGGAATTAAGGGAAGTACATTATTCAATAACGGTACGATTGAAGCATAAAATTTCAACATCAAAAACATTAAACTAAGGAAAAAAAAAAGAAGAAAAAGAAAAAAACTTTACAATACAGTACCGTTCTACGCAAAACCATTCAAATCTCTAAAAATACAAATGTCACGCATCTATGAAATTTCTAACAAAAATTTGGTGGTTCCAGTATGAATTATTTCAAAGAAATGTCGGTAGTGTTTGTAACAAATTTTCCAACAATTTCCTCTACCGTAATCTTTCTAATCGAACTCTTCTTTTTCTGAACTTTCTGCAAGTCTCGCGAAGCTAATTTATTCGAAGAACGAATAACGCAAGAACGAGTGGTTTCGACGCCTCCGTGTGACGCGGGAAATTTGAAAATGCGGATTGAAAAATACAGCAGGCGAAGTGTTCGTTAGATGTCCCCTTTGGCGCGAAGTTAGCGAGCTATCGCGTGCCTGACTCGACCGGTGGGAGTTACGAACGAAGTGAAAAATTGCAGGCTGTTGACGGTGATTAGGAGGGGGAGGGGACGCTCGTTATCGGAACGGAAGTGCTCCCTCAGTCGTTTCTGAAGTTATCGAGCCGATGACGTCGCCTCGACGCGTTTATTAGAATAGATTATGCTCGCGAAACGTGCGAACCGATAACGACAGCAATAAATAACATACGACGTACTAGTTTCGTGAAAGTGACAAATCGTCAACGCGCGATTACGTTTCGGTCACGATGCTTTAATGTATCGAAGGTTGCAGTTCTATTGGGTTGTCTCATAAGTAATGTCACATTTTCTCAGTAGGTGGCTTTTGTTCCTCCGTGGCAAGGCAGTGTTTCTAACCTATTAGGTGTAATCGTACGTCAATCATTGGTTCAACAAACTTTTGAAAGATTATTCAAAAGAAAGCACTAAGTTTGCATTGCATTTTTGTTTGGTTTAATCTTGCAGTGTTTCTAACCTACAAGATATAATCGTGTCAATCGTTGACACTTAAAAGGTTAGTTAAAAAGAAACATTAAGTTTGGATTATATTTTTCTGTAGTGCTTCTAACCTATCATATAATCGTACGTCAATCGTTGACACTTTAAAAGATTAGTTGGAAGAAAGCGTTAAGTTTGGATTACATTTTTTTTTTCTTTTAGTGACGGAAAATCTACAGAACAGGAACCGAAAAGGACACAAAACAGAACAGAAAATTTTGCGAATCGATATGATTCCCTGGGAAGAACGTAAAAAGGTATTTTTCTCATTTCCACGCAATAAAGATTTTATAGCGAATATTAGAAGTTTATCTAACAGGTACGTATAATAATCTTTAAATTGTAGGTCCATGAATTCTCGGATCTCTCCTCGAACTAAAAGGGTTGATTAATTAATTAATTCAGCAACTCCAATATTGTCCCGCGAAATTTAAATGTACACAGCTATACGACAAAGATTCAAAATCTCCAGAAGGTTCTACTGTATTAAATGCACGACTTAAGCACAAGGGTAATGTCAGGAAGTTAAGGTAAGTTAAGAAAGTTTTTAAATTTACTCAATTCCTTGAGTCGCTCGATGCGAAGGAATCGTAAACGTAATTATTATATCAATAATTTTCACAAAATCACACGAATGAATATTCAAAGTATCTGACGACGACAAAATCCTCTTTGCCAGTTCAATTATGAGAACTGTAATTATTCGTGGCGAATTGATGGACGAGTGGGGTAAGAAATTCTTCGCAAGTTCATTCTCGACTGTCGTCGTATGCGAAACGCATGGTAAATACGTGGAGCGGCATGAATCATGCGGGTACTTTGGCACACAAGTTTGTCTACTACGCTCCATCATTTCTCGAGCGCATAACGGCGTTCGGTCTATCTTTTCTTCGTGCATCGAGTCCCCCTTCTTTCAACAGCTATTAAGAACGATTCAAGAAGGCTATTTTGCGCGAAGTTCAACAAATTGTGGTCCGTTATTTCATTCTTCTTCGTGGAAATTTCTGACGTTGGATCGTGCAAGTAGTGTGAATCGTTTTGTGACTGCTTGATGGTACGAGTCATGAGCTTATAAGCGAGCTCAACAGCTTTTGCGCATAATTCAGAAAACAGTGTCTTTTGGATCTTGCTTTTTTTCTTTGTGGTTTTTCCCATTTCTTTCAGTAGAAATTTAGTGTTGAATTATCTAAGTAGTATGAATCAATGTCCTCCCCATTAGGCAGAATTTAAGAAGAGTATTTTGCATTAAATATTATTTCTTGATATTAGGCTGTCTAAAACAGCCATGAATATCATCCCATTTCCTTCAGCAGAAATTTTTGACGTTGAATCGTCTGAGTAGTACGAATCAATGTCACCTGCATTTAAAATCCATCCGGGAATAGTTCAAAAAGCAAATGTGAATCTTGCTTTCTTGCAATCTGTTATTCAGTGGAAACTCTTGATATTAAATTATCTAAGTAACACGAATCAATAACAATCCGTTTAATTGAAACGCAAGCAAAATCCAATTTGCATTATAATAACGAGGAAATCATTGATGAAATAACTCACAATAATCAGATTCTTCCCATTCAATGCTGTTTGCTGCCCCCCTCATCTCCCCATTCAAGTAGTACAGGTCAACGATATAATGCGAAATTCATTAATATTTCCGTGGCGCGGCAATGTTCGGGAAATCATCGTTTAAATAAGCCAAACGGGATTACCAGATTCCCCTATCCTGCGCGCTATGTTTCAGCCAAGTAGTGCGAATCAATAATAACACGGTACACCAAAATATAAACGAATCTAGGTAATTTATCCAAATTACATTAACGTTAACGAGGAAACCGTTGATCAAACAGCTCCGAACATTATAATCAGATCCTTCTGTTCCACGCTGTTCGCATCACACAAGTTGTATAACTCCGTGACATTGTTATTAAAGTTAATAACGTCAAAGCGCGCCGCGACTGTCGGACAGTAATTGCCATCACAAACACGGAGTCGTCAGCCGAGTAATAGAAACGAGGTTATTAGATTCCTCTGTACCGAACGCTACCTCTCATTTGAGTAGCACAAGCTACTGTATTTTGATAAATTCAACAATGCCGGCGTTAAAAGATCCGGAAGCTCCGACGATAATTGTAAAACCATTCTTCAAACGAGACAAATTAAATTCCCAGGTCTTGTGCACGATTTTATGCAAGTAGTACGAGTCAATAGCAGATGATTAATCGATTTCGACCGAGGTCGAAATAAATCCGCGCCAAGTTTGAAAGGTGTATAACGACGGCGAACAAGTTATTAACTAAATGCAGTGTTTATTGTTCGATGCAAATATCACGGCTCGACGATATTGCGTCAAACTCAAATATAACGCGATGTGAGAGGATCCGAGCGTTGCATTCTCGAAATAAGACAAATATTATCGCCGCGATTAAATCTGTATGAAATGTGTAACAATAATGTGCAAGTAATCAATTAAATGCAGCGTTCAATTTGAATAATATCACGGTGTAGGTTGCTGATTTTGCACCCGAAATTAACACTTTCGCGGATCATATTCACCTTCTGTTGCCAATAAAATTCACCATTTTGCAGATCAAATTCAAGTAGATTGTCACCAATTTTTTTCAAAAAGTTTTTTCAAACATTGAATTGCGTGCTGGGAATATTTTGACTGATTCTTTAAATTATGAACGTTTAGTAAACGTTCTTGAAACTATAATTCCTAGATTATTAATTATTGTATAAATATATGTATAAAACTGCATGTGCATGTATAAGTACTTTTAGCGTTAAATAAGTGTTTTGTGTTAATTTTATATCATTTTGGGTATATCAGGTTGCTTTTATACATTTATAGAAGCAATGAAAGTTTTATTTCGAAACAACGAATTTACATCTAACGATTTTATTTTTGCAACGATGGCTCGAGAAAACGAGTTTGACCTGCGAAACGATAATTTACAGTGCATCGTATTGTAGGATCCGAGCGTTGCAATAATAATTACATCCTCGAAATAAGACGAACGAATAAGCCAAGATGGTCGCGTTGGACGCCAGTAGAGTTGGAGCCCAGTTTCGAAGTAGTGCGAGTCGATGATAATGCCGTAATCGCGAAATTACACGGAAACAGTACACGTATATGTATAACGTTTCGAATCCGGGCATTATCTACTCGAACGGATCCATCGGAACGAGTAAATAATAGGATATCAAGCGAAACTCTGGCGATCTTGCGGAAATTTCTCGAATCCTCCGATCGACTAATTAGTCGGACGGGATGGCGTTATCGCGATATTACTCGCGCGATGGAAATCGTGGATCCGAATAGCCATGGGGAACGGGGGTGAAAGAGAGAGACCGAGAGAGGGAGAGAGGGAGGGAGAGAGAATCCACGACGAAAACAGCGTGTAACGCCGGTACCGGGACAATGGTACGTTTGATTCGGTTAATGAATACTTGTCGAGCGCGGATTATCGCGTGCTTATCAGCGTGAAATATGATCGCGCCGGTGGACACGACACGATTCGCAAACAAACGGATCGGGCTTGCAAATACCGCGTACGGTTAACCTTTTAGGAGCGGGACAATTGTTGGAAATGAACAATGAGTAAAAGAGGGAGAGAGAGAGAGAGGGCGAGAAAGAACGATTTCAGGGTTGAAAAGCGTTGGCAATTTTAAATATCGCCTCGTCATCGTCCGACAGGACGATCCTTCATCTCTGCCACTGACAAAATTTTCAGAAATATCGCGGATATTTTGACGGCGAGCCCTCCTCCCGATTGCTTACGATTGTGTCGTGTTTTCCGTTACCGTGGATGATCGATGGAAAGCTCTTTCAACGGATCGGATTATAACTCGGCTGGAGCTGACAGATAGTCAAGGTCGTGCCTCTGATCGCCCGTGGCGGACGAATCGAAGTTCGATTGTTGTTTTTAAGAATGGGAGGGAAGCGATGGTTATGAAAAGCTGGGAGATACGAAGGATTGATCACTTATTGTCGGGGTGAACAGGTTGCTTGCTATCAGTTTGAACAGTCGAGGCTTCCGCAGTGTCTTCAACGTTCAAACTACCAGCGATCGAGTTGCAAAATTTGAAAAGCGACAAGTCTGTGGTGCATCGAAGATCGACGTGTGTCATACGCCGAGAATTTGTCCTATCCAACAAGAATTTCTATACTCGACCAATTTCTCTTCTCCCGATTTTGAAAGATCGATCCAAAATCGTACGAGAACGAACGCTGTCGATCTCTTGAAATTTCTTCAAATCTTTCTGCGATCAATCCCGTCCGTCAGATCACTATGGACCACCATCACCACGATTCAAAAATGAAATCCGATACAGCAATATGCTCCTCCAGGATCTTCACGAGGAAACATTCGTACAAGCATCTCGACTTTCCCCAAATCCAGACGATGTCATATCCAGCACCACCGCGTCGAGATTATCATCCTCTTCCTCCGTCGATCTGCGTGCCGAATCATCGACAAGATTCAAAAATCAGACGAGAATCAATCCTATCGATCCCTTCCGGGAATCCACGACCTCGACGTGTCTCCCCTGTGTGACCCAGAATCTCGAACTTTCCCGATAGAATTCCTCGCATTGTATCTGACGTCGAGGAGGAGGAGGAGGAGCGAGGGAGAGACAGCGCGCGTGTGTGCCGCCGAGGGACAGGAAGTTAGGTGAGGACCGCGAGAGTGCATCGAACGAGATCGATTTTAATGTCGTCGCGTTGGTTGCACACACACACACATACACACACGCGCGTGTGATCGAGCCCCTCGAGGTCGACCGATGAATAAAAAAGTTCGCTGTCGGGCGTCTACAGTGTTCGAAGTCTCGATTCAACGGCCGAACCGTGTCGCTACGTTTCACCTTCCGCCTAACGGCGCCAGATTAAATGGACTTCCTGTTCCGCGGACTTCCTACCGCGATACGCGCACCGCGACTCAGCCAGCCGTGCTTCGGTCTTCGTGACCTCGTTTTCGCGCTCGTTTCGTGATTGTTTCAGTCGGGTGGTTGATCACTGTTTTCTTCTTTCTCTTCTTCCTCCTCCAGATCGAAGATCCATTGGTCGATGATAATTGAAAAACGTATTTCGGCAAAGTAGTATCGAGTTACTTTACGTGGAAATGTTCAGTGAGACACGATGAGTAGGCTCGCTTCTCTCGACTTTCCATTTTCTTTCGTGTATATTCGAAGATAGGTAAAGTAGTTTCTGGCATGATAGTCTTTCAAATTTTGGGATCAAGTGGAAATGTTTTAGCGAAAGCAAAGAAATTTTCTTTCTCGTTCTTATACGATAGTTGAAATTTCTTTTAATATTTTTCCAGAGATATAAATTTTTCTTTTTTCATGAAATAAACGTATGTAATTCGTCATTCAATTAATACTACAATTAAAGCACAAAATTGTCATCAGAGGCGTTAAAATAAAAAAAAAATATATTAAATAAAAATTAAATATATTATATATAAATTATATAAATTATATATTAATAAATATAAAAAATTCTAACAAAATATAAAAATTAAATATAAATAAAATAAAAATTAAGTATATTATATATAAAGTAATATTAATATATTATATATAAATTAAATATTAATAGATATAAAAATTCCAACAAAAAGTACACGTTGTTATTGATTATTTCGATGGCAGTTATAACGTGAGTTTATTTTCTAAAATCAAACAGGAAAACAATTTCGAAGCACAGGATCGATTAATACCTTGCATCGATCATCGTCCTAATACGGGATTTCCAATTCTCCGACAACATTATGGGATCTAGGAGGGACTTGATTCCGATATTGGCACAGTGGTGAGCGATTTTGCTGGATCTCAGGCGATTTCACACCAACCGAAATCAGTCGTGCCGGTGAATAAGATGTTCGTCAGGGGTCGACGAGTAAGATGAACGTCAGCCCTGCGGATATGCGCGATAACTTCCACTCTCTCGCCAAGTCCAAAGTAAACGGCGATGTCTCGATAATGCATTTCAATCTGCCCCTCGATCATACATGAACTTGCGCGTCGCCCAACTTTGAATTTTGTTTCCCCCCCAATGGAATCGATAAACCGATGAATAAATTCTTGCGACAGCGGATCTACATACATCTTATAAGCGGATCTGGTTCTATAATTAAGTAGACAAGTGAAGTAGACAATTTCCGTAGACAGGCAGAGTCGCTTCGAAGGGAACTTTCTTCTTTAATCGTTCTGCTGGAAATTTAGGAAATTAGGTAATTCATTAGCGAGGTTTAATTGTTTTAAGACAGAGTCTTACGAATAACGAGCACAAGGTACAAGTTTCGAAACGTTAATGTCCACAGCTCGCGATCTGTAGATCATGAAACGAGGTTAACAAATGGTGGAGAAGATTGAAATTTATATTGACGCGTTTGAAACGTCCATTTAAAGAAGTTTTAGAAATTGTAACTCGTCAATGAGGCTCATTGATTTTTGTTTATCAACTATTTTAGTATTTAGTAGATCACGAAACAAAATGATAAAATAATAGCGTTTATTTTCATGGTAAAAATTGAAATTTATATGTAAGTTTAAGAAATTGTAATTCAAATTCATAAATGAAGCTTATTAACTGTTTATGTATAGAATTACAAAGATTACAAATTTCAAGGTAACATTTCTGGTGTTATTAAATAAGAAACAAAACTATGAGATGGTCACATGTTTCTTCGTCGACGAAATTAAACCTTAGAAACGTTCACTTAAAGAAGCTGAAGAAATTCAAGAAATAATAATGATTAATAGAGACCTATTAATCATCTTAATATTTGCATAAAATAATAAACAAACTCCAAAACATTCTATCTCTTCCATTAAACACAATACAAAATCAGAAACTAATCTGTAATCAAACAAATTTATAATATAGTTTTTCTTTCCTAGAGGAAAATTGAAATTCGTTGTCGAGACATACATTTAAAAAAAAAGGAAAGAAAGAAACCACAATCGAGAAATGGTCAAGTGGTATCTTTTTTTTTTTCATGGGGGAAATTGAGACTCGGAAGTAACTATAACGCACGGTGACTTGCCAATCGTATCGATCATTTACACAGAATTACGAATAACGAGCGATTCTCAAAACGAACGGCTCTGTCACAATCACGAAGTGATCGTGCGTTTCTATTCACCGGGGAAATTAAAACTCGCGTAACGCGACAACGAGGCAATCGTGCAATCTCCGTGCATGCACATACATACGTACACGAGGCGTGAGTTCATTTCAGCAGCGGCTTCGGCGGTGATCGTCGATCGCCGGATGAAGGGAATTTCCCTGCTGGAAACTTTCCTTTGTCTCTGCTCGATACACGCGCGACAGAAGGAACATCGAACTGGTTCCTTGATTGCAACGTCAGCGAATTTCAGCGAATCGCGGCAGGCTCCACGATTCCCAGCGATCTGCCGCTGCAGCTTCCGATCGTCGCGATCGCGAATCGCCGAGCTGTTTCACTGGCGTGGCGGTCGGATCGTGCCGACGGTTACGGATTTCACGGAATCTGGGACGCGTTTTAAATATTTACCGTGGTTGAAACCTGAACCGAGGATCCAGGATGATGATTTATACATCCGGAGGGGAGGATCAGGAACGCGGGACGAGATTACGTTACGCCAAAGAAGAAACGCGGTTTCCGTGATCTTGCCGCAATGCCAGTTGTCACTGCTCTCGAAAGTAACATTGTTCACCGCGGTGAATAATGGGATTTTGAAATGGTGGATGATGTAGATCGTGTCAGTATATTTTATCACTAAAAGTGATTTTAGCGGGGATGAGCCAGAAAATCGGGCCTCTTCAGGTGCAACGCTAATGCAACGAAAATTAGCGATTGGTTGATTTGGGTCACGTGATTCGCAAGGGGGCGTGGCGTAGATCTCGAGTAGGAGTGGCGTTGTCGAGTAGGAGTGTATGGCGAGTAAGAAATCATTATTCCTTCTTTTGTCGACGAAATTTTTCCATGCCTTCAAAAATAATAAAGATATTTGAGATCTGGGCAACTTTTTACACACTGAAATAGCAAAACTGAGTGAAGATCTTTGCTCTTCGAGGTCTCGAGAGTCTGAATAAGAGATAGACAATAGATGACAGAACCTTGTAAGTCAGAAGACAGTATTAGAATGACGTTCTAAGAATATTTCATTGAGAATGAATATCTCGCTGCAAATTTAGAACCATTCAATTCTACAATAACTTCTGCCGACTCTCGAGATTCAATCTTGAATAATGTATACGTATATACCTATAGATACTATGAAATATGATACATGACATATTTAATACAATATACTCGAATATAATGGAATGTACATATGTATATATATATAGGTACTATGAAACATGATATAATGTGAAATATACTATGCAATATGATATAATATATTTGATACATAATTTGTAACATATAATATATATTTAATAGACTCGAATATAATGGAATATGTGTGTGTGTGTGTGTGTGTGTGTATACGTATAGATACTATAAATTATGATATAATATGAAATATGATATTATACACTTAATATCATATACTCAGATATAATACATTTAACCTTCTTGCACAAACACCAAACACAATCGATCTCACTTCGTAAGTAGAAAAAGTGGATATAGGTCGGACGTTCATCGAACTTGGCAAACAAAACCGTAGCTGATGAAAACAAACGTTTGCAATTAACCAATTCTACACAGATCGGCGAGCATGCGGTATCGAGCAATTGAATTCGGACTTGAACGGCTGAAATCCAAAGAAACGCGATACACTCGATCGTCGAATTTTGAAGCGCGCGTGCTACATACTTCGATAATAAAATAAACAGGGCGGAAACATATCGGCGCGTTCATCGCCAATGGCGGGTCAGTTAACGGATTAATTACACGCGCGGCGGGTGAAATTTGAGGATTACTCCTCTGCTGAAATTCGATTCGTCGAAAAGTTTGGCGCCATTACCCGCGCGCCGGCTGCCACCAGAGCGAGGGCGAGTGTTTCGCCGCGCGCGAGTCTGCATGGCGTCGCAATTAGTAGTTCAATGCGAGGGTAACACAGGTATCGCTGATTGAATGTCCAGGCTAGCCGCTTGTGCATTGTGCAACGAAATTCCCAGGTATAACATTCATCGTTTGCTCTAACTTTGTAAACAGTAATCAACCCGATAATAACGCGTTACGTTCGCGCGTCGGCTCTTCAAACATTTCGCTCCAACTTCGCGCTATAATCCGGTCCCTTTGTTCCCCAAGCTCCGCGCGGCCGGATATAAAATATCTGAGTGGAAATTACTTCGCGAATCGCGCGTCCATTTCACGCGCTAATATTCCCATTCGTCGTGGTTACCGCAGAATTTAACCTAAACTTTCTTCGAGGACAAACAGCTGGCACGGCATGTTCATGAAATTGTTTCGATCAATTCCACGCGGGAAGATGGATCAAATTTTTAAATTTGTTTGAGAGATTGAAGACTTGTCAAGTGTAATTAAATACCACGAGTGAATAAAAATAGATCAAGAGTAAATTTTCAAGTTTCCAAACGAGGAGAAAAGTATTTTCTTTTTCGATCACGTTACACGTTATTTTTCGTTACAGAGGCGAATCCAATTGGCGAAAGTTCGAGATTGGTCAGACGAAAAATGAAGTTTTTCGTAAACAGTGTTCTGCTGTAATCTCGACTTCAATGGCTAGTGCAGTTAATTAATTTGATATTTAATTAATTGAAACATCACGCGTTCTGTAACGTAACTCGTTGTAGTAATTTAATGCATACAAAGCTGGGATTATTTTTGAATAATAATAACCCTTTGCAGTCCGAGTGTAGCATTTGGTATTTCATCCTGGTTGGCTCACGTTCAATAAACTGTCTTCAGAGCGTGTTATAATACGTTGTATCGTGTTAATAAACTAATGTACCGTTCCACGAAGGAGTACATTTCGCTCCAATTAATTATTTATTTCACTTTTCCTCGTTATCGACGAATTAACATTATATACACGAGTGTACATTGTGGCAACGGTGTTAGAAATGAAATTGCTCGATATCGTGGAACCTTCACGCTTTGAAACGAGACCAATTTGAGATTGTTCCGCGATTTTCATTCATGAAGTTGTAATACGATAGTTTAACAATGTGTCGATAATTTTCTCATTAAAAAAATGACGATGAAAAATTCGTGTCAGAAAATCGTACAATAACCAAATTGGGCTCGCTTTGAAGCGTGAATCCTCTATTTTATTTTTCTTTCCAAGATTTCCCATCATTTTGAAAAGCAGTAATAAGTAACATTTTTTTGCCATTAAAATTGTAATAATTCATGCGTCCTCCTGGTCACTGGAAAAATTTTTTTCGTAACTACATCTGCCACGGTCTTAAAGAACAAAGAGATTCCTCTTTAGAACGATTCTTTTAAATTCTTTTAAATTGCACGATTTTTGTTCACTAAGCTATGAGAGTTTAAAGTACCAAGTATATTTCATCGAACAAATGCAAATTTCTAAGTGTTGCAAACTTGCTGGCGAGCAGTATTATTATTATTTTAATATTTTTCAGTATTATTTAATATTTTATTATAAAATTATTATCCAAAGGCAAAAGATACGTCACATCGATCCCAGAACCATAGTTCAAATATACAGTCCATCAAAAAAGCGATACTTTTGTGAAAACAAATGGTACATTAACAAAAAGATTTATCTTCATAAATAGTTTACTCTATAGAATGGTAACGTGGACAGTAGAAATTTCCGATATTCAGACAGTTTAACACAACGGTCGACACGGTCGACCTTGCGATTCACGGAACTTTATCACCAACGACACGTAACAACGGGACGATTTTTTATCAGTGTAGCGGCGAAATAAAATGGCGGGCGATATAAATCTCGCGGCGCGTTATTTGACGGTTTAACAAATTGGACCAGGGGTTTTAACCCTGCAACGGCGGAGGAGGTGGGGAGGTCCTCCGCGAATTATTGAATCCGCTAACGATGTATGAGACGCCAAAATCTGCAGAGCGCGGCCGAACCGAGTAATTAGTTCTGATTGAATCGTAGCGGATAGGTGCGCGGCCCCGATTCGCTGCCGCGAATTTTCGCCGCGCGCATTTACGAATGCAGCGAACAACGCCATGCGCCGACTAATTGCCATTCACGCGCGACTATAAAATTCGATTAACACCCCCCTCCCGTCCGATTTGTTAAGTCCTGTTACGCTAGAATTCAAACGCTAACGACGCGACGATCTCCAACTACTGTCCCTCGTTTTTCTTTTTTTTTTTTGTTTTTTGCCACAGTGTTGTTTACGAAATCGAACGAGGTCGTCGTGTTTCTGGACAAATGGAATGCGACGTTGTTTCTGTCATCGAAATGAAAATTTCTGACTTTTGTAGTCGCATTTTGTTAGATATTGGTTTAAATGTTAGCACTCTCCATTGTGAACGTGACGTCGTTTCTTTCACCAAAATGAAAATTTCTGATTGTTATTGTTACAGATGGATATTGGTTTAAATATTGGTACTCTCTACTGTTTGGTATGTCTGCTGTGTTATGATTTTCAAAAAGTTATGTTTTTCAGGGGCAAAATATTCTGTTAGTGTTCGAATGGGGTAATCATTCAATTATTTTTATTTAAAATATTTATATTTTTAGACAAAGTATTTTTGGACAAAGTGGTAGGACATTTGGGGACTGATTTCTTTCACCATAACGAAAATTTCTGATTTCTGTTGTTCTAGATAAATATTTGTTATGACCGTTGTAGATTTTCAAAGTCCTTTTCATGGGCAAAATATTCTGCAAGTGCTGATTTTATAGCACCAATGGAAAAGATGATGGTCTGATTAGGATAATATGTCAAATTTAGGATAATATGATCATGTAGTTTAAAACTAAACTCTTCTCAATGTGAATGTTACGTGATACTCATACTCTTTGCAATTTTCCTGTTTGGTGGAGATGTTGCTGCACGATGGAAACTTGGAAGCCCCGAGCCTGTTCATTAAATTCTGAACGGTCTGACGAGAATTCGACTCAATTAGAGAACCGAGCTCGTCGTTATTAACGACGGCTGGCCTCCCAGAAGGAGCGACGTCTGAAAGGCTGAAATCATCAGACCGAAATCTCGAAAACGAACATTCGAAGAATTCCAATATACACCGCGAATCGCGCTAGTTGCCTTGGTATTATTTTCTTATCTCGCCGACAGCTCGAAAAGCACAAGGCGTTTAGTAAGTTCTTCCATCTTTGCTAGCCTCTTTTTATTTATTTGAATGACAAAATACGTACTTTAAACTTGAGGGCAGAAGTAAATTTATAAGTATTTTTCGAAAAATGATTGGACGCATGGGAAAAACGTGAGGACATTACTTTCCGGTATATTTCTTAATAGTTTTAGGTTTAAACCCTTCAAAGATGATGACCTTGACACTTTGATAATTTCCATAGATTTGAATTGCATCGACAATAATGGTATTTGACAAATGGTCGCACGTTTCGTTCATAAAATTGTTATCGTTGAACAAACTTCTGACGAAGGTTTCGTAAGGATACAGATGTCTCTGAAGGATCGATGGAAGGATCGAAATTTATTGAAAGAATTCTTCAATTCACGGTTCAAACATATAGTTTTCAACACAGTTTGAAAAACTGGGAAGGAACTAGATCTATTCCGACAGAACGACGAAAATAAAACGAAACACGCAGTTGATAAAGATACTTGATGAAACGTTGCACAAAATAATCTCCAACTGTAACTTCCAACTAAAATTAACGAAACAACTTGTGCTTGCATTTTGTTTCAAACAGCAAGAAAAGAAAAAAAAAAGCGTACGCTCGCAAGAAAGACTTCACGAACGAGACTCATTCAACCGCGTAACCCAATCTTCCTCGGAAACTCCTAAACTCCCACTTAACTCGTTTTTAAACAGAGTTAAACGAGACAACCGGTGATTACGAAACGTAGGACGACGAACGTTTCAAAAACACATCGCGGGAGGAGGATGAAAGAAAATAGGAAAACAGGCAGGGAGGAGAGGCGAAAAATACACGCAACAACGTGACGCGCGGGGAGAAATTCTCTCTTGCGTTCTGTCGCAATTATCGTTGCTTGTACTACTCGCGCTGGAAAAAAGAACGCGAAATTTTCTTGCGCGTCGTTGTAGCCGCGTTTATTAACAGTCGTCGAGGATCGACGACCGTTTCTTTCGTTCATTTTTACCCCCCTTCTCTCTCTCTCTCTCTTGTTTTCTTTATCCTCGCGTCGCGTTTTCAACGAGAAAAGATAAAAAGTGGAGCGAGATCAGCTGAATGTAAACGAAGTAATCAGGGGCGATTGAAGTGGCTCGACCGTCTCTCCTCTCTCTCTCTCTCTCTCTCGTCCCGAAATCCAATAACCATTCGCGTATCCAGCGTCATAAATTTCCATTAGACTGTTTGCCGCTGTTATTTTCTCGCGCGCATCCGGATCTCGCGCGTGATTATTTACGCGGGAGCGGGAGCATCCCGGGGGTTCGATGTTTGCGACGTCGGGCTGCTGCAGCATCCCGAATTCAGGGATCGTTCGTCTCTGGCGTCTCCGTTGCAATTAGCGATTGCTTGCAAGCGGAGGCTGACGGCTGCCTCGCGGAACGCGTCGGGGAAGTTTCATCTATTATTTCGGATCGCCTCGTTGCGCGTTGTTGGGGTAATTAGGAAATAAAGAAGGGGAAAGTGTCTTCTGAACGCTCGTTTCGGTCACGGTGTCTCGCGTGCTTCAACTTTCAAGAAGGAACAGTTTAATTCCCCAAAGTGGGAACACGGTTTGTCTTTCTCGAGTGGCTTTCGATTTCTCAGTAAGAAATGTACTGCTGAAATGTTTGTTTCTTTTTTATCAAACAAGAACACGGGAAAAGCAAATATTTTCTGACGTAATATTTTCTGATGTTCTTGTTTGAGAAAAGAAAATCAAATGCTTCTTCTTTTTATCGCTTCATATTTATTTTGAAGTATCCTCCAATTTTTGTGAGCAGTGTAGTACAATTCTCAAGCGAAATAGTTTAATTACCACTCTCAAGTTTGATTGAAGAAGACACGTCCAGTGCTGTGATAATAAACTCATCATAAAATACTCATTTCTAGTCGTGTTGTAACGATATTTTCTGGTCTCGTTGAACTCCAAGAGAAAATTTTCAGAATTATCATATATAAATAAAAATTACATAAATTACATAAAAATAAGATTTTTGAAAATACATTTTCATAATTATCATATATAAATACAAATTACATAAATTACATAAATGATCAAAGAAACACGTGTACGAGTCAATTATGGGATTTCTGGATCATCGAGTGCTCTGAGATTTAACAGCATCAACGTGTAATTATTAATTTAAAAATTAGAGACGAGAGTCAAGGAAATTCAAATTCTCGAAGAAAGAAAATTCAAAAGGTAAAAATGGAGAAAAGATGTTCGCTGCCGTTATTAAAATCGTTGACCTTTGATCCTCCGTCTCAATGAAGGTGTAACAGAACGATCTTCCGGCGTGATCCTTCTTGCGTGTACCTCCCCGACCAAGAAAAATTCCATCTCCCTCTATTATGTCCCTACATGGGGCATATTGAATTTGTCGAGATTGGTGTTCGCACGAATGAAGGAAGAATAAAGAAATAAAGAGCGACGACAGAAGAGCGTAAAACGCGAGGGAAGTTACGCGAGCATACGTTTGCGAGGAAAATAGAGAGTGACGTTACGGTGACTGGTTTCGATTTGTCGACGACGACGACGACGACGGCGACGACGAGCTTTCAATTCCTTCCCCGGCTCGATATCGTCTTCGAGAATCTCGAATATATTTTACGCGTGATCTTATAAAAGGGCTTGCGCTCTGCAACGACGACTTTCAGGCCGGCGTTCATAAATATTCGCTTATGAGACGAGTTCCTTTCCGTGTAAGGTCGAAGGAGACCATCGTGGCAACGCTGAAGGGAAATTTCTCTCTATTTTTTTTGCTTATCTACGTTGCGTCTGTAAAATGTGTTACATATGCTACTTAAAATATAGATGTACATTTAAGACTCACCCCATGTACAATTAATATAACATAATTGTGGCACACGTTCGCCATGTCCGAAATCATCGAAGACAAGTGTGTAAGTGTTTTTGTATAAATTGATGAAATTAGAGTTTTTTTTTCCACGACAAATTTAAATTGTGTATGCCATTTTTCGAAAGAACTTTTCGTAGGTCACATTTCATTCAGTGTCGAGATTTCTTCGACTATTTCCAAGAAATGTCGAGTTCCTCCCTCGGAAAACTTTTTCTCTCGGCAGCTCGCTGGTTTACAGTTATATTTAGTAGAATGAAATTTCGTCCGCGGTTAAATAGCTACGGGGGGGAGTGGGGGGCTCCAATTTCATTCGATGCTGGCAGAATATGGCGGTATCTCAATCAGACGGGAAGTTGGTAGAACAGGATTCGCTGACATCAGGCAAGTGAAATGGAATCGTGTCCCGACAGCCAAGTAGAACCGAACGCTCCTCAATCGAACGAAGTAGAATAAAATCGAATCCAGTCAGACGGGAAGCGACTCGGAGAGTCTCGTGAAACTTCAACCGTATTATTGAACCGACTGTTCGATATCTCGCGCCTTCCGACTTGCATTATGCTCGTGCTTAATCTTTAACTATAAAAACTCTCTCTCTGACCGGATTCTCAAAGTGATGTACAAAGTAGAAAGTTTCAATATCGAACGGGATTCGTAAGAAACACATCACAGCGCCTCGTCATGCTTCTTTAAATTATATAAATGAAATGATGATTTATGAATTTGCATCGATACTTACAGTAACCTAATTTTAATATACTCTTTGTTAAGAAACAAACAAAGTAATCGGTCGGAGACCGATCTCGTTGTACGTAAATTAAAATAAATAGTAATTGTTCTCGTTAATTCTCGCGATATATTTATTTAAAAGGAGTTTGCGCCATCTCGCGAGAATTTTAATAAATTAATCCAACAGTGCTCGCGGTGCGGGAAATTCGCGCGATCGAGCCTCGGTGAGAGGAACAGTAGGATTAGTTTCGTTTGCGTTGCACGCGACAGGAATTACCTGGGATCGCAGCAGGTCGTTTCGGTCGCGTTAAACCGCGTAATTCGTCTGCCGCGATCATCCGGAGCTCCGTTTACGTTTAATTAATGCTCTTTCGTTGTAGCACGAGTCACGTGACCCTTATCCTCTCGCCCGGTTGCCACCGAGACGCGCCATCAAATCGTTTCAAGGCGCGCGAGGCTCGGCTCGAGCTGAATCGGAGGTGGCATTAAAATTTTACGACACGCTGTTGCACTCGCCTCGATCCGACGCAATTCTCCGGTTTTACTGCCTCCTTTCGACGCGAGACTCTCCCGCCCCTGGACTATAATAACCGTCGAATCCCTCCTCCGTAGCCGCGTACACGCCCGCTGATCTTTACGATCGACGATCGACGAACAAACAACGCATTATTTTACAGGCTGATTTTCTTTTCCTTTGTTTTTCTCCTTTCTGAGAAATTTGTTGCGGAAATATTGATTTCTGTCGAGAGAAATTGACGACACAGGAACGGTAAAATAATTTCCGATGGAACGATTGTTGTGAAAAATATTTATTCAGATGTATGATTTATTCGTGTTCACTCTCTGAAGTGAACAATAGTTGTCTATTACTTTCTCTTTGTTTTCTAATTTTAATTTCCAACGGGGATTAGAACTAACACTTATCACAAAAATTTTTGCGAAAAGAATCAACAACTGAGCCTTGTTTGTTACTGTAAGTTGAGAATAAAAATTTTTCAAAGAACTGTATGATCGAAAAAATTGAACAATAGAGTGATTAATAATTCCATTACTTTTTCTGTCCCCTGATTTTAATCAAAACTACGAAAAAAATCAGCAACTGAGGCTTGTTTTATTTAAGTTGATGATATTAATCTCAAAATATAAAAAAAAAACTGCACCACTTGTACCACAGTACTATTCGTCTCACTGAAAGGCCCAGAAGCAACTGTTCCGACTAGGAAATGAAGACGACTTTTTGCCATAAAATTTTATTGATATGCAAACATTTGAATCGATAGAAAACAAATTACAGGCGCGATCGCCACGCCTACTCGAGGTCTACCGCACGTCCCCTCACGAATCACGTGACCCAAATCAACCAATCGCTAATTTTCGTTGCATTAGCGTTGCACCTGAAGAGGCCCGATTTTCTGGGTTACCCCCGTTAAAATCACTTTTAGTGATCAAATTTTTCAAAGAGCTGCGTGACTACAAAAATTAAACGTTTCGATTATAAATGACAATTATAAGAAAATTTGTTCCGCTGCCGAAATTAGCATTATTGCCAATTCGAGGGAAATTTATTTCAGTTGTTCATAATACTTGCAAACGAGGAAAACTCCATTTTAATCGCTGATAATAGTGTAAAGTACACTTATTTTATCCTCGTTACAATTGCATTAAACCGTTCGGAAAATCGTTGGTTACCTTCTAATATAAATGTCACGGAAATTAACGAAGAACGAGAATCGAAATAAAATAAATTTCCAACGATGCTGATTATTACGCAAGGGCAATCAAAATAAATTTTCCTCGTCGGTAACTAAAACAGAGTAAACTTTTCTCGCCAATAACGTTTACATTGATAACGAATATCAACAATGGTTATTGGAATTTTCCAAATTTCTCCATCACTTATTAATTGTTAATCCCAATCAAAAACGCGAGTATTCCGTGACCATTTAAATTCTGATTACAACAAAGATCCCTGATTTTTAATTTGGCAAAAGTATACCGTCACCGAGAAATATTCCTAAATTTCTCGAGCTCGAATGCTAAAAAGAACTTTCAACGAACGTAAGATTCTCATCTAGCGACTCGACGATCCGCCGATTTATTTGACGAAAATGGTCAAAACAATCGTGAAACAGAACCGCCGTGGTTGAATCGAAGACGAGAAAGAAACGAGGACGATTTTACAGGCAATATTCAGCTCGCTTGCGACGAGTATAGTCGGAGCCCCGGAGCGTGGCAGCCTCTCGCGTTCGCCGCACATAATGGATTCCGTTTCGAGATTTACACGGCGTTAACTAGCGCAGCTAGAGGAGAAGTTGCGCAAGTTTTGGTTAAAGTGGTTCGCGTAAACCGAATTTTCCCCGGCGTGGTTTCGATGGTAGGCGAGCTCGGGCTGTTTACGACCAAGAGACAGAGAGAAAGAGAGAGATCGAAGGTGTTCGAGGAGTTTTGCATTGGCCAGATTTACGCGAGCCTAGCAAGTTTTCGCTGCTGACGCAATTACCAACAACTTACGAATTCGCTGAGGCAACAACGCGGCCGGCCTCGCCAATTTCGCCGACATTTACATGAGAAAATTCACAAACACAGAGAAATATATATATATGTATATATACATGTATAAACTCTCGAAGACGTTAAGAATGACGTTTTTCCCTTGACGAGGCTTTCGTACGAGGTTTCGTAGAGTTTCAATACTCTTTTGTTTTCTGCGCCACTGCGCGAGCTTCTGGGATTCTTGGATCATTCGCTTTTCTCCGGCTGCTGCGTCGAGGTACATTTCGTTTCGTTTCGAAACGAGCAGAAACGTTGGATTTTACGGAATTCTTGCTTTTGTAACTTTATTGCCTCCTCCCCCTCCTCGCAACGTTTGCTTTGAGGCGAATTTTTACTCCAGTCCTAGAAACTCTTTTCGAAAATTTGAGTCGAAAGTCAGTAAAGACTTCGCGAAGGGAAATCTTTTGGCAATTTGGAAGACCAAATGTGACATTGTTAATATTACGATCGGCTTAGAAATATTTTTCTAAATAGAAATGAAACGACTTCGTTGTGCGAGCAGTTTACACACACACACACATATATATTTTTTAATTCGTAACATATTCGCTGCAGGTGACGTCAAATGGCCAAACAGTTTTGCCAATTTGATGTCACTCGCAGCGGATGCGTTAAACAGAAACGAACAGAAAGGAAAAAGGAAAAAAATATATGTATCCTCGTTAGAGCACCACTTGTTTCCCCGTTTCTGCGTGGAAAATCAGAGAATCGGTGTAATTGGCGCGTAAACAATTCCAAAATCCGTGCAATTAGTTTCCGCGAAAGCGGAGCATTTGCACGCGGGCATTATCTCCATTCCGGCTGGCTGATTAGCAAAAACTTGCCGCCGCAACCGAACCGGGGAATCGTCGTCGAGTCACGCGCAATCAAGACACCAGCCTTGAATGTTTATGGGCAAAACTAAATACCAAATTTCTTTCTGATCAACGTTCTCGTTTCTCCGAACGAGCACGAAATTTGCGTAAATTGCTCGAGTACCATTTATAGAGGGTAGTTCTCTGACGAGAAAGCATCTTCGTGAGAATGATACGCGGTGGAAAGTATAATTCTACTGAAAATTATCGACGATTTAAATTAATTAATCGGTTTCGTACAGTGATTTCTTGTTTTAAAGGGTGGAGTCTTGTTTTAGAGGGTGGAGTCTTGTTTTAAAGGGTGGAGTCTTGTTTTAAAGGGTGGAGTCTTATTTTAAAGGGTGGAGTTTCTACTTTGACAGTCGTGAGTACATTTTTCTCGAAAATTGTCAAAATTCAACCGCGTATAAAAATATTAAGAAATTGTTCGTCAAATACTGAAGAAGAATTTAATTGTCTAATTAAAAATATCTTTGCCCTTAAATCGTTATTAAACAAAAAATATTTCGTCCTTAAATAATTTAAGTAAAAAAACAATGGCACAAATATTCACGCACTAACGTTAATTAGTTACACCGTATAATAAAAAGGAGGGAAAAATGGTTGGATAGCGTGAATTTCGTCCGTTGCGAGTTCGCGGAAGCTTCATGGGACCGATCGCCGGTTATCGAAAGTTGGTCGTTCGGTCGGGATAACTGCTACGTTGGAGAGCGTCGCCATCACGACCGCGTCTCTTCTACGGCCATGCATATTTGCCAAAGTCCAAAGTTGTTCGGTACACGTTGCGCCTTCGTATCCGTGGCCCGGTGCTGGCAACTTGCTTGTTGATATTGTTCGTTACCTCCTCCTATTGATTAGCTAATCGCGAATTCCACTTTCGAAAGCTGCTAGAGCATTCTATCTAACGTCTCGTACACCCACCCACACCCACACCCACACACACACATACATATACACACATATACACACATATATACACATGTAGGTAACGAGAGTGCACAGCGATCGTGTAGACCGTTTGTTCGTTAACGTGGCTCCTTGAAACGCGAGCCGCTTTATAAATTACTAGCTTTCATCGGAGTGAACGGCCACTCGAAAGCAGATATTGCGCTTGCACGCTCGCTCGTGTGTCCACTCGAGCCTTTTCGAAACTCGCCTCGTGTAACATTTACCCAGAGAAAGTTGACTGGCCGCCCACCGTCGATTTTAGCGGTGCCCGTTTGTCACGAGTCCCGGGCAAAATTTCAATTCGAGCTCCTCCAATTCTCCCACGAATTTCCCTCTTTCTCTCTCTCTCTCTCTCTCTTCCTTTTCCTTCCTCCGTTCGCGCGATTTCGTAGTTTCTCAAACGCGATCGAACACGCGCCACCTCGCACTGTCAACTTTGGCAATCTCGTTAATTGCTCTGTTCAAGTTTACAAGCTGCTCGAGTCTCTTAATTAGGGGCCGCTCTTAATTAATCTTTCGTACGACTTCTTTTTTTTCTTTATACGTTTCGTCGTCGTTATCGAGTATCTTTCACCGATATTGAAACAAGATGACGTAATTATTCATCCAAGAATTTTTATTTGAATTATAAAATGAGAATATAAAATAACATTTTTATTCCATTTCTATGATTATTATTTACGAAACAATAATGTGTTGGTAAAGTACTGATGCCATCGAAGCGATTGAATTTAAAGTGAATTAAAATGCTTGGTTATTTCTGGAGGTCAAATTGTACTAATTTCGGTGCCTGAAGACAGAAAGAAGTTTCAAATTGATATTTGTCTATGAGAATTAGTACTATTTGTAGTATGTATATATTTTTTTCATTAATGTTAATATTTTTTTTTTCATTAATTACAGTCTACTTTGAGATTATTAGTATATCCACCAACTGCTCGTGTTAAATATTTTATAAAGTTCGTAGCATTGACTCGACATCTTTCACACTACCCTGTGGCTGTCACTGTAACAGAAGTCCAGCAAGAGTTCATTCAATTCGACCAATTTTCCATAATAAATGGAATTCTATGTGTTCGATTAACTCGACAGAATGTCGGGTATGTTGAACAGGGATCGTTAGGTCACCAGTCATCGTCGCACGATCTCTGAAAATTATGACGATTATGGCTAGATAGTTGCTACTGACGTATCAGAGTGTAGAAATCTACAGTGTGAATTGCATTTAAAATTCGTGCGCCGTGAATTCTTTCCAAATTGTATCGTAGATAAATAAAAGCTTGGAGAAATTTTTGGATCAGAGGAATGTCAAGTAACAGGGTGCAGACGTTTGTACAAATTATAATTATTTACGAGAATAAATAAAAAACAACTTATTAATCAGTGACTGAAGTACGAGTTTGTTTGACTGTTTTATAAAACTTCAAATAGCATCGAAACGTCCCTCGTTCTCAAACTCGGCAATCAAAGACACACCTGAAGAATTCGAATCAGAGACATCAATAATATAAATTACAGACATTTATAGGCAATTTTACGAGATTAAATAGAAAAATTACTTTTTTGCTAATCAATGACTGAATCTGTTCGATTGTTCTAAAACCTCCCACAACATCGAAGCATACATTTTAACTGAATTTGCAAATTCGAGTCTTCGCTCTCTCCCTCTGAAGAAGAAACACATATCACACGAAAGATGCCAGCCAGAATCGAAAAATCGGAACCCAATTTTCTCGAACTTTTTACGACCGTTCTCGCCGATTTAATGAGAATGCCATTCGAGGGGAGCTCGAAGGAGCTCTACGAGAACTGGATCCACGATCTCGCGAAGAACGAGAACGGAGAAAGAGAACGAGCTCGTAAAGTCGCGACTTAAGCAGCCCATTCGGTCGTCCTGTGTGCAAATTCCACCGTGTGTTCCTCCCTCTTTGTCCAACGTGTCGCGGACAAAAGACGCGTTTAATGAATTAATAAAATTCCAGGAAGGTTCGACCCGTCTAAATTGCTCGCTTCTTACGCGGCTGGCTGGCTGTATCCTCGTTCCCCGATCGTTATTTTAAGTTTTATCGGGTCACGCTTGAAATTCAAATTAAATTAACCCCGGACGGATGAAGAAGGGGGAGGGAGAAGGGGGGAGAGGCCGCGGGCCATCGCGCACGTTCCTCCTTTGAAGAAATGGCCAAATAGAAAATTCACCGAGTGTTTCACCTTTCTATCGATCGAACTATCACCGACTCGTTTGCTGCGAGATCAATCGTTGTTCAATTTACCATCTTGTCTATGTATTTATAGTATCGTGTGATTTTGTTAATGCAAAATAAATCCTCTTTCATTTGTGTGTATAATATTTGGAAAGAAAAGAGAAATTTCTGAGATTCGAATGACTTTTTGCAAGGTGCGAACTTTCTTCTATTCTTTACGCTCCCCGATACAAACGTCGTACTTTGATCTTAATATTATAATATTACATTGCAATTAAAATTATAATGTTATAATTTTTGTAATTAACAGAGTTTATTATTATTATTATTCGTTATTATTTTAATCTCGATATTATAATTAATGTTATAATTTTTGTAATTAATGGAATTCGTTATAGATCATGAAAATAAAATATTACTTTGTTGTTAATAAAGTTACAGTATCGAGTATTAATGTAAGTTTAGCAAATTTTTGCGCGGGACTTCTTTCGAAATTACTCCCCTTCTATCTGTATATCGCGTCTAATGTGTCGTATTTGTATCATTGAGCCGAAGCCCGTGAATATTAAAACAAATAATAATAATAGTACCGTGTATGAATATTATACTGCTAAAGTATAATGTAAATAATTCGATACACCTCTCATCTCATATAATATTCGCGTATCTCATGCCACTGTCTCGTATAACATTCGGTGACAGAAGAAGTTCAATTGCAACTTGCAACGCGAGAGATCGGTAAATCTTCGACTCGCCTAGTTTACACGAATTTGACGCTGTTGAGAAGCTGTTTAGAGGTTAGAATTCAGAAGGCAACCAGACCATCTCGGCTGTCTAAGCTGGGGAAGCGTTGAAACAAGTTGCCCCGTTTCGACGGTTTCCAGAGAGTGCTCGAGAGCGTACACGGGACACCCATTAGGGGCGATCGTCGTCCTTGCCGGTCAAATTAGCGAAGAAGCATCGTCTTCTGTTTCGCCGGCGGTCGGCTCGCCCCGGTTGAAAATCTTTGATGTCTCCCCTCGCGGATGAAAGTTTGATTTGAAAAGCGGCGTCACGCGGTCCCGAGCAGACAAAGTCTCGTCGTGGTTAATGCAGCGCGTCATTGTGTGCATGCAGCGGAGCAGCGACCTGTTCCCATGGGTGCGTCATCCCGATTTCCGGCCACGTTTCTCTCTCTCTCTCTCTCTCTTTCTCTTTCTCTCCTGCGTTTGAAACTTGAATTTGCAGCGACGCGACCCTCGAATAATCGCTTCCCTCGTTTGTCCGACCTGTCACCTTGCTAGCCACGGGGTCGAGAATATTTGAATCAAGCGGAATACCCAATTTTGAATACTGATTCTGTCCATTTAACCTTTGGACGCTCCATTTCGGAGATTTAATCGAATATAATGGCGAAAAATTACGTAGTGGCGAGCATAATTGAGCGTTAGAGCGATTGTCGATGTTTTGCAAACTTATTGGCTCATTTGATCGTCAACGTCCATGGAACATCAATGCGTGACGAGCAAATGGTGCTGATGCTCTATGGAGTTTTCATTCTCGAGACAAATTATCGTAAAATCTCTCATTAGATTTAATCCCAATGTGACTTGATACTTTTTTACTTGGATATTAATCAGTATTATTACTATTATTGTTAGTATTTTTACATATTTAATATTCTTTCGATTTGTGATGAAAAAAAATATGCACGACTTGTACGATTCGTCTCACTGAAAGGCCCAGAAGCAACTGTTCCGACTAGGAAATGAAGACGACTTTTTTGCCATAAAATTTTAATGATGTGCAAACATTTAAATTGATAGAAAACAAATTACAGGCGCGATCGCTCAGTACCAGACAACGCCACGCCCCCTCGCGAATCATATGACCCAAATCAACCAATCACTAATTTTCGTTGCATCAGCGTTGCACCTGAAGAGGCTCGATTTTCTGGGTTACCCCGCTAAAATCACTTTCAGTGATAAAAGAAGAAAAAATAAGGGTGATCTTGGAAATTTCGAAACGCCCACAAAAAATTGATACGCCATATTTTGCTTCCCTCAAACACCACACAACTTTTGTATCAAACAATTTTTCATTGGACACATAGTTGTATAAAAATTATTTCAGGTGTGCAAGTTACCTGAGTCATCCTGTATAACTATACGATTATTCGTTTTCACGAAATTATAATCAGGTATTCGGTATTCAAAGGTAAAGTAGGGAAACAACAAGAGGATTTATCGCGCTGTTCTCGCCAAACTTGGCGGAGCAGCGGCTTTTAATCGCGTAGCTTTTAATCTTCACGCGGGTAAGATTTGGGACAGCGCGAAGGTGCTGGCAATCTGGTCTACACTCGCCGCTCGAGCGAATTAAGGATAACCGCGTTAAGCTGGCTCGGGGTTCGACCATGTTCGACGCGAGTTGCTCGAACACCAGGTCCATTTTGATTACCGTTGTCCGCGTTCTCGCGGATTTGCTCGGGGCTTGCGTAATTAGTTGCCCGGTGTGTTGTTGCTCGCGGAGAAACTAGCGACGAGGGCGACGCCTGGCCTGGTTACCTGATGATTCCGACGTGCAGAATTATTCAGACTCGGCGTGTAAGGAATTGACAGAACCTCGGCGTTTCGCGTTTTGTATGCTGTTTCGCAATCGGCGCACGTGAGAATCGTTCCGACCTAACGCGGCGGCGGAACAGAAACATTCCTCCCCTTTTCGGTTTAATTAAATTTTGCGACCACCTGCCTTTTCGCGTTTTGTCGTGGGGAAACGTTTCAACTGATTTCGCATTATACAATCTCGCATCCCGTTTCTTACACGAGCTTGATATAATTTTGCTACAATGATTTTGGTTTCTAAACTTTCCATGCTTGTAATAATTTCTTATTTCATTGTGGAGTAAAAATTCTTTTCGTAGTTAATTCTTCGTTTTACAGATACAAAATCTATGTTTCTCCACTCAGGAGTTAAAATTTTTGAAAAGATCTTTTTCACGCCATTTTTGGTTATTTTTGGTCGAAAATTTCTGAACACACCTGAAACATTGAACGCTTGCGCAAATTACTGGAAATGAATTAATTCCAGCTGAGTCGATTTTTCGCTCTTCTCGAATGTCTCGAATCTTATCTTGCAAAGCGGTATCTGGAAATGTGGGTTAAAGGGAGGCGCGATTTAAAAGAGATCAGCGCAACGATGAAACATCGAGAACTCGCGACAACGGAAACAAAGTCGGCTGATTCGGCAAATTTTTTAATTAACAGCCGCGAAGCATAATAATCGGGAAAAATTTTTTTGGCGGGAGAGAGAGATTTAACGCACGCTCGTCGATTGATCATGATTGACACCTACTTTCATCGTACGTTTCGCGGTCAATCGACGAAAATTATTGTTTACAAAGACGAGGCCGAGCGAATGTTTCCTCAAACGCGAGCTCGGTCTCGCCTTTTATCAAGGAATGGGAAATGGAATTGGCCCTTTCGTTTCCCCCGGTTTCTCCTCTATTTTTCTTCCCTTCGGACGTTTCAATGAGATTAAATTATCGACTCGCCGCGTACGCACGAACGCCAAATCCTTTACTTTCCGACAGTTTACAGAGGATCCGCGTTTCTCTGTTTTTTTTTTCTTTTTCTTTCTCCTTCGTTTCGTTTCGTTTCGTTGCTCGGGCGAATTCCGCAAACGCGAACTCGAGGATAGTTCATCCCCGAGAGTTCGTCGACGAATTCTTCCGAACGAATTGAAATCTCAAAACGAACGAAGTTCCCTCACTGACCATTAAAGTTCTTGCTAAAATATTTTTCAATGCTTAGATGTGTTTGTGAATAATCTCGGTAAAATGTTAATTGACACAGTCGCAGAAACCGCCGCGCAAAACAAGTTCTTCTGTTTAAACGAAATCTTTTTTCTCAAACAAACGCGAGCGAGCCGAGCGCATTCTGCAAGACGCGACTAAATAATACGTGCGTAAAAACGCGAAAACACATAAAACCATTACACACGCGCGCGCATACACACAGCGAGGTAATAATTCTTGTTTTTACACCACTCCGCCGGAGAACGTCACGCAAACATAATTTAAACGTGCTCTCCCTCAGCGAGAGATAAATCAATGGGATCAACGAATTTTTAGCCGAGCAAACTTTTTCTTAACTCGTTTTCCCTTAATACGTTCCCGTTGGTACCTATTGCTTTATTTTCTTTTTTTTTTGTTTTGTTTGCACCGGCGAGATGGAACTCGCGTTGTAAACTGCGAAATAATGTAGAATCGGCAGCTTGTTATTTTTACATCGGTACAACAGCGGCGCGTCGGTTCACTAAAAAAATGCGAATTTCAAGTATTTTCAAGCGAGTATTTTAGCTTTCAGTATATTTTCAGTGCGCATATTCGGCGTTTCATCGCTCTTCTCCCACCTTCTTTTTCTCTGCTGCGACAGAGAACGATAGCAGATTGTTCGTTTTTTTTTTTATTTTTTAAATCATAAAGCCAATACCACTCTTTCGAGCAGCGTATTTTACACCGGACGACACAACCGAAGAGCCAACTTTCCAAGCGCCGATACCATCGCGCTTAATATGTAACACATCACGCTCGCTCAGCCTCGAAAGCGGGCGCGCATCCAACAATTAACCGCCGACCGACCTAGCTTAACTTTGACGATCGGACGACAACCAATGTGCCCCGGCAGATCAACTAACGCTTCAACATCATTGCCTCTGTGTTTCCAGTCGTTCCGCCGCGAGACATTTGCAATTTCTGTTTTCACGCGCGGTCACATTGCGATCTCTTTACTCGCGCTTTGATCGATCGTGATTGGAGAGATCGGACGAAGATCGCGATTTATGAAAAAAAGGACTTCATTTCTTTTTAACGCTTGAACTACCGGCGACTAAACTTTAGGCAGAGTTGGCTGACTGGCGGCCCGCGAACCCCCACTTTCCTGATCGCTAGCGCTATCCCCTCCCCTGGAGCTACCCAGTGGAGGGGATACTCGCCAGTTAGCCTCCTCTGGACTAAAGTATAATATTTCTAGCAAAGGAATTGAAGTGCAGGGTACAAGAAAAAGTTAATAATACAATGAAACTTTTGTTGATATATTTTTATATTAAAATATCTCAAAACACACTGTCCTAAATATATATGAAATTTCCAGAGAAAGTTATAAATTAGTCACCAGTTTTTGATTACTTTGGTAGTTCTGGTGTCGAGACAATTATCACATCTTGAATGTAATCGATATATGAAATAGAAATATACATTAAAATTGATAATGAATTGTTCAATTGTTGAATTAATAATAATAACGAATTGATAATGTAAAATTGACATTGAAGTTGGTTTTGGTCCAGTGTAAAATACTGTGGCATTTAAAAAAATGAATTAATAACGTTACAAGCAGAAAAATCAAAGAATGATCATAGATTTGAGAAACGACGTCTTATGGCAAAGCCCATCAAGAAATATATACTTCAAGCTCCTTTAGTTTATTGTTCAACTGTAGTCTTCTCTCCACATTCACGTTAAATATACTTTTCGATTTGTTTAAAAGCGAGCTTTATTAAAATTTCTAACGTGGATGCCCAATAAGTTAGCCTAATCTATCCTACGCAGTACTTGCCCAATCGGAGACAGCGTCTCGAAATCTCCCCTCGTAAAAGTCCATCGGTATTTTCTCGTCCCTTTATTCGCGTCGAGTTATAAAACGTTAGCTGTCTCCTCCGCTGTTTGCGAGATTCCTCTTATTGCGCGGTTTACGATGCATCTTAAACCGAATCGCGAAGGTTCCCTCCATTCGGCAAGTTGCTCGTCCGCTTCATCCGGAAATCGTGCCGGATCCAGCCGGAAACTGGCAACCGCCAGCCGGATGCCAGCTGCATTTTTTATAGGGATCCGCGTCCTCGAGCGCCTTATCGAGCGACGACGCGCAAACATTCCACGAAGGACGCGCAATCGCGTCGCCACCTCTTTGCTTTGTCTCGACTCCGTCTTCTTTTGCAAAGGATCTGTCCTGGAGATGGCGATGAAAACGTAATATTCGAATAAACAAGTAACCGGGGCCACAGATCGACAGGAGAAAAAGATTTTATTGAGCAAAAAGTTAAATGATATCACATTCAAGTCTCTGACAGAAGAAAATGTCCTATTTAATAGTTAAAATAATTATTAAAATACACATTAGAACTTTATTGCTCTGTCTAAAAGAAATGATCAAATAAAAAGTACTTTCCTTTATCTCTTTCTATCATTAGAATTAGCATTTCATTGTTCTCTCTAAAGAAGTGATCAAATAAAAAAGTATGTATTTCCACATATTTCATAAATATATAAAATTCCTTTACCTCTTTCTATTAGCATTTTAGCACTTCGGAATTTTATTGCTCTCTCTAAAGAAATGATCGAATAAAAAAAATTGTTTTTATGTATTTCGAAAATATACATTTTTACTTTACCTCTTAGAGCCGTCATTAGAATCAGCATTTTATTGTTCTCTCCAAAGAAGTGATCGAATAAATGATCAGACAAAAGATGTATATTTTTACATACGTTTCAAAAATACATATTTCTTTTTTTACTTCTCTCTGTCACTAAGCTCCAAATATTGAATCATTCCCTTACACGTCAGAATTCCATTATCAAGAAACCATCGAAATATGAAAATTTCTCTTGTCTGGGGGACAGTCAAATCTCTGACAGCGACAGTTGCACGTAAACCTCGCTAACCATTCACCCCTTCAACCGCATCGCTCGACAACCACTCCCCCTAGCCAGGAATCACTCCTCGCCGAAACAAAGTTCGCCCGTTGACGACTCGTCGTCGCGTGCAGCGCAACGTCGTTTGAATTCAGCAACGGGAGACATCGAGGAGTTGGAGGAGGAGGAGGAGGAGGAGGACGGGTGCATTGTATCATCAGCGCGAGTCCTGTCGTCGTTTTTGCTTGTTCGACCCTCGCGGGGATCGAGAACGGAGAGAAAGAAGCGCGGAGGATGGAAGACTGGGGCCGAAAATGCCTGGCAGCCACTCGGCACTCTGTTTCTCTCTTTCTCGGCTGCATCAGCGAACCAAGGGGGGTGAAAACAGAGCACACACACACGCACACACGCATACACACGTACGCATGCATACACGTTGCGCAGGATCTATTCAAAGGCATCAAGGGCCTTCGCGCGATGCACGAAACGGAAACTGAGTTGCCGTCCGGAGATTAATTACCGAGTTTCAAGGGGATGGATCCGGAACGTCCTCAGCAGTACTATAACACCCGGCGTTAAGGGTTGCTGCGAGGATAGGAAACGCCTATACGCCGCTGTGTCGAGCGTCGGGCCAACGAATTCTTCAACATGCCGGATTACGGTTTTCAACTGATGTTTCTCTTTCCCCTTTTCCATCTGCTTTCTGTTTCCGGTTCACACGGACGATGTTTGGGCGTTAACGCGTTTGCCAGCCGCTGATGCGAATTCACCACGGTGAGGATATTTTGCAGGCACGCTACAGAGTGAATAGATTGCCACTGTTTCGTGTCTCTGTTCGTGGAAATTCATATTTTTGCGAATATTTTATATTTTTGTATTTTTTTTTTCTTTTTTGCATATTTGTATTCCGCGTGTATCTGCGTGTATTTTTAGAAACGCACAAGCATCTGGATATTAGTCTACAGCGATAAATACGAACGCTGTGTGTATAAACAGATGTCTGACCAATATGGAGCTGTGCTACTGCGATATTGGTCTAATAACATATACAAATGTGTTCGTATTTCTTCTTCTTTGCGAAAGGTCTCATTTTTGTTCAAAATGGAAGGAAAATGAAGGTATTCCATGAAAGTTGAAACCGAGAAATCTCAAATGAGGAGATTGTCTGTCAAAAACGAGAGCTTTACTACTGTGAGTCTGATAAAACGTACAAACTCACGTAGACTAACTTACCGATGTTTCGAAAAACTGTTATAATTTCGTAACAAGAAATCAGAAGCTTCTGTTTTTACAATCCATTACAATTGTAATGCATCCACCTTCATCTTTGTCGTTATTCTTGCTCAATAAGTACTTCTCTTCCACTACATCCATCCTCGATCTTGCTGTGAAAAACGTTCCTTCCCTTCGATGAATTTCACAATCTACCCCCCTTCTCTTACAAATTCTATTCCGACAGTCCGTGGAAGTTCCGCGAAACTCGGAACGCGACTAGATTAGCTTCAAGCGAAAAAGCAAAATAAAAGAATAGAATTTTACATCGCGTTGTCGTGCGACGTCTCCCCTCCTCTTGTCTCCTCTCCCCTCTCCCCGCCGAGTCCTTATACGAGCACCGTGCAATCTCTTGGGTATTTTGTTCCCCAAGCGTTCAGAATTCTTTTGTGAATACGTTCACCTGGCAATCTTGGGGAAGTTTCCGGGAGCAATTTCGGTGTGTTTTCGCCGGGAGGAAAAACAGAGTTATAGTCGAATTATGTTATAAAGGGGTTTAATTCACCAGGAATACGAAGTCTTTCGTATGAAATTTTATTACCTGTTGCTCTCTCGAATTAATAATCTCTATCCCGCGATGAGCGAAAATATTTCGACGAGTGTCGCCTAAGTTGGAACGTCGTCGTTAAGCGTTGTGCGTACTTTTGTTTGCGCCTTACAGCTCCGCGGTAAGCGAAACGCAAGATCACAATTTATAAGATATTACATCCGACATCCCAAGAATGAGAAATTTTGTAAAAATTGTTGTGAAGAAAATACAACACTGCTAGGAAAAAATATTAGTGACTAAAAAAGTTACAACAATCTGTGATGGGTGTCTAACCTAACCTACATTGTTTTAATAAAATACAATTTTATTTTTTTTTAAATTAAATTAAATTAAATTTTTTTTAAAATAATTATTTAAAAAATAAAATTAAATTAAATTAAATCAAATAATTGTTTTAATTAAAATTATTGTTGCATTATTATCCTGTACACTATTTATATTTGTACAATAAAAGCAATATTCAGCTACTATTCTTTCCTGTAATCGCAAAGTTTTTCAATGTTTAAATTTGCTTTGTCACCAGTGACTAACAGAGCACTTAATGCGTTAAACGAGCCCGGAATTTTCTCTGAACTCTGCCTTTCTTTATTCTCCCCCTTTGACACTCGTCCAAAAACTTCAATCGTCGAAGATCAAAGTTGAGAAGGTGATTCAATTTCTACGGGAACACCGGAAAATTATGCATTAAACCGGGAGTGTGACCCGATTCAGTTCAATTAAAAGGAATTTCGTCTTCCAGCGAAACACGGGAATACGTCGAGCGGAGGAAGACACCGCGGATAATAAATAATTTCAGTCGCAACGTCTCCCGGCTGGGATAATAAATTATTTACGCGCGTTAGTAAACGGAGGGGGAGGAAATATATTTCGAAATATCTCTGCATGTTACGTGTTTACCGCGAGCGTTTCTGCGAGAGTGTTCTCCATGGTCCGTTTTCACGGGTCGTTCCATTTTCCGGGATATTTCTCTCGCGCCATCGGTGGAAAAAAGAAAAGAGAGAGCGAGAGAGAAAAAAGGGAAAATTCTCTTTTACCTTGTACAGACTCTCTCTCTCTTTCTCTCCTTCTCTCTCTCTTTCGGAACGTTCTCGATAGTCCTCTCGGCCAGCGTGGCCGATTTCCTCGGGATTCTCGAGGAAACTTGAATATTTCGCACGCGGGCTCGAGATATCGGACCCTCGTAATTCACTAACCGACACTTCCGCGTGTTCTGGCTGCTCTCGAGGAATGAAAGAGAGAGAAAGAGAGAGAAAGAAGAGAAATCGCTCGTCACGCGACGCTCCGGAAGATTTATATCCGCGTATCTCTGGAAAATTCGCGTGCTCGTCGCGCAGATTTACGCCGTTCGCGTTCGTTTTTTCAGCGCTGCAAATTGAAAAATCGAGTATCCTTGAACGGGGGAATTTCGGGGATTAACCTTCCGAAATTTTGCAGATACACTTTCGCGACCGTTCGGCCAGAGTCTCTCTGCCATTCGCAGGTAGGAACGATACTGCGAGCACCGCGATATCGTTGCATTTTATCTCGCAATTTTAGTTTAGTTTACACTCGTTCTATTTCACTTGGCGCGGAGAATCGTTTTTCGGAACTGAAATTCGCAGCAATGTTTAAAAATTTAATTACACGGCCGCGCCGAGTTGCTTTCATTTCGTCTGTTGTTTCAGCGTTACAAATCGAAAAAAAAGAAAAGAAAAAAAAAATAAAACATCCCCGAATGGAGTTAACTCTCGAGATTAATTCTCCGAAATTTTTTGCAAATGCTCTTTCAACTATTCGACCGCGATCTGTCTGCCATTCGCGAAAAGGATAATTGGATTTCATCCTTGATGCCTTTTGGATGCCACTGTATTTTGAAACTGAAAATTGAGTTATTATATATATTGATAGACACTAACTCGTCAACTGTGAAAGCTTGACACTTTACAAAATTCATCCAGAGCTTCCCGTATCTTTTGAAACTTAAAGAAATTGAATTATCACAATATATCGGTAGACACCAATTAATCTGAAATTAAATATCCTTCGAGAAAGAGTTCTCCAAACTCTGATTGACACTTCACAAAATTCATCAATTCAGAATTTTCGAATCGTCAGGCTGCTAACTATTCTATTTACAAAAAGAAAAGAAAGAGACCTTCGAACTTTGAAAATTCACTCAGAATTCTGTCGAATCGTTTCTCTCAGAAGCTTTATTCTCGAGAAGCGAGTATTTCGAACGAAGCTGAGATAGGGGTGAAAAAAGAGAGAATCGAACGATGGGAGGAGTGATGGGTGATGGAAAGGGGTGGTGCAGGATGCAGGAGTGAAGTCACTGGGTGCAATTTCGGCGTTGAGTCGGGAATCTCTGCTCGACGCTTCATCGGAAGCCCGTTCCCTCGAGCGAGCCAGCAAACAGAGGCTCGCACATAGGCCGAAACTTTTGTTTTCGCCGCGGCCGTGCAGTCGAGGTCGTGCACAATGCACACGCGGACGTGCATTCGCCTTTTCTCCTTTTTTCCACCCCCTGTCTGCCTGTCCGCCATTTTCACGCCGCGCGATCGAACCGCGAGCAACCTCGTCCTCTAACTGGAAACTGGCGACGATCGCCAGAGAGCTGTATCTCTTCTCTCTGTTCGTTGTTCCGTCTCGTTAAACGAGAGGCTGATTTTGAAAGGTCTCAAGGTCTCTGTTCGTTTTGACGATTGATGAGAAATGGTCTGTCGTTATGAAAATAAAAATCGCGTTCAGACGATACTTAATAAATTTGGAAATTCATTCCAGCCATTTTTACTGCAAGCTTGTTTTATTTGTATCCGCTTTTATTATGATTATTAGCTGATAAACATTTATTTATTAACTCCGTGGCGGCGCTGGCAACTGGTGCACGGACCATAACGAGTGACCAAACCGTACACAATAATTCGCCTTCTTTTTGAATTCATCGGTATTTCACTGGATAGAAATTACTAATAAGTAATAAATTTATTATTTGTTGTTGCTTGGATCATGGATTTAAATATACTTAAAACGATAAAAAATTCTCGACGTGCGTGGCATGTCATTCCAGTGCAAGAGGTTAATGGAGGTAAGAGTAAGTTGCGAAAATATGAAGTTTCGTGTTGTTCAATTTTTAATAAATTGGAAATTATTCATTTTTCTTTTTACAAGCAGTCCAGACTTGTTTCATTTATATCTGTTTCAATCTTAATTATTAATTGATAAGCAGTTGCAGTTAATTAAGAGTTGTTGCAAAAGTATAAAGTTTACTATTGATATCGCTAAGCAAACTTGTTTGTGTTATAATCTATATTATATAACATACGTACGATACAATATAAAATTTATTTTTTATTCTAATAATATTATATACATCACAATTTACATTTTCATAAGATACCGATATAAAGTTGATTGTAAAAATAAAACTATCCTTACTATTGTACGCACATTGAGAATACTTTCATCCTCTTGCAACTAATGAATCTAAGAATACTCGGACGAGATATAGATAATGTCCAATCATATATCAATACTTCTTTGAAGAAATCTCTCCAACTCACCAACCAGAAATAAAATTTTCCCTTTAATGAACCTCGTTCGAAAGTCTCCGACAGGAGCAAAGCGCGTTGCACGCTAACGCAAACCGCGTCCAGTTTCACCGGACGATATAAACGTGTCAGTCGTCGACACATTATCACGTACTGGACGCCAATAACTCCTTCCGGTCGAACGAGTGCGAACCAGTGTGCTAATAATCGTCGCCGTTAAATCATCCGCACGGCTATGGAAGCTGCGCGTTACCACAGCGTCCGTTAAGCTGCTTCTCGACGACGATTTCCACTGGATCTTCTGTCTACGTGCATCTCGATGAAGCCTCGAGTTAATGCCAAAAGAAAAGAAAGAAAAAAAAAAAGAATTAGACGATAAAAATACACGTTTCGTTAAGGTTTCGTTTCGAGTTCGAGTGTATCGATTCGAGCCGATTTCGGAGCATTCACGAGTACGAGGACGGGGGATTAGTCGAAACGTTTAAGAAGAAAAAAAGCAAGGAAAGTCCTCTTCGCTTCGAAAGTCTTCGTTTTAATTTCAGTTCTCTCTTCTTCTTATTCTTCTCTTTGAAAAGAGAAGCGGGAAGCTTCGGGTACTGCGCGATTGAGAAGGGGGAACTATCGCTGGTCTGGGGCCAGCACCACGCTTTGAGATCGCAAAGTACTTTGTACTTTGCAGAGAGATGGTTAGGAATATTTAAACCAAGGGATAAAATGGTTGATGGAAGGTCGTTTGGCAGAATGATCGACTAATCGATGGGGGGAGTTTCGAGTCTCGCGGGACCAGCTACGAAAGTTATTGGATTTATTACGGGACTTAATGTTACCGATTCTGTCGGTCGATGGAAGCCGATACACCCACGGAAACCCGCTAAAACCCGATACCCGGCAAGTTTGGACACTTGGGACTTAACGTCAAAGTTAACGCCGAGCGAAATTCGATACCGGCATTCTACCGGATTTATGGACATCTTATAACGCCATTTTCTCGTAACGAAAACGAATTCAACCTCCGAGATTCGAAACACCGGGACGCGCGAAAGTTTGATGCGCGGACGGTCGATAATTAAGGGGTGAGCACTATGCATCGAACACGCGAAACCTTTCGCGTCGATTTCTCTGGGATCAATAAAGATTTCATCTGTTCAAGGCAACTGAAATTGAATGTATCAAATCAACGAAATAAATTTTACTAGAGTTGAAAGTTCCACGCCGAGCGAGTAAAAATTTTTACACGAACGTGTCTGATTATAAGACCAAATTACAGGTAGTTAATCAAAGTTTTCATCCATTTAAGACAACTAAAATTTGCGTTAAATAAATCTCATGAACTTTACCAGAATTAATAGTCCATGATCTACAGCAAACGAATAAAAATTTTTATTCGAACGTGTTTAATCGTAAGACCAAGTTAAAAACACTTGATCCAAGTTTTCATCCACTTGAAGCAACTAAAATTTGTATTAAACAAATGTAGTGAATTAAAATTCCACAATCTCCAAAAACTGAAAGTGATTTTAGCGGGGGTAACCCAGAAAATCGGGCCTCTTCAGGTGCAACGCTGATGCAACGAAAATTAGCGATTGGTTGATTTGGGTCACGTGATTCGCGAGGGGGCGTGGAGTAGACCTCGAGTAGGTGTGGCGTTGCTAGTACTGAGCGGTCGCACCTGTAATTTGTTTTCTATCGATAAAATTTTATGGCAAAAAAGTGGTCTTCATTTGCTAGTCAGAACAGTTGCTTCTGGGCCTTTCAGTGAGACGAATCGTACTGGGGTACAAGTCGTGCAATTTTATTCGAGCGTGTGTCTAAAAAACAAGTTACAGATTTCAACTAAAGATTTCGTCTATTTAAGGCAACTGAAATTTGTATTAAATCATCGAGATAAATTTTGCCAGAATTAAAAGTACTGAGCAACTAAAAATTTTCATTGGACAGAAGATGTCTAATTGTAAGACCAAGATTTGGTTCAAAGATTTTGCCCACTTCAGACAAGTAAAATTTGTTTCTTCTCCTCTCAATCGAATCAAGCACAGCGTGATTGTTGCAAATCAATTTACAGAGTGTTACAGGTACTTAACGGGCAGTCTTTGTTGTTTTGCTTCGCACTTACCGTACAACGATTAACGTTTTTTGGTAAGGGTATTCAGAACTTTCGAGAGCCCGATCGATTTCGCGAACGAAATTGCTCGTTGCAGCCGGATCAACGGACGTGTAATTTATTTTCCGGAATATCGTATTATCAGTGTAGTAAAAGTGTAACAACTCGCGAAAGCATTCCTAACACTTGTAGAGAAATCTCTCGTGAATGTATTGCCACCGTGTTATGCGAAATATTTCGAGATTTCATTAATATTAACTGCAACGAGAACCGACCATCCACGATCACATTTGCAAAGTTTGGAAACGTATTCGGTTGTTTGGTAAATTACTACAGCTATTTATAATCCAATTACATTGCTCGAGGATTAAATTTCAAACTATTTTGCGTGATAAATACGCACTGAAATATATAGCGACGTATGGGAAAGCTAGACGTTTAGTGATCTACTAAATATTATATCTTTTGCTGTATTTGCTCCTTTTGTCACAATGCACGCAAGGATGATGCTGCTAGGTTGTTTCTTTTTTTCGAAAATGTTGCAGGTATTAATTCGTAATTTTTAAATATTATACAATACAGATGCTAACTGTATCTATACATAATCTATAACAGAGACTAACACTTTAGTTAATATTTATATAGATATAATAGATATAAATAATATTAATCATAAATAATTATTAGTATTATTACAGAGAAACATATAAATAAATAAACACAAAAAACAAATGAAAAGTAACTTCGAGACAAACTGAGCTTATAACTGGTGAAAAATCGCCAATCCTCGACGCAGCCTCTGTCACGGTTAACATAATTTATATAGAACGTCGAATTATAAACTTCCGTCTCCCTGTCCTCCCCTCGATCCCTGCCCCAGTGCGTTTGTTAGAACCGGTTCAATATTTGCCTCGTCGCGACAAACTACCAGAAGCAACAAACAAAGTCGAAGCGCGGACGTGACGCGTGGGCGTCGATTAAATCGATCAAAGAGCGACGAGAACGATATTCGATAACCCGAGAGTATCGGCGAACGTCGACACCTATTCCATAGGCAATGCGATCGATCCGAGTTTCCCCATGACGCGCGAGAAAAACTGCGAAAGTGTGTGCCCCCTCTCCCCCCTTCCTCCTCGTCGCCCCTCGATTGTCGGAAAATAATACGAATGTAATAACAGTCGTTCCCGTGTTCGCTGGCCACTTTTTCGTCGGTTCGATTCGTTCCATTAGCTTCGTATCTCGTCCCATCAACGATCGCTGTCGCCTCGCGTCGATTTTAATCTCGAAATCGTTCACGAACGCGCACGACTTAAAATATTTTGCATACTTTTTGTTTTTTGATATCTTTCTGCCACGAAAGCTTGGATCATTTGGGTTATCAATGAGATGAGTGAGAAATTGTCGATGATTTAAACTGATATAATTTCTTTTTTGGGGGAAATTGTATTATCAATTCAAATTGTCGACAATTTTCCATCGTAATTGGTACAATTATGCCGTTCACTGCAGATGGAAATTGGTCCAACTTTGTATGCCTCGCGACAGGGACATAGTCCTATGTATGATCAGACCGAATTATTCAACTGAAGCCTTCTGGTAATATTAAATTTGGCTCGATTCTGGCTCTTCCAAACGATACGATTAACGTCCGTGTTTCCGAGGATTTCGGCGATTGAAATTAGGTTAGATTTTAACTTTGTTAAGTTTGCGACAGTGATGTAGTCGGTGCATGATCAGACAGAATTATTAAACTGAAGCAAGTAAGCCTTCCTACGACACCGTCACTTAATATTTTGCAACGAATGAACGTTTTCTTTTTTTGAAAATCATCGTTTTTTAAAATTAGGCCTCAGAGCAGTTCAGTAGTACAACTCACGTGTAATGGAAACGCAGATATTAAAAAATGAAGAATGATTTTTCTAGGCAATTTCTCGATATTTCCTCCAGAGATCTTAATTTGGAAAATTCAGCCGAACATTCCAAGTTCGTCGGAATTAAATTTTCTTGGAAGCACGGGCTTTATTTAGAAGATTATCCCAGCGTCGTTAGAAGCGCCGCGCAACAATTAAAAGTTACGACAGAAGCGAAACACTAAAGTGCAGTCACTAACGGAACTGTCGAACGGTTTGTACAGACACGAATTAGCATCATCAGCGATTGTGTCGTAACCGGTGATGCGCTGGTATACTGGATAACCATCTCGTACCTATAGAGAGAGAAAGAGAGAGAGAGAGAGAGAGAGACAAGTTGCTTCTTCGATTTCGGTTTACCAACTGCTTTCCACTGTGTGTAGCTTCTCCGCTTTGTGCAAATACACGTATTTGTATTTGTATTTGTTATGTGCCATCGACTTGATGCACGGTGAATTTTTTTCTGACCAGAATGCCGAGCAATTTACGTTTTATTGAGAAGATGTTGCAGAAAGGAGGATTTATACTTGAGAATAAGTAGCGTACAGTGAGATACAGGGAAATGCAGTATTCATGAAGATATGAATAAATCGGCCAGGAAAATATTCAAAAAATAGAAACACTTGAGAGCAAGTAGTGCGCGGTAAAATGTAGAAAACTCAATGACCATTGAAGTTAAAGACTTGAGAAATATTTTGGAAGGTAAATGGAAATTCGAAGATGAGTAAAACAGAGAAAAATAGGAAGAATATAATATTTATTGAAGTGAAGAAAAAGAATGAACAAAAAAGACGTCGAAAACAGGAGAATAAATGGAGAATAAGTGATATACAATGAAATTTCGGAGACGCAATACCTATGGAGATGAAAAGCAAACAGAAAAATATCCACCAAACAGAAACACTCGAGAATAGGTAGAACGTGGAAGATGCAATGTTTATCGAAGCTAAAATATGATAAGGAAAACAAATTGAGAAACGCTCGAGAATGTAGTACGGGGTAAGATATAAAGAGCACAATATCTATCGAGGGATGAAAAAAAAAACAACTCGAAAATGAGTAGTATGCAATAAAATGTAGCAGACGCAACATCTGTGAAGCCAAAAGCAAAGTTCAACAGAAAAACAACTAAAAAAAAAATTTCTTTAAAATAAGTAGCACGTAGTGTAATACAGAACATTTCTCGGAGATAAAGTACAATGAATGGAGGAGCTATTCCGAGAGAAGATTCTAGAATAGCTACTCGAAGCTGGAGCTAGTAGTACACAGCGCGATATAGCAGACCAGGATCTGTACTCTCAGCTCGAGATCCTCCAGGAGGACAATCTCCGAGTCTTCTTAACACAGCTGCTCAGCCAGCCGCCGCCCTTAAAACGTGGTAATTCAAGCAGTTAGCAGATCGCAGCGTGTCGCGGCCCGGCAAACAACAATTAGCCAAGCTAAATAATTGGCGTTGGGGTTTGCGCGTTGCGTGAGGCATCTTCGAGCGTTGAAGCTCCGCCACTGGGCGCGTGTGCGTTATTTGCATACATTCTCATTAGGGCGGCGGTGCCCCAGCACCGGGATAATTTGAATATTGCGCGTTACTCGCGCTGATGAAACGTAATTCGAGCGGCGGTTCCTTTACAAGGGAGGGAAACAATTCGGGGCAGCGACGAGCGTCACGAGTCGAACGAACGAACGAGCGAGCGAGCGGAGGTGAAGGCAAAGGCGTGGAATCTTGATGAGGTGTTTCCACAAGCAGACGGATATCGTCCGCAATAGAGCGCGAGGCCTTCTCCCCACCTCTCTCTCTCTCTCTCTCTTTTCTTCCGCCTTTATGAGCAGCGAAACTTCCCGTCTCGAACGCGGCAAGTTCCACCTCTTGTTAAATAGTTCGGCACAAATAAGCGTTCAAACGCTTCCGAGCTTCGCTCAGCATCTTGTCTCGCTCCGACGCTGAAGGGAGATCTGGAAGGCTTAATTCTTCGATAGATTTCGGTTTAAAGGATATTAAGATCTTATTCTCTCAATCTATTACGATGGAATCTCTCTCACCAAGTCTTTTACGTTTTACTGTGAATATTTTATCACTGAATGTGATTTTAGCGGGGGTAACCCAGAAAATCGAGTCTTTTCAGGTGCAACGCTGATGCAACGAAAATTAGCGATTGGTTGATTTGGGTCACGTGATTCGTGAGGGGGCGTAGAATAGACCTCGAGTAGGAGTGGCGTTGTCTGGAGCGATCGCGCCTGTAATTTGTTTTGTATCAATTCAAATGTTTGCATATCAATAAAATTTTATGGCAAAAAAGAGTCAGAACAGTTGCTTCTGGGCCTTTCAGTGAGACGTGCAGTTTTATTTCTTACTATTTATTGGCTATTGCTGTATTTTTCCTCTTCTTCTTCTTAGTTTAATAAATGTTTATTCCTCTTTGGTCTTGATTTTGTCTTCTAAATTTTTGCCGTTTCTGAGAATCTGAGAATTTCCATCGGAAATTCCAGTTTTCCAATGAAGAGAGACTTCTCGATGAATGCGAGGAGAACATTAGAAGCTGGTCGCGCGCGAGCCATCTCGAATCTCGAATCTCATTTCGAGCATCGCAGAGAGAAATGCATGTACACGTCGGCGGGACGTTCCTCGCGGGTAATTCATCAAATCCCCGTTCATTTTTCAGCTAGGTCTCAAAGTAGTTCCTCTGCCCCGGGACCGTTCCGCTCGAACGACCGAGTTTTCTTCAAACGATTCGCCACGGGCATTTATCATACATTTACAAGGCGAAGCTCACTTTTCCAACCGGGGTTTAATCGCCCTCCCCGTTTCAACGAGTTTATCGCGAGCCGGTTGCAACTTTTCCGTAGTTTAATTAGCGGCGCGTCTTTGGTCGACTGACGCTCGAACCCGATTACCTTTCGCATTGTTCCAGCCAGTTTTTCCCCCTTTTCTTGCCCATTAACACGTAGGATCAGTGACGTGTTCCAATTCGCGACAGCGTGCACAGATAAAGATGTCGTTAAACGAAACGAGATGCTCTTTTATTATTTTTGCTTCACGAGCCGGGAGAGAGTTTTAAACGAGACTCCGCTCGAGGAAACGAAGCCGCATTGGAAAGGGGAAAGTTTCTTTAAATTATGAGAGCTATTCCGCGAGAGATTCTCTTAGAGTACAATGTATTTTCTCAGAGTAGTACAGACCATGGACCAGTGGTTCCCAACCTTATTTTTTTTGGCCATACTCCACTTAAGCATCTGTAAAATTCTGATAATAAATTCACAATCCTTATTATTCAAAAAGTGAATTTTTGACGTGAAAGCCTGAAAGCCCATTAACTTCGGTCAAAGAACGTGACAACCGTGAAAGAAAAAAAATTGGAGAGTTAAATTTTTATTTAAAGAAAAGGAAAAAAGATCCACTAATTATATAACACATTAAGACTGTACATCCTTGCTATTTGATCCCAAAGTATCGTACCTGGATGTCGAGTTAATACTACGAAACTAACGTGTAAACAAATTTTGCGTCAAACAAACAGCAAATGTCATCAAACACGACATGTGCAAAAAGTGAATAATTCATTGCAGAACTTTGCGAAGGGAATTTTTAAAAACGTAATAAAATATACGAAACTATATAAAATATTTAAAGTAAAGCGATATTATTTAGTGTCTGAACAAGTGTGAAATTGCTAAAAATATTTAAAAATAATTTGAAATTTATACGAACACTTTCCCGCAACGTTGCCTCCCCATTCCTCGACACATTCCTCTGTTGGTAGATTTTTCAAAATTCATCGCCCACGTTCCCACGCAAAGGGATACCAGGGAAAACATTACATAGACGTTCGGCACCATCGCCAACAGCCTCGTCGAACGTATCCCTTGTAAATCAATTTCCACTCTACGGTGTTCGACAAGTGTGTAGATAGCTCATGATATATTAAACCAGTGTTCCCTAACGTGACCTTTAAACTTCAGCTGCCGGCTGAACGTTCTGAAACGTGTCTTGTATACATTATACCTTCTCGCAGCTAGGTCACGAAATATTAAGCCCCCCCCACCCCCCTCTTCAACTATGTTTGCACATCCTATTAAATTTCCCAAAAATATTAAGTTCGCCTCGCTTCGAACGTTAACTCCGTTAAGTCGGTAGCAATTTTCCCGAGACTCGTTAACCCTCCATTAACATCGCGTTCCACGTGCTTGATATGTTTAATTTTGGCTACTTTAGTAGCAGACTTAATAGTTAGACTTTGACTTACGAGCGATCTTGTTACAATCGAAATATAGTGTCAAAAATGAGCGAAAGAAAGAAAGGAAAAAATTGAAGAATGTCCTGTTTAATTAAAACAGGAATCTTTTTGTAAAATATTGAAATTAAAAGGGACACTGAATTTTAAGAAAATTTTGAAACTGAAAGTTTGAAAACGCGACGTGTTCGTGTCTCTTTATAAAATAATCATTCTACTTAATACTATGTAAAATTTGTCGTGTGAAAGATGAGAAAAAATACAGATAGTACTCTTGTTGTCTTTCATGTATAAATTTTATTTAATAATTTAAAATATACATACTGGATTAATAATTTTTCATAAGTTAATATTTTCTTTTATGAAAAATAGCTGCGTCGATTTTATATACTTTATATAATATACTTTCACTCTAAAAATTGAATGTGGCTTTGAAATAACCTTCTGAATCTCTTTATCTACAAAAAAAAAAGAAAACTGTCATATTATGTCCTTTTCTGCATTAAACAATTTTTACTCAAGGTGATCAAGTGACGTGATTTATTCTGTATAATTTGAGCAGGGCTTCAAAGAACTTTTAAATGGGTTCTATTTAAAACGTGGATCTTTTTCGAACATTTTCGAAAAATGTTTTTACGTGAACATTCTTGGAAATAAAAATTCTAGACAGAATAGGACGTGTGAAATATAAAGATGAAAATTTGTCTGCTGGAGAAACGGATAATTTGTTCAAAAATTCTGACACTGAATACTATTGAATAGTACTACTCGAACATAAAAATTAAGTGTTTAATTAAACCCTCTAAGATTTTTAATTAAACCTACTAAGACAACTTGCTCTCATGGAACTTTTATTACACAGATTCCAAAACATGTTTCCCAAACACTTCTTTTCACAAAAATTCCAAATATAGACATACATGAAAATTTCGAGCAGAATCTGTAAAAAAAAAAAACAAAAAAACGAAAAGAACCAGTCATACTTCCTGATCCCTGAACTTGACAATAAAAGCATCCTGAAAAAAATTTATTCAATCATCACGAGTTCTAATCAATTAAATCGTCGATAAGAACGAAAAAAAATTCGCCGACGAATGAAAAAAAAAAAAATTACATCGCCAAATAAAAGTTCACGTCGACCAACCGACGAAAATGCGTGAAAATTCTCGCCCCGGTGTCGCGAGTTTCACCTTCGGGAGAGAAACTGGTTAACAAGCTGCGCGTGCGAACGAGATCGTAGTTTAGAGGGGGCCGGTTTTAATTTGCACGGCCGCTCGCGCGATCCTGGGCCAGAGTGCAGCTTCGCGCTGGCTGTTCGAATGAATTGTGGTTATCCCGGACATCCTAACTATTGTATAGAATGGGGGGATGGGGGATGGAAGAGGGGGGCTGACGAGTTCGAGAGTAAACCGCGACGCTGCGGCGATATCTCGGTTACCGCGTCAGCGGTCCGATGTTCATATTAGAGTCACGCTTGCAAAATCGCGGCGACATACGTAATAATACCGGGCGCGCTAATGCTCTGCCCGTATTATTTGCTGTCCGCTGTGAAATTGATATCGCTCGAGTGAAAGCGAGTTGATCGCCGGTACGAAAGGGTGTTAAACCTCTGCGTCTAGCTAACAAATCGCGTCACAGTCTTACTAACTCATTCGCATCGCAAGGAAAACTGAATGATTCTTAATGTCTTCATCACCAATTTTTCTTTTATATTTAATGTTTAAGTAGATATTTTTTATATTTGATATTTAATATTTAAATAGGAAATTTTCAGAAAGTAAAAAAAACTTTATATTATCACTGAAAGTGATTTTAGCGAGGGCAACCCAGAAAATCGGGCCTCTTCAGGTGCAACGCTGATGCAACGAAAATTAGCGATTGGTTGATTTGGGTCACGTGATTCGTGAGGGGGCGTGGGGTAGACCTCGAGTAGGAGTGGTGTTGTCTGGTACTGAGCGATCGCATCTGTAATTTGTTTTGTATCGATTCAAATGTTTGCATATCAATAAAATTTTATGGCAAAAAAGTCGTCTTCATTTCTCGCCCAGCTGCTACTTTTTTAGTCACATTCTCAGACAATATTAAGTTGCATAAAAATCCGCGCTCCAGTGATGATTAATTAACAGCAATCATTTGAAACGTGCGATTAAATCAATTGAATTACGAACGACAGATCGTGGAATCGAAAACTCCTGCTAAATAAACGCGTTTTTTATTTTTCAGACGATGAGGGCGATACGAAGAAAGAAACAAAAAGGAAGAGAAAAGAAATTTACATTTCTAATATATGCGACATCAGACGAAACGTTTGTCAGTTTATTTATTTCACTACAAGGAAGACTCCAATGAATTCAAAGGCCAAAAATTGAAAAGCATGAATTAAATTTGAAGAGAAATTCAAGAATTATAGTTGAAGTTAAAAAAAAAGAATAACAAAGGACAGTGAGACAGAGTGGGCCAGGATCGTGAGGAAGGCGGCGCAGAAACAAACACTACGGTGAAAATCAACCAAGTTTGGGCGGTGCTTCACAATACACCCTTTCGAAATTACTCGCAAGTATCATCGTTTGTAGCCGTGAACCGTGAACCGTGAACCATGAACCGTGTGACTCTGAGGTTAAAAAAAGCCATATTCGCGGTTCCACCACGCTTCTCTCGTTCACAGGTTGCGGAGCACTGGAGAACTTTCGCGAGAACAATCGTGAATAAACGGAGGAATGGAAAAGGAAAGCGCGGCGCGACGAAAGAAAAGGCCACGTGGAGGACCACGAAGTTCACCGATAGAGTGCCCCGGGGCACGACTTTTCTTTTGCATCGTCGATGGCATCAGCATGTAATTTATGAAACTAACTAGAAGAGAACAACAATTAATCTCACTCTGACTTTTTTCAGGTTTTTTTAATAATCGAGATTGTAGGTTTCGCGAAAAATTTTATCGTGGCGAGTTCTTTTTTTTTCTGAAAAAAGTGGTGGCAGAGAAATAAATGGATCGGGGATCGTAAACAGAAAGCATGATCTGCAAACAACACGATTCGATAACTGGGGAAGATACGAAGAAACAACCTTGGATGAACTGACTTTCTTAAGATCTCCATTGATGGTCGATAAACGTACGTCACTTATTTTCTTTCTTTATACAAACGAAAGAAATATTTGCTTCGTGAGAATCATTTTACGACGAACTTTTATTGTTAGTTATTCACGAGCTTGTGCATCAATCTTCATTTCTTTATAATTTTATATACAGAATGAAAGAGCTTGATCCTCTTGCAATATTTTTGTGAGAATAAAATCATTATGCATTAACAAAATCGGTTTCTAAATTAATGTGACGACGATCGTGGCAATAATGCAATGATAATATAAATATAACGCGAATATAATTTTATATGATGGAGTACTAAGTATTAATGAGTTACACAATAATAATACAAGTAATTTTTCATTTTTGTTTGCAGCTCTACCATGTATTTGAACAGAATATAAAATATTTTTAATGGATTAAAAACAAATATTTTCTGATGTTGTTATCGATATCGTTCCACAACTTGTAAAAGAATATTCCGCCATTAAACTTAAATTAAGTACTGAAGTTACAAGTATGTTAATACTTTTTTAGTCTCGAATTTGTATATTTCTTGTATCATTATTATACAATTCATTGTTGGAAATTATCATACACATTATTTTCGTACGCAGTGAACTATTTATGAAAATAGATTTTCCTGATATGTTTTTGATTTTCAAAATTTTATATTATTCATATTATTATTGTACAACTTATTGCTACTATTTCGCTAGTACATCCATTCATTGTTACAAAAATGTCGCCAAAGAATTTAGCACCTTTCTTTGTAGCAATTTCCAGGAGCATTAGCAGCAAACTTCGAATTAAAATACCAACCGTAGACTCTCTCGTTTCTCAATCAAGTCACGCTCAATCTTGACGCTTAATTGCCTAAAAGGAATCTGAACGAGCCATCAACAACTGCTAATAAGCAACCATAAAGGTTGCATTCAGCGGCGAGTCTGGCGCGCGTCAATCGCGAAGAGAAGCGGAGTTGTACCAAGAGAGAAAGAGAGAGAGAGAGGGATAGGCAGGAAAGGGAACCGGAAAAAGGCTGGCAGAAGAGGAAGAGGATGGGCTAGAAGGCGGCTCGGACTAATTTGTAAATGGAACGGGGGACGAGATTGAATTTTGCGTCGAATGGAACCGGCAATTTTCTTCTCGGCGAGCACACCGGGAACGAAGAAGCCGGTTGACGTGGTTTCGCATCGAACCAGCCTCAGACACGTCACGTGGCCATATTCAAAGCCGTTGGATGCCCGTACTCTCACTTTCTCTATCTCTCTTTCTTGCTTTCCATCCTCCTGGAGAGCACGGACGATCTTTTGACATGCGCCGAGACATTTAATTTCGCCCGACGCTCGTCTCGTGAATTTCTGCGATCAATCGAATTACCCGGGCAAACTTCTCGCCGAGGTTTCCCTTCCGGTTTCCCTCGACGTAAACTTCGATCGATCGGCAACACGCGGACTAATCAGCGATTCGAAGGTTGTCAAGCGTGACGTATTTGTTTGCGAACAGACTGCGGATTTTCACGCATTTGGGGGAAATTTGGAGATGCACAAAATGCGAGAAGAATATACGCGAAACGTTTAAAGAAAGTAAGATTGGAACCAAGGTAGAAAATTATTTCTAGTAAACGTATTGCTACTTGTGTAACTTTTTAATAATCTGTCGCTCAAGTTTACATTTCTAAGAAATAAAATAAAACCTTTGGGAGACCAAGGTAGACGATTATTTTAAAAAGCAGACGCTGATTCGTAGCTATCTGGTTGAGACACTCGCGAGAGGCCAAGTGAATTACAAATTATCAATGAATTATAGAAAATCGTTGTTCCTCTTTCGAATGTGCAAAGAATACTGCCAGTGTTCGTTGTATTTTCGAACAAACGACAGTCTCCTTCGTTTCGAAGTTTCGAAATTTCGCGAAGGCTGTTTTGTCCCCGTAGAGCGAAACCGGAAACGGAAACGGAAAACGGATTGTTCGAAAGTTGCAAGTTCGGGAGTTGAACAAGTGAAAGTTTCTTTGCGTTTTTGGCGAACAACCTGCTTGTTGAGTAAAAGTGGCGGTAATAAAATGATCGCTGTCGGTTTATCGAAGTTCGATTCTCTCTCTCTCTCTCTCAACTTTAACTCCGAAATCTCAGGGTGGATCCCGGCGCTAAAACTCTGTCTAAACTCTGTTGCTAAAACCCTCGTCCGCCATCGTTCGAAAAGTTGGAGTTGAATCTACGTGTATTTGTGTGTGTACGCTCACGACCATTTGCCAGCAGTCCTTCCCTAAACATCACGTTCACACTTCGTTCCAAAACGTTTGCCCCCGTGCGATTTGGTGGAAGCGTTGCGTTTGAAATGGTGTTGACTCGCAAAATCGCAAATACAGCGAGAGATACAGGCATTTAATAGTAAAATGTCGGCACGACGAGGATTCGACAAGCCACGACTCTTGTGCCTGCTAAATAAAACATTGGCCATTTTGTAAAAATAAAACGCTCGGCACATTTTTGTAAAAACGAAACACCTGTTTTGCACGTATTTATAACGTGAAACATTGATCACAGTGATATAAATTGCAGTGGTTACTAATGGAACTTATTTGAAAATAAATTTTTCGATCGATCAGAATTCTAAAGATAATTATAAATTCAATTTCCAATTTGTTGAAATACTTGATTATCAACGAGCCGACGATTTTCAGTTATGCACAAAAATAATATGAATAATTCCTAATTGTTTACAAATTTATCGAAACACCCTGTTATTCGTAAATTGACCGATCCGTGAAAATTCTAAATTGGCCGTTCGTATGAAATAGAACGATTGATATTACGGCATTTATAATATAATAAACATTGATATCGAGCAACGATACGAATTGCATTGGCCACTCGCCGCTAATTGAGCTTCATTAAAAATAAATTTCTAAAATTTATTAAAATACCCGGTTAATTAGAAGTTCGTGAATTCATTATTCAAATACTCAATTTCCTACGATTCTCAGTCATGCACAAAAGTATAAAAGATTCCTAATTACCCTGAAATTATTAAAATTTATTGAAATTCCCTATTTAAGTTATTAAATTCCACCGATCTGTCAAAATTCCAAAAAATTCGGTAAACCGCGACGATTCGAGAATCATCGTACACGATAGTCGATACCGAGAATTCTCCTCGTGAGATCGCCGACTTAAATCTCACGCCAAAAAAGACCGAAAGTGGGGGAGAGAAAGCGCGTATTTTCTTTTCTCTCTCTCTCTCTCTCTCTCTCTTTTTTTCCTTTCGAGAAAGCTTTCAGAGGGACAATGCCTCCCTGGTGCGCGAAAGGGCAAAGTTCTCCCGTTTTTTTCTTTCTGTTTTCAATCGGCTCGGTATTTCAAATTGCGCCGGTTCGGGGCAATATCGATATCGCGGCATCGGGAGCAGGCGGCCGGCCCACCCAGGGAACGGGGAAATTTATTTCGCAGAAGGCTGGCCACGACGGTGCACCGTTGCCCTCCCCGTGGGGGGAGGGCGGTGAGCCGGGCGAAACAAAAGAGCGAAGATGAAGGAAACGAGGGACTCCGGGTGGAAGGGAAACCGGCCAGGCTGGAAGGGGTGGGTTGAAGGTAGAGAGAAAGAAAAAGGCGAACAACACCGATGGATAAAAAAAAAAGAAAAAGAGAAAAGAGCGACCGGTTGAGCCATAGAGGACGAAGAGTGAAAAGAGGAGAGAACGAGGAAGCAGATAGGGGTGGGGAAGGGTAGATTCGGGGAGAAATTAGAACAGGAAGTGGAAAGAGAAGTGGAAATTATAGCGAGGAGGTGGGAAAGGGACTGTGAGAGAAAGCAGAGGTCGAGGAGGGAATAAAATGCGCGGGCAACAAAGGAGAGGGAAACGAAAGGGGGGGAATTGACAAAGAATAAGTTAAAACGGACGCTAAATTGACAAAACAGGCGCGCCAGAAAGTTTGAGGAAATAATGGAACGGATGGTGGAAAGGAAACGGCATACAAAGGAAAGGGTAGACGGGCTAAGGGTGAAAAAGTGTCTGCACGCTGGGGAGCAAAAAAATTGTTGCCAAGATAAATGGAGACAGTGGAAACGGGACGTAAAAATATACGGGTGAAAGGAACGAGCGAAACGACTGAGACGTTGGTGAGACGTCGGGTGAAGCCGGCGGGAACATACGTAAAAATGCGGGACGTACATTGTGAAAACATTGGATCGGCACGAGAGAAAGGAGAAATTAAATACCAGATGTTCTGCTCGATAGTTTCAGCCTCTTCCTGTTCCCTCTCGAGCGAAATTCATCGAATTCGATTGAAAAAAAGAAAAAGAAAATGAAAAACCGAGGGGAAGGAAGAAAGGAATAACAAAGCGAAGTAAAGGTTCAACACTCGCAGCGCGGGGTATATTGAGATTACCCTCTCGCCGCGTGGAAGCTTGCGCAGAGCAAATGAAACATCTCGCGTGAAAGGCCGGACGAGAATGGGCGAGGAGACATTTTCGTCTTTCGTTTCGGGCGACTCGAGTGGCGAGGCGTACGATTTGTCGGACGCAAGGGGTTCTCAGACGATGACCTTCGCGGCAGCGAGGAGGGTGGGAAACCCAGTCGTTTGTCGAACAGGGGGGGAGCCTAGCCGCACGGAATTGTAACTACGTGACCGAGCGAAATTAGAGGGTGGCAGCGAAATGAAGTTAAAGGACGTGGTGGTTAATAGTTGGCGGAGAGGGCGTCCTGTCGCTCTAAAAGCAGCCAGTTAATAGCCGGAGAAAAGCTGCCCCGTGAAAATTTATAATGACAGGGAGAGCCGGCTTTTGTGGCCTGCTGAGCTCGCGCGATTCGCAAGGAGATCCTTCTTTTTTCCTCCCCTCTTCGGTTTTCCTTTTTATTAAACGCGGGCTGCGTGAAAGATGACCGGGTATCGAATATCGAAAGACTGTTAATCAACTCCTGTAAAAACCACGAATCGTCGTCCCACCGTTTCCAACGATTTATTTCGTCGACGTGGACGCCGTTATTTCTCTTTCGTTTTAAAGATTAATCGTTCGAAGATTAACGTTGCACTCGCAACAATGGTTGCCAATCGAGATGGAGGAAGCGGTTGCTAGGTCACATTAAAAGGTTTCTTTGATTAATTCAACGTATTTCAACGAATTCGCGATACGAAACCACATTATGCTTTGGGCAGATTAAAATTAGCTGAACAATTCTTTACGGCATTAATTAGAGAGAGATTTTACGATCCCATTATACTTTTTTTTATTCTCTTTGCCAGTGCGCACATGTTCATAATTTAACCGTATTTTTTAAAATTCGTAATGGGAATTAGCGCTCTTTGATTCTAATTTAAGCCACCTTTTCCCGCCAGTTAAAAGGGCTGAATTCTCATCGTTGAAATATGTAACTGATACGAAGGAGAAGGGCGGAGTTGGAACGTTGAGGAAGTGGTGGGGGAAGTGGCCTTGAGCAGCAACAGACTTTGAGCAGACTACTAACTACCGAGTCATGCCAAATACAACAGCCTTTCTCTCAGCTAGTCACTCGCTTTAAAACTCCGGTCTCTTCCTGTGTTCTCCGTGCCTCTTTCAAGCTACGCTCTCATCACACATTGTCTTTCTTCAAGAGCACTCGTCCAAACACGTACACACGTCCGGCAAACGATGCAGCTTGCATGCATACGCGGAACCCTCAAATTTCTCCGCTTTAAACGACAAAGTTTCTCTCGAAAATATTCTGTTTAGTAAAACTAAATTACAAAACAAGAGAAAAACAGAAATGCGAGTCTCTTTTACGTACACTCGTGTTACGTTCTCTCGCAAGCTGTAGAACCTCTCGTGAAATCTTACAAATCTGCCGGTCATTTTTGTGCTTTTTGAAGATGTCTCGAGACTCGTCGATTGTATTTTTATTCACGTGCAGTGATTATTTTTGTGGTTTTATACATTCTGGTGATTTATTTTTTGCTCATACTCGAATTAACGTCCAATAAGCTTCTTCTATGGTACATATTTCACAGCACGTTTACTCTACATTTTCTCTTGCGCAAGATTTCATGCACCCTCGTTGGATAGTCGTCTTTCCCCGTTTAATTAATTCTTTTTCAATGTTCTTTGCTGAATTTCTACGCCACAAAATTTCGTACAACCAAGCACTTCCGTTTGAGAATATCTCAATCTGTATATTCACTTTATCCCTTTTCAACTCCAAATTGTCCAAAGTAAATCGACAAATCTAAGAAGATAAGTATTCGAAAGAGAAACTTAAGATCTCGTACAGCTTATGTCGAACTTAAATCCGCTCTAAAAAAAAGAAAAACAGATGTGCAACACGCACAATGATGTTTGTTAAAGCGTATATTTCTCTTTGTCTCTGCTATTTTTGAAATAGTTTTCAGTACAGGTGAAAAGACTTTTTCCGGAGATATTTTAATTTTAATTTTATAAAATCTGCGCATGAAAGATAAGAACACTGTGAAGCATGCTACGCTCCTGTCTTTCTTCGTCTTTCGTGCGATAAATTTTCCTTGTGACGGAATTAGGATTAAGATATTTCTCCTAAACGAATAATTTTTCGACATATTTTCTTAGCAGAGGATGTCGAGCTGCGTTGATTAATGGATCGTTTCAAAAAAAGTGACAGTGATCTTAAAATCCTCGAAATCCCTTCACCTACAAAAAAAAAAAAATCTATAACTTTAGTAGTTTTCGTTTTTGAAAATAACAAATTTTTCCGAAAACAACGGAGACACGTCGAAGCTGAAAAAAGTTATTGAAAAATCCTGCGTCTGCGTTCTAAATCCTAAAAGAGTTGCACGCGTTCGTAAGGCATTCCTGAAGCTATTGTTTCCTTTAAATCGGCAGCCACCTTTGTGCGCAAGCATCGGGATTTTATTCCGAAGCCACGAATGCCTCACAATCGGCGCGTAGAATTGATTAACGAGCGGCTTGCCAATGGATTTCCCGGGCCAGCGGACGCCCGATCCCCAGAGTGAAATTGCGTAACAGATCGTGTAATTGTTAAGCTCCCGCGAAATTTTCCGCCGTTCGGTCTCTCGCGCCGTGTGAAACGATACGCCGTGTGTTTACGAAACGCGACGCGTTTAGTGATTACTTCTGTTCTACTCCCCCCGACTCCGATCGCACTCGTCGGAGTTTCTTTTAATATATTGCACTCGCGGACAATTGGAATTGAAATTGCTTCTCAAGTTGAGCGAACATGTCGAGGGACTTTGTAATATTAAAAGAACTTGATACTTGTCGCCGTGCGATTTGAAGTTAGGAATTACTTCCACAATGATCAATTTCTGTAATGATGATATTAATAATACGATAGAATTGTAATACGATATTTATATGATATTCATACTTTATAAATTTATATATATATATATAATTGTACTATGATTATATATATTCATATAATTATATTATATATTCATATAATTACCAACGTAAATCTATGGAAATAATCAGAAACGTCAAATCATCAGGCTTAATACGTAAGTTATTAAGAAAGTCACACCCTCTCTCTTAATTATTTTTGAAAAAATGTCTCTGATGTTCGTACAGAAATAAGTATCGATTTCGACGTACAATAAGTTTCAACTTCGTTGCATCAATCATTCAAGTGAATGTCATTTTTGTTGACAAGTGAATTATTTTCAGTAAGCACTTCAAAGAACAAAGAACTGGTTTGCGTTATAAATAAAATCGTTAAACTTTACGCCGTTGAATAACATGAAATATTCACGAGTGTCACAATTTTAACCTAACCTAAACCTAACCTAAACCTCTCAATATCTCACAATCTCTCTGTACATCATTCAGAATTAATAATTATTGCAACGTGCAAAATATATATAGTGCTTTTCAGTAGGAACGTCTCGTAAGAAAAATCAAAGTATTCGGATAACAAATGAACAATTAAAGTAGTTCAAACAATTAAAGCGAGACACAAAATCGCACGGTCGCCATTAAAGAGATTAAAATGGCGTCACGAATTGGATGCAAGTTTGGGGAAATGGAGAAGGTGAATGGTTGAATATAAATTCATATTACCAATAAAAGATACTTTTCATTGATTTAACATCATCGTAGCTTAATTACAAACACCAATGCGCGTTTTATCGCGGAAAGTCCAAGGGACTTGGCTCGAGCGTTCTGGGACCAACAGAAACAATTCTACGTTCCCAGAGATACGTCTCTCTTTTTCCCTGGTATTCTTCGTGTCTCGAGCGGATTCGTGTCAACACGAGAAGGAGGGAAACGTTCTCTGCAACGAGCGACTACGTCGGCCGCGTAGATAGGTAGAAGGACGACGAATGTTTGAAGAAAGCGGGCACGAGGTAAAGAAGAACGTGAGGTGAATTAACGCGAGGTGGAAGTTTCTTTCTTTCTTTTTTTTCTCTCTCACGAGTCTGACGTTAAGTGGACGTGAGAACGACCGGGCAACGAGTGTCCGAGTGTTCGGGATTAAAGATCGTGTTTAAATTAAAAGAATCCGGCGGGCAGCGGATGGGACGTAGCTCGGAATTAAAACGTCCACGCGGCGACAAATTCTCGCAACGGTACAAAGTAACGGGCGCGCGCGAGCGCTTAAACTTGGAATCCCTTTATTAAATGCGCAGGAACGCGCTTTTGAAAATTGCCAGTTTCTCGGCGACTAAATAGTTCTTCTTTCGAGGCCCGCGCGGAATTCACAGAGCCGGCCTTAATTTGCAACGCCGGCGACGAGAGAAAAATTTATGGCGGCCTGTGTGGAACGAGGTGATCGTAGCTTCGTTCTATATACAGACTGTTATAGCCCATAGTTGTAACCAGAATGAAAAGAATCGTGGAGTGCACAATTGTTTTTCTTTTGTTGAAACTTTTTCGACTAGACAAGCGCTCGAAAAATTTGTTCGTTGTCGATAACAGTTATCGGCGAGGAACTTTCTCTCGATAGCTCGTACTTAAGTGATCGAGGAAAATTTATTTCCTCGGAGGTCGAAACAGAATTTTCATTCGGCTCAGAATAGTATAAATGGACCTTTATTCGTTCATTTCGGGTTGGTTACGAGTACGTGACCGACCGATGTTTTCGCGAAAATACGTTAAACGCTTGTTATCCGTCCGCGCCTTTGGCCGACGATCGCGTGACAGCGGGCTTTTGTCCGTCGTTCGACCTCGTGTCCACGCGTTTCCGCGCGGTTTTACGCCGCGCCAGTCTCGTCACCACCCTCTCTCTCTCTCTCTGTTTCTGTTTCTCTCGTTTGCTCGAACATCGAGCCTGTACGCTTTTTACGATGTACTTTAGATCTCGTCAGCGCGATTTCTGTTTATGTGTCGAATAAATTTCGTGGCTGGCGACGATGCTTTGGCCGAAGAATGGGACGTTTTATAACACTGGAAATCTAAGTTTGGAGTGTCAGTGGGACAGAGGAATTTATGACGAGATATTCAATTTCGAGTTTGACCGGCGTGTCTCGCCGAGATCGTTGCCGATGATTGATCTCAGTATCTCGTGACGCCGTGTCGGATTAACAATGCTACTATTCTACTTAACTCTTTAGAGTCTTAACTCTCAAAAGGAACATAGTGGAGGAAGTGTGAATCCTCCGCGGTACAGAGAGCGCGAACGGGTAAAAACGTGAGTGGATGATCTGCGAGCAGATGTGTACTCGCGATGGCAGACAAAAAGTCGGATGACAGTCGTTCGATGTTTCCCAGCGTGTCGATAAAACGTTCTCGCCACGCTTTACGATCCTCGAGCGGATAGAAATTGGTTGATCATCCACAAAAATGGAACGAGAGAGACAAAATGTACACGTATATACATACACGTCCCTCGAGTGGACGATCGAGTGTTTGCAACTGAATCGAAACTGGAACAACGAGAGCTTGAAACGAATTTCTTTCCCGCAGTGCAACGGGCTGTGCACGCGTCGAATTCTGGCGAACCTACGACAAACCGCAGCTCGTCCATAATCGACATTTCGGCGAACCATCGAAAGGCATCGCACGTCCCCGTTACAGACCGTGCAAGAGGGTTGGCCGTGCTGCGTGCGCCCACCGATCCTCGACCCTCGGGCAAATAATGGCCAGGCACCGGAGTAGATTGAATGCAAAACAGCGCCAGGCATCGAGTGATATCGCCGAGGCCATGCAAACGGCTCGAATTCACCGATCCTCTCCAACCGTCAACTTCCGCCTTCGTCCGTCGAGGATTGTTCGCGTATCGTCCACGTCGCGTTCTTCTCTTTTTCTCGTTCCTTCGTCGAGCTAACGTGCATATTTTTATCGTGGCTCGTTTCGCGGTTATCGTTTTATACGTTTATTGTACCCACTGGAAATTTCTCCGTGGATCATCTTCGGAGATGTGGGTTTTCGTTCAATTTGGAATTTAATCGATTATTGTACGTGAGATATTCCTTATATATAAAAGGGATATATACGAGGGATAATGTAAGGGGTATTACGACGTATATTCCTAATTGAGGATTTTATTAAATGAATTTAGTCCTATTAAACGCACACTGTCATAACTGATAACCAACGACGATGAAATCGAACATTGTCGATTATTTAAATTGAGAGAGGATTATATAATGATCGATCTGGTCTCGTTTCAAAGTAAAACTTCTACTGTGACAATCGCGAGTTTGTTATGGTTTCACTGTAAACCTAATTTACAGCAAACCCATGAGCTCTGTCGTGTACTTGTTGGACAAACTACATCAATCAAGTTCAAACACTCTTTCGTTGAGATCCGAGCTTCTCCTAGATCACGAGTTTTCTCTCGATTCCACATTATCATAGCTATAACCCGCTATAAACCCATGAACCAGCTCTATCTTAAGCATCGATCACGTGTACTTGTTGGACAAACTACATCAATCAAGTTCAAACACTTTTTCGTTGAGATCCAAGCTTCTCCTAGATCACGGGTTTTCTCTCGATTCCACATTATCATAGCTATAACTCGCTATAAACCCATGAACCAGCTCTATCTTAAGCATCGATCACGTGTACTTGTTGGACAAACTACATCAATCAAGTTCAAACACTCTTTCGTTGAGATCCGAGCTTCTCCTAGATCACGAGTTTTCTCTCGATTCCACATTATCATAGCTCCGCTACAAACGTATTCCAATTCGCAGAACTCTGAAACTCATGAACTGATTCTATCCTAGGCATCAATCAGGTGTATTTGTTGGACAGATTATACAAACACCCTCCCGTTGAGACGCAAGCTTCGCCTGGATTCGCTCGAACGTTGAAAAAACGGATCTCGGGATCGGCGTAAAACAATGATTTATAATCCGTCTCGTACCGGATTATAAGGTCGGCTAACGGGACGTCCGCTTTTGTGCGGCCAAGTCCCGGGGCCGTTCCTTTGTTTCGACGGCTCGCTTAAACGCTCCGGCGCGCACGCCCTTCGCGTACTCGGTGAATTCATTAGCGCGGCGGGTGAAAGCCAGCCCCGAGATCGGTTCCGCACGGCTGCTAATGAATAAAACGGAACCGGAATCCTTCGACTTCGTTCTCGAAGACGGGAACGAAGGACCGCTGGAGAAACATCCGGCGAATTAAACGCGGTCCCAGTGTAATCGGCTCCTCTTGCCGCGGCTCTGTCTGGCTGCAATCTTCTCTCTCGACTTCGTTTGAATCGGTCGGTGAAACGAGTGATCGTGTTTTTAACGGGGTTCCCCTCGGTTTCAATTACGTTGTATTAAACGCTGCGCGACTAACGGCGATGACGTTGACGCAACGTGATTCTCAGTGGTCGACAATCAATGAAAGATTAATCACAGCGAGCCGAGTGATTTTTAATGCGTTTTTCTCGCATCCGGGTCACATCGCGCGATTGTGATTTAATAACTTGCAACTCGAGTCTGACCTTATATAGCCTAATTGCGATTTAATAAATGCGTTTACTTTATCTTCGTTTTTTGCAGATTCGTAGCCACTGCCCGTGTGGCAATATTTGGTTTCGTAAATTTTTAATAGAAAACGTTATGGTTACTTGGATTTTTGTTGTTTAACTTTAATTTCGAAGTTTGATAAAATGCTGAAAATTCAAGAACTTTCAGCTTCTTTTTTCTTTTTTTTTTTAGAGACGTTCGAATTTTTAGAAATTCTCATCTTTGCACGTGCACTGTGTATAATTTAACATCTTTGGTAGAGAAGAAAAACAAACGCAGAACTGGCAAAATAAAAGACTTACACTTTGGAACGAGGCCAAGTGTACGTACGATTTTTCATCTGTGCGAACTCGTCGGAACGGAAATTCAAATTAACAACTTTTCTGCGTTGAACAATTTCAACGCTCCGGCAATTCACAATTTCGGAAGGTAGTACGCACATAGGTACACTTAGAGTATATACGAGATAACGTGTTTAATTCGACGGTTAACGCTTAAACGGTTAAATTTAATAACTGACCAATTGAACGCGTTTGTCACTCATACGCGATCGTGTCCCATTATTTCCGGCGGAGGAACGTTAATTAGCCCGAACTTTGTTCCCTCCGCCTCGTTATGTCGCCCCGAATACATCCTAATTTTTCGATCGTGCTCGACGAAATTACTTTTTCAATTTTAATTCCAGCCTACCGAACGCTTCGTCGGTGCTCGGGACTTTCATCTCGTTTCGCGCACGTCGAAAAAATGTCAGCCATCAATTTTTGTCCATTAATTCGCCGCGCGGGCTCGATTTCGACCGGCGTGGCCTGTCGGCTAATATCATATCGAGCTTCAATAAAGCTGCTCTTTATAACTAAGCGATTTCGATTTAACTTTGTCCGTACCTCGCCCCGGCGATCCTTCTTTTTCCCTTTCTCGTTCTGGAATGCTCGCCTCGGTCAGCTCGACGACGAAACGCTCGCTCAACTTGTCCCTCTTCCAAGTGTACTTAAAGGAAATATCGGCGAGGAAATGAAATAACAGACTGTCGATCCTCGTATCTGAACTTGTATCTTTGGTCCCTTGGCGTCGAAAATTGCCATTCCCAGAGTTTTCGACAGTATTAAAATTATAACTGACAATGTTCTATTTTAAAAGAATTTTAATAATATTATATAATAAAAGAAATTTAAGAATCTCAATAATATTATATAATAAAAGAAAATATCCGAGGGGGAATGAAACGACAGGATATCGATATCTTGACATTCAAATTTATCTCTGGATCCTTTAATTACTCGATGTAAAAAATTGCAAATTTGCAAATTTCAAGCTACTCTGAGTTTTTAATCTCGTGAGGAGAATTTTATATAATTTCGTACAATTAAAATTCTAATTAATGTTGTTATAATACAATTAATATTATAATCAGTAATGTTGTATAATAAAAGAGAATATCCGAGCGGGAATGAAACGACAGGATATTGATCATAGTGTCCAAATTTATTCCTGGATCCTTTGATCAGACCATGTAGAAAATTGCAAATTTGCAAATTCGAAGGTACTCTGAGTCTTCGACGTAGCTATGAACTTTAAATTCTATTGGCGAAACTTTCGCATTGAAGAACACTTTGAATTTGTGGAAATTCAAACTTCGTCAAACCGACAGAAACATCAAAAAGAAAAAGTGTCAAAATCGCAGAAATCCGCGAAAATGGCAGAGATTTTATTGCGAGCCAATGGGAAATTTCCAGCGAGATCCAGGTTTTTCCACCGCGTCGGACCTTAATCATTTCACTCTCTATTAAACTCAATTCCGTGGCCCCGAGCCCCAGACGAATTCGAATGCACGATCCGATCGCGTATTTACGTCACGACCCGACAGAACAGACTCGAACGAATTCGGCGAGTGGCTGCCGGTGTTCGTCGAATTTTCATCAGCCTACACTCTCGGAAACTCTCCCACCCGCCAGTTAAGAACCTTATGTTAATTACTTCTTGCGCTTCTTTAACTTGCCGCGCCGTTCGGTGGCTTCGAAAGTAGCCTCGGATGATAAGAGGGTAGATACGATCCAGCCAGATTTATGCCGGCGATTCTCTCGGCTACTTTCGTATTCTTTCCGCCCCCTCGAACCGAACCATCGTTCGTTTCTTTTTTTACTTCGGTAATTAGCAAGATGTTGTACGCCGCGGAACTCCGCCGGGCGATTTGCGTTTAAATGGATTTGCGGAGGAGTTGGAGGAACGTTTAACCGATTAAAATTTTTAGTATGGTCGTTGACCGATTACGATGAGTAAGATCAACGGCGAAAAATCGGCGATTAAATCGACGAAGAGAATTGATCGTCAGTCGTTTCGCTTGGAAGAAGTTAATCGTTCAATCGAAATGGATCGATTATCGATTGTTAGTTATTGTGATTTCATATAAACGAAAGCTTCAGGATTGAGATGTTTCATCGAAATGAAACACGTTCCTGTTCGTGTTTTTCGAGATGTAGATTTGGACATTAATTCGATTAAAACTTTCAGCTTCACTGACTGATTAACAAAATTGATCGTCGAAAAATCGGCGATTCATTTAACCGATGAATAGTGTTAATAATGTTAATTAAATTGCTAATTGTTGGTTATTGTAATTTAATGTTATTGTTAATTGAATTGCAATATTATTTGAGCTTTAATTGTAACTTGTAATTTAATTTGATGTTAATCGTTAATGAGGTTATCGTTAATCGGAAGAAATTTAATCGTCAATAACAATTAACGATTCGAGTAAGAATTTCAATTACTCAATCCCAATTGACAACTAAAATGTTAAAAAGTATAATTAAATAAGCACAATTATAGGTCGCAATCTAATAGTTTTCTTGAAAAATGGCAAAAAAGTTTCTTAATTGTTTAATACTGCGGACGCGTGCGTTCTAACAGCGACTTTATGATTCTGGATGCGTGGATATAATGTTTATATTTCGAATTATGTTAATAGTTAGTTTTATCATTTGATCATTTACACTCACATTGATGCTACAACTATGATAAATCAAATGTTAGTAGAAAATTACGTAAATCCAGAATCATAAAGTCGCTGTTAGCACGCACGAGTCCACAGCGTTAAATGATTAAGAAACTTTTTTTCCATTTTTCAAGAGAACTATTAGATAGCGACCTATGGTTCCTCGAAAAAGTTTTATCTTCGTGACGAGTAGAATACAATGCAAAAAAAAAAAAAAATTTTTTTTGACCTTAAAATTCTAACAGCGACTTTATGTTTCTGGATGCGTGGTTGTAGTGTTTATATTTCGAATCATGTTAACAGTTAGTTTTATCATTTGATCATTTACACTCACACCGATACTACAACTGTGATAAATCAAATGTTAGTGAAACTTAATCCAGAACCATAAAGTCGCTGTTAGAACACACGCGATTATTTCGTATTACGATAAACCTGGTCGACGTGCACAATGTTCGGTCCGCTGATTTTTAATGCCTCGCTCTCCGTAAATAAAATAGCAAACGTTATCGTTAGCAGACCGAGCTTCAATTAACGCGATAATACGCTTCGGAAATGCATCCGTACGCGCCGGATAAACTTCCCCGCCCTCGTCTTGTCGGGAAACTTTCTCGAGTAAGAAGCTTTGTATTAATTACCTCCGTGAATTAATCTCGTCCCGCTCGAAAAGCGAAACGCGGAATATTTCTAACTCGAGGGAGGAGAGAATTAATTCTTTCTATGCGTGGAGATCGGAGGATGAATCGAGCTTTTTACAAATGCAGGCTAATTGAAAGTTTTTAAAGAGTTCTAAGTTTTTGGACTTTGAAATATTTATGAAATTACTGGGTGATAATTAAAATGTCTAAGACTTTTATTACATAAATCATTGAATTAACTCATTATTATCAATTATTATTAAGGTGTAGGTTTAGATTAGGTTAGCTTGCGAGAGCTATTATTATTAAGGTTAGGTTTAGGTTAGGTTAGCTTCCGAGAGGACTACGTCTTTTTCGCAAGAGGAAAAACTTGTTTTATAGTTGTCGATTCCTACGACCTGCTCAAAAGTCATCGAAATGGTGGTGACTCCACCATCATCAGATCAATTAATTAATTTACCGTACGTTTCTTCCCAAAGTGGTGAAAAGAAGTGAATTGAACATCATTTTGGCACGTAACCAAACACGATTCGAAACAAAATTTACCAACACACACACACGCCGAAATTTTTCGTCGAGAGGGGATTCAAAGATAACATTCTCCGAGAATAATTTTAAACCAAGCTTCGAAAGAGAAATCTTCATCTTCTCGCGAGAAAGGAGTACTCACGGTGTTGTTGCGTTACGACCAAACAAATCCATTACGAGTACACGTGCTGCAGCGAGTTACAACGTGGCGCGATGAAAATTTTCCTCGCTCCTCCCCCTTTTTTTGCCGTATATTTCGCGTAAAACGGACGATATCGAAACTCGATAACGAACACAACGATTCAAGTCTACTACCCATTTATGCGTATATACACCCATACGCGTGCACATATATTTATATTTCTCATTTACGTATGCATATAGTCGTTACGCGTTTTGTTATCGCGGGATTCGTTATTAGCGATCGTAAAACACCGACGATGGTTGAAATTTAATTACACAATAATAGCCGGCGGATCGTTGCGCTCGTTGTATTTTTATCGGAGGGGGGGCGTGGGGAGGGGAGGGTTAATTTAATAAAACGGAGGCCGGTCCGCGCCGTGACGGGAAATTAATAGCGCGGAAAAATACAAAACGCGGCCGCATGATTACATTAATTAACCACAATTAAAGCGCGGTTCACGTGTCCATCCGTGGACAAAATTCTTTTACTTTTTTCTCTTTCTTCTTTTTTTGGAGAGGTTGGACCCTTTAGTTAATCCGCTCCTGGCGGCAAATGAAATTTCAAACCACCATCGCGATGTCGATTGGTTTGAAATTTCACGGTGCTCGCGAGATTGCCTCGCTGTCAAAGAGCAATCTCGACGAAACTTCCGCGCGAAAATCGGTTTTAACGTGGATGAAGAGAGAGAGAGAGGTTTGTTTAAACGCGAATCGTAGTTGCCGCTCGATTAAATGAATTCCTTCGGTACCGATACGCACCCGCGCTCGACGCGTACGCAAACGGAGAAAAGAAAAGATTATACCGCGGGGAGAGGATCGATATGTGCCACTACGCGAACGATCGTCGCTCTTTGCGCGCGATCCAGCCAATATTGTATGTAACGAAGTTTGAAGAAAGTGCAAGTTACGTGTCTGAACCACACGCGTGGAGTTTTGACGTAATCGAGCAGAATGTAAATAATTCAAAGAGAATTTTACACAAATTTTTGAGAAAATTTCTGCCATTTTGACAGATACAAGTTTCTTTTGTTTGCATCGTAATTAATTTAAATGAAAAGTTATCGATACTTTGAACTGTTTTATATTCGTGAAAAAAGAAAAAAGGAATCATATTGGTCTCATCTTAAAACGTAAAGCTTCTGTGTTGACTGTCCTGAATTTCTTTCTTTTTCTTGTTTCTCTAAAAATATATTAACATCGCGTAGCAAATGTGAAAATGTTTTTTCTTATTTTACTTTATCTTGTAAAAATTCACACGTGTATAAAGACACTGAAGAATCTTATTTATTTATTCCTCTTTATTTGTTTTATTATCACTGAGAATGATTTTAGCGGGGGTAACCTAGAAAATCGGGCCTCTTCAGGTGCAACGCTGATGCAACGAAAATTAGCAATAAAAGCAATGAAAGATTAAAATCAAAACGATGTAGCGATAGAAATACTCGTCAGGTAAAATTTCGCTGTAAAATTGTACACTTTGAGAAGCCTCGAAAATTGAAATCCACTGCCAACAGCGCGTGACATACATTTCCACTGTTAAGTGGACAACCACGATCCATTATTCGAGAATTTTGCGAATCGTAAACCTTATTAATTCCTGATTTGCCTGGCAGCCGTTATCGCGGCGATCTCTAATTATAGGGTTATATATTAATCTGTAATTTGATTAGCGAGGGTTATCTGCGCGGCCATAATTGCGCGGCTGCATAGCAGTCTCTAATTTAATTAATCCACTTGATCGTTGCTCTTACAACCGCACGCAAGAATTCGCCGCCTCACGATGCCTTTTTTCCCTTTTCTTTCTTCGAATGTTCTCCAACGCGTGTCAATTCGACTTCAAGTTACACGAACCTACTAACATATCGATATTTATTTTATTAAATAATTTAATTTTTTTCTACAAGCTGTCGTATATACGTACGTAATGTCTTCTTATTTTTTCTTTTATTAGTGTTTGTTAAACAAGAAGAAGCATATGTAATAGATCTTGGTTTGTGTATCAATCTTATTTGTTTGCACTGCAACAATCATTTTGTTACTATTTTCATGTGATACATCTTTGTGACTTGAAAGTCACTTTAGTTTTATATATCAGAGGCCTAAAATGTGAATGCAAAATCATATAAAAATGAAAGAGCAATAAGAATGAGAAGCATTTGCTTCTGGTAATAGATCCAAAGATTCTAACTCGGACGAAGATCATCTAATAATATTTACTCGACGATGCATAAATGTTATTGAGACCGACGATGAATTTGACAGTAAATCATCAAGAGAAAATAAAATGCTCGAAATATAATACAACGTACATCTATGTTCAACGCCAAGCACAAATATGAAATTCCAAGCACATGATTCTGTACAATAAATCCTTGTTACTTCAAAACGTCTTCGTTGAAACTGCTGAATAATTTACAGACATTTGCTGACTTTACACAAACATTTTTATAGTCACGAAAAAAATTTGGACCACAGAGGGCTAGTTAAAATTCGGCCGGGCTTCACTCAGCAATTTTCCTTACACGCGTGAACGTTCGATGTGCCAACAATGGCGAACCGTTCCTCGCCGTATCATAAGATCCATTCAGCGTCCCGTAGACGCAGCCTCGTAAGATCCAAGATTAATCCTCCCGGGATGTGTAAGCCGGCTGTTCCGACGACCGCCCTCCGAATTTAATACCGGGTAACCAGTTATGTTGATTGAAATACCTCGGACTAACGAACTGGTCGAATAACTCAACACCTTGGCTCGCTATTAATTCAATTTTCTTCTTGCGCCGCGCAGGAGACACGGTTAATCCTCGAGTAACGCGCGCGGCGCTCGTACCGCGAGCGTCGCCGTAATAGGATTAAAAGTCGCGCGACACGAAATTAAGACGGGCGTTCGTTTCCTGAAAAAATAATTTCGACGAGTGTCGCTGACCTGATCTCCGGATGGAAGCGTGCCAACGTTTGGAAATTCCGCATCGAGCTTAATTTACGTCGCGTCATTTTTTATTGCCTCCGATCGTTGGCTCTCCTCCCGTTCGAATTTCGTTAATAACTAATTCGCGCCCGAATTCGAGCCATAAATATTGACGAGACGGCGAACGATTTGAATAAAATATCATTCAAAAAGAAGAAAAAAAAAGCGAGAAGCACTCGGTGCTTTTAAACATGTTTTTTCTCCGCTCGTGAACGTATTTGTGGAGCGAGGTTTGAACAAACGACAGTTTGAAGAAACGTTCTTTCGTCTTAAATATAAAACCTGCAGGCGTGTAAAATTCGAGGAGAACAATTTGCACGAGAGGATCGAACGAAACGAAATTTTGTAGGGGAAACGAAGAGAAGAAGAAGAAAGAATGAATTCATAAGTTGTGCAGCGTGTGCGGATGTTTGCGGACAGAGGCCGCGCGCGGTAGCCGAAAGTTGCTCGATCGTTGACACGGCCGCCTCGATTTACATTGCTCGATCAAATATTATTCGATGCCGGACGAATGTACCGGCGCGTTTCTAGTTGACGTTGCGCTGTTTGATTTACGCTCCAGCCGGGTTTCCACGCGTTGAATAACATTCGAAAAGGCAGAAACCTGATTGTGCGCGCTGCGGCCGAATCGACGCCGTAAATTGGACCCAAAGAATTTTTCGTCCGTCGTCCGAGTCGCTTTTTGTCAGTTTCTTAATTCTCAGTTACCAAAATCCAACGACAACTCGTGGAAATTCTATCTTTCGACTAAAAACGTGGTCGAGGAGCTTGCAGCGAAACAAGAAATTATTTACAAAATTATCACGTTGATTTGGTATTGAAGAATATTCAAATTTTCGTGCGCTCGATTTGCAAAGAAAATTTCATTCTAAATTTTTTCCTAATTCTTGCACACAGGATAATCTCCCGTTAATTATTCTTTGGCGTACGTAATAAATTTTCACACTCGATTTTCTCGAAAAAAGCATCCTAAAAGAATCGTAAAAATTTCACTCCATTGCTCTCGAATTATTTTTAAATGTATTATAGAATCACATGCTCGGTTGTGCTACGATTTTGGGAACATACTGTATGTTTTCCCACAATAAGCAGTGGCTATTGACTTGATAAGTTTTAATTCATAATTTTGGAGATTTGCTCGGTTCCTAATTTTCTGCGGTAAAAAAATACAATCTGCTAGTTTATTATTGGCTTGTTAACAAAACATGGAAACATTCGCATTTTCTGTAAGCATTAAGAGATAATGCTACTCTTGAGCCTGTTTATCGTCGTTATCCATGGAAATATCTTCGTGTACTAAATGAAACTAATAATTAAATAAACTAATTATTAATTAAACTGGTTAATAATTGGTTTAACATAATTGGAACTGCACTACGCTACTATATTTTGCTTTTTTCTGTTTTCTGCAGAACGGAAGCTAGCCCAGGTCTGCATCCATATCTCTTACGAAACGATAACAAGTGTAACAATAATTTTTCAAATTTAATAGTAAAATTTAATAGTAACCCGTTCGTTTGTAATTAGATTTGCATCAAACCACTACCAAACGACAAAATGTGTGAAATATTTTTTTTACGTATTATTTAAATATTTTTACACGTCGTAATTAAAAAAAAAGAAGCTGTCAAGAACAAAGTCGCGCAAGGTTCTCAATTTTCAAGCTTCCCCAGACCGAATCAATGTCACCGGCTGTCGGAAACGAGTGACGACGGGGAAACGCGTGGCTCGTTTACGAACTGAAAGGAAATAAAAATCAGAAAGGAAAACGGGAAGGGAGGGAGGAAAAAAGACGAGAAATAGGAAGACGAAAAAGGGAAAAGGAAGAAGAAAAAGAAAATTGAAAAAAGGTGGGACAAACCCCAGGGGTTTGTGAAGTGCGTCTGCGTGTTGTTGTTCTCAATTAAAGTTAATTGCTCTCGCTCTTCTCCACCGTTTCTTTCGCGGACACTTTTCCGCGATTTTCGTTCGCCTCGCGGCGAGCGTGAACGCACATCGAGGAGGAGCCGCGCGTGAACCTGGCCGCGACACTTCCACCTCGTTTGGAAAAAAAAGCCGTCGTTGGTACAAAAGCCTTTCCCGCGTTTTCCTCTCTCTCTCTGTTTCTCTGTCGCGTGCTCGCGACCTCGCCGTCTCTCTGTTCCGGTTCAAAACCGGCTCGCGAGGCCAAGCCAGCCCTCCACCTCGCCCTCGCTTCGTTTTCCACGGCGTTCTGCCTCACGCCGCGCGCAAAACATGAATAAATATTTCAGGGGTTGAACACGAGCCCGCTTAATTGAACCCGTGCCATCTGCATCGCGTTGGAATTATTCAGCTGCCTCCGTTACGGCTGATCTCGCGGAACAATGCGCAAGCATAACCGTTTCTAGATTTTCGTCTCGAGGCCGGGGTCTTCGTTTCGAAATTGGAATGGAATCCAGGTGCCTCGCGAAACTTTTTTCCTTTCTCGTTGCAAGATTTCCGTCATTTTATACTTTCATACAGATCTCATTGTATATGAGAATGAATTAGAATCGAATTGGATGGTTCGAAAGACGCACGAGGATTTAATTTTTCTTTCCAGTGTAATTTCATATCTTCATCGCAGATTTTATTACACGATATGCGCGTAGATTGAATTGCACATTGTGTTCTTCGCTATAGAAATAAATTAGAATGAAATCGGATGCTCTGGAAAACGCACGAGAATTCGGTCTTTTTTTCTTTGTAACTTTATATTCATTTTATATTTTTGTGTACTACACAGATTTTATATTATTTTATTCTTCCTCGGTAGAATAGAATACATGTGTTAAGACGGTACGATTCTTGAAGATCTACGTCTAACCATTCTTTTCACATAGATCTTCCATTCCAAGAGCCTTCATTGTCTCGGCACCTGAGCTATGAATCTAGAGAAATCTCATTTGCGAACCACATTGAATCCATTAGCAATAGCTGAATGAAACCTTTCCCTCTTCTCTATTCTATTCAACACCGATCTTATTCGAATAATAAATTCAATGGAATCCCCAAAATCTCCAGAAGGAAATATCCAGCGCGAGAACTCGATATATTTATACCGAATGCATTACCAAATCTTAAACGAAACGTGTTTTTCCTTTCTCTCGTTCTCTCCAGGACATTCGAAAGCAATCTTAAATACGAAAAGAACCAAAGCAGACAAATTTCCCAGCTTAACTATCCTTTTCCCAATTCCCTTGATCCTCGTCTAAACTTTTCGCTATTCACCCACTCGTCTAAACTTCCACACGAACCTCGGTTCGATTCATCAACGAACGGATCCAATGAAACACACGCTTTCCATCCGACGCTGCAATTTTCACGTACAAATTCAACGTCCCCTTCGCGGCCCCTCTAAAAGCAAGAAGGAACCCAAGGAATTGTCCAACTCAGAGTCGGCTAACTGGCGGCCCACGAGCCCTTGCCCCTACTCTCCCGATCGCTAGCGCTATCCCCTCCACTGCATCGATCTCTCCGCTTGAAATTTCCTCGCCGTGCGTGAGAGAGTGGGGGTAGCGCTAGCGATCAGGGCAGTAGGGGCAACGACTTGCTGGCCGCCAGTTAGCCGGCTCTGGTCCAGCTCATCAGCCGAGATCTCGTAAGCGCAAATATACGCTCGTGAAATCGAGTTATGCGTATGTAGTATAATACATTTAAACATAGATTTTATGTCGTATTCACCATCAATAATAATATGGAATTGGGTGCCTCGAAAAACGTACCAAGACTTGTTTTTTCATACAGATTTTATATCGTTCATTTAACATTCTATTCTTTAATATGAAGAATAAAGAGATGAAAAATGGTCGACGAACGATTTCAAGTATTTTTAATGTCCCTTCTATATTTCGTAATTCCTCATTTTAAAGAGACTTCTTTTCTATGTTCAATTCTTTGTTTTTCCCCCCTCGCCGGCGGTGTGCTCCGTGAACGTGCACCGTGACAGTCCGGACAACGACATAATCCGCGCGGTCGCGAGAGAAGACACGAGTGTCCTCGTGCCCGGCCACGTTCCACGTTCGCGAACTACTTTTCCACGAAGCGTGTGTCCAGCCACGTGTCAGGAAAATCCAGTCCGACGTGGAATCTGGTCTTCTCGCGTTTCCTCGCGTTTTCAGCCGTGGAACGTCTCGTTGCTCGCGACAGTTTTCATTAGGAGGAGAACAGCCTCACCGACGCAAACGAGATACGTAGAAACGCGATCGTGGAAATCGCCATCGATGAATTCGCGAGGAATCGGCCAGACGGCGATTTTCTTCATCGTTTGTCCGCTCGGCCACTTCCGCCGGTCATTTCCGCTTCTGGTACAACGGGACCGAGGCGACGAGGTGGATTCCAGCGTTTCGAGCGCGACGCAATTTTTATCGGTTGCAATTTCGACGAGCGTCATTGGCCTGTCTGAGCGGGATTGAATCGAGAATGCGATAAATTGGGATGCTGAGGATGTTTGCGCGTTCAACGACCTCGTCGTCGATGAACGATTTCAGACTGTTGTCAGGAATTAGTCACGCATGAGTCGTTCTGAGATACTTTGACCAGGAATCCAGAGGAAAGGATATATATAGAAAACTCGTATAAATTTCGCGCGGCAATATTGAGGAAGAATTTCTGAATTTGATTGTCGAATCAGACCGATAAGAATGTAGTGATGTTAAATTTGGTGGAAAAAGAATGAGTGAAAATGATTGAAAGTCTTATAGTTGCGCAAATTTTCTTTGCTCTAATATGAACAAAACTTGAATCTTGCATGCTATTCCAAAGTTAATTAAATATGTGCATCGTTCGAGGAAGAAACTTCTTGCGAATCTATCGCGAGATGTTCGAGTGACAAACCACACCTCCAGTAACAAATCGCCTCAAAACTCCCGGCGAACTTCAACCCCACTCTCTGCAACCTGTTCCGAACCAAAATAGATTTTCACGCGATTCACGAATACAAATTAACTTTTGTCTCTATTTTCTAAACAACACACATACACACATACACATACACAAACACGAAGGAGAAAAGCAGTGAACAAGACAGCGAAAATCAAAGTGGAAGGAAGGGGGGTAGGAAAAGTAATTCGTTCTCAAGAACCAACCACTCAACTTAAAAAGATCGACTTAAAAAGAAAAAAAAAATAGAGAGAGAAAGAGCGAAAGATCGTGAAACAAGGTAAGGAGAGAGGTAGAAGCGAAGGGTAGAAAGCCAAGTCGAGTAAGGGTAGAGGTGACAGGGTCGAATTAAGAGGGAGGAAACCGAGTGTCGAGTGTCTTGCCGGCTGGATCGAGTAATTGCCGCGGCCTAGTTTCCGGCCGGCCGAAGAAATCAATCAACCGGCGACGCTGGTGTTACGTAATTATTACACAGAGGGAGAGAGAGAGAGAGAGAGTGCAGGAGGGAGCTCGTTGACCGGCACGCTGTTCCCCGTGATAACGCGGCCGATATTGCCAGCCGTGGTCGGGTGTCTATTGAGCGAAGTGGCACAAAGCGGGCAGCGCATTTATGAAAGACGAACCGGCGTCAGCGAGATTGCGTATTTCGGCCTCGCGCGCGCTCTCTCCCCCCGTGGATCCCCCTCCCCTCGTTATTAACAGCCGGCGTGTACCGTTGGATCGGGGCCGTTAGTTTCACTCGATTTCGCTCTTTAACGCGATACGCCCGTCCTTATGGCCGACCGTTTCCTCGCGGGTCTACCACTCAGACTACGGAATACGCTCGGAGCTTGTTAAGTCTGCGAACAGAGTCGTAGATTTGAAGGGAAGACTTGTTCAAAGGGAAGAGGGAGATGATATGGAGTGAATCGATTTTATTCTCTTTAGTTGGTTAATTGATCGTCCTTTGGAAGATCAATTCTTCCAAAGTGATTCTGCACTTGGAATACACGCGTTTCTGACATTTGGTCTCCTTTCGTTGTGCTTGCTAGGTGGAATTCAGCGTATAAATTCTTGCGCCTCGTTGCCTATAAGTTTGGGAGATCAGTGGTGTTTAATAGACACATACAAAGTATGTATACAATTATAAAAATGTATAATATAGATAATTACAAATGTAAATAAATTAAATGTATAAACGTATGACTTCTCAGATGCACATGGAAACTGTGGAAAATAGGCGTAGAATTTCTGATTTACAAAAAAAAGTCAAACTGAAGCAATTTTCAATGATTCGAAATTTCAGATTAAACATAAAATGTAACTGCGTTCCCTTTCGCAAACATGAAGCGTTATTATTGTTTCTTCTGCACACACATTTTCATCATCGTTACATTAGTTGTTTTATTTTATCGTTGTCATTCTCTTTTGTGTATCTTTTTTTAATGGACTTTTCCCGTTAAACGAATAAATAAATTCTCAGACAAAATAATCCACTTACACTCATGAATGTTTATTTATTACACAGTTGACACAGATGATGTTATTGTAATAAATATTCAAATGAATTTAAAAAAAAAACAGTGTCTCCGCTGAGACAGAGATAATCTTTGATTTATGGAGTCGATCAACGTGGATCCTAAACGACTCAATTAGCGATGAAAGCTAAATGGCTGACACTTTGGAAACTTGAAACTCGTGACCAGATTTAAGTCGTCGGAGACTTAACTAACACGACTGGGAGTCGCCAAAGTCTTCGTAAGTATTAATGAAGAAGTGAAGGAGTCACGTGAAAGTTTGAAGAGTCAGACTTGAAGAGAATTAAATCTCTGTCTTTCGTACGTCGATATACTTCTCCTTATTTCTTTTCGCACTGAACAAACGAAAATTTGTTAACTGACAAAACCACAAAATTGGTCAAAACGATCAATTTTATAATTTGTCAGATTTTGCATTTTTAGAAGTGTCAATGGTTTTTGGCAAAATGTACTCAACCCCTCCTGTAACATAGTTTACTCCTTTCATGTTGCATCGAAAACCATGTTAGGCAAATATAACATGGAATACAGAAACAGTGTGATGGAAAAATTATTTTACATTATTCTATATAAAAAAAAATCTGTATATTTTAAATTGCTATATAGCGTTGCTACAAGTTTATCAAATTCCATACACATAAACCGTGTTGCAGGAAGGCTGCAGCAATTTTTCCGCCATTTTACATGTTTCCAGAATGAAACAAAAAGTTCGTGCTCTCCATTGTATCATAAACTTTTCCCCCCATTGTGCCCCAATTTTTCTCCAATATAAATTCTCCTATAAATTTAAATCGTTGGTGGTTCCAACACTCACAAACGCGTCGAGCATCCCGAAATTCCCAAGAGTTTCCTCTCAAAACACAAATTGATGTCATTACGAGACACGAAGGCGCCGTGCCTCGAGGCGTGACGAGTCGGATCAAGCGGACGAACGAAGGCACCGCCGGAAGTTCGTTGCAATTATCGCGAAAAACGCGCAACGAGAACGACTAACGTCGGAGGAGAATCGTGAAAATTAATGCAAACGTCGCGATGACTACCGCGAGAGGGGGAAGCCTGCAATTGGTGGACGGTCCCAAGGCGCAACTGTTTACTCCATGATTCACGTTAACGAACCTCTGAAGTTAATGAGGTCGTTCGCGAAACATCCGCGACGACGACAACTGCGAAACGAGATTAGAAACGAACGGGGGCTGCAACGAGGACCGAAAACAATCTTTACGCAATCTCGACGACGCGACGTTCTTACGGCGGGGCCTGGCTTGGCTCCATTAGCTATGGTTACGTAATAGTTACTTACGTCGCCCGGCAGAGGGCCGGACGACGCGACGCTTGCGGTTACTCGTAATGGCCGTTGAAATTAGTATTTCGCGCGAGTTACGTTGTTCTCGCGGTCGCGTTGAAATTCGAGCTACGCACGCCGGTATTTAGACTGTGTTGCGTTATTATTCTCTCTCTCTCTCTCTCTTTCTCTCTTTCTCTCTTTCGTCCTGACTAATTGTTTCGTATACGCGTAATATGTCCGACACGATTGGTATAAGCGTCGAGTCTGTAGCCTGGAAAACTCGAGAGATTTTATCAACTCACTCTTCAAGGTTTAGGTTAGGTTTAGGTTAGGTTTAGGTTAGGAACCCTCAGAGTCGAGTTGGAGACTCGAGTTGTCTGAATGATTGTTATAAAAGGTATCGTAGAGTGTTAAAATTAGAATCCGCACGTGGTAAGACACTGACAAATAGAATGGGTCCGCATGTAGTCAGTCATTAGACAGTAGAAGGAGTCCGTATGTGATCACACATCACCAAGCAGAAAGAACCCTATGTGGTCAGTTACTCATAGAGCAGATATCAAGAGTTCGTGCCTAGTCAGATACTCAGAGAACAAGAACATTATATTCCTCGTCATTTATTGAAAATTGTTCGAAATTGTTCGTGATTTGTGTTGTCGAGCGATTTCATGAAATATGAACGCGCGAAACTTTAACTTGCGCGAGGAGCAAGAGCTTCGTATCAAGGAGGTGACTTCGTCAGTGGAAGAGGCTTAACAAGTTTAATATCGACGCGTGAGCTTCGTCGCACATTAGAGAAGGAAACGGGCCGCGTGGGGATAATTCTTCGTTCGGCGAGGAAATTAAATGTCGGCCACAGCGGTCGATGTTTAACGTTGTTTCATGCGCCTAGGTTCCCGTTTACCGCGTGATCGAACGCGAAGCAATTTAAGTTGTTACGATGTTTCTAAGTCCTGGTAACTTTATTGCCGGTGACAACTTTCTGATAGGGCGTATCAGCCACCGGCGTACGCGATTTAACTTGTTCCGTCTTAGAATGTCCGTGTCATTGATAAATAACTGCCGCTTTTATACGCAGTATTGCTCGATCGATTAATTGACTTATTGACTTCGGAAGCAAGACGTGGAAGGTGCAACTGGTTAATTTCTGTTAACTTCGAATTAGTGCCAAGCTTTGCGTTGTCTGTGTTCTGATTTTTGGAGATTTTCAGTTTTTTAGAGTTAACAAAATCATTTTCAAAGTTATCAATATTTTGAAAATACTTGATTCATTATTAACCGATTAAGAAACCAGTAGGTTTATCACAACTAGATAAATTATTTTATTGTATAAAAATACTGCACACTTTATATATAAAAATATGTAAAAATATATAACATACGTACATTTATATTTTTATATACGTATATTTATGCAATTATAAAAACTATATTTATTTTATAACATGTTCGAGCTGGAGTACTTATTACAAAACATAACAGAGTTATATTTCTTTAGGCAATGTTCATATAAATTTTGAAATGTATGAAAATCCGCAGTCCAATCGTAATGTTAAAAATAAAAATTTTGGCTGAGCGAAACAATTATGAGATAGATATTGAACGAACTCTTGGAATCGAATTATATCATCAAAACAGATTTGAAAAAGATCTCGAATAAAACGTTGCGTTGCGTGAATGAGTTAAAATAGAACCGATTCGCGAAAATACTTGATCAAAATCACTTTATTGAAACGTAGAATTCACCGTGCAGCACGAGATTTTCAATCACGAAGAGTAGCGTATAATCACGAAAATAATTGATTTGTTTGTTCCAAGTAAACCGTTTTTTGGTGTAAAAAGCGAGCATCGAGATGACGTTAGAGAAGACGTTAGAATAGAAAATAGACGCAGCGAATAGAAGATAGATAAATGTACAAATAAAATAAACATGAATTCAGTTAAAATTCTATTCCAACCCAGGGAATTTCATTAAAATACAGTAACACGCAATTTTAAAGTGTTAATCTACCAAAGCCAAGAAATCTCGTTATGCTATAAAATTTCGCTATTTTTGGTGTATAAAATAATTATAAAATTTCGAAAAGCTTGTCTCTTCGTAAAGCGTTTCGAATTACACCGGCGAACTGGTGGTCGCTGTGAAACGACTTGCACCGCTCGTCTTTTCGGCCCGGAAAACGTATGAAAAGGTGAAGTTTGTAATATTCGCTGAAAGCCTGACGAGCGGGCTAGATGGATGATTCGAGAGGAACGGCTGGAATAACCGACGGGCGAGGGAAGGCAAGACACCGCGAAAAATAGATAGCCGGAGTAGAGTAGATGAAGGAAGGGAGGGGGGAACGTTGGTTTTTGTGTCTATTCATTCATCCACTCGCCGGCCATTTCTCTCCACATTTTTGCCACTGCCACGTTGTCTGCTCGTTGTCTCTTCCATGGTCGCGCTGGTCGTCCCGCTATCGCCATTGATTAACTATAATTACGAAACAAGCGACGTGGATAGAAGACCGAGGACGAAAACACGTACGTACGTGTACATACTTTGCATTAGACGCTGATGCTGATGCCACGTGTCACCATCATTGTTTCGACGAAACTCTTTCGGGATTGTGTTCCAATCACATCATTTGCATAGTGAATTAAAGATATCCAAAAACGGGAAGAAACATCATTCTGGTAATCTACTTCATTTCCCTTTTCGCCATGCTTTTTTTTTTATCACTGAAAGTGATTTTAGCGGGGGTAACCCAGAAAATGGGGCCTCTTCAGATGCAACGCTGATGCAACGAAAATTAGCGATTGGTTGATTTGGGTCACGATTTGGTCACAAACTTCTTTTCTGTTTGTTCTAGCACTTTAATTTCTGTCGTTACAAATTTTATATACTTCAATTTTTGATAGGTCAGTTGAGTATGAACTCGATTGAAAGTATCTAAAAATAGCAGAGAAAACATCATTTCGACAAACCATTTTCTTTTTTTGGCTCAACAATAGAAGGAGACTCGTTACCTGCAAATCTCTCGAATTTCGTTTTGTTTGCAAAATGCTTTTCAAGATTACTATTTCAATTATATTATTAGCGTAATCAATTCAATTCAATTAAGAGCATGCGAAAACCACCATTTTGATAAGTATATTTATATTTCTCTTTCTGTCATTTTTTGTTCCTGCTTCACATTTGTTTATACAAAGAAGGAAGAGACTCATTGTTGCAACTTGTGTTGCACGCGAGATTCTTCGTACGCAAGAGGTTGTGCGCATCGCTGTTTCACATCGAGCGAATTTCCAACGCGCCGATGACAATTTAATGGCGCGAGAACACGGTATTAACCCATTTTTACGACGCGATCGACAAGCAGCTTCGGAACTTTTTGGAACTCTCATCTCGCAGAGAGAAAGAGAGATATTTACAGGAAAGTCGAAGGTGCAGAAATTTCCCGCATTACGTGCAAAAATATGTAAAACACGCGGCGGACGAACGATATTTCTATTTGGATAAAAATGCGAATTTGCATAAATGTTTGCAAATTTATTTATACGGTGGTCCCCTTCTCTCTCGCGTTTTTCATTGGCGAAGACAACCGGTTGAAGGTTTGCAAAATTTATTTATACAACGCTTTCCTTCCTTCCTTCCTTCCTTCGTTCGTACTTTTTCCACGACGAAGAGAACTTCGAGAAACGACACTTTGTAGATATTTGTCTCGTGAATATTCAAGTAGAATCGGTATCAAGTAGAACGTAAAGGAGTAATTAGCGTGCCGTTGTTGATTGACCGAATATGCAGTTACGTTCTTAACTCGCCTTCTATCGCGTTCCGATGGACATAATGCGGCGTGCGTGCATCGGATAACACTTGACGAATTGTACGATACGACACGATGTATTCAATATGGTCCACGGTTGCTTCGACGCAAACCGAATTCTCCGGAATGACATGAATTATCGAGTGTTCGTGCGTTATATCTCGAGGTTACACGTTGCATCCTCGCAATTTTGAAACATTGCCTACAACGCGTGTTAACGAAAAGAGAAACACGAAAGATCGAAAAAAATTCCGTGTTCGTATTGTTTTCAAATATTTTTGAATTGCGTGGAAATTTTTGCAATGAAAAGAAGAAAACGCAAGTGAAATTCGTTTAACGAAGAATCATCCACTCCTTGTGGGGTGAATTTTACTTGTTTGTAATTTCATTTATTTATAATTCGACTCGTTTGCAATTCGATTTAACTGTAATACCCGAGAAGTTTAATCGCTTCTGATTTTTAGAGACAACAGATGTCTCTCTGACTAATGCCTCGAAAGAGGCATCCTTCGTCGAATGTGACTTTATGTTGAGTCATACTTAAATATTTTTAAATTAATATTTTAACCAAGAAAAAAAAACAGAATAATTGAAAAAAACTGCACGATTCACTGAAAGGACCAGAAGCAAATGTAATATGCAAACATTTGAATCGATAGAAAACAAATTATAGGCGCGATCGCCACTCCTACTCGAGGTCTACGCCACGCCCCCTCGCGAATCACGTGACTCAAATCAACCAACCGCTAATTTTCGTTGCATCAGCGTTGCACCTGAAGAGGCCCGATTTTCTGGGTTACCCCCGCTAAAATCACTTTCAGTGATGAAATAATTTGGAGCGAAAAATGTGAAATTATTTAGACCCGAGGTTAAAAGGTTTCGCGCAACGAAACTGATTCTAGAGCACGTCCACGTCGTAAAAATTTAACGCGCGTCGTTACCCGTAACAGAAACGAGATCGAGTCGGGCGTATTTGACAGAGAGCAGAGCCGAAAAGAGCCAGTTCATTAAATATTAGGAATTTGATATAACAATTAACTCGTCAGCCGTCGTATAATGCGACGGAATTCTGCATTCAGAGTTTGAAGCGAGCGAGCGGTTATCCGCGGCTCCTCTTTTCACCGCCGCGTTTTCCAATTAATTTCATACATTAACCGTAACGAACTGCACATTTTTTCCTCTCCTCCCTCGGACCCATTCAGTCTGCTGAATTCATTTCGCCAAGCGAAACGCATAATACGTTTGTTCCACTCTCGCGAGGACAAACTAGTTACGTGTAACTCGACTCAACAAAAGCTCGTTCGCCGTGACCGGTTTTCGAAACTAGTTCGTCGGCGACGTGTAACCAATATCGAGAGAAAAAAAAAACAAAAAAATGGCCGCGATATTTTATTAACATCGCGGAGAAGGGTAACAAAACTGGCGTCGATCGAGCGACAGGCATTAAAAGTGGATCGAGCAACAACGGTTTATAAACCGACAGAAACGCCAGAAACCCTGTTGCTAAACCGCGGTGTAAATCGTGATAGTCGATTGAAACGAGCCGATTTTACCGAACCAGTTTCTCTCTCCCCTCAGTTCGCTCGATCGCCGCCAGTTTTGCTACCCTTCTCCGCAATGGAGTTGTCGTTCTAACGTTCCCTTTTGTTCGATCGAACCTTCGAGCATTGGTTTTTCCTCATATGAATACTTCGTTTATAAACGAAGAAATATTGTCGCGTAAAAATGGTTCTACCGAATTTTTTAGGTTTTTCGCAATAGTTGACCGTTTAATTACTTTTAATTACTACTTTTACGAAGTGTAATGAGCGAGGAGCAAGTGATTAGCTTTGAACGTGTGACGATGAAAAATTATCGATACTCCAAACTGTTGCAGTCTGATAAAAAAAAAAAAGAATCATGAAACGTTCTATTTTGTAATGTCTCCATTTTAAAGTTACAACCACTTTGTTCCACTTTCCTAAATTCGTTTCTTTCAAAGATGTTTTTTACATCACGCAACGAGTGAAAAACGTATGGAAAACTTTTATTCCGGGAAATTGCAAAAATTACAAACGTCGAACAATTTTTTTCAAAGACTAAAACCTTTTCTTTACGACAAAACCTGCTCTACGATTTTTTCCATAAAATTTTACAATTTTGTTGAATTTTGAACGAAAATTCGAGAGATTGCAACTCCGACGTTAGAGGAAAATTTTTTCCCCCGCATCGTACGAAGAACTTTTCCAAGGAAGGAGGATACGGAGCAACAGACACGCCGAGACAGCAAATCGCGGCGCAAATTCGAAGTCGAATCCGTCGCTTTCCGCTGGCTGGCTTTGTTCGATCAAGATTTCGCAACACACCCTTGGCAATAGGGACGCGCGCCGAGGATTCCGCGATGCAGGCAGCATCGTCGTATGATTGATCGTTCCGGTTCAATCTAGAATGCCTCCGCGCGATAATTACTGCCGGAGTGTCTCTCGAACGGGAGTTATTTGATCGTTTAACTGTTCGACGGTGATTAGCTTTCACCGTCGTGAATTCGAGACACGACTCCGATATCTCGGCGTATCCTCCCTGGATTAACGCCGAACGTTCGAGCACGTACACGCGCCACCGTCAAAATTGCTATTCTGCTCCTCCGGCTGTCGAGGAATTCTCAGTCGTTTGTTCGTTTCGTTATAATTTCGGGATACATCGAGCTTTAGGTATTCAGAGTATCCAATCTTTTAGATCTTCTGGGCTTCGTTGGCCAACAAAAATTTGTCGGGAGTCGCATGTAGTTTACATATTTTTTTTATCAGTTCAATGTAACTTTTACTATTCACGAGGACATTTTTTTTTATAGTGAAACAATATCGATTGATTATTTTATAACTTTTATGATCAGAAGAATATATTTATGTTAATTTAAAAAAATGTATGAAAATTTTCAACGAGAAAAATCCGCCATCTAGTTACAATAATGTAATAATTAATAACAATTTCGTCCCTACTCTCAAAGTACAGGGTGGTCACTGAAAAACTGAAGGGTTCGAAAAAGTCATAACTCGTTCATTTATCGTTTCTCACAGATAATACTGAAAAAAGTCCATTAATTATATTTCCAAATAAAATAACAAGAAATTTGAAAAACACGTGTTTGTAGAGGTTATTTTTGTTTTATAACGTTCAATCTTTCAGTGACCACCCTATATTATACGAACGTGGAATTTAAAGCAGCCGCGACGGCCGAACTTGAATCTCATCGCAATATACACGATCCCATCGCTAATTATTATGGACAAAGCGACGGGGGCGTTGCTTATTGTTGCTTGCGCTGCAAATATATCCCTCGACCTGTATTACGGACGAGCATCGAGAGACGGAGATAAACAGCTGCAGGATTAAGGATTTCCCAGCGGAGACGGAAAAACGTGTCGTGGCCGGTGGCGGTCTGGCTTAATTTTGGGGCTTCTGCCCCGTCGAGTGTGCGCAATTAGTCGCGAATTATCAAACACGCCCAGCGCTGACTTCTGATAAAATTCGTTCTGTCTGTGTCGAGCGACTTTGCGGAGTTAAAAATTGAAGATCGGCGCTCGCGCGACCGTGCGACTTCCAGATCGAATCGGAAATTGGCGCTTCTGCGTAGAGAAAGAGAGAAGATTTTCAATGTTAAAACAATTTTTGTATAAACTGAACTTTTTTACATCTTCGACTTGATGAACACACATTTAAAGAACCGTAAAATTGATCTTGATCTTGAATTTCAAGTCAATTTTCAAGCCATCGTATCTACTCATCACGAAGATAAATAATAGTTCTCGTCAATACATTAAAAATAGTCAAACAGTCTTTTCCATACCATAATCTGGAAGACTGAAATTTTATCTCTGCAACGAGCCATTAAATCTCGTTGTACACGATTTTCTTTCACCGTTTCGTTGAAACCAGGGTTTCGTGACAGAATTGTGTTTAGAATTTTCTGAACTTTCAACGTTCGACAAAAATGGCGAAAAAAGAAATCGTACGACAAGTCTCAAAAGGAAAGATTTAAATCTTCAAATTGTGATAGATCTAGCTACGAAGAGAATTTTCGACGAAAAGCGATGTAAAAGTAAAAAAACGAGACCGAGCGGATATGCATGATCTTTTCTTACGAAGTTATATCAGTTCAAACGATCGACGATCTTTCACTGTCGCTGGCGCTTTTCTCGCTGATTGCCATCTCGTTAATACATGTGCATAAAATACACGTCGACGGATCCGACGAACCGAGTCTCCCCCTCTTGAAAAGTCCATCATCGAATCGAGAGCGAGTCGAATTTCCCGCCCCGTATGCATCTAAAATACCCGCGCGAGGAGCGCAACAGGAAGTTTTGCAAGAGCAGCCGGGGGAAACTCGGCCGGAAACCACGGTTCTCGATAGTTCATCCGGATCGGGTCGTGCCTTCGCCAGCATTATCGTTGAATACACAAATTCCCTAGTAATCCGCGAACGCGTCGCGGCTACCTGTCGAAATCTCGGATATATACACCGTTTGAAATCTCTTTCTCTCTCTCTCTCTCACCGTGAGAAATTTCATAGTTTTCCGATATCTCCCGATCAATGGCCGTGCGCCGTGAGGCGGAGTGACGCTTGGAAAATACGTAGCTAAGGGGTCGTTAGTTCAACGCTGAATTTCGTTGGATCCATGCTTTGCATATATATCGCATATTTACCGTATCCACTTCCGGGAGATTTCTCCGTGAAGGTTCTTTCAATTCAATGGCCTCGATGGCGTCGAGAATTGCATCGAGCGTCGGCTATCATACAGGGTGTCTCGCGAGCAGCTCGAAATGGCGATTACTCGACTCGAGAAAAGTTGATTTATTTATTTATTTATTATCATTGAAAGTGATTTTAGCGGCGGTAACCCAGAAAATCTCTTTAGGCCTCTTCAGGTGCAACGCTGATGCAACGAAAATTAGCGATTGGTTGATTTGGGTCACGTGATTCGCGAGGGGGCGTGGAGTAGACCTCGAGTAGGTGTGGCGTTGCTGGTACTGAGCGGTCGCGGCTGTAATTTGTTTTCTATCGAGAAAATTTTATGGCAAAAAAGTGGTCTTCATTTGCTGGTCAGAACAGTTGCTTCTGGGCCTTTCAGTGAGACGAATCGTACTGAGGTACAAGTCGTGCAGTTTTTACTTATTTATCCCTTTAAGATAATATACGGTAATAAAAGTAATAATGAGATATTGAAAAACTAACGAAAAGTGAAATAATAATAAAATTAAAATACCAAGGTCAATTAAGGAGAAGCGAGCGATGTCTCAATGAAGTATAATACAATCGACAGTGAAGTGGAAGTTGGATCGAAGTTTCTATTAGCTGCTGTTTGAAAGAATGCAGAGAAGTGCAGAAAAGAACGCCAAGAGTTCACAGACTCTATGAATTGAATGGGCGCGTTCGAGTCTGAATTAAAAAATTAACGGCTGAAATTCGTTTCAGTAATTTCTGAAACTTTCGATTCTTTGAATGTTGAAAAATTCAAAATTCGACTTGTCTCGCTTGTTACCAACGACGCGAAAAAAGGAACCAAGTATAATTTTCTACGAGGACCCTCCACCGACCCGGAAGAATCGCAAGATCTCGCACTGTTCGAAATTGAATTTCAAAGTACCGAAGCTTCTGAATTTTAAAGCAACCGAAGCTTATTCAAACGCAAATATATCGAAGCAACAATGCTTGATATTTGATATTTCCTCTTGGTGGAAATACGCGATGCATTCTCATCCTTTCATTATTATAAAATTGTTATTAATTTAATGTTATTATATTATTAATTAATTCTTGGTATCTCACAATTTTTCTGTATATTAGCACTGTTATAAAAACGGAAAAAATCTTCGTTTTAATAAAAGTATGTGAGAGAAGCCGCTGAACGAACTGAATTTTAAATTTTGTCTCATTTTAAACGTTTAAACTATCAAAATAAAACAAGAATCGCTATACTAAGCTCTCGAGTACTAAAAATGGATAATTTAGACTAATAAAATTAAGATGACTCGAATAACTCCATCTTAACGCACGACAAAGTTAGTTCCTTCTCGGACACCCTGTACAACGTTTCTCTTGCCATCCTAGCCCCGCCTATGGTTCTATGCATAAGACGGCCATGATGTATGAGCCTGGTTCCACTTTTCTTCCTATAGACGCGGATAACACCGAGTATCTGCACACGAACGCGATTTTCCACGAAACGAAATGTCTGATTGGTTGTGGCTCGATGCACGCGGATACATTATTGCCTGCAAGACTGCGGAGACTGAGTACTTTCGGCGCGTATATTGCACATGTTGCGTTGGCAGATAGGATAGCAGATATCTCGTACTATTTTTTCTTTTCTTTTTTTAGAGTATTGTGGGATGTGTATTGTTGCGTCAGAGATGACGATACCGTCGAAATGTAGTAACAAATAGGAACAAGGAATATCAAACGTTTCAGAGTGCGAGGGAATCTCCGAATTTATTTAGCTTCTGCGATAAAATATGGCGAGATTTTGAGTGATTTAATAGAAATGCATTGTACCTGTTTTTCGTGGAAATTATATGATTTTGAAAGGTTCATTTCGATGTATTTAAACATTGCGCCAAATATTCTCTTATTAAATTAATTAAAAAATTCGACAAATTTTATATTTTATTTGCAATTTGGAGTTTTCGTTATATAGAAACATTAAAAAATTCGACATAGCATTTATTTTATTTTATTTGCAATTTGGAGTTTTCGTTATACAATATAAATTTCTTGCTTCAGCGGGTGTTTCCCTGTAAATGTTGAAAATTTTTTAAAATTGTAGACCAACGTTATGATTTCCTTTTTAATTTTCTTCTTGTCACGCGCAACAATTTTCTACGTCGATGTATTATAAACTACAAATTCCGAATTTTTTTCGGTAATTTTTGAACAAAACAATTATACTTTCGTTACTAGCGAGGGGAAGTCCTGTGAAAATTTCAGAACCATCGATCATGTAGCTCTCGAGTAAAATCAAAGTAAAGAAATTATGTTTCGAGGAAAACGAGATGGATGGAACTAAAAAAGGAAAAGTTCACTAACACTATATAGAAAATTCTTGAGAAGAAAGAAACCGAACAAACAAACAAAATAAATTATAATTTAATTAAATGTTAATTAGTAAATATTAGTAATACAAAGTAAATTATAAATTATAATGTTAGTCATGTAACTACAACTCCTAAAAAAAAATTTCTAAAAATTATCAAATTTTGCAACATTTGGAGCTGCGATCTTCAATTCGAAATTTCCATTTCAAAGCTTCACCTGATTCTAAATTCTTCTCCTCGGAGAAATCGCCGACGAAGACTGATCAAAAATCATAGGCCGACACGGCTAATTCAGCGATACGACTTCGGCTAAGCCGAAGAAAACACAGAAATACTTTCACCGAGACCGCGATCACGCTGGGCGTAAACCTCTCGCCGAGTAACGAGCGGTAAGCAAACCCGAAAGCCTGGTCCGACAACACGAGTGCACCCCCGCGACAACCCTCGATCGTTGGCCACACGAGTGCCTGGCACAGTCGCACGAAACTCACGGTGGCCAACGAACGATGTGTCCTCCGATCGGGCAGCTAGCAGCTACGATTCGGATTAAATCCAATACGTACGTATTTGCAGACGCGAGTCAGGTTCGATATTTGAGCTTCGTTTCGTGGATTTCGAATATTATACTCGAAAGTGAAAATACTTCGATGATCATATTTCACTGAGCGCACTTCTGACGCGAATGCAATATTTGAAAATTGTTTGTAGAAAATTGGGAATGTTTTTGAACTACACTAGTCTCCTAATCTACTCAAAAATATTCTTTCCATTTCTGCAAGTACTCACGAAACATTCAGAACCACTTTGCCTAGATTCGAGTATACTTGCAAGTACCAAAAATATTCACAAAAAATCAACATTAAAGAAAGTCGGCTCTATCCCTATCTATCAGTATTTCATTCTACTCAAAAGTATTCTTTCCATTTCTGCGAGTACTCACGAAACATTCTGAACCACTTTGCCTAGATTCGAGTATACTTGCAAGTACCATTAAATTACCAAAAATATTAACAAAAAATCAACATTAGAGAAACTCGACTCTATCTCTATCTATCAGTATTTCATTCTACTCAAAAATATTCTTTCCATTTCTGCAAGTACTCACGAAACATTCTGAACCACTTTGCCTAGATTCGAGTATACTTGCAAGTACCATTAAATTACCAAAAATATTCACAAAAAATCAACATTAGAGAAAGTCGACTCTATCCCTATCTATCAGTATTTCATTCTACTCAAAAGTATTCTTTCCATTTCTGCGAGTACTCACGAAACATTCTGAACCACTTTGCCTAGATTCGAGTATACTTGCAAGTACCATTAAATTACCAAAAATATTCACAAAAAATCAACATTAGAGAAAGTCGGCTCTATCCCTATGTACCAGTATTTCAGTCTACTCATAAATATTCTTTCCATTTCTGCAAGTATTCATGTAACATTCAGAACCACTTTGTATAGATTCGAGTATACTTACAAGTACCATTAAATTACCAAAAATATTAACAAAAAATCAACATTAGAGAAACTCGACTCTATCTCTATCTATCAGTATTTCATTCTACTCAAAAATATTCTTTCCATTTCTGCAATACTCACGAAACATTCAGAACCACTTTGCCTAGATTTGAGTATACTTGCAAGTACTATTAAATTACCAAAAATATCAACGTTAAACAAACTCGACTCTATCCCTATCTACCGGTATTCCAGTCTACTCAAAAGTATTCTTTCCATTCCCGCGAGTACTCACGAAACATTCTGAACCTAGATTCGAGATTGAAAATACTTCGGAAGGAAGGTTCGGTATCAGCACGCGAGAAACTCGATCCCATCTCTACCAGAGTTGGGCCAACCATCGGCTCGTCCTCTATTATCGCGGACACTAATCCGCGCTCGATCTCGATCCCGATCCCCGTGTACCCATTTTCGATCGTCTCTCCGATTTTCGCGGCGAAAATCCTCTCGGACGGACGGATGCGGAGCACGATTTATCGCGGCGCAGCAACACGTGCCTGGCGATCATGCTTCTCTTCCAGATAACGCCAGGGCCAGGGAGGAAGATCGCCTTTGTCCAGGTTGCGCGTTGCGCGTCCGCCGCGGTTGCCGGGGACGTGATGGGATTACAGAACCGGCGGAGAAACCATCTCAGGGCCATCTACAGGTTGTTAGTTTCCCGCGAAGCTCCGCCCTCCTCCTACGCCCGTCCGCCGTTGAAATTAATTCGTTACTTCCTGATCGAAGGGGGGAAGCCGATCGGAAACAGCCCCCTCTCGTTCCCCAACCCGTTCGTTCTCTGTTCTTTAATAAACTCGTTACTCGGCTGGGCGCGTGCAGCGATCGAACGATGATGAATCGACCGCGGCGTCGTTCGAGACAGAGGGGCTGGCGAGCTATCGAACCGTGCCGCGACGGTTTCCCCGGGAAATTATGGTTAAATTTCGGGAGCAACCGTCTCGCTGCCGTGGAATCAACGTCTTGTTTTAATGGAAAATTTTCGTGAGAAAATTAGCGTGCGCTGCTTTTCGGGGTTTTAATAGAAAATTCTCGCCGGAATTATTTCGCCCTGTTTTTCACCGGAGAATTGATCTTACTCTAAAATGGAAAATTTTAATTGGATCGGTGAGAATGTCATTAACGTAGAGGAATTAGTTGAATGTCGTTAATAGAAAATTAAACTGTACGGTTGTGTTTCAGTGACATAATTAAATTACTATGAGTTCACTTTTTATTGTTCGTTTGTTACGTGTTCAGTAGAATAAGAATTGACTGCACACCGTTTTTTTCAGTGAAATAATTGAATTATTCTAAAAGTTTAATTCTGTTATCTTTTTACTTGTGATTTATTACATACACTTGTTTATTAATAGAATATTATTAATGGAAGAAATTGGTAGAATATTATTAACTGAAAATTGGACTATTAGGTATATAGATGTATTTCAGTGAAACAATTGAATTACTATGAGTTCACTTTTTATTGTTCGTTTGTTACGTGTTCAGTAGAATAATAAGAATTAATAACTGCACATCGTTTTTTTCAACGAAACAATTGAATTATTTTAAAAGTTTAATTCTGTTATGTTTTTACTTATTACATACACTTGTTTATTAATAGAATATTATTAATGGAAGAAATTGGTAGAATATCATCAACAGAAAATTAGACTGCATATTTTCTAGCGAAATGATTTAACTATTGCAAAAGCTTTATTGTCTATTTGTTACTTGTTCATTTCTTATTCTTCGTTCGATATATTTTTCGCAGTCTCTGTATTCCTTCGCAAGACTATTTGCACCATTTCAAAAATTTGAATAGAGGGATGGATGAGGATGTGTTCCCTGCAAGTATCGATATGTTCCATTATTAGGAGACCTTTCGTTTAACGGTGATCGATCGGTCACCCAAGGCTCTCCATAATTTGATAAATAAATCGCGATCCATCAAGGTTGCAACGACGTGCTTCGCCACACGAGTAACCAGCCACCTCCGTGTTCGTTCACTGACGAGTCAATCATCTGGCTTTACATCCTCCTTTTCCTTCCCTCCCGACCGTACCTCGTATCTCGACCGTATAAAAATATCGGAGGAAGATTTCAATCCGACATTCTTCGCAAATTACTTTCACCGTCGAATTACTCACTTTATTACAGTCCCTAATCCCCCGGCAGTTCGCCACAATACTTTTTCCACTCCGTGCCGGAGTGGAAACCATGCTCGAGGCAATCCGAAGGATTTCAATCTGAGAATATTCTTCGAAATTGGTTTGCTTGCCGCAAGAGTATCCAGCTTGTTACGTCCTCCCATTCATAGCCGTAATATTCGTCTTTTCGCAACTGTTATACAAAAATCATTCGTTTGATTGAGATCTTGCTGGATATTCTTTATTAAAGAAAGTTTCCACGGGAATTTGAGAGGGAGTTTGAGAGATTTGAGTCGATCTGAAGACGAGTTCAATTTGAGAATATTCCTTGGTTAATTATCTGCCTTTGTATTTTCTCATCCCTCCGTTTGCATCGAAGATCATCGTTTCTTCGGATTACAAATATTTTCGTGAAAAAGTATTCCATATAAATTCAAGCTATATCGATATATATAATATTTCATGCAATAATAAGAATTATTCGTTTATTAATTGAGAAAGAAATCAAAGAAATTTCAAAGATTCGATTAAATATAGAATTTTTTAAATTCTATATTTTTGTGAAATTATTTTTTATTCCTCGATGCAACACATCAAATATTTTCAAATTTGTCAAACTCTTCAACTAAAATATCTGCAATGGAATCTCCCCCATACTTCCTGGTTGGTTCTGACATGTTTTTCGCTCTACAATTCCTCAGAGCAAGATCTTCATTTACAAGATGAGATTTGTGTGACTCATAATTCAGTTTCAGTGACCAGTAATCATCCAGGTTCAGCAGTCACTCACTCACAATCAGTCAACATTATTTAAGCTAGGTTCAACTGGTGGCTCGTGTCCCTCTTCGAGAGCCATAGGAGAAGAGCCCCCTCCATACTTACTTTTCCCCTCCCTTCTGGGCTACGCACGAGCCCCACTAATTTTATATTGTCGTGCGCCGCTCTTACAGTCACGTTTTGATTATATATGATGGGCCAAAAATCACTCCCTACTAAAATGAATCTGTAATTTTTTTATTACATATTTTTTTTCTACGGGTTTGAGAGTACACAAAAAATTTAATTTAAAATTAGTAAAATTAGTTTCTTCTTACACTTCGATGTTTTATTGAAAAAAGAAAAGAAACTTCTGACCCATCTTATATATTATAGTAGCTAGTCTACGTGAGACTTGTGTAGCGTTTGGAAGAGAGTCAGACTCCTTTCGCTGAGAGAAAGGAATTGAAATCAATCTGAACTTGGTCAGACAGACCTATCTAAAATCTGATAGATCATCTGCCACCGCGCAATAAACTCGGTATTAATTCGAGTCAGAGTCATGCGTTCACCACAGAGTCAGCGGGTGGTTCTTTGGCAGTCGTCCGCGTGCTCGACAGAGCACTCAAAGAAACAAACGGAGCTCGCAAATCGAGCCTCGCCAGTCGTTTCAGTCGAAGAATATTTTCTCTCAGGAGACGAGGCGAGCGGCCTGGCATTTGCAACGACTGAATTTGTCGCAGCCGCGCTGGGAATGTACCGTTCCCTTAATGGAAAGATTACTCAAGATTTTCTTAAGACGCGGCCGCCCCCGCGAGTACTTCGCGTAATTAGGCTTCGACGCGAGTCCAGCAGTGAGGCAACGTTTCCTATAAGTTGTCGTGTTTAATTGAGCCAGCTCCACTCTTCACCAAGCGTAATAAATAAAAACTAACTAACCGCCGGACAAATGATTCAGCCGTTAATTGGACAGAAAACACTTTGAAACTCGATGACCGTTCGTAACGTTTAATTAAGGAACTAATTAAAACTGCCTTGTCCGTTAATTAGGTAGTTTCGCGCCGGGCAGGTTTCCTCGGACGCTTGTCCTTTGATACTCGTGGTCGCCACCGTTGAATTGGTGTTTTTGTTGTTCGATCGAGAGAGCAGCGAGCGATTTTGTGGAAAAGTATGCGGAGAAAGGTCGTTTCATTTTGGATGTGACAAAACGACGGACGTCGAACAAAGCTTCGATTTCTGCACGTTGATGGAACGATCGAAACTTTTGTCGAACGAGTCGAGTATCCAGGTTAGAGAGTGACAAAATGATACAATATTTAGTTCGTAACGAGGGAACTTGGGGGAAAATGTTTGAACAAAACAGTGGTTGATACCACGATGCTGATTAAGGATCAATGTGAGCTAAATAAAGGACCAAATGTGCTTGACGATAATCAAGAATTAAGAAAGAACAAGCAAATTGAAGCTGCAGAGGAAGTTTGTGCGACAGAGAACCTGGAGCAAGAGTTTGGAAGTTTCACGAAGCGTTTGATCAAATTAAATACAGCAAGAGTTATATTTAGCGTTATATCGTACTATATCGTTATCTTTGTCATAATATGATTAAACACAACTGAAGAAATAAAAAAACTGCATCACTGAAAGGCCCAGAAGCAACTGTTCTGACTAGGAAATAAAGACGACTTTTTTGCCATAAAATGTTATTGATATACAAACATTTAAATCGATAGAAAACAAATTACAGGCGTGATTGCTCATACCAGACAACGCCACTCCTACTAGAGGTTTACCTCACGCCCCCTCACGAATCACGTGACCCAAATCAACCAATCGCTAATTTTCGTTGCATCAGCGTTGCATCTGAAGAGGCCCGATTTTCTGGTTATTCTCGCTAAAATCACTTTCAGTGATAGTAAGTGCCACAGGTGAAGTTTTGTGGCAATTTGCTAAAATATTACTTCTTAACAAAATGTATTTTATCATTTGTTAATCGTTATTATTTATGCACCTTACTTTCTTCATATTTAGAACACCTCCCTCCGCATTTACTGATGATTAGTCTTCACACAAGCAACCGTTTTAGAGAAAAACATTTCTTTCAGCACGTTCCTTAATTCCAGCCTTTTACACCGGTTCTATTTTCAGGTGTTAGTTGTCTCCACGAGGGAGACTGCGATCGATAACGATGCACCGTCGTAAATAAATTTGCAATAAGACCGCCGCCAGATAGAATCCTCCAGGCGGCTCGAGTAAAATCGATTCCACCCCTATGAAAACACCACTCTTCACCAGAAGCCGTCTAACCTCATCGTACGAACTGCCGCCGTATATATACCGTTGCATTCAAAAAGAAAAAGGAAAAAAAAAGGAAGAAGAAGAATAAGAAAAAGAAAAAATTGCATTCCACGAAATTGCGGAGTCTCGTTTATTCCTTATGAATTTTAACAACCCGCCGTTTCCCCGCGATCGACGATATCTCGATACGTCGAATATTTAGAAAGGGGGCGAGGCAACGATTTTTACAGCCAACGGCCGACTTCACGTTCAGCTTCGAAAGCCGCGAAATCGAGAGAGCCGAAGGATCACCCTGGTGGACCGCTTCCACCGGGCTTCAATAATTCATCGACCGCCGGATAATCCGGACGATCGGACCGGCTAATGGCTCGAATACGTAATTACGATCCCTGGTGCTTTTCTTTCGTTCCTTCGCCGCAATTCCCTCCTCTCCCTATCTCTGACCCCCTTTTCTCGGGGCTTGTGCCGATAATTGTTTACAATTGGACGTACAATCCTACGATTCGTTTACTCTGGATTTTTAAGCATTCGCGTGGAAAATTTGTGCAAGCAAAAATGTATAGGTATAAAATATTCAGGACAGTTTCGATTAAATTATTCCCAATTCTTTTTCTTTTCAACCCAGGCTACTGTAGACTCTTTTGACGTAAATTAGGAAAAAGTCGGAAAGTTTCTTAGAGTCTTCTAAAGTTAATAAAAATTACTAAATTTTAGTAATTAAAAGTTAATAAAATACTGAATGTTAACAAAAATTATGGAAAATTCCAACTTAGGGGTTAAGAATTAAGTGGAAATTTTTAGCAATTTTTCTGCTTTACGTTAGACTCTAAGAACTCTAAGAACTTTTTGACACTTTCTTAATTTACGTTCAAAGACTCCAAAGTATTCTAGGTTGAAAAAGAGTTGGGAATGAATCAAGCTAACCCAGCGTTACCAATCAGGAATTAAGAATCTTACGAAGATTATATATAAATTATATTATAGTAGTGTTTCAAATACCACGTGTTATATATTTCGAACACTGTTAATACATCTCGAACAATAATGACAGAATTTTCTTTCCTATTTCTACAAAAAAAAAAAAAAAAAAATCTTATTTATTTATTCGCAAAATATTCGAGCTTCGCGTGCGAGGATCGTAGGAGAGCATTTAACAATAATCGTCGGATGATCGAGTGGGGCAACGATACAAGCCCGATCAGTGGGCGCATTGTTAGTTCGCGCTCCAACGGTATTTCGATTATCGAAGACTGGAAATTGGAAAGGTCCTGCGGGACTCGACAGAATTGGTTACACGTGGACCACGGCCAGCTTGGGGAATTTTTCGATCGAAAATCGCTGCGTTTTGCCGGCACGGGGCACGATATTTCCAAAGTAAGTAGTTTTCGGGGGTTTCCCGGCATGTTTTAAATTTCGATTTCGGGACTACGTGTCGGCGTGGGACCGAAAATACCGGGTGGAATTAATTTCGAAGCCGAACCGCGGAAAAAGAAGTGTAAATGGAAAATTTGAAATGGTAATTGGATTGTTCTTGCGTTCGATTTTCCGAACGAGACCGCGGGAGAGGTTGATTTAATTGAACAAACCAAACTCCTTTTTTACACAAAGGTATCTCGTTACCGGTAATGTGCGCTGGAAGGGGGATAATTCCAAAGCGGAAACGAAGGAAACCCGCTTTGAAGAAAAAGTCGACTTCGAACATTCGGTTGGTTATTTACTCGAAATTACACACATTCTGAATCGAAACGCTGAAATATTACTAATATTAAATATCAAAATAATTGGATTTTCCACGATAAATTGAAATACACGGTGGCTCCTGCATTTTTCATCTCTCGACTGAAGTTATAATATACACCGATTGTTACGAAATAACCGACCATTACGTGAAATTACGTCGTGAATCAAACAATGTGCTCTTAATTGAAATATTCTAGCAGTTCTCGATAAATTAACGTTTAAATTACGTTTTTCATCTTTCGACGAAAATTATAATGCACTCTTAATTAAATATCCTAGCATTTTTTAATTTTCCGCGATAAATCGAAACACACGGTGCCTTTTATGTTTCTTCTTTTATCTCAACGATAATACACCGATCGCCGCGCGAATAATATACTCTTAATTAAAATGTTCTAGCGGCTTTCGATTTTTTGAGATAAACTGAAATATAACGGAGTCTCGTGTATTTTTTATCTTTAACTAAACTGAAATTGTAATACTCCGATTGCTATGGAATAACGACAATTACGGTGTAATGATATATTACATAAAATATAACAAAATTCTCAATTTTGTGGGGATTAATAGAAAAATATTTCACCTACATGCTTCCAAATGAAGATAAATAGTTTATCACTGTTTCTAATAATTTTTAACAAACGATACTCAGCCTCGCTTTTGGAAGAAGCCACGCAGGAAGTCTCTCTCATCCCACAATAATATAAAATTTTGAACAGTATAAAACTGTAAATACGAAATTTTGAACCGAGTATTCAGAACAGATGGAAATTTTCAACGCAGCCCGCGCGATGAAGGAGCGAACGGATGAGGGACAAACGTAGAACGACGAACATCCTCGGTTACACGATCGCGTCGACCGATAAAAATCGCGTTTCCTGGCGTTTGAATTATTCGCGGAGCGCACCGCGAGCAACGAAATCAATTTCACCGAATGCCGAATGAATGTTTTATTCCCCGGTGCCGGGAGGATCTTCTCCCGCGGGGGAATAAAACATCGGCCAGCTTTTATAAACAATATCCTTATGAATATTCCCTTGGCCGCGTCCGATTCGCGAGATCCCTTCTGCCCGAGCGTTTGTTTGTTTCTTAATAAATTTTCATGCGGACAGGGCCTCGCGATATCTGTCAATTACTCCCCCCTCCCCATGAATATTCAGAGGCGAGGATCAAACCCTCGAAGCGTTCTCGCTCGCCGCGTTTCATTCGTCCCTGATGTTACGAGGACACGTGTATTCGAAAACGAGAGAGAGAAAGAGAGAGAGACTGGAAGCTTCGCCTCTGGGGTATTTTAATTGGAGCTCGATCGCAAACGATTCGTTAAAACTTCCTTTGGATGTTGCATTGTACCGGAGCGGAACGTTTCACGGAAGGTAACCGAGCGTAAAACGATGAACGTGAACTCGCGACATGTTGTTATTAGTGTTGATTAAATCAGGCGGCCTGATTTAATCAGAGAAGATGTTGACTTTCGCGGGGAATCTTTGGCTGTTGCTCGTTAAAACATGCTTTGATGGGTTGTTTGCGGAGGATGTTTGCAAGCAACTGAGTGAAAAACACGAGGCGCGTATCACGTTGTCTTGTTAGCAGACTGCGGATCCTCGTGCAGGTATTGTTACGTGTTTTAAATTTAAAACTTGCGTGATAGAACCTTGGCAGAATATTGTTTCACGTGTCGAGAAATATTGCAGAAGAATACTGTGTAAAATGTCCAAACTGTAGTACAAAAAAGCAGTATAGTTTGGATATTTCATAGATTTTTTTACGTTGTTTTAGAGTCTTTTCCAAACATGATTTTACATCACGCAGCAGATGGAAGAGCAAAGACAAAGTTTTTCCTCGAAAATTATTAAAATTCAAACGCCTGTAAAAATATTTAAAAAAACACTTTTAAAATTCTTTTATCACTTTATTGAACTTGGTATATCAGGCTAAGGATTTCTTGAATTTTTGTCCGATCCTAAAATGTTGAAAAATCGTACAAATTTCGAGGAAATTTCTCCAAGTAAATTCAGCCATGAAAAAAATTGTTCAGTGTTTTTACACACGTGTGATAATTTGTAACATCTCCGAAAGGAAAACTCTCTTCGCTTTGCCACCTGTTTCAGAACAAACACATATTTACGTTTGAGAACGATTCATTTCGAAAGCAGAGAGATTTCAAATTTTGAGAGTACTTCAAGTTATTAATTACCGCACGATTTCACAAAGTTGTGCAACAGTTTCAACATTTGGAGTCCGAACATTACACAGGGTGCGTGTGTGTTGAAGGCAGCCCTAGCGTTAAATCGCAAGTGCAACAAAAGGGGTGGCTCAATTTCCAAAGAAAATCACGGACGCTTTCGTTATTATTCATGGGATTTAAAGTTAAACGAGAGAGTTTAAATCTCGCGCTTGATAGTGCTCTAACAAACAGCGGTTAATGTGTTCCAGGCTTAAATTCTTAAATAGAGAAACTTCGATTCCTCGATAAGTCTTCTTTAGCGGATCCCCTCGGGCTGTCTTCTTACTCTTTGGGATCCATAACTTCGATTTCTCTCTTCGAAGAGCTTCGACTCCGAAGAATTAAGATTAACTTAGTAAGAAGCGTGACGGAATAAACTCAAACAATTAAGAGACTTTGCAGCGGGATCCAGTGTGATACTTGCGTATCATATTTTCATAACATTTCTTTCGCTGCTCCTCGTTTCTCGAAAGTTTCTAGAAAGCCGCGAAACAACGGTGATTTCATTTGAAAACTCGTGGCAACAAGCTGTTATGCGGTCTATCATCCGGCCATGGCAACTCATGAAAGCTCAGGAAATAACTTGATCAACAGCTGTATTCAAGGAACTACGTATTTTGACTGATGTTATTATCCGCTAGAGTTGAGCATTGATCGATTAAAAGTTTTAGTTTCTGATTGACGAAATTAATTGTCGAAAAATCGGTGGTTGGTGTTAGTCGTCAATTATTGATTGTTAGTGATAATAATTTCATATAAATTGATATTTAAATAATTTCATACATTGTAACAAAGCGTCGACGCTTTAGGATCAAGTGTATCATCGAAATAAAAATGTTTATATTGTTTGTATCGTGGAAAGATACGGAGCAGAGAAAAATCGAACATTAGGTTTCAGATGACGAAATATTGGGATTTCTTGGATTTTTGTCGCTGATGGATCCAATCGCGAGAAGAAATGTTTTGATGCTTTTACAGTTATCTTTATTTTCTCACTCACTATGTAAAATCATCTTGAACAACAAAAAGAAAGAAGACCGTCAAAGCAGGAGCTTCGCTCTTTGAAATGAGGCCATGATCAAGTTCATGATCGTTATGCGATCTTTCTTTTTCTACAAAGTTGTAACAGTTTAAATCATCCACAGTTTAGTGTAAAGTAAATGAAACGTACGAAATTTCCATTTGAAGTTCCAATTCTATCGCCGAGATTTTAACCTTCTGCGCTGGCAACTGGTTTGCGGACCATAACGAGTGACCGAACCGTATACAACAAGTCGTCGCTTTCTCTCTCTTTTGAACTCGTCGGTATGATATCACTGGATAAAAATTATTAAAAAATAATTAACTTATCATTTGTTTTACCTAGGTTACATTTAATATACTTCAAACTGAGAAAATGTTGCAATTTGGGACAAAAAGTTCTCGACGTGCGTGGCACGTCATTTCAGCGCAAGAGGTTAATCCGAAGAAACTTACAACTACAGAGAAAGAATTCACCGATTCTGGCGGAAGCTGGTACTGGTTTCGATGTTTGGATTAGGAGAGACGTCGCGATTTCCACGCGAGACGTCGATTAACGCCACGATGTTTCACGGGCGAACGCGTGACTAATTCGATTTCGGCGCAGTCGAGTTCGGGGGTGGTGTCTCGGCGCGAGTTGGCCGGTGTTCGCGGCGACACCGAGAATGTCCCCTTGATGTCCGTGTCTCGCCGTGGTCCTGGTTGGTTTTCGCACGCGGGAACTAATAAACCGTGTTAGCCGAGCGAGCCAGACTCTCCTATTGCGGGCAGTATGTCGGTATAAAACCCCCATATACCGCCGGCTCCTCGTTAACTCCTACGCCGAACCAGTAATAGAACTTTTTACTCCCCCACCCGTTACTCCGTTATTTATACGTCGTTCGCTTTTTGTTAGACAGCGGGCTGATACTCGCGTCGTTTTCACGTGGCACGCCAATATTTTTCCACTCCGTCGTAAAATTGCCCTGTTCCACGACGGTTTTTAAGGCTGGGTGCTACTGGAGGTGAAATTTTTTTATTATTGTCGTTGTTGTAGGGAAATATCGTTACTGTAAAAATACGGAAATATTGTTAATTTCATGTTGGATTTATTGAAGATTATTTTGAGCTAGGGATTATTGAAGATAAAATTGTCAATTGGAAAACGTATTGATTAGAATAGAAATGATTGAAGATAGAAATTTAAATTGTCTTGTGACTAAAGGATTAATTTGATAAATTTTTGTCCAGTTCACAGTTCCTCCAATTTGACTCGTCTACAAACATCTCTTCCACTCAGAAGTTATTCATCACACGTCAATAAAATACAATTGTCTGTACAATAATTAACATCTGTAAAATTAGTATGTTACAATTTTATATTTTTTCTGTCTCACAAGAGTATGTGCGAAACGTGTTAATTTCACGTCAGATTTCAGATGCAATTATTGAATTCTGTATTAATTTCTAGTTTCGTTTATAATCGAAAGAGCATGCGATCATCCAAAATTTTTAAAGTCACATTTTTCATTTAGTTTGAAAAACATTAATAATAGTTTCTTAACTAAAAAAAAAAAAAAATCATCTTTCTCGCACGCTAACGTCGACCTTCGTCGAATTCTAAACATTTTTATTCCTGCGCATACTGCGATCAGTTTGTTAAAAAAGAAGAAATTCTTTCGAAGATAGATCGTTTCATTGGAACATTTTCTCGAAGAACAATGGCAATGGATAAACTAGGCTGCCTTGACATTAGGACGAAAGGGAGCAGTTGCGGTGTATCGCGGCGATCGTTTTCGAAGCGTGAAACGCAGCGTGCAATTAAAACTTTCCGCGATGTCAGACTGGCTGGCAGAGCACACAACAGATTTCATCTTTCGGAAGCGTGCACCGGCGCAGCCTCGATGTAGTTCCGATGAAAACGTCCTAGAAACGACATGTTCCCTTCGAACGAGAGCACTGCAAGCCTTGCGTTCATTGCTTCCCAGCTGACTTGCGAAACACCGGTCGATCTGCAATTCTATATGCGGCAGGCATATTTGGTTTCTGAAAGGAATTACGGAGAGGGAGAAGTGTAGAGATTGCGACCGTCGCGATCGATGTAATAATAAATTTGATTTCTTTTCAGTTCTTCTAGATATAAGTATAGGATTTATTTTATTTTAGGCATTTAGATTGCGTGGTTTTTCGTGTTTTTTTTATCACTGAAAATCGGGCATCTTCAGGTGCAACGCCAGCATTGTGAATCAAACACGATAATTTAGAAACATTCACACAAACATCCTCAAAAAATGAAACTCATTCTAATTTTCACGGAAATTCCCACCCAACTCCGGTTTCCGCTCAATGCTATTGAAATCATTACACGTTTCCCACGAAAGAGCGCAAACAAACAAACTGTCGAACTAACTTCACCTAGAAGAAGCCTCCGGCGAAGTTTCTCTGCCTCTCAGCGTTTCGACTGCATCTCGAACGTCTTGCTTGCAACAAAAGCATCGTTTCGAAGCGTCATTCTAAAGGATCCGCGACTAGGTGTCTGGAGAATTTGGATTAGCGTAGCAGAAATTCCGAGAAACGCGGCGACGTTCCGGCGTGTGGTTTGCTCAGTGCGCAAGGGGCGGACGTTTGCGTGTTTGCGTGTCCGAAACTTCGTTCATTCAGAAATTCAACGCGAGATCGATATTTCTTGACAGACTAAGAAACAATTGAAAAATCTCCTGACTGAGTTGTTCTATTTGAAAATACAAGACGTTTTCAAACAATATTATCAATACATGTACGATAAAGAATAATCCCAATTTTTTAATAGGTCTACAAGGAACAATTTTAATTCTTTAATAGACTTGTAAAGAGTAATCTTAAGTTTCAATAGATTTATGATATAATTTAATAGACTTAATTATAAATAATAATCTTCATAGACTTAATTATAAATAATAATCTTCATTTTTAATCTGTAAAGAATAATTCTAATTTTTAATAGATCTACAAGTGATAATTTTAATTTTCAATAAGTCTATAAAAAGTGATCTTAATTTTTGATATGCACTGCAAAGAATAATTTTTAATAAGCCTACATGATTTTTAATGGACCTACAAGAAACAATCTCAATTTCTTAATTCTTAATTCAAAAATAATAATCCTAATCTTAGTGATCCCAAGGCTAAGATCAATTCTTTTTATAAACTTCCACTTTCTAACAGACCTAAATTTCCACATAAATTTCTGATAAATTTCTAAAAATGTCGAATAGACCCAAAAATATAATAATCCTGATCTAAAGTGATCCCAAGTGATCCTAAGAACAATCCTTTTCCTAAATTTCCAATTGGTTTTCGAATCGAACTTTGTACCCTTCAGGTCTGTTCCTGCGAATGGAAGTGTCGTCGTATTTGTTCGAGATGCTCCGGTTGCCGGAAAAAATAGCGAGGAAAAGCGGCGTGACGAGTTTTCGTTCGATCGAAACGTTTCGTGGGAAACTGTCTGGTGTATTTGGGCCGAGAGAGGAGGAGGAGGGTACGAAACGTTTGCGTGCGGTATCGAGGCTTTTTTTCGGACGACAGAAGCGAAATAGAAAGCGTGCACGTTTGATGGGGTGAATGACAGGGTGCGCGATGATCGATTGGAAACGGGGCCTGCGCTCCTTTTTGGCCGTGCTTCCGCGCGGTGAACGCGAGGTGTTAACGAACACCAGCGGTCGGTGATAAGCAGTGGTGAATGAGAAATTTGAGAACGAGAAGACCCGTGATATTCGATCCCGGGGAATCAGGTGTTATCGTAACGTGTGCCAAACGCGAGCTACGCGAAAGCCAAACTGAACTCCCAATGCAAGCGAATTTAAATTTAAGATACACGCGTATTTCAGTTGAAATAATGAACTCCGGACGTGATATACATAACAGATGATGAATGTCGTGTGCAGATGTTTCGAGGACTAATAGAGGTACAGTGTCTGGTGTCACTGATTATGAAACTTGAATTATTATGAACTATAACGACGCCGTCTGGGATTGTCTAATTCTTGACTAATTTTGTCCTATTTATCCACCTTTTTAAAACCTCATACTGCTTACTTGTAACAAATACCTTCAGATTTGAAAATAATGAATTTTTGTTGGAATGCAGAAATCAAGATTCCATTTCATATATAGTAATATATAGTTTTCACAAACAAACGTTCAAGAAAATTTATTGACATTCATTTGGAAAAACTTACGACAAATACAGGTTCTTTAGATATATTGTTTAAACAAAAGGTTCTGTTACGAAATGGTATACAGCATTGAATTCGTCGTTAAGAAACACTAATTTCGTCAATTTACACAGAAATGGTATCTTCGATAATTTTCGAGATATTTTACAAAATATAGTTTTCATCCCTTCAACGTCGACGGTTGTCTATAAAAAGAAAATACGGACCAAACTCCATCAAAATTCACACATACACATACACACAGAGACATACAAATAGCTATATTTCCTGAGATAATGAAATTTCTTCAGCGTCTCATTATCGAGAATCCGGCTTACACGTTCATTCAACTCAATTCGACCAACTATTCAATTATCCGCGCGATTAGCCTCGATGGAAACTCGAAATTACCATTCGTCCTTTAAACAGATTCCAATTAATCCCTCATTAAGCGGAGCAGAAAATTTTCGAATGAAATTTTCCCTCTATTGTTAAAACGCGCTGTATCTGCTCGCGAGGAGAGAGAGAGAGAGAGAGGTAGAGGGGGGAGTATGTACGTGTCATGCGCTTTTTATAGCTTACCGTAAAATTAATACAGGCCGCTTACGGTGATGTAATTAAATTATAAGGGTTAAAGTGGGTCACTTTGAAAATAACCACGTAATACACGGCCGTTCCTTTCATCCCGCGTGTAATCGCCGCGTCGCCTGTTTATTTTTTGCCACAGACACTCTCGTCTCGTCCCGATGCGAAATTTCGTGAATTTCCATCGCGTTAAATCGCCTTCCATCTGGCGATCGAGACTGTCAGACTATCAGTGGAGGAAAGCGATATGTCAAATCCATTTTAGAATGAATGCATCGTCGAAACACGCACTGACAGTGTTTTATCGTTACTCTTAATTGCACAAAATTTCAAAGTTCAGTGAACGAATACTGCACCATCATTCGAAAAAGATAACTTCGCCATAGATAACCATGCACGAGTGACTTTCGGATGCTCGATTTATTGGCGTTGCAATGTTGAAAGAACTCGTTCCACGTTTACAGTCTGTTGGAAACAGTGTAGTATATTGGAGAAGTGAACAAAAAATTTTGTATCCTGATCCAGTAATTGGTTGTACTCTGCTTGTGCTTCACAATTGGTGAAACACAAATTGGACGGACACTGCATCTCCTTCTTCATCCTCTTTTCGTGTGATTCTCTTCCTCCAATATGAGGAATTTGCTGAATTTGCTATTTTGTTTATGGTTGTTGTTAGGAGTGTAGAATTAAAAATTTAAATCTACATTATGGATGAAAAATATTACACGATGAAAGATTTATATACATGTAAATTTATGTTTGAAATAATTAAAAAGTATTATAGTATGGAAAATGAAACATTCAACGTCGACACGTTATAATGATCAGTATTCGTTATACAATGATCGAAATGACACGTACTGGAGAACAAAGCAATGCTTCGTTCACAGATAGATCTGTAACCTGCAGATCGTTCTTGATTAAGTAGTAGAGTCGACACGCAGTAGTAGAGGAGCGTCACTGGCCAGCCGAGCAATACGAGACTCCGTTTGATCAATCGAGTGGAATAGGAACTTTACACGGACATCGGCATGTTTTTGGACGTTTCAGCCTCCACAAATACCCTGCAGAGCTTTCAAAGTGAATCTCGAAAACTTTCCCAAGCACTTCTCAACTTTTATAACCGATAATATCCGCCATGGTCTCCAGCATCAGCTATCGAAAACGGCGAACAGCCCCTCCATGATTATCTGACAGACTTGGAAAGTTCTCTGGACCTCTTCAAGTTATTTTCAATTTGTTACGTAGGATGTTTTGACAAGTTAATGTCAATTTGAAGCAACACACGACGAGTGGTCCAAGTCCAAAATTAGAGAAAATGATACTGTTTGTTATACTTATTATAAAAGTAGTAAGTACTCATTTGTACTCTGTTTTTTGTTAATAAAAAATAGAATCCATTTCAACATCATAAATAAATTGATTGTTCGTTATATAGTTATTAGTTTACCACTGAAAAAAAAAATAGTTTTTCTTTCAGTTATGTCATCGTAACTATTATTTATTTATTTTATTTCTTCATTTCCTTACAGAACAAAGCTACATTCTGTTCTTTAATTACACGAAAGTTTTCACGTTGACTCACTCAAAGTGACTTGGTGATAAACAAAAAACTGCACGACTTGTACCTCAGTACGATTCATCTCACTGAAAGACCCAGAAGCAAGGAAATGAAGATGACTTTTTTTGCCATAAAATTTTATTGATATGCAAACATTTGAATCGATACAAAACAAATCATCAACACCAGACAACACCACTCATATTCGGGGTCTACTCCACGCCCCCTCACGAATCACGTGACCCAAATCAACCAATCGCTAATTTTCGTTGCATCAGCGTTGCATCTGAAGAGGTCCGATTTTCTAGGTTAGCCCCGCTAAAATCACTTTCAGTGAATGTACTACGTTTCTTGACTCTGTAAATTTGTGCATCTGCTCGATCGACGTGTAAATAATAATTTAGTGCGCCGGTCATTGCCTCATATGATGTTTCGGAACTTTCAAGATGTCAGCCGATTTACAATATTTTCTCTCGTCCCTCGAGTCGCGCGACCATTCGCCGATAATTTCGCAGTGTTATCAAACAGTCAGCGAGGCAGTATAATGAGCTAATCTCGGAATGAAGCCATTTGCAGTGGCCCGGCGCGGAGAAAAGAAAAGTAGGGCAGATCCGTGACACAAAGTTACTCGAAACGCAAAGTCCGCGAGCATAATCCGAGCGAATGGGTGCCCGCGCAGAGGCGACGCCTCGGTGAATTATGACGAAAACTTCCACATCCCGAGTTCTTGTTTAATTAAGTTCGTTAAAATCGTGTTTAGAGCGCGCGGCCATTCGCTGCTCACTATTTCCATAATTCATCCTATAAAGACCGTGTGTACGTGCGTCTCCTTTAATTCGCCCCGTTGCGCCAGCTACGCGCCAAGACAACGTTGAACTTCCGGCGGAGCGTGGAAACGTCTTCACTCGGGGAGAATATTGAATTTCCATCCGCGAAGAATTCTATTCCATTTCTACGTTTCGTTCTACCAACGAGATACTCCTGCCGTTCGCGAATCGTAACTTTGAGGCGTCGAGTTTAATCAGTCTGCGAGTAGTGAAAGTATTTTTTGAGTTTCATTGGCTCCGTCTTTTCTGGCATTTCTTGAGAAATTTCGGAAATTTAATGCGCAGAAATGTGTACGAAATTTCTGTTTCTGAGACTTCGAATTCAATGAGACTTTTATGAGTAGCGAAATACTTCTAAATTTTATTAGCTCTCTCTCTTTCCATGTTGCATTGTTGAGAAATTTCGGAAATTTAACGCGCAGAAACGTAGAATATTCCAATAGAAAATAAATTTCTATTTTCGAGACTTGGAATTAAACGAGTTTGCGAGTAGCGACTCGTGAAATATTTTATTAGCTCTGTCTCGTTCCACGTCATATTTTGAGGGAATTTCGGAAATTTAATGCACAGGAATGTAACAGAAAATATTCGAAATAGAACACAGAAAACAAATTTCCATCTTCCGTGGCAATATTTGTTTAAATATCTCCGCGAGCCACTGCGCACAGGCGATATGTCATAATTTTTAAATGATAAGTCGCGTCGATTCGACGGAACGAACGTCGATTGTTTGATAGCTCGAATAACGCAGAACGAGTCCAGTAACGAGTTATATTGTTTCAATGACAAATAACAAATAACACAGTCCGATGTACCTTATTTGCGAGAGCCTGATTACATTTCACTCTGATAATGATGATTAATGTTGTCTTGTTTGTAATTCAAGTTAGACGAGACCGAGGGTCGTGCTCATGTGTTGTGATTGGGCAGGATTGTCAAGTTTCATGTACTCGGAGAAGCGCGAGCGTGGATCGATTAAACGATATCATTTTTGATTAAACTCTGATTTAATCATATCATTTATCAAAAAGCTACGCAACGTGTATAAGTCACACATTTTCTCTAAAATTGAACTTTGATTCCTTCTGAAATCTAACTTCCAGTCGATTAAATTCTCGAATTATTGTTAAAAAAAAAGAAGAGAAAATTACATTACAAAATTAATTACTACAAAAATTAATTCACAGAAAGAGGAAATTTGTATCGTTCCTTAATGTGACGAAATATTTCGTCGTTGTTTTTACACTAGGGAGGGAACAAAATAATATTGGTAGATCATTCTGAATAAAAAAGATCGTGTACACTATTGAGTTTTGATTTACTCGTTTTTTATTCGCTTCAAAAAATAGATTTTTTTTTATTTGAAACGGAGAAATAACTTTTTATTTTTCATATACATCCTCCTATCTGTTTTTACTCGTATAGAAAAAGAGGTGTCCGATATCTTCAGATCTTTAATGATAGTTGCCAGTCTATTCTATTAATTTCATTTCGTTAATGGCATTTCATATTGCTTTATCGCATTATCTCTTTACCTATCGCTTTGAATTTAACGAATAAAGGAGATATAAACGAAATATAAGAAAAATATATGCATTATAAATGTATCTGAAATATAAATATATACAATATGAATATAAAATAATGTATAATATATAATAATAAAATGCATAATATAATACGACATAATGTACAAAGTAAAATGTATAAAAATACCTTTAATTACATAAATGTATAAAAACATCTGCTTTTCGAAATAAATGAAAAACAAGCGACTCAAAGCCTCTAGCGTAATTTTCGTTCATATGTAATAATTAAAATTGCGCGTAAAATAATTTATTTGAACCAACCTACCAAACACACCGGCAATGTAATTCATTTCCTCCTGGGACACCCTGTATATCATCCTCACGACATAGTTCAACGAGATATGTATGTACATCATTGGCGTGATGATACACGTACTTGGTCAGCGCGGCGTGCATATATATCGTCGTCTTATGAAAATAATTAGCCAATGCGAGTACGGCTTTCAACGTCGATCGAGGGATTAACTGACCTCGCCATCCCTCGTAAAGTCGGTCCCGTTCGATACAACAGTACCGTGCCTCTCGTCCAACCCCCTACCAGCTATCGTTCCGCGACAATCCGATAACGATAATTCACGTGATCGTTAACAGCGCTCGTCGACAAACGTCGCCGACTTTTACTCCCGGAATTATTTTATCTCGTTCTCGTTTCGTTAAAAAGCGGCGCCGAGATCGAAACGAACCCGCAAATTCGCGCGTATCCAATTTTTTTCGCGCGCCGGTTGAGAATACGTATAACCAGATCGAAACAGACAGAGACAGAGAGACAGAAAGGTTTCATCAACGATGCAAAAAGTGTGCCGAGCGTACGAATCAAATTCGGGATAAAAAAATTCGATGGCGAACGGTCACCGGAAACGCGCGGCGATGAACGACGGGTAATACGATTTTAATTAACATCGACCAGATCTTTATTACATCGTTCGCCTGGCCAAAGGGTTTCCTCTCAATCCGGCTTTACAAATGCAATTTTATCACTGAATGTGATTTTAGCGGGGGTAACCCAGAAAATCGGGCCTCTTCAGGTGCAACGCTGATGCAACGAAAATTAGCGATTGGTTGACTTGGGTCACGTGATTCGCGAGGGGGCGTGGAGTAGACCTCGAGTAGGCGTGGCGTTGTCTGCTACTGAGCGATCGCGCCTGTAATTTGTTTCGTATCGATTCAAATGTTTGCATATCGATAAAATTTTATGGCAAAAAATTCGTCTTCATTTCCTAGTCAGAACAGTTGCTTCTGGGGTACAAGTTTTTTTTACGATCGATCGCCGACGAACGGAGCAACGTAACGTGTTCATCTTTCGCTCCGTATAGAAATTTAGTTTGTTCAAAACACCCGCCAGTGTGTGTTGGTAACGCGATAAAGAGGCAAAAAGTGAGGGAAAAGAGGTTCGATCGACGTCTAGAGTCCAGCAAAGGAACAATTACGTATTCACACGTAGGTGTTTAACGCAGTCGTCTATTTCGTCCGCGGAAATTCTACTTCGTTCCCCGGGCTTTCACCCCGGGAAATGATCGTTCGATCGTTCGACCGTGAAACCAGCAATTTCTACCACGGAATTCCGCCCGGCGTCTACCTAACTATCCCCTCCACCCTGTCGATCGGTTAACTGCGCTTCGACGCGCTTCGTCGTTCGCGGATCTGCCCGCGCTCGTTTGCACCAGTTCGCACGCTTCGAGCACGTGTGCCGTTTCCACGGGCCGCAGGACTATGCCTCTGGAGGATGCTCGGTGGTTTCTTTTTTCCTCCATCTATCGCGAGAGACACGCTCTGTTAAAGATATTCGTTGCACGAACGCTTCGGCAAGTACTCAGCCAGTAGCTTGCGAGCGCCGAAGCACGGAGCGTCGAATGGAGGAGGAGGGGGAGAATTCGTGTTTGTCGCGAGCGAGAGGATTTGTCGATGTGTGTATATTTATCGGAAATCTGAACTCGCGTTGGAGGGTGTTGGAGATGTCATTTCTTAGCGCCTTCGATGAATTTATAAAAACGTAACTGTCATGGATACAGAGATGTTGTCTCGTCGTTTCAAAAATTTATTGATTTGCCCCAATTATTTGGTTTATCAATTTGACGCACGAGAGTTGATATTTATAACAATATATTCTTGTAAAAAATTAATAACAAATGTGATTAAAATAATTATTGATTCTTTAATTGTGTTTTATTTATTCTTAATAAATTCTTTTATTAACAACAGATTAAATTTCTGTGAGATTCTCACGTATAAGTGTTCAATTTTTTTCGTTCATTTCTTTCTAATTTTCTAATTCTGGATTTTTCGTTAATAACTGTGTCAAATCGCATTCATAAATTTTATAACGTCTCGCTATTTTCCTGTAAAAAATATCAAGCATAGAAAAATAAATGTTACAAAGCTGGAAAATAAAGTACATCTCTTAGGAGAAAAATGTGCCAAATTGATATCAAGAGATTAGATTGAACCGGTCAAAGCGTTTCGATTTTAAAAATACAGTCGATTGGTAAAATTTGTAAATTTTATTTTCAACCTTGAACATTCGATTCAAAGACCGATTTAAGTGTAACAAAGTAGAAATTTCAATAAGTGTTTCAGAGTTTTCTCCGATTTTACGAAAGAGAACTCAAAAGAAGCCCAAAACAAAAATGGACCAAATTGTTTAAAATGGTAATTTTAATCGAAGTAAAATCTTCAACTGGAGCAAAATGATTTCGATGATTTGGAGTGCGATAGAAAACACGAGAATCGTATTATTTGAAGATTGAAACGTGAGAGAAGGAAAAATGGAAGCTTTCAGCCTTGATTGCAGAATAATACGCGCGATTCCTGAATTCATTTTGATGATTAATGTAAGCTTCTAACGTCTAGGCAGCGCCACGCTGGTTGCTTATTACTAGCGTTTCACATGCAGCGATGTTGTATCGGAAAGTGTTATAAAGGATGACCCATTTTCGCCTATAAATAAATGCCCCGGCCATTGGCATCCAAGTGTCTTTCAGACCGTACTACATTTTTCAACCTGTCCCTATCTTTTTTTCCTTTTTTCTCTTTTTTTTTTACATCGATTTTACTTTTCACTCCGTTAACTAAGGATAAACTTCTATAAATTTATTATTAGGAGTGCCTATAAGTAATGTCATTTTTTGAAAAATTTAATGAACCATTTAGTGACAATAATTTAACTTATTATGATATAACCTATATTTTAATTAAATATATTGACATTTAGTGTGCTTATTGTTATTGTAGTAACAACTTATTGTTACTATAATAACTTAAAATTAACATACTCGATCGTTGACCAACATTTTGTATTTTCTTCTTCGAAACGAGAACATTCTACCACATCGTTGCTTAGATTAAATTTTACGATAAATCGACAGTAATATTTTGTATTTTCTTCTTCGAAACGAGAACATTCTACCACATCGTTGCTTAGATTAAATTTTACGATAAATCGACAGTGATATTTTGTATTTTATTCTTTGAAACAGCGAATCATTACTTTATAGTAAATTGATATCATCTGTAATAAGTCAAAGTCTGACTGGATGATCGACTGATATTTCGTATTTTGCTCTACAGAATTCCGCGATAAATCATCGTTAATTAAAGCAAGCAAGAAACCAATTCCCTCTCTCCGCCGACTTCGTTACCCAAAAGTCAGAAGGTATCGTCGCGCTCCGATTTTTCATTACGAAGAAACGCTCCGAAAAAGCAATTCCCGTGGAAACAGCCGCTCATAATCACTGGCCGGTGGCGATGCAAACTCCGCTCGAACCGCAATTCACGACTTCCACCCGCACGCTGATCGGAAACGTTTTGATCGATGGTCGAAACCGGTCCGTGTCGTTCGCGAATCCCGTACTCTCGTTTTCTCGAACGTGCAACAAGGTCCTCACCTCCCTTTCGAATCCTCGGCGAATGGCCGACCAGTCGCTGCATTTTTCACTAGCAGCGAATTAATCCTGTCAACGCGTTGCATAGTCACACCATCGTCCACCATCTTCTCGGTGGTGTCGTTGTCGCATCGTCGGGATAATGAAGCCCCCGCAGCGTTAGTATGGGCATAACGAGGTCCATCAGTCCCCTTTTTTGCGCGTCCGCGGCCTGAAATTTTCGGATCGAACTCACCGGGGGTCGCTGCGGCTCGTTCGAAGGCTGGCCGACACCGTGGCTTCTACGTACTTTTGTTTTCAAAGTGCGCCGCGCTGTGAGGTTGATTCGAATCGGATATTTACGTGTTGGCGTTACGGGGAAAATGCGAAAGCATGCGTGGAACATAGTGCAACGTGAAGTTGCGATCGTACAGATTTTAGGCGGCAGGTGAATTAAATTTTCATTTGAATTTTAGCTAAATAAAAAACGTGCTCGGTATTAAAATTCGCGTTTAATTCTCGACCATGACTCTCTTCGTTTTTGGTTGGTTGCAGTCACTCAGCAATTTTTTTCATACAATTTTATAATAGATAAAATATTTCAAACTTCAAGCGCGATAAATTTCTTGACAATTGGTGTTTCGTTTCAATGATCCTTGCATTTGGAATCTTTTGACCAATTCCAAATTGAATTTTTGTAGTTTGACCATGTCAGAAAATCTTTATAATACAATAAGGTTGTAATACACAAGGTTTCATTTATGTGTTTTACAAAGAATCATTCAAGTCTCTAAAATATATACTGTTTCATATCTTAGAAGAATGGCCATTTTGACCATTTTTGTAGTCCTAGTGTCAGAAAATCTTTATAATGCAATAGGGTTGTACACAAGTATTTTACAAAGAATCATTCAAGTCTCTAAAAATGTACTGTTTCATATCTTAGAAGAATGGCCATTTTGACCATTTTTATAGTCCTAGTGTCAGAAAATCTTTATAATGCAATAAGGTTGTACACAAGTATTTTACAAAGAATCATTCAAGTCTCTAAAAATGTACTGTTTCATATCTTAGAAGAATGGCCATTTTGACCATTTTTGTAGTCCTAGTGTCAGAAAATCTTTATGACAGAATAGGGTTGTACACAAGGTTTCATTTATGTATTTTACAAAGAATCATTCAAGTCTCTAAAAATACACTGTTTCACATAGTAAAACATCTAATGAGAATATTGGTCATTTCGGCCATTTTGGTAATTCTACCATTAAACTTCAGAATCCCGAGAAAGCCAGAGGAAATCGAGGAACGAGCGTAAAAATCCGAAGATGAGTCTCGCGAACGAACGAAACGCGAGTCGTCAATCAGCTAATTAGCGATATCCCTGTGTCGACGATCCCCCGAGAAGGTGTTGCCGCAGAAGAGTTGTTTCGTTCGGTCAGTTCCCCCCGTTGACCTCGATTCCTCGAAATGAAAGAGCGACCCGAGAGCCGAGTCGCGTCGAAAAAGCTCGCACGATGGTTCCTTGCCCCCTTCCCCCCGCCCCGTGACCCCTCTTTTTCATCCTTTTTCACATCCACTCTTTTTCGCTCTCGCTCCTTTTTCCCCTTAATGGAAAACGAAGCACCGAAAATCACTCTTCCTCCCATAATTTCACCGGGATATTTCGACGAGAGCCATCCACGACAATTCACCGGCTGCGTGTATCCACCGTCTCTCAATCTTCGCCGGAGGGGGGGCTTCTCCGTTTTTTTTATCCGCGCGATCTATCTTTTCGATATCGAAATTTACGGCACGGAGGGGCAATACAGGTCACGAGCCGAAACGTCCCTCCCTCAAAAATGAATCGAACGTATCTCTCCACCGTTGGATATGTCCATGCTCGCTCCAAATGACGATACGTTTGTTTTTAATCTTTCGAAATCTCTCGACTCAGCGTTACATATAATATTGAACGTTGGATTATTGCTTCAGCGAATCAGTTTGAAATTGATGAGAGAGTAGACGCGAGCGCTCGACGAAATTCTCTTTGCTTCGGAGTGGAAAGGAAATTGCGGATTAACGAATTAATCGAGACTTTTGAAGATTTCTTGGAAGACCTCCAAGGTGGCTAACGAGATCTCTGACAGTTTCTTGACAAGTTAGAAACAGCTTGGAATCGCCTCGTGTTCCGTAGACGTTCAACCCCTCGCGTGCAACTTGGATCGTCGTTCGTGTCCAACTTTCGGCCTTCGAAAGTGAATTTTTACGTTTACTAATATTTAAATCTTTGTTTCGAGGATTTTTCAGACTTGTCAAAAAATCTAACCAGATCGTTAACCCGCGGAGGGTTGAATTTTCATTTTCAAAATATACGGACGATTCTTAACGCTAGAAGTGTCAAAGTAGTCAAAATGACCAATTATATAATTCTCGTTAGAAGTTTTAATTGCAAACATAAAATAATGTACTTTCAAAAGTTTATACGATTTCTCGAGAAAAATGTGCAAATAAAAAGCTCGCGTAATTTATTGCGTTACGAAGCTTTCCCACTGTTTTATTTTAACGTTTCTGATGGAAATTTTATGCTCCATCGTCGGTAGTTCCGCTGTTAATTTCGAAAGAAATTTTCGCAAATCTCGCGCAGTGGAACAGAATGCGATTAGCCGCGTCGACGAATTGACTCGCGAGATACGACGAGCAAATTGACAAAGTTAAGCGATACGTATCGCGGCAATACTGCGCACAATAGACGACGTAGACGATAAGTCGATAGGCTGCTTCGCGTCGTAAAATCGTTCGAGTTTTACAAGGGGCACGCTACGAGCCTGTTTATTACCCTTTCCCATAAGGCTCCCCATTCCCGAGCAATTTCTTTCGGCATTCCTTACGAGGCTTCGGCTACTTGTCGACTTCTCGAACAAAGACGAGAGCTTTAAGATCGTCGTTCCAGCAACTTCGGGAATTACATTCGATGACAAATTGACGACGAGTTGAAACGATAAACAAGCGAAGATCTCTAGCAGAAATAAATATCTCGTCTCTGCTTCTTATAATTCTTTCTTATAAATTTCTTATTGTTACCGAGAAAAAGCATTATTGTGAAATATGTACAACGACGAAGAAAAGTTAATAGTAAAAAGAGATCGTATAAACGATTTGAAATAGTTTCTGTTGTAGACGCGAGTTTCTTTTTCCAAGATAATTTTGCGTGATATAAATTTTTAACTTTTTATCACTGAAAGTGATTTTAGCGGGGGTAATCCAGAAAATCGGGCCTTAGGTGCAACGCTGATGCAACGAAAATTAGCGATTGGTTGATTTGGGTCACGTGATTCGCGAGGGGGCGTGGTGTAGACCTCGAGTAGGAGTGGCGTTAAAAAGTAGTCAGAACAGTTGCTTCTGGACCTTTCAATGAGATGAATCGTATTGGGGTACAAGTTTTCGTGCAGTTCTTTCTAAATTTGTAAGAAATTCAATTGCTCGCGAAAACGTTGAGAGAATTTTTTTCCGTGACTGCAATCACCGAAATGTTGAAATTTCCTTTTCATAACGAGCCCTCAAAATTCGCTGCACGACTTTCCCTCGTCATTTTATTGAACTAGGAACATCAGGATCAGATAACGAGATGTTAAAACTTTTTCAATTTCTGTCGTTTAATCCCAATGTCCAACATTCGACGAAATGACAAAAAAAGAGAGAAAAAAAGACAATCTTTCGTTGTCACTGGTGCAGTCACGCTCTTCACTGTAGAAACAAGTCTCGCGGAAAATGTTCACGTTAAAAGAAAATTTCCCGATTTCGTAATATCCTACGTAAAATCTCGCGATATCTTCTACCAAAAGGAAACAGATCTCTCTCTCTCTTTTCTGTCGATACTCGAATCGCGCGCCGTTTCAACTTTTTCCTCTTCCTTTTCCAGGATCCCGGCACTGTCAATAAAGTAACGCTCGAATATCCCCGAAACGACTGTAACGTCGCCGGCGCAGTAACTTCGGAAATTACCATTCTCGGGGCACGATAACAAGAATTCGGAAATATCGGCGGTAGTTTGTTGCAGAGGGAAGGGGAAGGGGGAGGGAATCAGGTCGGCGAAACAAGCAAGAGACCGACCGGGGTAGCGGGAGTTTCTTAGTTTATTGCGTGGTCGTGCGCGCACAGGTCCCAGGAGCCAAGTGACAAAATAATGCAGCTCTGCTTTTCTGTTATTGCACCCCGGAGAGAGGGGCCGCGCGGATTTAAGCTTCTTAGTTCGAGAAGCTTTTAGACGGTCGGCTTTTAATCATCCTGCAATATGTAATTTAGTGGCTGTCTCTCTCTCTCTTTCTCTCCTTCCGTAGCCGCACACGCCGCTTTAATTTCTGACTAATCGCCAGTCTCTGATCTCGGCCGTGTGTGTGTGTGCGTGTGTCAGATCTTTGCCCACGTGCACGCAAAATCGCGGAAGATCGAGACGATTTTCAAAAGCCGATTCGCTCCGTTTCGTGGAAACTGTTTCGAGAGATTAAGTGCTGCTCGGCCATTGGTTGACATCACGTAGCTTCGTGAAGAATTTCAGAGAGAATTTATCTCGAACGGTTAAAGTTCCGCACTTTGCTCGAATTTATTTTCGTCGAGGACTTCTTTCAGAAGATGAAAGGGATCTGCGATATTTTACAATAAATTGGAGGAAATTGAAGTCCACGAAAGTGCTCGATATAGTCAATGAATTGATACGAGTATATTTCGGCGGAAGATCGAAACGACTTTCAGAGCCGATTCGCTCCGTTTTGTTTTAATAATAAAATTAAAATTTTGCACTTTTTACAGCCGAATGAACGAACCTTCTGTTAAAAAGTTCTTTAAGAAGATGAAACATTGTAATATTTTGCAATAAATTGAAAGATAAATTGAAGTTCACGAAAGAAATATATTCAATATATTCAATGAATCGATATCTTTGTATACGAATCGAATGGCGGAAGTTCGAAATGACTTTTGTCGAACTGACTCGCTCTACACTCTTCGTTCTGCGAAAATTATTCCAAGAAATTCAGCCATCGGTCCGGTAACTGATCGACGTAATACAGTTTACGGAGGATTTCAGAAAGTTTATTTCGAGAAACTCAAGTCGAGAAGTTGAAGTTCTACATTCTGCTGGAATTGGTTTCCACAGTTGAACGAGCGAATCGTTCGTTGAACGAGCGAGAACTGCTTTAAGAACCGAGAGAAGTAATAATTAACAGAATGTAATGTTGTCGGTGAAAATATGTGAAGTTTGTGAAAAAAAATCACCGCTCGTTTCATTTCGGAAATTAATTTTTTTTCGAGAAATTAAATATCTATCGATTAATCGATGTAACACAGTTTTACGAGGTTTTTATTTCAGAAACTTTATTTTCCTTCAATTTGCTGTAATATATCGTAAATGACGTATTACAGCGCGATATCTCTAATTTTAACAAGATAAGAAGTTCAAATTCCACATACTGTTGAAATTCACTTTTACAGTTTAAATGAACAGCTGCTTTAAGAGAAGAGATGATATTATCATCCTCGAAAACGCGATAAATTAGAAGAAAATAAAATTTCGACGTTCCATTTTGCAGAGTGCAAATGATTAGGATCCGAATTACACACATTCGATTCTCTTTCCGATGCTTTGAGAAATAAAAGAGATGCCAGAAGAGTATAACTTTACAGTTCCTATCGTCTTTGCAAAGAGGACGAAAGAAATTGCAATATAAATCGAAAGAAACTAAAATTTGCGAAAGAGATCGATGTGTTCGACACACAGGTACGTGAGTAAGTATATTCACGAATGAACGATTCGAAAAAAATCAAACTAGACAAACGTTTCACCGCGATTACCAAACAGCGGAGAACGTCGATCTGATAATTTTAACGAGTCGAAGATTAATACGAGAGGGCTCTCGAGGCGACACTCCGCCACGAGGAAATTGGTATTTCTTGTACAGAGAGAGAGAGAGAGAGAGAGAGAGAGAGAATGTATCTATCGGACGCATCTGGTCCGAGGCACTCGAGGACGATTAAACGAGGCTACCAGCTCGATCCAAGAGAGCCGCCCCTAACCCCGATTCGTGATTGTTTCGAACGAGTGCCACTCACCCTAACCGTCGAACGTGACTTTTACTTAACCAACCGCTCCCCTTTTTTCGTTCCACCGGTGGAAAAATCAAACCGACAGACGCGTCCAAGTGTCGTAGACCCTCTCGTCCACTTCTCGTCCCGTTCACGGGCGGACAAAAAGGGCTGCTCGTTTGCTCGGTAACCTACCAGCGGCCAGCGGGTACGTGATCGTTCGGTAACGAATGAGAGAGAGAGAGAGAAAGCCGCAAGTGGCTTACTCCGCGGAACCACGCTTACTCGAGAACCACGTATTTTCGAGGAGGAGAAAACGTGGATCTTGTGCTTTCTCGAGGATTCACGGTAACGCAACAGCCGATTAACAAACGATCGGTTGTTCTTACCGTGGTTCTGATCGGCGGGGAACTTTGGACGCAAGAGATGCGTCGTTTGGATTGGCCATTTCAATCATTTCTGTTGGATTGTTGGACATCGTTTTTAAATACCTATCACTGTGGAGATACATTCTCCACGTGTATTGTAAATTTGAAGTATGTGAAGGAGGAAATACACGAATTTAAAAAAGAAGATTTAATTACAATTAAATGTAAGGGGTATTTCATTTAAATTATTTCAATATTTCAAATTTCTATTATTATTGGACATCATCTTAAATATCATTTAGAAATTTATTCGTGTAGATTTGAAGTATATGAACGAATAGACGAATTTAAAAAAAAAGACAACGCCACTCCTACTCGAGGTCTACCCCACGCCCTCTCGCGAATCACGTGACCCAAATCAACCAATCGCTAATTTTCGTTGCATCAGCGTTGCACCTGAAAAGAGGCCCTCGCTAAAATCACTTTCAGTGATAAAACAACTTCAAATGCACGCGAAATTAAATGTAAGGGGTGTTTCATTTAAATAATGTTTATTATTACTGGATATCATCTCAAATATCACTCTGGAAATTATTCGTGTAAATTTGAAGTATACGAACGAGGAAATACCTCAACATTGAAAAAGAAAATTTTGAACGTGCATAAAATTAAACGCAGCGTCATTAAATTAATTTCTTCAACAATTACTATTATTATTAAACTTCATTAGAGACCACTCTAGATATTGTCGTATAAATTTGAAGTACACGAACAAACATGCGATCTACCAACCGCATCAAGCCCCAAGAATAAATTACAATAAATTGCAACAAGTGCAATACCAAAGAAAAGAAAAAAAAGAAAAGGAAAGAAAAGAACAGCGTAAAAAAATCTACACCCTCGCAGCTCGCTTCGAAACTAATCACAAACTCGTTGAAAAATTAATGCCATTCCCGTTAATCCTCGCTCAACCGCGTTATATCGCGAGAAGGGCTTTCATTTGCGAGTGCAATCTCGTCGTGCAACGCGGAGACAAATCGTTGAGCGGCTACCGGAGGCTCCATCCAGTCTCGATCGAGCTGTAAACGAAATGAGAGAACGAGACGCGAGGAAAAAAGGAGAAAGAAACGAAGTTATCGTTCAACGGCGTTGGTACGTCACGCATCGAGGTGAGCAACAACGAGCGTGGTCGCACAAAACGATCTATCATACCGTGTACGCGATCCTTGCCGCATTAAAATTAACCAGAACGGCGAAGAATTAATCGCGTCGGCCGCACGAACACGTCCGTGCGAATAATTATTTCGCGGCGTTCGCGGCGGCGAGAGCGGACACGCGAGAGCGGAATTTCAAAACGGAGTGAAAAATTAATTACACCCCCGAAAGCCAGGGGGTGGGGGGTGGGAGGGTGGAAGTTGGAGCGCCGCGACTAGACGAGAGGCTTAAATTCTTCATAGGATCTCGTCACGCTACTTGACCGTTTTCGTTTGCCACTGTGCTACTCGCATACACACACAAACACACACAAACATACATATGCGCGCTTTAATCCGACTTTTGATCTGAGATGTGCCAACTGATTTGAACTGCTGCAAATGCGAGATATCGAGAGATTCGAGAGCAATTTGAAAATAGTAGATTTGATTGAAGAGATTTGAAAGGTTTGTAATCGCGTTTGCGAGGAAATACGAAGGAATCTAGCTATTTTAATCTAGCTGTTTCTAATTTGAGATTCTTTCGATACTTATCAAAAATGACGTTAATTAATGGCAGTAATTAGGTAGATTTAATAATATTAATTGTTGAACGGTTACCTTATATAAATACTCGTTCTTTCGTTTTACATTAAACGATGACAGATTTCGTCTGATTTATAGACGTGTAATTACGATTGTTGAAATAACTTTCCAACAATTCGCGGGAGTCGGTATGGCGTGCAGAGATTGTCCTCGATTAAACGGATATTGACGGCGGTTTATTGACACGATGGATTATTAATTGTTCAAATACTCGAGGATTTTGTTTACTCGAAGCAATTTCAAGAGAAATTTACGTGTTTCGTACGTAGGTAAAGAAAAATTATGTACATGATACGTGAGATAATTATAACTCGTTTCCTGAAAAATTCACTGCGTTGTAACAACAATAGCTCGATGCTCTCGAGACTGAAATAACATTCTTTTAACGTAACGCGTAATAATAACACGTTCTGTCGCCGATTTCTTACAGCTGATCTGAAATTTTGCCGTAATAGCAGAGTTACCATAATTTTCTGATAAAGTCAAACTTCCAAGTGTATAACTCTAATCAGAGAGTATGAGCGAGTAAAACAGAAAGGGGGAGGAGAGAGAGCGGAAGGGACGGAACAACGGTTTCATAGGCCACTTCCTCTAGACGCGACGCGATGGATGCTCGTTTAATACACGCGCCTAATTATCTTCCGGCTGGTGAATAGGTTCGCGTGCCTCCGATGCCGCCACTCGAGCAACGTCGCGATGCTCCGCGTCTCGCCGAGTCGGCCGACCGCTCCGGTGAACCTGCATGCGTGCTTTGGATAACGAAGCGAACAGACACCCGTGTTAATCCTTTTGCCACCTTTTGTGACTCGGAACTACCGTCGACGAAAGCGACGAAACAGCAAACAAACACGATTTTTCGTCGGTTCGAACGCGTTTCAGACTTCTCTCAGTCTCCCAGAGAGAGTGTTGTTCAGGGCAAGTGTTTGTTGTTTCAGAAAGATCAAATAGCGCTTTGCACGACGACGAAGAATCTGCGAAATGTTGGTACAATTACATCAACGATTACATTATAAAATATGCGTGCAATTTTCATCATTTATAAACTATATTGGAAATAAAAAATCTGTCGAGATCCCATAAACGGTCCCTTAAAGAATTTCTTTATATAACCCACATGTGTATATGTGCAGAGCGTTTTCGAAGGTAAAGAGTGAAATGTTTCAAACAGAATCGCGTTTGAACATTTATCGAGTATCTTGGTCGCGAGGGTTGGTGAAAAAAGACCGTTCAAGAGACTTCGTTCCCAAGAAAGAAAATAGACTCTGAACGTGTTCAGTTGGGAACAGTAGGTGTAATGGAATTGAACTGGAATTGAATTTCTTCGAAAACGAAGGGAAAAATTGTACTCTACACATCCTTGACTTACTTTCAGGGATAAAGTAATGTTCTGCTCGTTATCAATCTTCTCTTCGTCCAAGAATTAGCGAAATTCAAGCGGACAAATTCTATTTCTAAACTCGATTTTCTCAGGAAAAAAGTTTGTTCTTTCTGTTTCACTGGTTCTTTGAGCCAGTGGGTTCCTCTGAAATGGAAATACTTACATAGTGTGTTTTACTCTCGTAGAAAGTAACATTTATTGGCCACAATGTTCCGTGCTTCTTTATACATATATTACCTGTACGAATATTAACTTCAGAAAACCCAAGAAACAATATTCATAATTGGACAAATTGTAATTTAATTGCCAGATTAATCGACAACATCCAAACTAGGATACAAATTTATCTTCGTCACACTGAAAATAAAAACTTCCAAATTCATGATCGTCGGAACCAGTTGGGAAGAAACTGGCAGTAAGATTCCAAGATCGACTTTCGTTGTTTGACAGCTTGGTCGATTGATCGTCGATGTATCGATTGGATATCCATAACATCGGCAGTTAACAGGTGGTCAAAAGAACGACTGGCGATCGAGCAGCGTGGAGGCACGGCAGCGCAATTTGTGGTCTGATCGTGGGCAGATCGACTTTCATCGCTCGAACCCGATCCTTCGGTTAAGATAACGGACCGTGATCGATCCCGCCGTGTGGATTCACGCTGGAATTAATTTCCGCGGGGGCTTTTCATCGGACCCCGAGCGTGTGGAGGATCCGTTGAAGCGTGCTCGAAAGCGCGAGCGGAGAGAAGGCTGCGAAAAGGAGGTCGCGCTGCGAAGAATGAAACTTATCTCGAAAATATCTCCACCGCCGTGCAATACTCGATATATATATATATATATACACACTTCTTCCATCGTATCTCCTGTATATTTCCCCTTATCTCTCTGCCGATAATTCCCTCAAGTCCCGTTTAATAGCAACTATCAATTTTTATTGCGTGTCTAGGGCGTCCGCAGATAGAAATCGAACGAGAACATATATAAGGGGAATGATTATATTTTTGTCTGGGCCGAAATACAGCCGTTTCGATTCCATCGGAGGAATCTCGAAACATTCGTTGGACGATAATCTAACAACGATAATCTAATGTAATGGGTCTTTTGAAAATGGCAAAAAAGTTTCTTAATCGTTTGCGTACTAACAGCGACTTTATGGCTCCGAACGCCATGTCTAATTTTCGTATTAGATTTTACTAACAGTTGATCTATCATAGTTGTAATCTGAAGTGTAAATTTGAATAATCAAACGATGAAAAGCAACTCTTAACTCTTAATATCCGAAATATAAACACAACTGTCATAATTTATCAAGAATGATAAAGTCGCTGTTAGAACGCACGCGTCCGCAACATTAAGTGTTACAAGGCGATATTAAAAAATATCAATGAGTGTAAAGTGATTTTCTCCAAAGTGGAGCAAAACCTGAGCATTGATCTAAAGGGCATTTTTCCCCTCTTAGTTGTCGATGTTTAAATTCGAGACACCCTGTATATACAATGTTCGTAAGAGGCGATGTTACGTTTTGAGTAATTATGCACTCTCGTTATACGAACTGACTTCAGAACGAGAATGCATCTGTACAAGTACCTGTGGAAGATATTTGAGAGAAGAGAATCTTGTAAAAGGGGCACTTGAACTCCAAAAGACAAGTAACTGCACGCTGCAGATGCACATTACGGGCAACGTATTATCCGATGTAGCTCGAGTTTGGTAGCATAAACAAGAAAGTTTAAGTAGCAGAAGTACGTAGCAAACAGGCTGTTTAAGATTCGAATCTACTTGGTTAAACGTCCACTCGAGAGCGTCCTGTTTCGAAGTGTTTGCGAGGGTTTTCAAACCGGTTCAAACCTATTTGCGACATATTCTATGCAGAGGATGTTCCATTACTGACGATACCGAGAAGGAAGGTTGATTCTGCATGAAAAAAGCAAAGAACGTAATCTTTTTCATTCGAAGAGTTAGCATTTTCGAGGAAATCAAGTTTGAAACTGCAAAGGTAAGTGAAGAATGAAAAATAAAATTTTTCCATTCTTTGAGGTTTAATTTACGAAAGGAGAACAGAGTTTGAACATACTTACAATTAGTTAAAAATTCTTTGGAAAACCGTGTCGTTTCAAGTCGACTTATTCTCACAATTGGGATAATTTCCAGCTTGTCGTTTATTTCTGGCCAGTTCAGAATTAGCCAAATTCAAGTACAGTCGATACGAATCCTTTTTTGAAAGTTTGAAGTTGTACGAATACTTTTTCTTGGATTCTCCAAAGTAAAGTTAACATTTGTACACATCTGTATGTATTGCTGTTGTTCAAATAAGGAGATGTCAAACGTACAAATATTCGTACATTGTGATCGATAAACTGGGGATCCACGAGAATTTATTATTATTAATATTTGTACACGTGTATTGCTGTTTATTTTAATAAAGAAATATAAAGCATTAATAAAGAAATACAAGCATTCGTATATTGCGATCGATAAACGTTATTTTTCACTGAGAATTTACCCCACGTAAATTTATTATTATTATTATTATTATTATTGTGTATTATATTGTTATTTCCAACCTTCATAAATATCATTATTTATTTCTTCACGTAGCATCACGAAATTTCACTAATATCGCGTTTTGCTTTCGAATTCCAAAAATTTGCCCCCCTGCCCCGTGTTGAGCGTGACGTATGCTCGGACGTAGAAGAATACACTCTACTGAGTCTCTCGTCGGGGATTTCAACCGCGAAAGGGTTAATCGTCCATCAGGATCTCAGGAGCAGCCGGTATGATGGATCCGGAAATGGAAAAGAGTATTTCGAAAGGGAAGAGGGCACAAAGAAGTCTCGAGAGCGGGAATTTTCGATCAACTTCCCCTCCTTCTTGCTCCCCCCTCACTCCTCGGGGGATGTGAATCGTTCATCCGAAATAACTGGATCAAAGTGGTCGACGAGCTCGAGATCTCATCGCGCAGGAACACGTCCCCTCCACGAAAATGTTTTCGTTCGCGTGTTAGGGCAGTTTCTTCTTCGTTTAAGAAACTTGCGACACGATCAAGATGTATCGATTTAAATCGTCAAGGAGATCAAACGATCTCTAATCATCGAGAAGAAAGAAGCTTGAACGTTGAACGTTGATGTGTGCATTAGTTTGCACACGTCACTTTTCTTTCTGCAAGTTTAGTAATTTTTACATATTTTCACATATTTTTAGCAATTTTCACACAATATTCTCGAATCATTCTATCGTACGATTATTCAAATCGTTTGTTATTGTTGTTGTTTTTTTGTTTTGTTTTCGAAATTAAAGTACATGATATTATTTCAGTTTTTCGTTGTCATATCAATGCCTCGTAAAACAAATCTGATTGAACGAACAAATCTGAAGTTTGTTGAATATCAATGCGCATATCAATTTGTGTACGTAATTTTGTTTTTACACGTTATTTCGTCGTGTATGTAGTTCAGCAATTTTTATGCAACACCTCGGATCGTTCTATCGTACGATTATTCGAAACGTTTTATTTATTTATTTATTTTTTGCTAAAATTAAAATACACGATATTGCCACAGTTTTTCGTTGTTACATGAAAGATCGATAATACGTCATAATATACAACGAATCTGATTCATCGAACCTTGAATTAAAATCGTTTAATCTAATTATTCGAAGTTAAATAAAACGCAGCAAGCATCCGAATCTCGTTGTAAAGAGTAGACTTCGTTTTTCGAAATAACGATGGAAAAGACGAGAAAAGAAGATGAAAAAGATTTTTTGTTGTTTCTAGAGACATCTGTCTTTAATTTTCTCCACTTGCTCTTCACTGCAAAATCAATTCAAGATTATATTTCAAGTTTGGATGAATCGAACACTCTTCGAATACTCCTCGATTTTACCAAATTTTAAAAAAAGTTTAACTAGATTTAAAAAGCCATTTTTAATTGCTAATTGTCGACACTATCTAAAACTACCAAAGTGGTCAATTACTAATAATTTCTCAAAATAATCTCGCAGACTTGCAACAGGTCTCCATTTCTAGAGATTTAAATTTTTTCCCTTATCCGGTGTTGTAAACTTTTCTCCACTCCTTGCCGCTCTGCCGATTCAAACACCGACATAATTACACAATGATCCAATAATTTGAATCTCACGCGACAGTCGAATTTTAATCGAACGAAACAATTTTTCTGGAACAGGTGTGTTCCACCTGTGGCAATGAACGGTAACTCGGGCTATCGTACGATGAACCAAGAAGCGATTGGAAGTTTGCCCTTTGCCCGATGGCGAATTCAACGTTCAACTATCGCGAAAACGCTCGACCATCCGACGATAATCCGGTAACGCTCGCGGACACGCAGCTGCCCTGGACAATTATGGAATCAGCTCGAAACACTTTGTTCTATGCAGGCGAGCGTAGATCCCAGTTGTTGGTTTCGGGCCGCTGTTGCTGATGGTTTCTGCGCTCTGTCCGCTCGTCCGGGTCTTTCGAAGTTAAATTGACTAGAAGTTTCGCCCGGTTTTCCGGCCGGCGAGCGTGTATATTTTAAAACGTGAACGGGAACCATGACCGTGGCTTGTTTGTCCGGATCCAGGCTGTATAACCGCGGTCATCCGCGCGTCGTCCAACTTGCAATTGGTTTTTAAATAAGTCCGAGTTGGAATGTTTGCGCGGGCTAGTTTAATTGGCTGATTAAAGTAGATTGTTCGAGATACGGAGGGTTTAAAATTGAACGCACAGAGTGTCCAAATCACGCAGAGTGGAGAGGTCTCCGACATTTTCGAATTTAATCGTTGGCGGTAGAGGGAAATTTTTATCCAAATTTCGCGATCTGAAATTAGAGGAATTTTCGATTTTTCGATTTTAACGATTGATAAAGGAGAGCAATTCTTATCTTTAACAGAGAGAGGAAAAATTTCGCGATCTGAAATTAGAGAAATTTAATGCCTAGATAGAAGACAATTCTCATCTAGATTATACGAGCTCAACGAAGAAGGGAAATTTCGCAATTAGAGAAATTTCCAATTTTTTCAAATTTAATGTCAATTCTTGCCTAGATTGCACAAACTTGACAAAGAGGAAAATTTTCGGCGTTTAAAATTAGAGAAATTTTTCGGATTTTATGTTTCACGACAGAGGAGAGTATCTAGATTGTACAGGATTAACAGGGAGGGGAAATTTTGCAAATTTTAAAATTAAAGAAATTTTTAATTTCTCCAATTTAATAATAATAGAGTCTGGAATTTAATAGTAATAGAGGAAAATTCTCATCTAGATTATAGGGCTTTAACAAAGAGGGAAAAATTTTTTTAATTAGAGAGGTTTTTAATTTCCAGAACAACAACACGCTGTTGAAATTTAACAACCATAATTGATCACATCTCACTACTTGTTGCGACCAAAGAGTTTATTAAAGGAGAGGGACAATCACTTACAATTTTATATTCAATAATTGAACTGTTTTCAACTATCACAGATTTATAAATCCGTTCGTCAGCTGATTTTTATTTAATTTTCTATTTATTCAATCAGAAATATTTCGTTCTCCAACCGAGAAATATTCGTGATCGCAGTTACAATTTGAACCTTACAGGCGTCGTTTCCAATATACTCGGGGAAGTATACGGAAAATACCTCCATCATTTTCTCACCGAGTCGCTGGATACAGCCGAGAAATCGTTGGGCGGTATCGAGTCCAGGGTAACCCAGTCTTCCGCACGTGTGTCGCGTTCGTTATAGTTATGGTGCCTGGAGGCGCAGTAATCCGAGATACAGGCGATAATTTTCAAATCACGCGCGCCGCTGTAATTTATGAAAATGGAGGACAATGACGGATGATTTAAGGGATAGTAACCGAGCTCGGTGTGTATATAAGAACAGCTCTAGCGCGAATCTGGATGTTGAACCTGCATTTACCTCTGGATACTGCATTTTTACTCTGATACTATTTTGCGGATAATTACCACGGCGCTGCTACTCTCAGTAAAGAAACAAAGTCATTTGAATGAAACGTTCTTTTTACGCGCTAGTAGCACAAAACTGCTCTAGAGGAAATTTCGCGTATTTGTAATATCTCTCACGCGCGATGACGTGTAGAGAGGAACGAGGTAATTGAAATTGGAGAATGTATATTTGAGAGGTATTTTATTACGCACGCATGTACGTTTAATTGTAATGAAAAAAAGGAAAGAAATTGATAATGTAGTTTATTTGATAAATGCAAAGGGACACCTTAAAGGAACGTGATTGATTTCAAATACTATTTCCATTGAATTTCCATATTTGGGAATATTGGGAAATATCGATCACGTCGCGTGACACAAAGAATGTTACTAATCTAGTAATTAAATGTAAACGTAATCAAATCAAATATTTAAAAAGTAGATCGTATTCAAGAGTCAATTGATGAGAAATAATTGAAAATCGCCGAATAATTCGTACATTAGTCGATTAAAAATTTTTAATTTCATCGACTGTTTGATGTTTACAATTAGAATAAAACCAATCGTCGAGAAAGCATCGATGGCTGATTAAAGTTAAATTAACAGTCGAAAAATCGGCGATTGATAGTTTCGAGTTGTTACATCGAATTTGTTCATGTGAATTGTGTATTTCGAAATTGTAACGAAACGTCGACGATTTATAGTTAAGATAAACGCGCCTGGTTGCAAGTCTGATTGATTTATTGATTTGAACTTCTTCGAAATTTGTCAAATAAACGAGCAACGATAAAACGAAAACTTTAATTCGTTGCGTTGAACATTAATATTATTTCACTGTTCACGGACTTACTGAGGCTTTATAAGAAGACACAGTTTCAACGATTTAGGTTAGGTTTAGGTTAATCTTTAACGAGATGTCCAACTGACAATTAAAATCGAAAGAAATTAATCATTATTATGATGAAAAATTAAAGTTGTGTAATGTAATCGTTAATTGCAATTGAAGGTTGTTGGAAAAAATTCAATCGATCTTCGTCGATGAATTCTCTGCCCAACACAGCGAAATGTGGAAACGTGGAAGACTGAATCTGTGTCAAGACTAACGTGCATCAGCACTGAGTCACAAACCGAATCTATAAACTCGCCTATTCGCGTATTCTGTTTCTGCATAACGTATAGGACGTCGACCATAAATGACGGCCATCCTGATTTAACATAACTTCTCGCCGCGCGGACTTCGCCAATGCCAGATCGATGGCCCATTAATAATTGAACGTCGAGTAAGACCCTCGGCGAAAGCATTTTTTACATACTTTTTACAGATCGATTTAGAAAAAAAACTGCACGACTTGTACGATTTGTCTCACTGAAAGGCCCAGAAGCAACTGTTCCGACTAGGAAATAAAGACGACGTATTTGCCATAAAATTTTATCGATACGCAACAAATTACAGGCGCGATCGCTTAGTACCAGACAACGCCACTCCTACTCGAGGTCTACCCCACGCCCCTTCACGAATCACGTGACCCAAATCAACCAATCGCTAATTTTCGTTGCATTAGGCCCAATTTTCTGGGTTATCTCCGCTAAAATCACTCAGTGATAAATTATTCTCGATAAACAACACGTATCTGTACTTTTGATGCTTCTTTAAAATCACGCGTACGCGTACTCATCTTTTATCTTGTGTTCAAACGAAACGATTTACAGGGTGGGCCAAAAATCACTTCCTACTGAAACAAATCCGTAATTTCTTTGTTAAATATTTCTTACAGATTACACTTGAGTTTAATTTAAAATTAATGAAATTGGTTTTTTCTTGTATTTGGAATAAGGTTTTGTTAAGAAAAGAAACTTTTGGCCAACCCTACACAATGCTTCTCTCAGCGAAACAAACAGCAGTCAATGATGCACTCGTTGCGATATACGTCACGTCGTTGGTAAGAAATGTGTCAAAATCATCCGTGAGTTACTATTTTGTCTGTTGAAATGATTCTTAGGCAGCAATTACTCCTAATTACCCTCAATTGTCTCAGTTCAAGAGTCGATACCTCAGTGTTTAAACAGCACCCTTTCGCACCACTTTCTTTTCTATTCCCTCTGGCAATAAATTTGCAAAACACTCCGACTCTGAATACTCCGTTAAACGATCTTTGTGCGCAAACATCATTTGTACTCGCATCGTTCCCAAATCGTTCTCGGCTCCCGGTTCTACGCGAGGTAAATTAAAAACGATCTCTTTCGAATCCACGCGGATCGATACGAATTCTGTTTAACGAGCGCTCTCGGGGAAAATACATATCCAGGGCTCGGCGAGCGTTAAGTATGAAAAACGATGGATGTTGAAAGGAAAACGCTGCAAACGAATGTTTACTGCGCCGGGATAGCGTAGTTTCAGGAAGGGAACGATTAAAAAGGAGAAACAAAAAGAAGAAAAAAGAAAAAGAAAAACAGAGAGAAAGGGAGGAGAAAGAAAGAAAAGAAAACGATACACCGCTGCTGGGATATCCCAGCATCCGCGGAAATTTATACGAGAAAATCGATATGTTTGCTATGAATTTGCCAGTAGCTCGAAACTCAAAGCTTGGCAAAAGGACGGCGACGAGTCTCGTGAATGTAACGACGACGTAACGTTCGCCAGGCGAACGGCGAATTTTTCCAACATTCGCTTCAATTTCATTCGGGTAAACTTCATTTGGGATTATCGTGCCACCGCGTTCGTTCTACGTACGTAAGAAGATGGAGAGATAACGAGATGAAGGGAAAAAAGAGCCTGCAGTGTGTACGAACCGCGAGTTTCGCGTGGAATTTTTATCAACGACAGTCTGTCCATGTACGTTTCTCAGCCGAGTGTCTCGAAGTATGCAAACTACGGTCTAACGCTGGAAAATGTTGTTCAGATTAGTCCGAATATTTCTATAACTCTATGAATTTACCTTTCAAGCAATTTAATAATTTTACTAGTTGTTGTAACGTGGCAGATTCATAACGGTGCATTTTTGTATTAGGTGAATTTACAATATTTCTACTACAATTCCTGCTAAATTTAAATGTTTAAAGAAGAAATCTTATCGAACGTTTATGCTTTGAATAAATAATCTTTTGCACATGGTGACTGTGTATACAGTATATATTATATATTACAAATTTATATATTATTATTATTATTATTATTATAAATTTATATATCTGTATATTATAATTTATAAATAAATTTACATATTTATATATTATAAATATATATATATAGTCTTAAGTTTTCAGCCGAATGTCTCCGAACGCACAATCCGAGGACCAGCAAAATTTCATGAATTCACTTTTCACAATTTTACGAGCCACCGCGACGTAATTGATCTGCAAACTACATACGTGCAAAATTTCCACCAAAGTTCGAAGACGAGATCTTCTTACGTTTTCTTCAAGCAACATTCACGCGGGTGAATTTTCACAGGTGTGGTCACTGCGCGCGAGAAAGACACACGCGCGTATTTTTTCGAACCTCGATTCTTTTTTATTTACGCGTATTTTTGGACGCACCTGACATTTCAATTTCCCATTGTCAAAAGCCTCGGTCAAAGTGAAAACTTTCGAGGGCCTGGCGCCGACGCGCGCGCGCGGGGAATAACTCGTTTGCGGCGATCGGGAAAAATCGCGATCCGCGGGGAAATTTTTCTCTCTGCGGCTCTTTAAACTCGAAAACCCGGCCGGGGAACGAAATTACGCGAAACGAGCCGGCTTTATCGAACACGGTTCGAACCTCGGCCCCCCCTCTTCTCCTCCCATTTCCCTCGACCGCGCTCGATTTAATAGCTTAGGGGGGGCCTGCGGTGACGTTCGACGGGAAATGATATTTTTAAAGCGTGTCGGCCGCGGCGCGGCGAGGCGCGGCCCGGGTTCGTTCAACCCGTAGCCGCATACCACGGAGTTGATTTCATGGGCCACTTGCTCGATACGATCCCGAGGCCCTTTAACTTTCAGCGGTTACACCACGTGTCGCTGACTCCTCTCTCTCTCTCTCTCTCTCTCTTCTTTCTCCGCAACTGCACCGCCGACGTCCTCCACGTACGAAACGGTAACTCGCGGAAACGGGTACGAATTTTGAAATTTCATTGAAGTCTCTTCGACGAGAACGGAGGTTTGAAATCACAGTGATTTAAATCCCCATTTGACCCCTTGGAATCGCGTGTCGACAATTTTCTCCGAAATTTGTCGCAATATTTTCTCAGCTTCAAGTATATTTAAATACAATCCAAGCGAGACGAATAACAAATTTATCACTTCTTACGAGGGAACATATTCTGAATCGCCGATTTTGATGAAATTTGGCACGAATGTTGTTTCTAAAAGAATGTTCAAACGTATTTTTTTTTATCGGCAATGAAGAGGGTGAAAATTACTCTCGAAATTAGGGATGCGAAATATATTTTGTTAAGTATGACGGGAGTTGTTGAGTATTTTCGTTTCTGTTTGTTTTCGTACTTTTTTACTGTAGGATTTGATGAGAGAAAAAGAACAATCGCACGAACTAGCAAAGTGTCGAAATGACTGATTTTTCTTTCTATTTCAGTTATTCAAACACACGGGGCAAAGAAAAGAAGAAGAAAAATACAAGTCAGAGACAATATTGCAATACACAAATACACAACGTACAGTGTAGATGAGAAAAGTTTTAACAAAACTCGATAGTTCCTCACTATATTGTAAAGTAAAATTCTTTCGAATTTTTGCAAATTTCATACTTTAGCGGTCGAGAGAAAAGTCTAATAAAAGAAAAACTGTACTTTCGTGTACGTAGAGAGAGAAAGAGATTGGATCTAATCTGACTCGACGTGGTTCATCCGCTGCGAGAGACGTGTTCGTTGAACTCAGCTCCAGAATCCTCTTAGAAAAAAATCCTCTTATCCATATATTATAGGTGAAATTCTTCTATAGCGGGTGTTCAAGCACTCTGGCCGGCGTGCGTGTTCAAAAGGTGGAGTCGCCGGTAGCGCGATCGTCTCAAACTCGTTCACAATGCGTTCACAATGCGGCCCCTCCCCCCCGGGAGATCTGTCGTTCGTTCGCCGTCACTATTCCGCTAGAGTAACCATCAAAAGGTTGCCCGGGCTTCTTCAGAAGCCAGCGCGTACGAAAATTGCGAGCGGAAAGCTGTCGCGGCGAGTTTTATCGCTTTGGAAGATCGCGTAATACGTACTGGAGGGTGCCGCCGCGAGCACCGTGGCTGCTGTTATCGTGAATAATAGGGACGATGGGTGTCTGATCGAACGTGTTAAACGGAATTTCTCGAGAAGCTGTCCGTACATGAAAATTGCGAGCGTATGCCTCAACAGCCAAATGTCTGGGAAAATGCGAATGGTACGAGAAAACGGGTCGAATAATTATAAATTATAGGGTTTGGTTAACGATGTCATTCGTGTGATAACGTCCTGCGTTTTTTGCTTCAAGCTTCTTTGAAAATCCATCAGGTACACGTGTGCCTAATTTTAATTTTAATTTTTAATTGCTTACAAACAGACTTAATTTTTATGAATTTATAAAGAATTAGAGAACGCGCGTAATATGAAAAAAAAATATATATATATAATAGTCAAAGTATAGTTGGGTTTGTAACAACATTTGAGAGATGAAATACGAATTTCCTTTTCAGCTCTTTTCCAAAAAATATAAATTTTCGCGAAAATCCACAGTCTAGTTGTAGGATACGCGACAAAGCTCGAAAAATGGGGATTTTTTTCCCCATTTTTCGAGCTTTGTGTACGACTCGAAACACAGTGCGTTATAGTCGGTGGAATTGCATTTGTCAGCTGGAGATAATTGTAGGCAGCCAGTTGGAACACACAGAGGGTTGGTTAGAGAGAAGGAAACCGGTTGATGGGTCAGATAAATCAATTGGTCGGAGTAGGTTAATCGAACGATGAATTCGAAACTGCGATATGTTGCTGATCCATTAAATCAGTCGAATAATTAACAGTTTCTCGGGTGTGATCGTCTACATATGTTCGAAATCTAGATCTTCCTACTCTACAGGGTCACCCGACCATCCTGGTTATTAGTCGCTAAGTCGTCTTAATATTCCCCCTAATCGAAGGATCATCCAAGTATCGACAGCTTCGGAACCCTGTTGAACGATGTCCACGGTGCACGTGGTCTATTGTCGTGTATACAGTCAACCAAAAGTTTGAGTGTTTTACCATGTAATTTATAATTTTTTTATTATATAATTTAATATAGATCTGTTGATTATACCAATAAATTTACTATAACTTTCTATACTCTAGAGAAGGTAATCGCTATACCAGTAGAAGATCCATGTATTTCTCATACACATTTATACATAGTATAACATAAATCTCGTCTGATCGTAAAAATTATCCTAAACTAATAACTACTTTCTACTAAACTAATAATATTTAAATAACAAATAAATAAATATTTATTCGAATAAACTAATGATACACAAAATATCTGACAAACCAACAATATTTCGACATACACGAGTTTTATACACTCACGAGAAAGATAAATCGAAATCCCGCGATGTTCGATTTCGCAGATTTCGACGACTCGAAATTTCCAAGAAACGCGTCGAACGTCCAGAGGGAGGTGGAGGAAGTTCGTTCGACGAAACAGGAGCAAGTAGCATCCGTTGATCAAACAAACCGCTGAAGAGAGCTTGGCGTAGTGGGGGAGGGGCACGTCGCCGACTAACGCCATTTCCCACTCCATTGCCAGAGAAAATAAATCGACCTAACCAATTTTATCCAGAGCGTGCGGCAGGGGCTGCACGGCGAAAATACTTTCCGCGAGCCGATTACGAGCAGCAGGTGCGACGCGGTTTGGCCTCGGCGTTAAAAGGAAGATTAACGCCGGCCACCAGGGCGCCGGTATAAAGTTCAAGTTTTAGCACGAAGTGGCTGGGACGTGACTCGACCGACTGGCTGCTCTTTCTCTCTCTCTCTCTCTCTCTCTCTCTCGCTCCGAGCTACACTCGAGCCACAGGGATATTAAGATGCGATCAACAAGCTTACGACACGCACACCCTTATCACTTCTCCCCTGCCTTTTTACCAACCATCCCACCGCCAGGTGTGCAGTAGCAGTCTGCTACTTTCAACTTATTAGCCGCGTGGCGAAAATTACAGCCGAGCCACGTTGTTTCGAATCTTTTCCACGACGCTATCTACGAAGAGGATCGAAAAACCACCAGTTCTCTCGCAATAATCCGCGACGTATTAGCGAAAATCCGCAAATGGTTGGCAATGCATACGGCAGCAATTTTCAATGACAATGTAAGCATGACGCAGGAATAATTTTACCTCTTGTTTTCTTGAAGACGAACGAATGAAATGTTAACTAAATTGATTTATTACGCGCGCAGTGGCAATTTTCAGTAACAAATAATAATAATAATACAAGTGTAACGCAATAATAATAATATTTTATATACATTGAATTAAAAACGTGTAAATTCCTTCCTTTTCTTGCAGTATTCTTGTGAATGAAAAATTAATAAAATTTGTTTTCACTGCGTGCAAAAATAATGTGCATGGTAGCAACGAGTTGTACGATAATTACAATTGAAATAAAAGTTCGAGAGTCAAGAAGATATCGGCGATACGAGGAATTTTATTTCACAGCTCTGCCGTGCATTTTGTGAACAGAATACAACGCTGGCGCGATGTAGTTCGATAACGTTCCAATACTTACAAATGGATATTTTTCTAGCAGCATTAACGAAACGTTGCAACCACGTATGTTTACCACGCGCACAGTAGCAACTTCCAATAACAATGGAAGTAATATGAAGATCAGTTCTCCAACAACATTCCGCCATTAAATGCCATTAAGCAACAATCACAAATCGATACTTTTCCGACTCTCGAATTTTTACATTATTATTATTATTATTTAATTAGCATAACATGCTATTGGAAATTGCTACTGTGCACATTATTTCTGAGCTATTATTTAGTGAACTAGACTATCACCTATACCTTTTTGACCCACCACGTTGCAAGTTATATTTTTTTTTTTTTATCAGACTCTCTCATCCTTTGAAGGTTTTTCTACGAATTTAAGTATCTGTTTCCTGTTTTGCAGAGAAAATGGATTTACAGAATTTTCGTATTTTACATTTCAGTCGTGACGGAATATTTTTCCGAAGGATTTCACGCGAACGAAAATTGCCGCCGTGTTTTCGGAGTGGCTGCTTGCAGCGCGCGACGGTGTTTTACGAAAACAGCTCGAGACAGCGCGGCTCAAGCTCGAGCAACTTGCCCCGTTGTGTTAAGAAGTTAAGCCCAATACGCTGCTAATGAAACATCTGAAATGCTAATTTTCAATGCCACGACGCGCCCGCTTGAATCCGCGCAACTCCGTTACACGCCCCTGCCCCCCTAATTTGAATAAAACGCGTTCAACCTTTGTCACCTTGCCCCGCTTGCAATTAGACAAATTGGAAACCGCCCTTAAGAATCGCGAGGCAGCTTCTACCTCACATTAATTTCGTATTTCGTATTTCTGCCTCCGACGAACGGAATTTCAATTCCAACTTTCTCCGTCTTCTCCGTCTTCCAAAATTGACGATCTATTAAAATTAAGAGAAAAGTCTGCGTTGTTTAAAATATTAATCTCGTTTGTCGTTCCATTTCGTCCCGTCGCAAAAGTTCCGAACTCTGTTCCATTTTGTCCGGAGGAAATTAAAAACGAATCCGAATTGTGGATTACGTTGTTATAATATCTCGCGCCAACTTTATTTCATTACTTCACGAAATTGTATTTTGAAGTCTAGACTTGGTTCGAATTGGGTTCAAGTAAAATTAGAAGCATTCTACAAATTTTACGTAAATTTTACTTCAACTTTTCAGAGCAATTTTTACCGACAATCTTTGCAGTCGTTCGACGTAACAAACTTGAAAAAGTGAATTCAGAAACACAGTCTATTACTCACGTTCAAATTTAATTACACTTCACAAAAAATTGTACTCTTCAATTCTCAATTTCGTCATTCTCTCGAAGATCGAACCAGTTTGAAACTCGCGTTCAGGTTCGATTCTCGCGTCGCGTTGCCTCGGTATCGTTATTTTTCTCCGTTCCAATTCCAACGTGCCTCCTCCTCCGTTCACCGATATGCACGTAATGCGATCCGTTAAGTCCCGGCGATAATTAAGTTCGAGCCGAGTCCCGACAGTTTTATTGGCGAGCACAGTCGGGTAATTTGCATGAGGGTGGCGCGTGGCCAGTGGCTAAGGTCGACGTCGAAAGCCGGTCTCAACGGTTGCGCAGCCAGTTCCCCGTAATTTGCACCGCGATACGCGAAACGTACGTTAGATCTCTGACAAACGAGAGTTTCCAGAGTCACGAGCTGGCAAATTGGAAAAAAAAAGGAAACTTGCGGCGGCAGAGAGAGGAGAATATATCGCGCGTGAATTTTTGCCAGGGTGCAGTGATTTCTGTTAGTATCCGATCGTTTTGGACATTTAAACTGTTGCAATTTTGTAAGAAAGACCTCGAAGCCTCAAAATCCTACATTTTACTCTAGATTTTTGTTTATTTTTACATCAGAGTAAAGACACTGTTACATAAATTGTCACGTGTATCTAAAAGTATTGAAAAGTTTCTTTCGTGACTGAATCGACGATGGATTTGAGGATTGTAGCTTCTCTTTTATAATGATCGCGGGAAACTTCATGCACGATTTTTTTTTTTATCACTGAAAGTGATTTTAGCGGGGCGGACCCAAAAAATCGCAACGCTAATGCAACGAAAATTAGCGATTGGTTGATTTGGGTCACGTGATTCGCGAGGGGGCGTGGGATAGACCTCGAGTAGGAGTGGCGTTGTCTGGTACTGAGCGATCGCGTCTTTTATATCGATTCAAATGTTTGCATATCAATAAAATTTCATGGCAAAAAAGTCGTCTTCATTTCCTCTGGGCCTTTCAATGAGACGAATCGTACTGGGGTACAAGTCGTACAGTTTTTTTTTTCTTGCTATTTTATCGAACTTTGAATATCATGACTTACACGACTGAGATTCAAGAAATTGCAACGTTTTCGTATACAAAGTTCGATAAACTGTTACACCGACTCGAGATCAAGTTGTCAACTTGATATATTAAAAATTTCACGCTATCCTGCCTTACCGGAAGATCCAGAGAGTCTCGAGTCTCTCTGAAAATAACTACCCTGCAAAGAAGTTTGCCCCAAGGTAATTGACGTCCAGGGATCCGTCACTTCATCAAGAATGCACAGTGCCACTTATTAACAAAGTCCACGACAAACAAGGCCAGTGACCCTGGAAGATCGACTCCATTAAATTTCTACCTTCTTCCAGCTACTAACGCTAAAAATTCCACGCCCCGGAACCCGATGAAAAGTCTCGTTAATAAAGGGAAATAAAGATCTCGTTGTTCACCACGCCTCGTGAACGTTACAAAACTCCGGGATGTAGAAATGAATTTTCTCCTGTGGTGGGGGTGGTTGAAACAAGGGGTTCGCGAACGATCGTCCGTACGCCTCGAGGCGAAAGAGATTCCAGGAATGCGGGAAACAGTGTCTACGCGCGACCGGACGAAGTCTGGCGGGAGTTCAAGGGAGTAACAATGTGTGTGGCGAATGAGAGTTTCGGAGGGTACAGCCAGCAAACGCGAAAGTTTCTCCCGCACCGGGGAGAGAAAGTATTCGGCGAGTTTCCGCGCGTGGCTGCAAGTTTCGACGTTGCGGTGGAACGGAAGAATCTGTTGTGTTTGCACCTGCTTTGTTCGGCCAAGTTCCGCGTTGAAAACGCGGGCCCGCTGCTACAGAAATTCGGCGCTCCGACCTTTTGTCGCTTGATTCGAGATCAGATCGTCCTTGATTCTTCGTCGGCTCGTTCTTTCGTTCCGCGAACGTTGTTCGGCAAGTTCCGATAAAGGACTCTGAAGTTTGCAGCCGTTTGATTCCAAGATTACACTTCCAATCAGTGTAATCATTTCTTTTTTTTTTTTTATTTAATAAACTTTTTGATCGCGGAACACAATCAAGTAGTATTCGCTAGTTAATTAAAATTAATTTTGCAAATGATTCGATTGTCTATTTGATCAAATAGTTTAATTTTCTTTTTCATTTTGTACCTTATATTTGTCTCTACAAGTAATTTTTCAAATATTGTATAAACTTCACTTTCTAGTGGAATTATTTATCTCTATTTAATTTATCTCGATGAATTCATTCGAGTAAAATATTATTTGCAATTGACTCCAAATTACTTGGCTATTTGATTATTAAATGAAATAATTTTGTATTTTATATCTGTCCCTGTAGTCATTTCTCAAATAGTTTTCATCTTTTATCGAAATCATTTATTATTTTGTTTCAATTAATATTCTTTCCCTATTTTCTCACATCCTTCTCTTTCTCTCTTTTTTTTCCGTCTATTAAACAACAACAGTTCCGGCAAGTTCCAGAGGAAATTCCTCGGCGAGTGGACCGGAACCGAGCATCTTGCATCGCAAGTAGCTTTTTCTGTCGCTAACGGCGACGTCGTTGTGCCGTTAAATCGTCAGGGTCATCGTCGATCCTCGAGAGAGTACGAACATTACGCCGCGAAAATTACGAGCCCGGTGCGTCCGGCTTCTTTTCCAAACGATAAACGACGCTGTAAATTCGTTCTTTTACGACGACTCGTGACTGTCTCGTGGAACAGAGCCGAACGGAATCGACAACGAGCGAACAAATGACCATCTCGTGGTTAATTATTTAATGGTTTCGCGACGTCCGCGAGCTGCCGATGAAATTCTAACAGACTTCGCGTTTTATTTCCTTGAATTAACCACTTCAGCGTTAATTTTCGATAGAAAACAAATTACAGGCGCGATCGCTCAGTACCAAACAACGCCACTCCCACTCGAGGTCTACCCCACGCCCCCTCGCGAATCACGTGATCCAAATCAACCAATCGCTAATTTTCGTTGCATCAGCGTTGCACTTAAAATCACTTTCAGTGATAACAAAGAAAGTATGCATTTGAACATAACGATTCAGAGAAATCTAACACAATCGATACAATGCGAAAGCAAATTAAATTTATCTCCAATCATTTTAATTTGGCAAGGATTTGATTTTTTTCGTCTAGGAACAATGAAACACACCACTGCACATTCTCAAAATAAAACTGTAAATATTTTTTAATTGTAATTGTAATTTTAATTTTTTACTGCTGTAATTATTAATAATCATCGTGGAAGAAATATCGGTGACGAAATTTTGACGTGCAATGTAGCGTGTAACGAAGACTAGCGATTCCGAAATTTACGAAGATGAAAACGAAGATTCAAGTGGCACTTCTGAAAGTTCTGTCGTCGTAAATGTCGCGAAAGAAAAGTAAAAGAGTTGGGCCACTCGTTTCGAGCAGCAACTGGTGCAGTAATTCATAAATCTTTAGTAGAATTTTTGGGAAACTCTGTAAAACTGTAAATGTCGATAACTTTAATAATGTTGATGAACGCGAAGTAAAGATTTGTTCTCGATATGACAGAATGATAGAAACAAATCGTCACTGTGAATGGAACTGTGAATCATCAAAAAACAAACAAATTGGAGCCACTCTGTCGGAGCTTGAAGAACTTTAAATCTTTCTAAAGAAGATATTAAGGCTGATTCTTCGTTAAAACATTCGCATTCTCAAGATTCGTGAGTCACTGCCGGTTGTGTACGTACAGCCGCGAATTAAATAGCCGGTCGTTTGTGCGTTAAGATCTGACGAGTCGCGCAACGTTCCCGGAGATGAAACGGCGCGGTATCATTAGCGAAATTGCTGGATGAAGACCCGTTTCTCGAGACAGAGAGAGAGCAGAGGGGTAGAGTATTCTTGTCAGAATATTCTCGTTAAATTAAACTAAATTGGGAATAATAGAAAATGATTCTGCAGATAAGATACGTTTCGCGATGCTAACAATTCGCACTTCAGTCTACATTCTGTTGCGAAACGAATTTTCATTAGCCCTGCTATCCTAACGAATAACTTCAATTTAACGCTTGCTTAATATATCGTCAAATTTCTTTACGACATAATTATTATTTCCACGAATGTGGAATAATAATTTTGCGGAGAGAACGAGCCCAAGTCGTTTCTCTGCGAATAAGTTTAAGACAACAATTAGACGCGTCACGGATTGTAGCGAACCAATTGAGCGAACGTGTTCTTCGTATTAATTAGCAAAGTAATTCGTAAAATTTTCCTTAAATTTATAAAATTGTCGACAATTTGAACTGATACAACTCCGTAAGGGAAATCGTACAACGATCCACTTTGTCTCGCTTTAAAGCGTGAAGCCTCTACTTTGACGGTTGTGTGTTTGATTGTTTCTTTTTTTTTTTTTTCTTAAGATAAATTTTCTTCGTGCAACAAAGTATTTGAATATTATTATTTTTGTGAAATCGTTTCTAACTGTTTATTTTTGTTTTACCTATCTTAAGTGTCACGTTTATAATTCCACGTCGCGAGTAACAGGAAGGCCAGCCTCTTCTCAAAAATAATACTTATATTAATATCAGTAATTAATATTTGTTTCTCCATATTTTTTCCAATCAACTTCCCTCGGAAAAATAATCAATGCTCCATCTTCAAAGTACGAAATAATAATTTCTAACGCGAACGATTCTCATTTCAATTGACAATTCCCATTCGTCCGTTTGAACTGTGAATTTCAATATACTCGGTGCGTATCACTGTCAAACGAAAGCAATTTTCAAATGGGTTGTTTCATTTCAATTACTGCTCCAAATAGTTTTCATTTCAGACGTACCTAGCAACGACCGGGAAAACCCCAATTTCCTCCACGCGGCGAAAAAAAGCATCGGGTTGTGCAACAACGCGATCACGCTTTTTTCTGATCACACTTCCACGTATCGCCTGTCGAGAACACACTATTTATCATTTATTCGTTATGCGTATAAGAGAGCATTTTTGGTCCTTTTCCTTCCTTATCTAATGCCACCTTCGCGAAATGTACACTTTGACCCGCTCGGCGTAGGAAAAACGGCCGATCGCGTGTAAATCGGGAATCATTCCGAATCTGAAAGCCAGCGTAGTTGCGTAATTAACGCGCCGGGTAATAATTCACAATGTTATTGCAAGTTGGCGAGTGTCGCTGAATTAAGCTTATTGTCGGCAGAACTGGCCAACTATTCTGCATTCTCGCGCGCCGTCTCTCTGCCCCTCTCCACTGCGTTTATCGCTAAATCAAAATGCTATTAAACAACCATTCGCGTTTATTCGAGCTCCTCCGTTTATCTTTTTTCTCTTTTTTTTTTCTCTTGAGTATCGCGCGATTGTGAGTTCCGGAGAGATTCATCTTTGAGTGGCAGTTTAAGACATTTTTAATACTAATAAATTCCGTAAATTAATCACGTCGTCTTTGAATGAATGTTTTTATTCGTACTGTTGGGATATTGAAATATATCGTTGTTATTAATTTTACAAACATTTAATCCACGAATAGAGAATCTTTTGAATCAATCATTTTTAGAGTACTAAAACTGACAAGCACGGTATGAATATATTGTAATTGTACTCTCTTTTATTCCTATTTTTGTACTTGCCATTTTGTCACGTACGTGTTGTTTTTTTGCGTTTAATATTTTTTCTTCTTTTCTCGTGTTCGTTTACATTTTCGATCACTTGCAATAAAGCGATAAACTTAGTAGAGCAGCTCTGGATGGGCCAAATCCGCAATTTTTTTTTTTCATTTTCGAAAGAAACAATTTTTAACACGTAATGGAAAAAATCACGTTTGAACTTAAATACGATTTAAAATTAATAAAATTAGTTTTCTCTTATATTTTGACGTTTCGTTAAAAAGAAAGCGCACCTTGTACTACCTAGAGAGCCTAGAGTCACACTTTTCACAGGAAAAATCCCCTCCAAAAAGAGGAAAAGGAGAATATCAATTATGAAGGAACACAAAATCGCCATGGAAGAAGCTCGTTTTATAAAATATAAATTAAGTAACTTAAATCTTAAACGTTTCGTTTCATTTTGAGAATTTGCACAGGTTATGACGAGTACGCACTTGCTATAAGAGTTAAGTTAAATTATAACAAAATGATACATTTTTTTGGCGTCTCTCTGAACAATTTTTAATTTTATTGACTTTATTTCATTTCTCGTTGCCTGGAAATGTTCTAAAATGTGCTAAAATATTCTAAAATTACAAATATATATCTTTTTACCTAAATTTTGTAATAAATGGCAAGACCGAATTTTACGACATTGAACAAACAAATTCTATAATATCTTCTCATGAGGAGTATAAGGGATTTAAAAAAAACTGCACGACTTGTACGATTCTCTCTCTCTCTCACTCTCTTTCCTTGATTCTGAATTAAAATTGAACTTTAGAATTTCGTAATTCAAAAATTCTTAATAGAACAATTTCCATTTCAAGCCCGTCAATGACAGTTGAAATTCGTTCGTAAATCCACGATCGCTTTGTTGATTTCCGAGATTCGCCGAAATCGTCGCGGTTTCGACAAGTTCGACGAGACGAGCTTGACTCTTTCGGTCAGCCGGTACGAGTTCGCGATCGTGTAACAAACGTGACGCTCAACGAAATCGATGCGCCCCGGCAGACACGCCGCAGGAGGACGTCGCGTTACGCGGAAACAGCGTGTTCGCATGCAGAAAGGAGCGAGGCGGAGGGACAAGCGTACGCAGCGTGATTGACAAATGCACTTGCCTGTGCTTGATGGAAATTAGTCTGGCGTGTTGCATCCACTGGCGAAATTGTTTCGTTCGCCGGCGAGTTCTGTAACTGGATTTGCGCGACTTCTCTTGGGGGAGCGTATCCGCGCGCGACCAAGTTGCGTCGAGGAAACGGTCATCGGGCAACGATATAATACTTCGCTGAATTTCTTTTTTTTTTATCACTGAAAATGATTTTAGCCGGGGTAACCCAGAAAATCGGGCCCCTTCAGGTGCAACGCTGATGCAACGAAAATTAGCGATTGGTTGATTCGGGTCACGTGATTCGCGAGGGGGCGTGGCGTAGACCTCGAGTAGGAGTGGCGTTGTCTGGTACTGAGCGATCGCGCCTGTAATTTGTTTTCTATCGATACAAATGTTTGCATATCAATAAAATTTTATGGTAAAAGTCTTCATTTCCTAGTCAGAACAGTTGCTTTTCAGTGAAACGAATCATACTGGGGTACAAGTCGTGCAGTTTTTTCTGCAATTAGCACATATTTTATTGTCGGTGATAATACTTACGTTGGAAAGTAATTCGACATTTTAAAGTATACATTTATTTCAACGTCGAATCGGTAACGAGAAGATATAATTAACACCTGACGCAGGTTTCAAAGTGTATAGAAAGAGAAGGCCGTAGAAAATGACTGGATTTGCAAATTTTTAAAACATTTTTTCTCCATTTGATTATCGCACGTCGCGAAAAGTCAATTGGTAATATTTGATCGAGGAGAGAAGTGTGGTTTCAAATGGTTTGCCCATCATCGAATTATATGAGGGTTTTATACTAAATCGAGCGTACACTCTATAAAATCGAAAATATCCGATTTTATTCCCGCGTTTTAATCCTCCTTTCATTCGATACACATTTTCGAACGTTGCCGATACGAAAATCGGCGTAATTGATTCGATCTATTAATCTAGCGATGTGCGTTGATTTCATTTGTAACGAGTAACTCCGTTCTAGATTGCCCTCTTTTTCATTCATAGAATGAACCACGTCAACTGCGTTTCGAATTACAATCAGTTCAAATCTAACACTGCCAACATTTATGCAGACTCATGTTCATCCAAGTACGATTCGAAGGAATCGAAACTGATTGTGAGCGTAATTTTATTGACTTGTTCATTTATTTATCTCTAAATGTAAACGTAATTATGCGATTAACGCAGCATGATCAGTGCTACAAAAAGAAGAAAAAGTAATTATCGTTTAGGTGTTGAAATTTTCTGAAAACAAATCAACTGTGTCACGTTAGATGGCTGAATACAATCTTTATTTCCCTAATAAATGTATGAACATTGAATGAATACATAATATACATATTATTAAATATCATTAAAAATATAGAACATTTATTAAATTTATTAAATATATTGAACAATGATATTGCAATTATCCAAACAATAGTGACATTGCTATATATTATAGTTAATACAGCAGTTAATAACACTTGCGTGGTTGAAATTGATTATTTATTCCTCGTTTTTTATCAAAATTCTCAGTATTTTGGTTTCACACTTTCATCAGGTCAGATTTACATACTTTCTTTACACGTTAGTCGTTTGGAAGAAACTCTTACTATAGAGGAAGAAGATAATTTTGTGAAATTATTTGATTGTGAATCAGAATCTATCTTATAAAGTTCCTCTGATTATGAATTCGACGACATGCAAATATTGGATACCGATTCAATAACGATAGTAACACATGCTCCAATACGATTCAAACGAAGGAATACCAGAATAATACAAACCAACAATATAAATATACGTGTAATATTATAGTAAATATTATAGTAGATCCTTGCGGTACTCAGTCACAGACTTTTAGAAATCTAGATATGTTCAGCCAATCGCTGGTCGTTAATCACCAACACTCACCAACACTTTTCAATTTCGTTTTAAGAACGCACAAACGACCGCCAGAACAAACCCTAAACTCTGCGCCAGCCGCTCAAACCTGCCTCTCCTCCAACTCAAATGCAAACAGAAGCGAGGAGAAAAAAAAAGAGGAAGACAGCTTAGTTAATTGATGTAACGTCGCAAACCCGGTATTACGGCCTCTGAATCCGAAGAATCGGCAAGGAAATCCGACGAAAGTTCCTACTCCCCTGTCTGTCGCAGGGAAATCACGAGACGGTGCCACGATTTCCCGGAATCCAGTTAGCGGAACTCACGGACCAGCCGGAACTGGTCGTCCGTTCCGGCCGGTCGACGACGTGGCTAATTCGGTTTCCATCGAAAATAGAGGGACGTGCGCGCTGCTCGTTAGCTAAACGCGTCGAAACGACCCGTGGCCGTCGGATTTGTTGCCTTCTAACTTCGACACAACCGCCCGAGAATACTCCGGGGCGTATTAACAGGAACCGAGTGGAGCAGAAGAGAGAGAGAGAGAGAGAGAGAAGGCAAGAAAACGCAGCCCCGCGTTTTCTAATTGCCCTCGCTCCTCTCGTTCAACGTTTTGCTCCCTCCCAGACTAATTGTCCGAATGGCAACGAGTGTTTTGCAACGAGCGGAGTGGGACGAGTCGGCATTTCGTATGCCGCGCGACGATTCGTTTCTTGTCCCTCTTTCGGTCTTTAAAGTGTTATCGAGAATGGTAATTTCGCCCGGCAAGTGTCCGCGAGCGTTCGAAGAAACTGTCGAGTTGACGACCGGAAGTTTGTTTCGTTGGAGGAACACTGGCTCTAGCGAGTTTCGGTCGAGTCGTTTAAAGAATGAAATTAAATAAAATTAAGTTCGATTAATTTGTATCGATTCACATCTACGTATATATTATATAAAATTTCATTTTACACCGGTAAAATTTGGAAAACATTTACATTTTTACAATTGACGTAATTAATTTACAACATTTACATTTATAATTAACGTGATCGATATTTAAAGTATTTACATTCAAACACAGATTCTGTAAGCTTCCGCGTAATATATTCTTCGATTCACAAAGCACTATATATACATGTATATAGTCCAAATCAAATTTCAATCCAAATGAACTTTTGCTACATTTACTGGAGAATCTAAGTGGATTTTTATTGCACGAACTCCAACAGTCGGTGTAAAAATGGAGTTTTAAAGTGTGGAAAATGCTTTCGCGAGCGACAATGTTTACAGTCACCGGCGACGAGCCAAAGAAACTTGCAATTTGACTTTGATATATCGAGGAGAGCTCCGCGGCGGAGCGAGCTTGTTTCTGATCACTAATGACCGGGACGCGCTACTCTATGCCACTGGCCGCGTTGTTCCAGTAGTAAAAAGCCGCGACAAGTCGGACGTAAGTGGAGCGGGCTGTCACGAGTCGGGCAAAATCCCCGAGAGCCATTGTATCGCGCGCGCACCGCCGAGGATTTGTAAAATAGATTGAACGCGTGCAGTCAATATTTACCCACGAGCAAATATCGTTCTCATCGTATCGTTCTCATCGCGTCGATACCGATATCGATATCGTACTCTCGGTAATTAGTTACCTCTGTAACTAATATCCTAGTTTGCAACTGATTAACGGTAACGACATATCGGCTAATGAACGAATAACTATTCAACGCATCATCGAGTGGTGAAAATTTAATAGAACGGACCTCGTCGAGATTAAACGGGAAATTCCGGGCACGAGCCGGGGTCTGGATAATTCTGGAGCCGGCCTCGAGGGTTGCCCGTCTTAAAATTCCCCCGGGTACGCGAGGCAGGCCGACTGTCGCCTAAATTATTCAGACGCCGACCGTCTCGAACGTAACGACACTCCATTAACACTAATTTGTCGGCGTTCGAGCCGACCACCGATTTCACATTCACCGGCGACTCTTGTCATCTTTGACGACTTTTCATAATTAATCGCGCTGGCCTTTGGCTGTCGTTGAACCTTCGTCCCTCTGTCGACTAAAAATCTTCTTCAGAATGCGAGTAAAAATTGAAAAGTTGAAAGTTTCGAATGAAATTGTTTCCGAGAAGGTGACAAGTTTGAAAATTTGCAAATTCCAGTATTTGTATTATTTATTATATTTGGTTTGGAATAAGAGAAAGAGAAAAATTCCAATCTTCAAAATCGTGGTAGATTTAGTCACAAAGAAATTTTTTCTCATATTTTTACACGCGTTTGAATTTGTACAATTTTCGAACGATGACCAAAAAAGAAAAACAAAGAAACAAACTCAAAAGTAAAGGTTTCACGCTTGAAAGTTACGTGAATTTAAATTCTCAACATTGATAAGGTTACGCTGTTCACTGTTTCATAGCCAAAGATTTATTTTGAAATGAATCTTGAAACTGCAGGATATTCAGCAAGTAGCAAAATGCGATCTATTCTGTGCGTACAGGGACAGATTTTGTCTGCACAGATTTAGTCTCGAATCGGCCACGGACGATTGAAATTCGCGAACAACGACAGAACGTTGCCTAATCTCTGTAAAGCCGGTGTACACCACGCACGAGACACAGCGACGACGAGGACGACGTTAATCTTGGCAATCTTCATATCCTGCGAGTGCTCTTGAACTCTAGCTACTCGAAGAAAGGTGCTTAGTCGGCTGACGGCCGCTATCGCGTTTCGCAGTGGCACCCGCGGCGTCACGTTATCCTCGAGTGTCCTCCGCGGCCTCTAGGTACCTCAGACGAGCGTAAATTACCAGCGCGAGGATCCCCTTTCCTCGCTCAAGCGCCAATAACGTCTCGTATTCGCCTAACGTCGAGAGTGATCTTTTGGTCATCGGCTGAACATCGAGTTGATGGACCTGCTGATTTGTACTCTGAACAAGCTGTCGGGCATTTCGAACGAAGAAGAGCGAAACTACTTTTATTCTGTTCCAAGCCTCTGTATACGACAGAAAATGCACTTCCCTCCGCGAAATTAAAGGAACCTCCACGTGGTTAACTTATAATTTGAAATTCCATAAAACTGCGAAGGAAAAACTTTTGATTGATCGTTGCAAAGGTGAGATTTCCCCCTGCAACGATCACGTTGAAATTAACTTGAAGAATTTTTTTTCAACTCCGCAGAGTCGTTTGAATTTGTGAAAGGAAAAAGGAACTTCTGTTTTCCTACGTTTTCTATCATAAACTGGAGAAGATAGAGTCTTTGAAGAAAACAAAAGGATACAATCTTTATAGAGGCTTTAGAGAAAACAAGTCCAAGTCCAGGACTTGAATTAGAGCAAAGACAAGCTGAAAGTATAGGAAACAAAATTTTATCATTCAAGAGAGGCTTCGTTTTCGAGAAAGTCGAGTGTGAAAACTTAGGTGCCCAATTTAGGCAATTTTTAACGAAGCATATTCAAAGTTCATTTTCTTGAGAAGGAAGCTTTGGATAAAAAAATTCTCTTCCACATTTTTAACCTACTTTTGTGAAATAACAAAATCTTGTCAATTATATTTCTTTGACACCAGAATTTGACGCCAAATTCAAGCATACTCGAACGAAAATATTTCATTCTCGATTTATTTTTTCATAGTACCCTTGAAGCTTATATAAATATAAATAAAAAGTATTCAAAAATATTCAAGTTTTTTTTAAGAAAATCGAACGGTTTTTAACTTTTTAAGTGCGAGGTATTTCTGTTTCAAGGATCTTTCACGTAAAATCAAATCGGGGGACGCAGCCGGGTTAAGCGTTCCTCGTAGTTTCACAAAACATCCATACTGCTGCGAGATACTGCAAGAAATACAACGTTCGTTACGACGTCGATTCCCCTTTTCTTCTCGATTTTCAGAGCCCGCGACGTTATTGAAACCATTGTAGCGGGAAGATTGAAGCGACGCGACGCCGGTTTCGCAAGTCGCGCGAATGGCGGGCGCATTAGCGTCGAATCCACGACTCGCCAGCTACCATTATCTCCGTTTTTACGATCAGCAGGCGACGATCCCCGCGTTACAGTGTTACAGTGTAACAGTGTTCGCGAACGACAAGAAATCCCGAGTTGTGCGTACGCTTCTTTTTTTTTTAGAGAAGAATTTCAGCGCGCGAAGAAGCGTTCCTCGACGTTCTTCGTTCGCGTGTCGTTTAATGCAAAATTGACATTACCGACATATGATAATGTTGCGGATACCGCGAAAAGCGATTTCAAATTATACGTCAAAACGCAACGTATGCATCGAACGAAATGCATCCGTTTGATCGGGAAAAAAGCTCGTCGATTGCAAGATGCACGCGGTTAGTTATTTTTCTATCGGAACGCTTCACCAACCGCGAATGCCGTGAACGATCGCTTCTGCCCCTCCGGAAATCGAGAGGTTTCGTTTCGCTGCGCGGCTGAACGTGCAGAGGGAAAACAGGTTTTTTTCATCTCGTGTTTTTGACGGCGTGCCATCTTCGGCGAGTGGATGGTTATTTAGCGGCGTTAGTGTTTTCCGTGGAATCCCGAGTGTCGTTGCTGTTTTCGAATTTATCGACTAGCAACGCGCGAAGGAACTGCACGCACGTAGAGCAGAAGTGATTTTCAAAATCCGCGAACTTTGTGCGACTTCGAAATTCTCGAAACTTGAGGCATTTTAGAGGAACTGTTCTTATCCCTGAAGAAGTGGAGTTTTATAAGTGGAGTATAAATTTTTATTATCAGTTAAACAAAATACAAAAAAGACGAAAATAGCGATAAAGTTCTTGAGAAAGTTTGGAATTTGTCTCTACTGTAGAAATATACTAATAGAAGTATTTTAATAGAAAATGGTTGAAGAGAGAAACAACCTAAACTCTTTGAATATTAATGACAACACTAGACGGTAGATGTAGAAACCCACATAATATTTAGTAATTGAAAGGAAATTAAACTCGAAATTTTCTTGAATTTCGTGGAGTTTGTACCTACTATAGAAGTATAGCTACTAAAGTATTTTAATATAAAATGGTTGAATGTTGAACTTGAGTTGTAAGATAAAAGCATTGGAGTTAATTAACTTCAGCAAACTGAGACTTTCAAGATTACTAATAATTTTTTTATAATTCGATATTTGGAAAATTTAAAGAGTAAGTGCAAGTACACCAATTTACTAATCCCCTAAAATTGTATCAACTTTTCGTTAAACATGTATCTAATAAACACCCTGCGACTTATATATAATATTTAACATTAAAATCACATTTAGTAGCAATATTAAAATCATAAAATCTAAAAGTAATCATCTAAAGTAATATTCATTGAATTTCAAAACTCCACAGAAATTCGCATTCTTCTCGCAGTGATCATTACAATTTTGCAAAAGTGAAATTTTCGCCAGCGTAGGAAGGCAATAATCGCGAAAATGGTTCTATACGGAAGGAAATTGCTATTTATAGGGTCGGTGTGCTCCGGCCTCGTCCCACGACGCGAAACGAGGTTATGATTAAGATATAGTTTGCTTTGACCTCGCCGTTAATCGAGAAGCTAAAGACTACTTGGATGAGCGGTTTCCCGGCAAATGGACAGGACAGGGAGAATCAATTGCCCGGTTTCCATGATCCCGTGACCAGAATCCACTCGATTATTACTTGTGGACACAGCCGCGGTCCATTGTTTACGCGCCAGCCACCGTTAGCTGCCGCGTTGCCCAATCAATTCAACGTAAAAGTGTTGAGGGTAATCCAAGGGATGATGGAACTGTTTCGAGACGTTAACGCCGTTGTTAATACACCGAGGTAATATCGTACATCGCGTAATCTTCGTTCCTTCGTTCCCTGTTGCACAGCCACTTCTAAGTGGCTAAACGAACGTGAACTGAAATCAGGCGAAAATCTCATCTGAGATAGTTGATTTCTCAATAAATCAATCATCCATTCCCGCGTTTTTTTTTGTACTCTTCTAATTTCACAGTTTTCTATCTCATCGATCATTCACCTCGAATTTCGACTATTTCTGGCCGATCATAACGTGACACGCGTTGGCACGCTGAATCACAACCAGCTACACGAGAAATAATCAGTCCGACATTACGACGAAACGCGTGACACTTGTGTAAAAAAAAAAGAAAAAAAGAAATACAGCGAGCCATTGTCGACTATGTTTTTTTATTCTATGCGAATTTCCATCCCTTGCAACACTAACGCGAAAATGGAAAAATACAATTGAACATTGACGAAAATTACGTGTCATTTGTACGTCGTTTCGCGCGCGTTTGCAACATGGACATTTCAGAATATTAACGGAACACTGGGCTGGCGGAGCTCGTTAAAACGTTAATTGACAAACAGCTCTCGCGCCATTAAGTCGCCGCGAGAACATTCGGAAATTCGGTGAAACGTTAACGTGCCGGGCCGCAGCGAACGCGAATTACTCTGTCGCGGGTTTCCGACATCACGTTTCGAAACACTTCAAATCCATTCGGGGACGTTCACCTTTCGTATCCTGATAGCGTTCGAACGTCTCGATCTTTCTTGACTTAAGAATGCATGGTGGTTTCTTTTGCGATGCTAATACTGTATTAAACAACGTCGGGCACACACTGTGCCCGTCTCACTGAAAGGCCCAGAAGCAACTGTTTTGCCATAAAATTTTATTGATATGCAAACATTCGAATCGATACAAAACAAATTACAGGCGCGATTGCTCGGTACCAGACAACGCCACTCCTACTCGAGATCCATACCACGCCCCCTCGCGAATCACGTGACCCAATCAACCAATCGCTAATTTTCGTTGCATCAGCGTTGCACCTAAAGAGGCCCGAGTTTCTGGTTTACCCCCGCTAAAATCACTTTCAGTGATAAAACGAGGAGAATCTCGTCGAAAACGAGCAAGTGACCAGATGCATAAATTCATTCGTAAAGAATTCCCCTCAAGCTTCGTCGATACACACGATATATAAAACAGAACATTTCACAACATTTTCACCTATTACGCGAGATGCAAAAGCAAGGAGATAATGGCACGGTTGAATTCAAACGGAACACCCTGTGCGGAACAACTGGCGCGTAAATCAGTTGCAAAGAAAACCGCCGTCGACTTAAACATCCCGCCAGGGAGGGAGAGCTCGATGTAATTAAAACACATCTCGTCGAAAATAAGCAAGTGTCCGGGCGAGCAACAACGGAACGGGCGAGCGTGTATGTAGGTCGAGAAGTTGGAAGAATGGCACTACCGTCTCGGTAACGGTAAAACACAATACCCGATAGAGGGTATTCCACGAAGTACGACACCGTTGTCAGCGGAAGGTGCATTAAACGGGGAAGATCCTCGACGTCGAGGGCGAGAAGCGGTCGGGCTTGTCGTTGAGCGTTCCACCGAGCGATGATATAGGACGCCTCGTGTACACACGCGTTACGTGTTGAAAGTAGTCGTCGTCGTGGTGTAACTAGAGTACGCGAATAATGGATAAGGACGAGGGAACGTACACACACACACACACACACATACACACGAGCGGAGGAAGATATTTTCGAGTGGGGAAACCAGGGTTTGGAAACTTCTTTGACGTTCCGGCGGTACGTTCCAAATGACGTATAATAGGTACATATATATGTATATAGAAGCACAAAGGACGGAAGATACCAGAGGGAAAAATTGCCAGCAAAAGTTTCATAGCGAATTATTATTATTGATTTACGCGGGCCACTGTGCGCCCCTCGACGAGGCTAACTTGGTTCTTTCGTTCGACCGGCTTTTAAGCAAGCATTGAGGGTGTCTGAGTGTAATGTAATAGTATTTTCTCGAGACCTCCGGAGATCGAGTTATCTTGTTTCTTTGTATTCCACCGCGAACGAGATTAACAGAACGGAGGATTCTTCTTTTTGCCGAGAAGATACGATTACAATATCGCGACGAATTGATAGATCGATAAATCAAATAGGTGGAAATTCGATTTGGAATTTTGTTGGAACTTTGTTCGAATTTTGTACGCACGTGCACGGTTGTGTGAAATTCTGAAAGGGTGTGGTATTGTAAAAGTTGTTGCAAATGGCTTGAGCTACTTTAATAATGATTCTTTTTAAATGTTTCTCGAGTATAGATATCTATTTCAAGCGTCCATGTTTTGTGAAATGCAAGTTTCATGATTTAATCGTCGGTAGTACCACTGTTGAATATTCCAATGTCTGAAATCAGATGGCTCGAATTTGGATTTCAAGTTGAGTAACTCGATTTCAAACGAACTACTTGAATATCTGATTATTCCAGATCTGATCAACTAATCCAAACTTTCAAATGCCGAGGCAATAATCTGTCTCTCAACCCTTCCAGTGTTTAAAATGATCGAATGTCTGAAAATTTGATACGTAACTTACGTTTCAACGCACGTTTTTTCTACATGATATTCGCAATAAATTGCGATTTTTTACTCCCTCGAAACCCCATTGATAAATAAATCAATTGCCTCGTCGTTAACTATGATATTGTTTCTACGATACCTTTTAGTACGGACTAAATACTCGAAAAAGTTAATGCACGTGGTATCTTAACGCGTGCCGTGCCATTACAAATCCATTGCAGGAGAAAAATAAAAATAAAGACGAGAGAAAAGGAAAAGGAAACGTTAACGAAGGCAAAGAGCAGAGAACTGTTCCGTAGAGTAGATACGATTATCGAGAATCCGTTCGAGCGGGGTCAAAGCCAGGATTTACCCCTCTTACGCGAAGGAAACGGACGCTAATTTCTCCGAAGCCGCGGGGGTTGGAGTACCGCCAGGCCGGTGCTAAATTAAAGAATAATAATAATAATGTTGCCGCGCTAATAATTTACACCGGGTGCTTTTACATCCGGCGCCGGTTAACGGCACCCGGGCGGCTTTTAGCCGGACCCTTCAGCTCCTTACCCGCCTTCCTCAAGTGAAAAAACCCGGGTTTTATGAAAATTGCCGGCCGACTGCGAACGCTTAAATATTCAGCCGACAGGAAACGGCATTACGCGAACGTTGCCTGGTTCGCCAGGCCAGCTTCCAACAGCGCGCCAAAGTGTACGTGCACGTATGTACAGGGTGGAGAGAAAAGTTTGTCCGTGGCCATCATAGATGAACTCTATACTTTCGATATGATGGAAATACGCGTAAAGAACCTGCCGCAAAATTGATCTTCACCTTGAACTTGAAAATAAAAAATTTTTCCCTTCTTTGCATTGTATTCTACTCATCACAAAAGTTTCTCAATCATTTAACACTGCGGACGCGTGAGTCCTAACAGCGACTTTATGGTTCTGGATCAGGTTTCAGTAATATTTGATCTGTTATAGTTGTAGCATCAGTGTAAATAATCAAACTAACTGTTAACATTATTCGAAATATAAACATTACATCTACGTATCTAGAATCATAAAGTCGCTGTTAGGATTTCAAGATCAAAAAAATTTTTTTTTTCTTGCATTGTATTCTATTCATCACGAAGATGAAACTTTTCCATGGAATCATAGGTCACAACTAAAAATAGCAAGCGTTTCATAATTATTTAACATTGTGAACGCATGTGTGCTAACAGCGACTTTATGGTTTCAGACACGTGGATGTCTATTATATCATGTAATTTTCGTGTTTCACTATTATACATTTCATTTATTATAGTCGTAGCATCAGTGTGAATCAAATAATGAAACTAACTGTTAACATTACAGTCGTATGAACATAAAGTCGCTGTTAGAACGAAGAAACTTTTTTCAAGAGACCTATGGTGTCTTGGAAAAGTTTCACCTTCGTAACAAGTAGAATACAATGCATGAAAAAAACTGTTTGAAATAGTCAAAATCAACTTGCAAGTTCTTCAAGTTCTTCTACCAAATCGAAGATAGCCACGGACAAACTTTTCTTTCCACCCTGTAGATACATAGACACGCTCGTTACAATTCTCCCGAGCGAGTCTCGCATCGGGTATGCCGGCTCTGTCGACGACGGCCTCGAGGAACCTTCGAACCAGCGTGCCAATTCATCGATCTTTCATGCGCGACGATACACGGCACCGCCGCGGCGATGATCCGACGCGGGAGATCCCGCCTATAAATAAATCTTCGCGCTGGCTGATGACGTTTTAATCCATTCATAACGGGGTGACGTATCGGTACGTCAAAACTTTACTGGCAGTTTTCATACAGCTGACGTATCCGCGTACGTCGGGATATTTATATAGATACGATTCTGACGTGATATTTATATAGATACGATTCTGAGCTCGTTCTCTGAACGACTTTTTTTCTTTTCTTTTTTTAGTCGTTTCTCTCGTGTTTGAATTTTTAATTACTCTGAGTCGAAGTTGCGTACGATTAGTCGTCGAAAGTTACGAAATATTAGATTAGAATTATTATTAATAGAATGACAAACCATTATTCTCGCAATGGAATTTTTAAATTCCAATTAAGTTTATCGAAGTTCAATGTTGTTGTTAAAACTGAAAATTATGTTGAAGTTATTTCTCTGGAAGGATAATAGGTAAACGTGAATAATTGCAAAGTAAATTATACTATAATTATTCTTTTGAGAGAGCCACGGCTAAATTATTTCCCTTGTATTTGAAGTTTTTAATTAAATTTATCATTGTCGTTATTGCTAAAACTGAAAAGCAAATACGAAAATGATATTTAAATTGCTTCTCGAATAATTAAACTAATTAATTAGACTAATGTCAAATATTGCGAAATACACAGAAAAATTGCGTTATAATTATTTCTCTAGAAGGATAATATCTGAATCGTTTCTCGCGTATTGGATTTTTTCATAAAATTCATCAGAGTTTCATCAGTGTAGTTACTGTTAAAATTGCGAAACAGAATTATATTCGAATTGTATCAGAATTGGAAAGTGAAATTATATTCAAATTATTTCTCTGAAAGGACAAAACGATTGAACGTGACTAATGCCAGCAATTGCAAAATTATATCATTCTCCTCTCGTATTTGAATTTTTCGTTAAATTTACCAGAGCTCAGTGTTGTTACTGTTCAAAATTGAACGTTATATTGCGAATTAAACGCGATTAACGAAACTACTACGAAACAATATCGAAATATCTCGTTATAATTATTCTTCCGACGGGATAATTGTTAGATGTGAGATTCAGTGCCTGTTAGCTCGAGCTACGCTTGACAGACCGCGTGTTTAGACTCGTAACATTGTCTTACTGCGTCCAGCGTTTGAGCCCGGACTATACGCGATTATTGTCGTTTCGAATAGGTCAACCAGTCGTGTTTGTTAGCCGAGACTAGTTAACGTCGAATTAGAAGTTTTCCATAGCGTAATACCGGCAGATTAGTGCGACCGAATTTGGGATATAATCAACGTAGAGATATATTTCATAGTTCTTGCACGCAGTGTTACTCGTTCGAGGGGAAACTTCACCAGTGTCGTTTCGTTCACGTGTTCCGTTCGTCGCTTAACTTTTCAATATGAAGTTCACGCGAATCTACTTTTGCGACAAGATCACCCAAGATCACCGACCACGTGTCTCAACATATCGGCATACGTACATACATCGCGTAGAGTACTCACGACTGATCAAAGAAGTAGAGAAGAAAAATGAACTCTAGAAGCGGCTATAGAAGCAATTACGAGACTGGAGACGTTGCACAGCGAGTGAACTATCGATTCGTAGGCAGCAAGTTCCACTGTAGTTGACAAGCTCAAAGGGTTGATTTATGGCACGAACACAGATTTTAGGATCAAGAGCCGTGTGAAAGCGTCTTTAACATTCAAACCTGACCTAGAACCTAACATAACTGGAACTCTAACCTAACCTAACCTAGCTAAAAATAACTTAAAACCTAACCTCCAACCTAAATTCTAAGAGATTAACAGTCATATCTGTGGTCAGTCTTTTCCGAATTGCGATAGATTGAGAAAGATCTTTTTATTACGATGATTCCTGATCGTGATAAATATTCCACTGTCGAGAAAACAGAGAAAAGTGTAGTATGTATTTTTAATATGCGGTTACTCCAGTAGTTGACAAGCTCAAAGGGTTGATTTATAGCACTAACACAGATTTTAGGATCAAGAGCCGTGTGAAAGCGTCTTTAACATTCAAACCTGACCTAGAACCTAACATAACTGGAACTCTAACCTAACCTAACCTAGCTAAAAATAACTTAAAACCTAACCTCCAACCTAAATTCTAAGAGATTAACAGTCATATCTGTGGTCAGTCTTTTCCGAATTGCGATAGATTGAGAAAGATCTTTTTATTACGATGATTCCTGATCGTGATAAATATTCCACTGTCGAGAAAACAGAGAAAAGTGTAGTATGTATTTTTAATATGCGGTTACTCCAGTAGTTGACAAGCTCAAAGGGTTGATTTATAGCACTAACACAGATTTTAGGATCAAGAGCCGTGTGAAAGCGTCTTTAACATTCAAACCTAACCTAGAACCTAACATAACTGGAACTCTAACCTAACCTAACCTAGCTGAAAATAACTTAAAACCTAACCTCTAACCTAGCTAAAAATAACTTAAAACTTAACCTCTAACCTAAATTTTAAGAGATTAACAGTCACACCTGTGGCTGGTCTTTTCTAAATTGCGTCAGATTGAGAAAGATCTTTTTATGACAATGATTTCTGATCGTGATAAATATTCCACTGTCGAACGGAGAAAACAGAGAAGAGCTCGTGTAGTGTGTATTTTTAATGTGCGATTGCTCCAACACGCCCGTGAAATCTCGAGGGGATTAAACAAAAGTTTCGACATTTTCGAAAATTTCGACACAGACGAAATCTTTGATCAGATTGGACGAGAGGTTCCATATTCTCATTTCATTTCATTCTCGATGAAAGTTGCTTTTAATTAAGAGGAATTTAATCAATCCGAATTGCTCTTCGACGTGCTGAGAATATTCGCGGTCTTTCGTTAATATACGCTTGACTTCATTTCAATTCACCCGGCGAGAAGAGAAGAGGGAACAAAAAATTACGGAATATCGTCCATATTCTTTGGATATTTGCGTTCAATTAGCACCGGCTGGTAACTTGATTATTTAAATCGTCAATTGAAAAGAACGAAAAGAGGGAAATACGAAGACTGGTTAACCACGTTCCCCGAAACAATTTCTCGGCCGGGCCACGAAATTTCTACGCAGATCGGGGAGATCTCGCGAACGAGAATTATACTCTATTATACTGAAATCGAAGCGAACAATTCGGGGGACCGACATAATTCAACAAGCTGCCTTTGTCGACACAACAAGCGGAAAGAAGGTGAGAAAAATGGGGAACAGAAGGGGGCAAGAGACGGAGACAGAGAAACATTTTGTCATTTCGTCGGGGAATTCGACGAGATAAGCGAGCCAAGGTTTACGTCGCATTTTTACACTTCACGCTCCATTACCGCGCGCATAAACGTTGAACGCGTATACCCGCGCCATTTTATAGCAAAGTAGCACTCGCCCCGCCGCGTTTATTAAATTCCCGCGAAATTGAGAAATACGAGTCGCGCATAAATATTAAACAATACCGGCGGCCCGTACGTTCTGATTAATACGCTCTAGATCAACGCGTTCCCGTCCGTTCTCTCTTTGGGTATTTTTTACGCAGAATTAACGGCGCCGCGGGAGGGAAGCCCGAAGGGCGAAAACTTCAGCCCGGCAGGAAACACGTTGCCACGGTTATTCGCGCTCAGTGCTCCGTTTGCAAAATCTTCCGCAATTAACGTCGCCTGTACGGGTCGTGTAAACCTCGCTCGCCCGTAAAACTTACGATCCGGAAAGATTTCCAAGAGCTGCGTTTCAAGAATTCGCGGAACATCCGTAATTTCCGGCCCCATTGAAACCGAATTTCATCGTTCAGCTACTACGAAAGTCAATTCGCTTCACTCGCTTTCGATTTGGATTTTTCTGGTTAAATGAGAAGATATGGTTGTTTGAATCTCTTGAAATTTGCACGGAAATATACAAATATACGAAGAGCCGAAATATACGTAACTGTGCCGACCATGATGAATAATTGTCGACTGTTTAAATATAACTTTGTGGAGAAAGATCACGCAGCAGTTTCATTTTGATAGTCATTTTTATTTTTAAAGATGCACTGTGATTTTGCACTACTACGTTGTCGACTGTTTAAATATAACTTTGTAGAAAAGATCACGCAGCAGTTTCATTTTGATAGTTATTTTTATTTTTGAAGATGCACTATGATTTTGCACTACGTAGAGGGTGAGAAGGTGAGGATACTTCTTTCTCGAGATTTGTGAAAATTCGAAAAGTTAAAAAATTCTTTTCACGATTAAAATCCACGGTCCACGAACGAGCTTAAAATTTCGTACGATGTCGTTACTTTGTTAAACTTGGTCGAGTGTTAGGATTTCTTTTTCTAAATTTTAACTCTAATACTTAACGTTCGATAAAAACGTACAACAATGCCTAAGGAATGAAGTTGTAAGGAGACGAGAAAAACTTTTTACTTGAATTTTTACAATTCTCGAGAAAGCAGTATCCTCGCTTCCTCATTTTCCTGCACGGTGTAAATCATCTGTGAGAAAAACGAACTCGCGACCGTGAGTTCACAAAGTAGAAGCTTCACGTTTCAGGACGACAGCAAGTAAATAATTATATAATCTTTCTTTACGACGTTACATCAATTTAAATTATCGACAATTTTTCACCGTCACTGGTGCAGTTATACCTTTCGCTGTAGGTGGCTCTTCACGACACACCATTAATTTTAATATAACGAAAGATTAAGAATGCGGAACGTAACATAAAGTAACAAATGCGAGTTTTTACCGATAATTAAAACCGAGGATATTAACATTAATTGAACGATCTTGCTCAAGATTCAATTTTAAAATTTGCACAAAATGTTCAAACTTGTACATTATTGACACAAGGAAATACACAGATGATGTCGTTAGTTTTTAACGTAATAATTTAAGATTAAGAATAGCGAACGCGTGTTTTTAAATTAGCGATAATTAAAATTAAAAATAATAATTAAATTAATAAAAATTATTGCAATATCATTATTGATAATAATTGAAATTAACGTTAACATTAATTGTACCGTCTTGTTCAAGATTCAATTTTAAAATTTACAGAAAATGTTCAAGCTTGTATATTATTAACACGACGAAATATAGACGATGTCTTCATCAGACGTCGTTAGTTTTTAATGTAAAGATTAAGAATAGCAGGACACAGAATAGCAATAATTATAACCGAGAAAATTAACGTTAATTGAACGATCCTGTTCCTTTCTGATAGATATAACATACGTGCAATGACTCGTAACTGTATGTTACGATAATTGTTTCCAAATACAGATTGTTTAAAAACTGTCCATTACCAAATTAATTACCAACGAGATACAGAGCAAATAGTAGTTGCCTAGCCCGCTCCGTTTCAATCTTCTAATTACATTTACAAGCGAGTTCGCTCGTCCGGCGAGCGTTTATCTGGCCCAACGCTCGTTTAAAAATCACCCTCTCCCCCTCCTCTCCTGATGCCATTCTCACGTTTTACGATAAAAGTAATAACGGAGTAATGGATCCAATTATTATCTCGACGCACGCTCCCCGAGATTACGGTTTTATCGGCGAACAACACCGCATTTTCAGGCCAATTATCCGCGCTCTTCATCCGCGCTCCTATCAAACTTCAGCCCGAAAGTTTGCTCGTGAGTCGCGTTTAAGAGCCTCGTAAATTTCCCACCGCGGGTCTTATCGATGCCTGTACATTTTTCACGCGCATTACCTACGTACCGTTCGCCACCCCCTTGTGGTCCAAGTGTATAATAAAAGTCGAACAGGGTGGCTGTTACTTCTCATCGTCGGTTCGATCCCGAAACAACGCGCTATTTGATCACACGCCCCTATGGCCGAGAGTAACAAAGTCCCAAAATTTGCGACTCAAGGGACAAAGAATTCGAACCTCGTGTCTTCATTCTGTTCGATTCAGTTGTAGCACGTCGATAATGTAGGAAAAAATAGATCATTTCACTCTACGTTGTTTGAAATGAATGTAAAATAAAGTTTATTAAATAAAATGTTTAGAGATTAACAGAATAAAAATCCTAATCTCGCTGTAATACTCTCGATCCGCATTCTCTGATGTCGATACTTTCTCCATGATTCCTTCACGACTTTCCTCCTCGAAAACTTTCGTCTCTCGCACGCTCGCACAACCGTACTTTAATATTTTAAGTTGACTTGGAGTTGGGTAAAACAAACAATCCCTTCAGTCTAGCTTTCGCCATAGCAATTGCGAACGACACTCAGCAAGCAAGGATTGTGTCACAAATTGAAATATTCGATATTAACTTCGAAACCCCCTTGGTCTTGAATGAAACAATAACAGAATTTAGTTCCAAATTCCTGACTTTTATTGGAAAGCGTACGAATATTTATACAAACGTTTATTTCATTTCCTCAGGGTGGAAAACTGATATGGACTGTGAAGTCTGACAGGGGTCTGAATGTGTTACAATTGCCTCACTCTTGGACCACACGAGAGAAAGTTTCGACTCAGGTTTCCTCATTCCACAATAATTTCCTACGGTTCATCAAATTGTCCTCCGTTTATTTTTTTTCTTTTTCTTTTTTGAGGATCCAACGAAACTCTCACCGTGACAGAATATGTCGCCACACATAGCCTCGTAAAAGCGTGCGTGTAGCGATCGTACACCTTCACTCGTTACGTTTCTCTTTGTTTACCAGTCCCTCTCTTTCTGTCTGCCCCCTTCTCATCGTCCTTCGTGCCTCGCCAATTTTCTCATCCCCTCTTCGTTTCCCTCTGTATCCTCTTTTCCTCGCCGCGTTTCGCTCCACCACCGCCCTTTCATCTTCCCTTTTGGGCACGCACCTAATATCGAAACGAAGAAAAAGCCCACGTGTCCGTTGTCGCGGTGCAAATTAACGTCCCGAGGAGAGACAATGGGCAGGCAGGACGATCCCAGCCGCGAGAATCGCCAATGGGGCTTTCCCTTTGATCGTGACTTACGCGCCAGGTACGCTGAATCGATGCGTAACACGTGGAAACGCCGCGCCGAGGGTCGACTGCGCCGGAGGCAGACTGCCGCCGGCTCTTTCTACACACCGGGAGTTTCTGCTCGTCGCTAAAAACTATCAAACCTCGATGGCGAACGAAAAGACACGGTCCCGCTATTTCGCGACGCGAACTCGTACGCGTCGAGACGAGAGATGAGCCCCGTCGTCGCCTGTTGATTTAGAGGACAATGTAGCAAGGAGGAAACATTGTGTAGCGGCCTATGATTCCTCGACTACGAGTTCCAAACACTACTTAGCACAAGCTGCAAGTGGCTGTGCGTCTAGCGCCGAGGTCCTACAGATCTTCGATGTTAAGCAAGCAGAGTGTGCGGAACCCCGCTAGGATGGGTGACCGAGCCCAACCTTAGCGCGAGTAGTTACAACAACAAGCGTCTGGGGTAAAGAGTCGCTGTCATCAGCCCCCCCCCCCACTGATGAGTCTTAGGCAGTGACTTCGAGACGAAACGCAAAACTTTCTCTTTCTCATCTACCTTCGAATCTATCCCATCCTTCCATCATGCATCCATCATTCTGAAGGATGTGAATGATGAGAAGGATGCATGGAAAGATTTTTTAGGTAGTTCCGAGAAGGAGAGAGTAAGCGAAGGTTGCGTGTATCGTTGAAATTTATACGAAAAAATGTATCGAATAGAAAATAGATGTCGCATAGTTTACGAGAGTATCGTAGTCTGTCTTCTATCGAGATACGAAGGTCACCTTCAGTTTTTTAAATAGAACCATACGTTTCTGATCCATTGATCGATCCAGCTCGACATTCTACAAAAAAACTATTAACCCGTGTGTATAGAAAAATTGCTAGCCTAGATTTTATAAAATCTATCTTTGTCTTTTGTACCACAGATTTTACAGAATGAAGATAAACCTTTTAATTACGGGTACGTTTCAATATCTATGGAACATCAAGAAATGGCAAAACCAACGCGTAAATTTATTTGTAATTGAACAAAAACAAATTGATTTAATTTCAAATCCATGCACAATTTTATTGACGTGTTTTGCGCAAATTCTGCATCAGTTAAATATATCTCTTAAACAGTTTTTCGCAATACACAAATACTTTTAAAGATTTAATACTTTTTTACTAAAGAGATACATGGTTGAATTAGAAAAAGAGGAAGCTAAAGAGGACTTTCATATCCCGAGGCAAAATAACAACGAAACGGTTACAGCATTACACAGGCCATTTACTTTGAAGGTAACGTCGATATATTTCCCTTTGTCTTATATGCGTTCGCAGTTCGACTTCATTTAGCAATCATTTCAATTGATTGGAACAAACGGATGACCTACTTCACGATGAAAATTATAAATTATATTAATTATAATTGTAAGTTGATTGTGAATGAAAAGTTCAAATAAAATTAAAGTAGATCCAAATTTCTTTTTTTTCAACCTTTTTTCGAAACTTACTCGAACTTGAACGGACTTGAAATTTCAAAGAGTTTGAAACAATTTTTCGTATTTTCAACATTTTTGGGGAAGAATAATGGGGACTTTTCAAGAAATAAACGTAAATTCAAGATAAACGAAATCGTACAAATTAGTAACTATCCTTTGCCCGAACGAGCTAAAATCGCCATTGCGACGAACTCTTCGACTAATCGTACGAATGAACGATTACTGATGTCTTAGCTGCGAAGGACGAGTATACTCGTCACGAAGAAATGGCAATTTTTTTTACTCGTCATGCGAGAAAAATAATTATAATTTGCTACTTAAACTAAACTTTTTGTGACATTTTGGAATATCATGAGACTAGACTTGACTAGTCCTTTTTACATCATTTCTAAACATTTTCTTGTAATTAATATTAATTAAGTTGAAAAATAAAATTGTTGATTTAAAAAAAAAGAACTAGTGTTATTTCCTTGTAATTTAATTCAATTTTGCAGCTGTAAATACCCACTCTGCGTTTGACGAGTATAATTGTCGTTGCGTTTGTTCAAGCGACACAATCTATTTTGGGAAAGCAGCATCAAGAGATTAAATCGCGAACGTGGCCAACAATCGCTGCTTCATCTCCGAGTAATTCGCAGTCATAAACATTCTCCAATTACCCAACGCGACTCGTCGAGCGGCAACGAGCGAAGAACTATTCTCCGCGTTAATGAACCGAGCAATTAAATCGAACGCTGGACGATTACGAGTTCTCGCTGGTGCGCACGTAACGCACCGGTTGAACTTTGCGGGCCCGAAGGTCGAGATAATTTTCAGAGCGGCCTTTTCGCCGACCGGTGAAATCGATAACAATAACGACCGGCCGGTCAATTTGAATAATTACGCGCGCACGAACGCGAGAAATTGAACCTCCTTTCAGGTTTGCGACGCGCCACCCCGGAGAAAAACCGATGTTTTCGCTTTACAGCTTCTTTCACCGAGCCCTCGGACGTCGATTAATTGACCCGCAACTTTTACACACGTGTGACGAGTCACGCGACTTCGGGTCGCCACCTTTCGAACGCCTCGTCCAAGTTTCCTCTTACAAAAAGTGTAATCCCTTCGCGATGGATCCCTTCTTTTTTCCCTCTTTTTTCCTCTTGCAGAAATTAACCGCGGAAGTTAATAAACGTTCGCAGCTTGTCACTTGCAACGATGGATTTCAAAGACGTTTAGAAAGGATCTTGCGCAGCTTTTTTGCAAAAACGAGTCGAACTTGCGAAGACTGAAAAGGGTGGGCGTTCAAACGGGGGAAAATTGATTTCTGACTATCGTTGACGATGAAGCGTCGTATTTCTTCAGCTTTCGAACACGCACGTCGTTCGTGAAACGCATTTTTATTTTTAGGACACACAATACTCTCGTTGATTAGTGGATTAACGCTACGTTCGATATTTATTATAAATACAGTGTGAACAGCAAAAGTCTTTCTTGTAGCAATTATGGACGTTCGTGCCTTGGAGTTCAAATACTATTTTAGATAATTGAAATAATTTCAAATAGAAAGTAAGATTTCGACGAATATAATGTTAAATAATTTACTTTCATGATCGTAAAACGAAATATTTAAATTTTGCATTAAATACAATAATTGACGACAAAAGTAGACTGAGGTAACGTTAAGGAGCAAAAGAATAATAATACTGGCAAAATTAATTCATTCGTTTTATCACTGAAAGTGATTTTAGCGAGGGTAATCCAGAAAATCGGGCCTTTTCAGGTGCAACGCTGATGCAACGAAAATTAGCGATTGGTTCATTTGGGTCACGTGATTCGTGAGAGGGCGTCTGCTCTGCTTTGGGAAAATAAAGAAGATTGAATTGTTATTTTTTTCTTAAATATAATTACACGCCTTGCACTAAATTTTAAATTATAAAGCCAGGAAATAAACTATAAAACATTTATACCATATAAAAAAAACTATTTGTACCACCAAGAGAATATACTATGCACTAACATTTGTAGAAAAAACATTTGATCGTTGCAAACGAGGAAAAAGGAAGGTAAATTAAAAAATAAATAAAACACGTTCCGAATAAAAGTTTCGCTGTTTCGAGCATCCTGCAAATAAAACGTAAATTCCAGATACTATTTGAAAAACTTTTTGCGAAAAAATAAAACATATTCGACTCTCAAAAGTACACGTATTCGTGATTTCAAATGAAACATATCGTTCGCTACTTGCTGTTTGAAATGATATTTTACCCAGTTCTGTGTTTACACCACCCCTTAAAAAAAAAAAGAAAAAAAAAACAACTCGCAATGTTCCTTTAACCGCGCATTGTAAATCGAACAAAGAGTGGCGGAATTCTCTGAACTCGGATCTATCTGAAAATGATAATGGCACCAAGGCCTGGATACGATGTTTCCTGTACATCGTTCCACGCACGGTGAAAATTGGCCTGATTAGTCGGGGCCGATCTCGAACGGGAAGAAACGAGACGGCGATAGATGGAATGAGGGCGGCACGGAATCACGAAAATCAATCGTCCTACACGCGCGATATTACGTGAGATATTTGGTAACGAGCGCGGAGATCTCTCGAGCGATTTCGACGGCTTTGTGTAACGAGATTCAGTGAACATCCGTAATTCGGTTATCAGAGGGGGCACGCAAAGGAATTTCCAAAACGATGAACATCTACATCGCGCGCGAATTGCCCGAACAATACCGGCGGACCGGTGTTTCGTTTCTCTCTCTCTCTCTTTCGGGGAAGTTCGCGCGTGCGAAGGCCGCAGCCACCAACCGTGTTGCTCTAATAATGCGATAATAAGATGACTGCGGACGTTTCTACGCGTCGGCGATATCCACGTTACGGGAACGACACGGCGACTCGTCGGTGCACCGCTCGTGTTCGTTGCTCCCCACGACAGAACATCTGGGTAATCGTTGGCTCGATGCAAGAACGCCTCGGAGAAACGGGCACGGGGACGTTTTATATTATCACTGAAAGTGATTTTAGCGGGGGTAACCCAGACAATCGGGCCTCTTCAGATGCAACGCTGATGCAACGAAAATTAGCGATTAGTTGATTTGGGTCACGTGATTCGCGAGGGGGCGTGGAGTAGACCTCGAGTAGGAGTGGCGTTGTCTGCTACTGAGCGATCGTGCAATAGTTATAAAATTTACAAAAGTGTTTCATCTTCTTACTCCTCAATGTTCAATTTTGCACCTGTGAGATGCGTTTAAACAAACTATAACCTTATATAGGTTAATGATTTAATACCAATATTATCAATGGATTAATAGATTCATCGATTTATTTGTAATCGAAAATATTCATATTAAATCCATTAATAATATATATCGGTTTTATAATTTTACATAATTTATTTAAAGGTTAATTACGTTCACGAAAATATAAATTGGCTGTTTAGCGACAAACAGGACTGTGTATTTCGAAAGTGGTGTGTCCATTTTCAGTCGTTTCGAGACATCAAAGTGTCTGCGTATGCATCGATTTGCAGACAATTTCATTTAACAACGAAAACTAAGACAAATTTTCTTAACGATTTATATCGCGAATTGTAAACGAAAAGTTCACGTGTGTTTTTTCTAATTTTCCCAGAAAATGGAGCTGCGCGCCACTTTTGGAAAATAAACTTTTGGCCCAAACACGGTACTCGTTTATTATTCTTTCGGATCCGACCCGATCGACGAAGAGTTCGGCATTCCGCGTGCCTAGATCCCAGGGCAAACAACGCGCAGAGTGGCCTCTAATCGATGGATTTGCAGCGCGATTAACAGAAAGACGCCTCAGCGAGCGGTTCGAGCTCGAAATTCCGAGGACAGATTAGGATTTGTTTGTCGTTCGGATGAACAACGAGCGTGAAAAGGGATGTGCAGCCCTCACGCTCGACACACGATATGAGTCGCTGGATGACGGACGCGTAAACGACGCGACTTTCCGACTTGCGATACACGTCGCCTGATGACAACGCGCTCCTGAGTGAATAATCATCGTCCGTTGTACGCGACACATTAGGTGGAAAGAATACGAGGGATATTCAACAGGCACTTGGCGTTTTCGTTTTGAAATCAACGAATTGATCGGCAAGAGATCGGATCATTGATAGGTAATTAGGGATGAAATGATGTTTTGTGACGAAGTCAAGTCGAATTCGATTTTTGTTCTTTCTTTTCAAGTATCATAAATGTAGCGTGCATAAATAGTGAGTATTACGAGACACGTAAAGTTATTATTGTCATTGTTATTTGTTTATTTATTTATTTTCGTAGAGTGACATTATATAACAATTCCAGTCGTGGAATTCTGTTGCTTGTTACTTTAAATTTTTCGAAGAACATCTCGAGTCAAAGGCTCCGTCATTAATCGCCGTCGAGTTCTGATATTTCTCAAACACGAACCTCTCGTATTCGATCAACGGAAGCTACAATATTTGTCCGCGAGATTCTCGCCACGAAATTCTCACCGACACAATAGTCTCGAAAATCCTCGATCGATCGTCCCGTTTATACAAACATATTCCTTTTCGCTCGTTCGATCAAGGTATCGATGTTGAACAATTGTCAAACAACGTTCAACGTTTTTTCTTTTCCATCATTTTCATTTCAACAGGACACGCGACACGGTGGCCAAAAGTCACGTCGCTGGAAGGCTTGCAATCTTTTTCACAGTTTCCTCGATACAGTTTCCTCCCGAAATTCTCGAGAATCCCGAAATACTTGGCAGTCTCGAAATAGTCCCGGGAAATCCGAAATATCTCGGCAATTCCAAAATTTCCGAAACTCCCGAAATTCTCGGGAATTCCGTAATATTCGAGTTACGAGAGACATTTTCGGACCTCGGAGCGTATTATCGAACTCTCAATAATAGGTTCATACGAATGATTCTTTTTGCAATTGTTTCATAAATATCTATTTCGAAGCTTGGGTATTCTTGCGAAATTGGGTATGTTTGCGAAATTAAAAAACTTCCCTCGAGCGTTCAATCCACTATAAATATTTCGTTTCGCGCGAAACACTTCGTCCTGCGAATATTCGTTAAACATCATGCCCTATGCAACAGTGATTGCAAGAAGCGTAAAAAAAGTAAATTAAAATTTCGTGAAAAAAAAAAAAGAAATCGATTCCCAGTCTGTGGCACGACTTTCTGCCAGCCAGATCGGCCGAACCCAGCGGCTGTGCGACGTCAGGCTGGGAAGTTTCACGACGCGGATACAATTTATCAGGGCGTGCGGCAATACGGGGGCTCGCTAATGCACTACATCCATGTTATTCCTTCAACAAGCTAAACGATCATCCGTGAGATATCGCGGCGAATATTGGCGATACACGCTAAGTATAGCCATTACTCGCCAGCCGGGGAACATAGCAATACTTGGCCCGACCTTACGTCTCGATGCTTCGTCTTGTGCTTAATCTCCGCTGTTTATGGCAGCGTCTCGTAAATGGCCAGTTCCCGCGGCGGGGAAACGCGCAATAAATAGCCGCGTAATCTCGAACCCTTAAAAAAGTAATATCCCCGTCCGAGTCAGGGGGGAGGAGGAGGACAAGGAGGAGGAGATATCGAGAACCGTTAACGTTCCGTTTCGTCGATTCCGGGGCTTCGAAACTCGAGAAAGAGGCAAAGAGAACGCGCGCCATCGACCACATATTTCCGACGACGCGAGCTGGGCCGCGGGAAAACTTCCACCGGAGTCGGTCCTCCGTTAGTCGAACCCGAGATCCCATAACTTCACCCGCGCGACGAGGTAAACGCAATTCGTAGGTGTACAGCGTCGCGAAGTTCGGGCAATTTACACGTGCCTCGACTTTTTTTGCCGGCGACGACTTAGCACGAAGCACTAAATCTTCCGGCGGGAGGGGGAGGGACGCGGTCCTTGGCTCCCGGCGACTTCCGGAGGCGGCAAATCGGTCGTACCACCCCTTCGCGGCGACCTTCCGTTCGCTGACCCGGGTGAAACAAGTCACGGGCGACAACAAGCGTCGAACCCATGTTTTCGGAGATAAGTCGGGGAGCGTTTAAGATCGCGTGGAATTCCAGACAGCGAATTGGATTGAGCGAAATGTATATACCGCGAGAGTTTGAAGTTTGGCGCGTGAAATTATTAAGATATAACTGTGAATATAATTGTTGACAATATTCGTTTTTAATTCTTTAAAGTTTAAAGTTAAAAGATATGTATGCTAAATAGAAGCACTTGTTGAAACGTTCTTTATGGTCAAGTGACAGTTTTAAAATAACGGAGGAGAAACTATTGAATAACGCGATGTATTTTTACAGCAGCTGTTTAAATCTGAAAAACTTGTAACATTGTTCAAATTTAGATAAATTCTTGACACTGTTTTTTATTCTTAAAGTCTCATTAAAAAATATGTAGATACATTGTTCCTTGAAACTTTCTTCTTTATGAATATACATTTCTTGAAACTTTTTATGGTCTGACACGAAAAAAAAAGAAATACTTTGAAAACCAATATTGGAAAGGAATAGACAATTATAATATTTTAATAACCACTCGATCAGTACTAGTGGAAGCATCTTCAAAGATAAGACAGAACTCATGAAAATTAAGATAACACGCTCTCTCACAACAGGCATTACATCGAAACAATTTTTTGATTAATGAAAACATCAACAGGCTTCAGCATCCTATCTTCTATTTTCTCTCGAAAATCCAGTCGTTCACCGTATGAAGTATTCTCTTCTAGACAATTTGTTTAGAAATAGTTAAATAGTCAATTCAACCAACAAGAAAATTAATAATCCGTTATTAATAAAATTAAAATAATCCGTTTTGAAGAGAATTACAGGCAAACATCTGTAATAATTCTCACATTTTCAGCGCAGGCGGCGGATTTCATCGAAGAAGAAATAAGCAGAATACCAAAACTGAAGAGCAAAACCAATCGCGCGACTTTCGTCTTGCTCTTCCGGTTGAAAGCCAGACAGAACCGATGCACGGTTTAATACGACGCCGTGAGCCGAGTCAAAGCGGAAAGTTGCCTTTGAGCGGACGCGCGCGCGTCCAACTGCGTCCAACTGCGTCCAACGTTGCCGTTGCGATGAATATGTAACGCGCGGCGGAACTTCCGGCGGATCGTTCCACGCCGATTAAAGTGGAGAACGCTGATCGATTCGCGGCATCTTAATTAACCCTGATCGGGCCGGGGTCAAAGTGAGTCTGGCTGCTTCTTTTGAAGCGGCGTTCACGGCGAGAGACTATAGCTCATCCTCCGCCGCCAGAGGCAGGTTGTTGAACTTTTGTCTAAATAAGACGAAGAGTGACAAATAACAATGTGATTCACGGTTGCGTGGCTCGCGATCCTTGCTCCTCAAGCTACTCGAGATACTCGATTTTGTTTCTCTAGGAAATTTTAAAAGATCTACCACATGATCCCTGAATTTAATTGATTGTCTTATTAAATATCAAATTGGGTTACATACAGTGTTACGTTTCCGTCATTCAACAAAACGTTCGAAATTACATTGTTACAATTAGACTATGAATTTTTCTGCATAATTTATAAAAAAATAGGATCTTCCATGCATGTATAAAAATGACTGTATCTTGGAAGGCTCAGGAATCAACCAGTGTAAGTGACTCGTATCGAACGAACATAACTACAACGTTGCAATCACAAAACTCTGACTTTCACCAGCAATATTTGCGTAGCAGGAATTGTTCTTAACAATGTGCTTGAAAATTTCCTAGAAATGGGTAAAAATCGGCAGGCTAGTCGTTAAAGAAGGAAGCATATAACATCCTGAACGACGAAGTATAGCTAAGCCTGTCTTTAACAGGCTATTCGATTCTAATCATCTTACAGATAGGTTAACGCGAGTCTCGAGTTAACTAGACAGTTTCTCTCGGTCAGTAAGGCGGAGCTCGCGTATCAAAGCGCGAAAAGTTTGCACCGCGTTCCGAACGAGTGACAAAGTTTCGAAAGGGGAAGGGTTGCGTTTCCGGATCGTCGCGATCCCATTACGCTACTGAGAGTAGCGGGAGGGGTGGGAGGAGGGGGACAGAGCCTTCAGCTCTATGCAAAATCCGAGCTATAAAGGACGGTCTTTTCTTTCGGCAAGTAATTTCAGATAACGACGTTAGCTCTCGCGTCTCGCCAAGCAAATGAAGTCTTACGCCGAGGACGGCGAGATTATCGAACGAAACCGCCGGAATATCAAGTAAGAAGCAACAATCAAGCTCATCCCCTGCAAAATCTTTCGCAGAAATATCCCTGTCCTTTGGCAGGAAACGCTGCTTCCTGAGCAATCTCCCTTCCCTTTGATTCGTCCCTGTTAAAATATTCCAAGAGGCGAGGGAAAGTATCGTTTAAGAACTTCTCTTGGAAAGTATGATAATTTTCGGAAATTAACGCTAGAACTACCAAAATGGTCAAAATGACCAATATGTGACTTTTTGTTGGATACTTTGCAGACGTAAAACGGTGTATCTTTAGAGATTTGGATGATTTTTCGTGAAATGTATAAATAAAAGCTCGTGTGCTTCGTTTTCACATCTTTGATGGGAATTTTACAATTCTTCGGTAGTTCTAGCGTTGAATGGTCTGTTCTTGAATTTAATTGCCACGACCGCGGATTTTTAAAAATCCAAATATGTGTTATCGAAAATACGATAAAAAAGAATAGAATCAAAATATTATACATTACGCACGTTAAAATTTCCTATAAATGCACAAAAGTTCGCAAAAAGTGGGAGGATTTACACGAAATTTACAGTCAGAAAGGGAATTTTTACGAGACCCTGGTCCACGCCGATAATTTCGTTCGTCGCTGTATATTTCGAGAGCTGGATGGATAGTGAGTTTCGGTGGATTATCGGTTTTATCGCGTTAAAAGTTTAATGATCGAGCTGCCCGCCTCCCGCGGGATAGAGAATACGACGAGAAAGTATTTGTATTGAGAAGCTATTCGAGCGGAGGAGGAAGATAACCTATAGCATTAAGGAGCATAGACCGTAGGCCATTACGTTCGAAACAGTAGACAGCGCGAGCATGAAACATGAGTTTCTATCCCCAATGCGCGGTACAACATGTGCATCGAGTTATTTCGCTGCACGAAATTTCAATATTCACGAGTTTATGGTATATGGCCGAGGAACGCTGCAAGTAGTTCGAGTCAATCATCTCGGCGAAGAACACGAACATCTGTTCTCACGTTTGTGAAAAATGTTTGACGCGGGATCCATCGTACTAAATGGACGAAATTTTCAATTGTCGCTACAAGGGTGGCAGTTAAACAATAAGGAGACCATTTTATTGCACCTTTCCATTCCGTTCGTTGTTAAAAAGTTCAGTTCAAATATTATCCTATATTAATTGGAGAAACGTAATGAATACAAAAGAGGGCGATTAATTTTAGGGCCCGTGTTAATTAAACTTTTGTTCTTCTCCCAATGAATGCTATATTTAGAATTGCAACGATGAATCTGCTAATGAATACTAAGCGAAATTGCAACGCGACTTTTTTTTTACATCTTCAAAAAGTTTTGCATTAATCAATTACGTTTATCCAGACATTATTATGGTAAATTAATAACAGCATGATTGCTGCTTTTTTGCTAGAAAACATCTGCTTCCGGAGGACAAATTTATCAACGCCATTTTCAATTATTTTTCCAATTCCAGTACAAACTACACTAATTAACTGACATCGAACCTTGTGTTCACAAATTCGCTCGTCGCAAGAAAACAACAGACCCAATTCCACGAGTATTTCTTGTGTCTCTCAATTATTAGAATCGACCAATTCGATTTCTCGAAGGGTCGCCTTAATAACACGACTCTCGCGCTCCGAACGCGATTAGTAAACATTGGCTGGTTCCGCGAATCACGACAACAGATTTTCATCGAATAAGAAAAAACAACTGTACTCACTGTCCTTCACGCAAAATGCGCCGATAATCCAGAGTGGGAAGAGCGGCACGATGAACACGTTCCAATATCTCGCATTCGTGTTGCACCGTAGACTCCTCCCGACGTGCAGCCTAAGGTAAATCATGATCGTGTTCCACGTGAACTATCCGCGGCTCGATCATAGCAACCGATTGTCAAGCAGCATCGTCCACCAATTCCACCAACACCGTGCGTGGAATATAGTTTTCCTCCGGGGTAGCAGAGATCCTTCGCGGCACCCTTGGCAACTCGCCTTCACGGCAACTGCATTCCCGTATCCTGCGTGTCTCTCGCACACTGCTCGCGCCACATCATCCTTAACGTAGCGTCGAGTCGTACCGAGAGCTCGATAAGTCGATCATCGAGTTATCCGCACTACCGACCGATAGATCGCAATCGAAACGCGGAAACGCGAAAACGACGACGTTGATACCGACCGAGAGAGAGAGAGAGAGAGAGCAGCGAGCACACTTCAAACGAGGGAAAAAAGAAGAAAAGAAAAACGAACAGAAATCACTGCCTCGTAAACTAATGACGGATGTGAAACGGACTGAGAGGTAGAGGTTTCGTGACGAGCTGGGAAGCCACGCAATCGGCGGCGAACACGCGCGATCACCGTCGAGACGAAAGCAACATCACTCACTCACGGTGTTACGGTCGCACGCGATTGTCCGGCACGTCTCTCTCTTCCCTTCCTGCACTGCCTCCTCTCCTCCGTAAATTCTCCCTCACGAGTTTCAAACTTTGCTCACGACGTGACAAACGCCTCGCGCGTACGTACGTGCGTGTGTGCGCGCGTGCACGAGGAAAATACACGTTCGGTCGGAAAATTTCGATTTCGACCGTGGACCGGGAACGACGTAATGCGCGCCACTCGCACTCGGCGAGATTTCGCTGTTCCACACTGTATCAGCAGCACCACCGGGCCGTGCGGTGCACACCGCTACGCTGAGCTGCCACGGCCGACGTTAGCGTCGCCACTGTCGCTCTGCCTGCCACCACTACTCCAGCTATCCCCTCCACCGCCGGTCCGCGCCCCCACCACCGAGTCGACCAGCTCGCGCTGTGACACTGCCGCTAGTACCACCACCCCCTAACAGGGGAGCCAGCTCTCTCTCTGCCAACGCCGACGTCGTGGATCGTCGCCGCCGCCGCCACCGTCACCGTCGTTGTCGTAGTCGTCGTCGTCGTAGTCGTCGTTGTCCTCCTCTTCCTCGTTCCTCTTCGACGTCGTTGCCAGAGTCGCGGCGCTACGTCGATCGAAAAGAGCCACCGCTAGTTGTACGCGCCCGCGCACATGCTTTATCTCGCATGCGTATCGAACGCACCGTTTCTCCCTCTCTCTCGGCCGCGCGCCACCGTCCATCGGTCCGTCTCGTTTTTCGCTCTTTCGTCCCGTAGCTCGCTGCTCTCGTCTCCGCTCGCGCGCAGTGTCGCGCGTCGAGACTGTCCGCGAAGGTCCGCTGGAGAAAGAACTCGGCCCCCCCTGCGAAACAGGAGAATTTACCTCTCGTCCGTGTCGCATCGCGGCGCGATTTGAACGTTAGTCCAAATCGCGCGCTCCCTCCTTCGTTTCCTCGCGTGTCGATCCTTCTCGCTGTCGATTTCTTGCCCTTTTTTTTTCTTTTTTTCTAAACTGTGCGACGATATATGTATGGTGTCTAACGAACGACATAGAGCCGTAGAGTGGACTGTTCTTTGCATGGTGGATTCTTTTCGAAACAAAAGCATATTGTTGACGTTAATTGTCATCTTCGAACGATCGAATATGCTATATACGTATGTTTATTAAAAAACGAAAAGAGTAGCTCGTTACACGAGAGAAATACTATTGATTTCCTACGATTTGGGTCATTGTCCTACAACGTGTACATATATATATACATATACATATATAGATACTATTAATTTCAATAATACGCGCATTTGTGGTTTGTAGCAGTCGCGCAATGGACTCGATAATGCAGCTAATCGCGTGGATTGCTTCTTTCGCTTCCGTTTGTCGTGTTTCTTTGATCAATATCCCCGTTGCATCCGCTGCATCATTCCTCTCTGTCCCGATCCTTTTCGCCATTCTCTCCGAGCATTCGTTTTCCTACCCGTTCCCTTCTTCTTTTCGTTCGACTAAATTTGCTCGAGGTCGTCTGCCCGACGGCACAAGTTTTCTGCAACAAGGCTGCTGGATAGCGCATTCGTAAGAATGTGAGCCGGGAAACGTGGGTCGACGTGACGGCGAGGGGGGTGGGGATCGGAGAGTCGAGGGCGGAATTCCTATTAATTCCAAATAAAGCGACATTTTTCTCCGTGACGTTCCAACAGAAGTGCGAATCGAACTGGTCAATTATACCTGACAATCGAATGCAAATTCCTTCGTGCTTTTTTCCAGCGCCTTCGTTTCCTCCTCCTCTTCTTTCTTTTCCTCCCCTAGTAGATCCTCTTTTTCAACAGCTACGAACGTCCCCGTTCCATCTCGTCGTCCAGGCGTGCTTGTTTCCATTCCGCTATTACATACTTTTCTCTTTCTTTCTTTCCTCCTTTTTTCTTTCACTCTCGCTGCCTTTCCACCCTCGCCTTATCCTGCACGTCCCGCCAAACCAGCCCGTCGCTCCTCCTTTCCCTTTATCGCGGAGCGAAGAAGCAGCCGGAGCTGCTTTGTGCCGGCGCCCGCGTCGGAATGTAAAAATTTCCAGAAAGAGAGAGAGAGAGAGGGAAAGAGAGAAAGAGAGAGAGACGAGAGAAGATATTGAAGAATCATGAATGGAAATGACAAAGGTCCGCATTTATATTAATGCCAGGTAGAGCAGCGATGTCCGACCATCTTCCATCTGACTTTGTCTCCGCGGCCGCTTTTCTGCTTCAGTGTTGAATAGAAACACAGTCGAGAGTGTTTAATTACAGGGAGAAATAAATTCACCTGTTTTCTCCCTGTGATCTCGGCGCGGCTCCTTACGTAATCGGTCACGGGCTTTTTCCTTTCAGGCCTGATTCTCCGGTCGCCCCTTTGCTACGTTAATCGTATTTTTGCTCCCGTGCTTCCAACTTTCTTTCCTCTTTTCTCCATCTCACTCTTCCTCATTCTCTCTCTCTTATTTCTCCTTCCTGCTTCCTTTTTTTCTTTCTTACAAATTAGTTTGCTTAATCCATCCGCGGTGCTTCGTCCCGTTTTTCCGTGGCTCTCACTTTAAACTTTTGCTCCTAGAAACTCTGTCTATCTCTCTCTCTCTCTCTCCTTTCTACGCTCGCGTCTCGCTCTCTCGTCGCCGCGAGACTTATCAGAAGAGAAAACAGGGAGGGCGCGCGGATGAGCGCGTATCGGCGGGGGGAAAAAACGGAAGCGACGAGAGAAAAATTACCGATACAGGGGAAATAAGATTTGACGAAGCGCCAGGGACGCGCTTCGGGATTTCCCCAGATTGAAAAACATCATAAACAAACGCGTTTAATTATAGAAGGACCTCGTTTCGGGGAGCTCATCCCCCGCGTTTCTCCTTTCCCCATCGTTCGCTCGGTTTCGTCGTTGTTCACGTTGGTTTTCGTGTTTGATGTTCTCGTTCGGATTTCGCGGTCAGTTTGCCCTCTTTTTCTGCTTTGACGATACTTTCTCTCTCTGTCTATCCGCTCTACTGCTTCTTTTTATCACTAAAAGTGACTTTAGTGGAAGTAAGCCAAAAAATCGGACCTCTTTAGGTGCAACGCTGATGCAACGAAAATTAGCGATTGGTTGATTTGGATCACGTGATTCGCGAGGGGGCGTGGAGTAGACCTCGAGTAGGTCGCACCTGTAATTTGTTTTGTATCGAGTCAAATGTTTGCATATCAATAAAATTTTATGGCAAAAAAGTCGTCTTCATTTCCTGGTCAGAACAGTTGCTTCTGGGCCTTTCAGTGAGACGAATCGTACTGGGCTACAAGTCGTGCAGTTTTTTCTATCGCTGTTTCCTTCCCCTTTCTCACTCGCTGTCCCCTCTATTATTTTTCACCATGGAAACAAGCTTTTTGGCAAATTATTCGAAACAGCACCGAGGACGAACCTTCAAAATTTCATCGTACTCCTTCACTCAGCACTTGCACTTCCTGGTCACGTTTCACGTCTACTTTTCCCGTTCTTCTTACCATTTTCATCACTTTCGTCTGGTTTCGTCACCCTCGAGTTCTCTTTTTTTTTTTTACAACACAAGTGAAAGTAAAACGCTGTGTAAAAAATAAATTGTTTCATCTCTTCCGTTATTCATATCGTTCAATCTCCTCTCATCTCTCCAATGACGAACAAAACGATGGTTTAGGTTAGATTTTTAATAATGTATTACTACATTTGATTGCTCGGCGATTTGGTTGCTTAATGAGTTAATTACGCTTGCTGCTTTATTTACGTACTACTCTCGCGTACGTATTTTATCGCTCTTTCCACATTATTGCGTATTTCCATTTAACTTATTGAGATTGGAATTATTAATATACAGGGTGTTCGCGTTATTTTTGCCCAGCATTTTTCTCGGCAAAACTAAAAATGGCAGAGGACAAAGTTTACTGTAACCAACACGGTAGTTTATAACAATTTTTCATGTTTCTAATATTTTTTACGAAATTAAGGTGGACCTTTAATTTTTTTATATAGAATGCTACTTTTTTTTGGCATATGAAGGCGGCTGTCAAGACAAATTCAATCATATGGTAAATGATGTCTAAGCAAAGATGAACTCTAGTAGTAAATAATAAATTCTATTGTTGAATTTGATTCAATTTGATGTCTATCTCTAATGGCGCTCATTTTTATTTATGGGATGTCGATTATATAATTATATCTGACCTTCTATAATAGTTATGTGAAATTCAATATCTATAGCGTTAAAGTATCTTAGTTGAAATAATTCTCGCGAACGCAAGTTTCTGTTCCATTGTTCTCGCGAAACGTCGTCGCATTTCGCGTCCCTTGCTCTCTAAATTTTCCCTGTTCAATCGAGCAATCGCGCGCCGTCACGTGTTTCTTAACTCCGTCCTTGCTCGCTCTTGGAAATAAACGCCGCGAATGCGAGCCAGTGGAACGCAGCTTTCAAAGACAGAGGAGATGAACGTACATACGTGGATCGGAAAGTCATCGGTGAAAATGAGGCCCCCTGTGCGCCCCTGTAATCATAATCCCGATACGAGTTCAGATGCACGACTTGGTGAATGAGTTAATGAGGACGTTGCATCGAAGGATGAATGCCACCGCCCAACTCCATTTCCATCTCTGTTTTCCCTACCTCTGACGCTCGCGGCCCGGGCTTTCGAGAAATTTGCCTCATCAGATATTGCTGCACACGTCTATTTACGCGAGCTGCGCCCGCCGGCTTTGCAAATCGATTTAAAATCAGTCGTTCGCAGCGACTGCGCTGCGCGACACGTGACACGTCGATAGTTTATCCAAGATAATAGCAAATAGAGCAAAATCCAGGACAGTTCTCGATCCAGCCAATGTTAATGTTTCAAAAGTTGATGCAAGACGAGGCTCTGCGTCTCGTTGAAGTCGTTTCGTTCTAGATCTCGCATCGACAAAGCTGACAATTTCTGTTTCGTTGCAAGTTGATTAATAATTTTTAATTAGATCACAGTATAGAAAATTATGAAAGAATATTCAACAACGTAAAGTAAATGAAACTTGATTTCAACTTTAATTGAATGAATTAAAACTTACTCAACAATTTGAATTGATCAATGTTTAAAAACTTGTGATCCAGTAACGATATTATATAATGATATACCAATTTCGTGATTCTCAGTTCGACTTCAAAGTGGAAAATTACCTCTATTACCACTGAAAATTAAAAGTACTTTGTATTGTATAATTCAATAATTGATAAATCGCGTAATAGAGGACGTCAAGGGTGGTATGAAAACTTTCGCGACATTGTACAGCGGCGAACGTTTAAAAGAGAATCGCGTTGTGTTAAGCTCCGCGAGACCCAATGAATGTTTATTTCGAACGAAAAGTTCCGCGTTCGTTTCCTCCGCAACGCCAGAAAAAGGATTTCCTTTAATTTCGACTATGACCACATTTGCATCGCGATTTCCTCGGAACTACAAGGCGGCGCTGTTCAATTACTGGGAGTGAAGCACGCCAATTTTTCTCCACGGACTCCTCCCTCTCCTTTTTACTTCCTTCCCCTCCCGAGAAACTTCCTGGCGTCATAATTCCGAATTCATGAGAGTTTCACCTAAAAAAAAAAAAAAAGAAAAATAGCGCGTAAAATTTTTTCGGGGGGAGGAGAATTACGTGTTTCGCGAATTCGATAAAACTTTCTCGCGTTTTTGTTTGAACTTCCCTTGCCGTTTCCTCGAGAAATGACAGGAAACTCACGCTCGCTTCTCCTCTTCATAATTCATCGAGAAAGTTTCCGTTGACGCGCGACGTGTTCGAAAAAACACGAGATGGTCTCGGAGGCCACAGTCGAACACTCCAACGAAAAAGACAGAGAGAAAATAAGCTGAATTTCGAATTTTCGCTTGTTTATGTTGGGAATATCGATGCGCAGTTAAAAGAAAAAACTACACGACTTGTACCCCAGTATGATTCGTCTCACTGAAAGGCCCAGAAGCAACTGTTCTGACTAGGAAACGAAGACGACTTTTTTGCCATAAAATTTTATTGATATGCAAACATTTGAATCGAGACAACGCCACTCCTATTCGACGTCTACCACACGCCCCCTCGCGAATCACGTGACCCAAATCAACCAATCGCTAATTTTCGTTGCATCAGCGTTGCACCTAAAGAGGCCCGATTTTCTGGGTTACCCCCGCTAAAATCACTTTCAATGATAAAAAAAAAAAAAGAAAGGGGAAAGGGTTAAACACATGACACGTGTTTTTATTCGATTATCTTCGCAGGATTCCACTTCAATTTTTACGAGATCGCTCGCTCGTGTGTCCCTTTCCGGCTTTCGACCCTCTTCTCGCCGTTCTTTTATCTCGCCCCCGATCGTAGTTTATCGACAAAGAATTCCTTCTCGCCCCGTGCACGTCCCGTTTTGCCCTGAAAAAGAAGAGGGAAGGAGGCGAATAAAAAATAAACGAACGAAGGAGGGAACAAGCGTGAATACGGAATTCTCTCGGGACGATTGTTAAAGTGTACACCGAGATAAATATGGATCGGGAACAAATTTTTCCAGAGAGAGTACATCGCGCGATGTGCAGTCCTCTCTTCCCCCTCCCCTCCCCCCTTGCCCATTACCATTTTATTAGCCGAGAGAAAATAAAAATTCGTTTGGTATATTACGCGTTTGTTTTTCCAAAGCAAGCATTTGTTATACCGAGCGACTGCTTTGTTCACCTCGGTTTCACCTTGCCAGCGCGGTGAAACTTAAGCCGTAACTCACGCATACAAAAAGTGGCTCGGCGAGGCAAGAAAAGAACGCGGGGCCCCGGTGGCAAAAAGGATTTACTTCATTTCCGGTATTCCTGCATTTACATTTCACTATTATTTCAACGTCAACAGGATTAATGGCGGCCTCTATTAAACAGGTCGGGTAAATAAAAGTAATTCGCTTCAAAAACACGAAACTTTCCAACAAAAGAGGGGACGGCGACAATTTCGAGCAGGGAACGAGCTCGTCCCTTTGAATTTCGTTCAATTCGTTTCGTTATACGGGACACTTTCGTCTGCGGTCGGGATCGTTCGTCATTGAGCTCGATCCGCTTACACACTGGGTGAATAAAATATTGACACACTTGGGTTTTGGGGATTTTTAGCGATATCTATGCGAAAACAAATGATTTTTTTTTTCAATTTGTCCATTTTGTACGTTCTTTCTTTAGCTGGAAAATTATGGAACAATAGTGGTCGATCTTGGGGATTTCGATACAATTATCGACAAGCCTGCAGTTTGTTGAATAAATAAGGATATGGAATGTCTATACTATCACCGATGTTGATGAAACTTGGCATAAATGTAGCTTTCAGAAAAATATTTGACCCCTACTTTTTTTTTATCGACAATCGTCGATTTTGATGGGATGAAAATTGTCCTCCAATTTGGGGTTGCGGAACATATTTGTCAAATATTTCGGCAATTATTGAAGATACAGTTTTTGTAAAATAAATAGTTCACCACGTACGAAAATAACGTGCACACTAGTAATTTCCAACAATGATGTATTAATTGTATTAATCTGCATTTACAAAATATTCTTCTGTACAAAAGATTCTTCTGAATACGTGTTATCTAATGATATAAACATTAGGAAAAGACCAATTATTAAAAATATTTTATACTCTGTCCTCTCAAATACATCTTATAGTTGCAAAAAAATACAACAATTTTTATATTATATTGTATTATTACTGCGTAACTTATTATTTGAAATTTCTTAATGTATTTAATACATTATTTATTTATCCAATCAGAATTTAGTTATAGATAAAAATATAGAATATCTATTTTTTACAAAAATATTGCGGTACATACTATGCTATATAATTCCAAAGTCACAGAGTTAATCATCTTCTCTTTTTCTAAATTAATCCACACCTCGAGTTTTCAAGTATTGTTACTCGATCGTTTTAAAATTTCAATTCAATCGTCATTTACCTGTAAATCCTCAAATTCATTAATGCAACGCCGCGTGTAAATAATTGCAGAGAAATTCCCGGGTCGAGGAACAATCCAGTAAAGAGGTCAAAGAACAACTCTCAGAGGGAAGAAGCAGAACGTACGGACAAAGAAACTCTCGTCCCGTCTTTCGTTAAGTTTCGTAAAGAAAGAAAAAAAAAAGAAGAGAAAAAGAAAACTCAAAGTTGCGAGTTAAAAACGAGTTGGAAACAACACGTGTAATCGTAACAAAAATTCTCCTCGAACGTGAGCGCAATATTGTCCCAGTTAGTGCTATAGTTGTCAAGGATCGTGTCTGTTCTCACAAGGGGACACGTTGGGAAGACGATGCTTTTTCCTCGCAACGCAAGAAGTTGCTCGTGCGACGAAGATGACGAGCAGAAGGGATTTATTTTATACAGAATTTCCTGTTTTCGAAACTTCAGCTGCTGGCCTGCGAGAGAAAATTGCGGAAAATTGTCGAACGAAATTCAGAGACCATGCGATCGAAATTGAACGAGAAGTGTATTCGAGAGTTGTCAAATGACGTTGCTTGGCAATTTCTGTGGAGAAATTTTGTGAAACTTCACAGGCAGAGATCTTGTAAACGTTTATTGCAGAGATTCAATCATAAAAATCCATTACTTTCTCCTCTTTTAAGCAAGCTTCTTTTTCAAATTAGTACGTCTGAAAAGTAATTTCCAAAAATTGGTGAAATTCACGGGGAAAGAGTCAGTACAGTGACTTGAATATTTAAACTGCGGCAATTTCATAAAAAGAAAGAATCTTAAAATAAAATAAACCTGGGCTCGTTTCAAAGTTTCAAACTCTAATTTCCCAGATGCATCGCTATCTTCATTTTAAGATGTTTTTACAGGCGTCAGAAATTATTCCTCGCGTGTATAAAATTTCCATAAAAAAATCTAATGGTCGTTAATATACATAAATTGATCACTGCTCTGGTAGTTGCAGCGTTAATTATTCGCAATAACATTGATTAAATTCAATTCAATGGGGAGGAGAAGGGTGGCGGTGAAACGCGATTTATTTCGAACGAAATGAAACGCTCTCGCAAGACCTGGCGCGTTAAGTTTGCCGGTTCAATTTCGGCTCGCCCCTGAAAGAGAAACGGTGAACAGTGGCCGGAACAATGAGTTTCCTCGCGTACAACGAGATTTCTCTCTCTCTCTCTCTCTCTTCCCTGCGTGTCTCGTTCGAATCAACGCCCACGCATACGAAGAAAACAGACGCGCGGTGAAAATCGCAGCGGGAAAAAAAGCGGCAAACGACGAGTTAGAAGGAGAGAGAAAGAGTACTCGAGTGTAATTTCGATAGAAAATGGCCCGTTAAAATCCACACGCTTGACAACGTGTCGCGTGAAACGTACGAATTGTTATTAACGTTGATTGAATCAAATCGTCGGGGGAGGGATGTTGATTTTCGCGGAAAATCTTCGGTTACTGTTCGGTGTAACCTGTTTTGTTTGCAGAGAATGTTTCACGGAGTAATTGAGCGGGGAATAATGCACGTGTTATATTGTTATTTGCGTTGATTAATACGTGCAAATACAGCTGTTATAAATATAATCTGTAAAAAGAAATTGTACAACGATAAACTTGGACTCGTTTTACAGTCTGAATTCATTCTCACTTCTTCAAACTCGTCGTTCGTTTTATTCCGAGAACGTTTTTACGCTATTTTGACTGATGAGAAGGTCTTCTTCTTTTTCTTCTCGAAAATATTGTAAAACTGTGAGTATGTAACAATGTTGAAAGGTGTTTCTTTTATGATCGAATTTACAACGAATATGAAGATTGAAGCCACCCCTTCGCAACTAACTCTCAAAACTTACTGCACGATTTTCTTTCCGCCAATATCAGACGAAAGTGTTGAATTTTTGTCGTTTAAATCTACTATTCGAAGTTTATTAAAATAGTGAAGACAGAATCGTACGTGAAGCTTTCGGGGAATCGTTGTAAAAGGGATGCCATTCTAGATTCAGTCGTGAAAAGGAGTTTTCTCAACATTTTCACACAATTTATAGCATTTCGGAGGAGAAAAGTATTATCACTGAAAGTGATTTCAGCGGGGGTCTTCAGGTGCAACGCTGATGCAGCGAAAATTAGCGATTGGTCGATTTGGGTCACGTGATTCGCGAGGGGGCGTGGCGTAGATCTCGAGTGGGAGTGGCGTTGTCTGGTACCGAGCGATCGCGCCTGTAATTTGTTTTCTATCCAGTCAAATGTTTGCATATCAATAAAATTTTATGGCAAAAAAGTCAGAACAGTTGCTTCTGGGCCTTTCAGTGAAACGAATCGTACAAGTCGTGCAGTTTTTTTCTTTAAATGTATTTTGTAACGTAGAAACATCTCTCTAATGTAGAAAGAAGTATTTTCTTCGTCTGGTGAATGAAAACCTGAATGAAACGTACGATGTATTTCAAAAGTAAAAGCTTTGTAATGAGTCAAAGTTCGTTATCGAACAATTGTCTCTTAGAAAATTACAACAGTTTCAATATTCAGCGTATTACAGAATATTAACAGCGAGAGTAGCGCTGTAATTTCACTTGGAATTGCTGGGATATCGAAACCAAAGATTTACGAGCTATTTACGTTTCGTCAGAGAGGAAATGATAAACGCAAGGTGCTAAAAACAGTGCAGAATTCATCAGATTCCATTTGCATGCAAATTTCCACCGGCCGGAGCGTTTCGCTGTTAAACAACAAGAAATTTCAGGTATGATCACATTCTGTGACGATCATTCTGCCGCTGCGTAAAGAAGGAACGTTTCGTTCATATTATTCGGACGGGATTCTCTTTGTAGCCGCTTGAAATCGTTATTTCGTTGTAACATAACGCGGGTTCATTATGCATGGAATTTTAAATAAAACGGGCTCCCAGGAAATTGCACAAAGTGGTGCACTTCCTCTCTGTCGTCGTTTAAATTCATTATTTTTCCGTAATATGAAATTAGCTCGTTACGTATGGAATTTTAAACGAGCCATCTTTTGACGCACGCAACGATTGATTGTTCGTCCTTTAGTTTTATGCGGCACATCCGAGGCTTCGTTACAGAATGCTTAACCCGCTGCAGAACTCGCGAAGAAGATATTGGTTGGTCGGATATTGCTTCGCGAGAGAACATTTGACATTAAATTATCACATTTATTGTCAAATGTGATTGGTTGAAAAATTTTCAATTGGTTCAAAATTCTGCATTCGTTGCTATTTCTTTCGTTGATTTGTGAAATTCCCGTTGAGAAATATAAGATATAATGATGGAGGGAAATATATATAATAAATAATATGACATAATGTAATAATATATAATATAATATAATGTAAATATAATTTTTTCTTCTTTAGTCTTATTAATTTAATACAGTTGTTATTTTAATATCAAATTATAGTTTGAGTCAAAAGTTATCTTGTGCATTGTTTCCTGTATTAAATTGACAATTACCCACATTCTCTTCGCAAAAATGTTATCTTCGTTTCCCACGTAAGATCATTTGACCGGTAGATAGACAGTGAAGAGTATAACTGAAGACATAACGATGAAAAATCGTCGATGCCTTCGACTGTTACAACTTCGCGGAAGAAAATCGTCAAACTTGCGTTCAGTTACGAGAGCAAACTCATTTCGCTTACTTTCTGGAATTGGGAATTTTTCAATCGAACAAACAAGGTAAGGTTGCTTGAGATTCAATCTTCAAATCTGGAATACACTCAAACATGTGTCATTAGTGGAGAAACTATTTCTGTTTATTACTGTCTCTCGTCGTTTCGGAATTTTGTTAACGTTGATAAAATAAATCACGAGACGCGACCTTTTTTGGAAAAGATCTGTTTTGTCAAACAGAAGTTTGACGAACGGGCTGCAACTGCCAAAAGCAGTTATCTTTCATTTGCCAGAAGTTTTGTCATTCGTTGATCAAATAAAATTTATCGCGCCACGCTCTTTTACATAATTTTACGAAATCGGATTAATGTTTCAATGGCCCGTTAATTAACGACAAAAGGAATTCCACGTTTTTCACGTGAACCATTAACGCCCATTTGAAATCTGGAATTATTGCGATGAGAGCTTTTTTCCCGGTTTAACGTTTCAATGGCCCGTTAATTAACAACGAAGGCCCATTTAACGCACACTTGAATTCCGGAATTATTGCGATGGAGTTTTTCTTTTCTTTTAAATAAATTTCACTCGAGAGGAAATTTCAATCTTAGACGCGAAAGGCGTTGCACGTTTTACGAAATTGTTTCAACATTGAAACATCTTCCAAACCAATGGTTTCTCGGCGTGCGTCAGTTACAAAGAAAAATCAAATCAACTAATGGACAAAAAAATATATTCCACGGAAATATAATCCCCGGAACCCCTTTAGCTACGTAACAAAATTGTCACTTTTGTTAATAATACTTTTTCACGTCTTTTCGCGAATAACAGTGGAGATGTCCAAGTGCTAATTTTTATTTATCAGCCTGTTGTGAAATGCGAATAGCGTTGTGACAATATTTCCCTGCGCACATCTACTGATACAAAGGACCATTTTAACTTTTCTGGAAAAATATTCAGAAACTCGTGAAATTTCTAATTTGTTACTAATTTCTAATTCCCTAATTTTATATTATATTCCAATTTCTAATTGCCTAATTTTATATTATATTCTAATTTAAAGATAATTTAAATATAATACCTGAGCGTTATTTCTTGAAAGCATTTGTAACATTTACCAAAAAACCTTCGTAATATAATATAATAAAATACAAGGAAACTGTATCGATCTGAATTCACAAAAATTTGTTTTTCCTTCCGTAAATTTTCTATTACAATGGGGAGAGATTGTTGTCAGTAAATTTTCGAGCAAGTGGTGTAAATTTCATCAAAACGAGTGAGTCAAACTACTCGCTATGATGTAACAAAATAAAATATTCTTCTGCGTTCTTTTAAGGAAATTATATCCACCTGAATTCGCAAAATTTTGTTATTTGTTTCGTAAATTTTTTATTACGTGTGGAACGAGGGGTAGAATTTCGAGTAAATAGTGTAAATTTCATCAGAGTGAAGCTACTCTTTGCTCGGTCGACTGTTTCAAACTACGCTATACGTGAAATTGATTTTTTCTTTCTCCGTCAGTTCAAGTTACATTCCTCTGAAACTATCTCTTCTAAAAATATTTATATTCGCTTAACGCTGCTACACTCGGCACCACTTTATTTCAGCGAGCTCTGCGGAAAAAAATCATCGAAAATTTTATCCATATCCGTGATGGTTCGTTTGAACTGCTGTAACTCTAGTGCCAAATCAGATATTTTTGAAGTTTTCCCCTTCGTTCTGCATTTCATTTCCCTCGTTTAATCGAAAAAAAGCACCGCTTCTTCTCCTCTCTCGAGAAGAAAAGAAAAGAAAATTCTTCTCTGATTGAAATTTAGAGTCTTTTATGCAATAACTTCGTCCTTTAATTTATTGGTACCGCAACGCAGAGTTGCATTTTAAAAATTTCGTAATTTCCATCGGCTCGGTTCAGTCGTCGAACGTCGTTAAATTCTTCGTTCAACAGTCCCAACGAGAGAAAGAAGGGAGAAGAATTACGTTCGATTATCGCGGAGGCCTGGGGAAACACGCTGCAGTTGACCAGCTCATTACCTTCGGAAACATGACGAATTGCCGCGTGAGGGGTAATTACGGATGATGAATCGTCGACTTAATCGCCCCCCGGCGGCAACGTCGACATCAGTACGTGTGTCTCAGTTAAAAACAATTTTGCGCGAGTGAGAAGCAGCTCGCGCCCTCTTTTGCGTTAGGTACGATCCCCGGCGAATATCGCAGTAATTAATACGGCTGAAACGTTAAATTCCACTGATGCTGGCTGTTCCGCTAGACTTGCAACAAACAGCCGCGAATTATCGCGGCGTAAATCTCAAGCCGGTAGCTTGTTAACGACGAAATCCGCTTTATCCTTCGCCGCTGATCGAAACGGGAAACGAAGCAGAGGGGGATGTACACGTGAGAGAGTAATCGAGCGTTTTCAATCGATGCTGATATCAGTCGAAAACGGCACGACGTAACCCGAGGAACCGCACGCGGAGAAGCCGCGGGGAAAAGAAAGTACATTCGTAACTGTGAAAAATGACTGCAACCCCGTGTCAGAACTAACAATAAATCTGAGGAAATATTACGTAAATTCTCTCGCCGTATCGCGGCAGTGACAGTGAAAAACGGTGTATTCCATTTATTAGGAGCTCGCGGGGTGCATCGTCGAATAAATTCATCTTTCGGAAGGGATTCATCTTTTGCTTTAATTGCGGGCGCCTTGTAATTGTTACGTAAATCACAATTGGTGTAATAATTGACGAAGTAGGTTGATAAAATATGACTGTCGATGGTTGATAAAATATGAAGCTTGGTAAATATAATATGATTATCAAAGGTTGATGAAATATGAAGGTTTAGGTTAGGTTAGGGGTTCTCGATCGCAATTGCAGGTACTTGAACAATGAAATCTTTCGAGAATAAAATACCTATACTTATTTGAAATATATATATACGTAGAAAAATAAAACTGCACGATTCGTACTACAGTACGATTCGTTTCACTGAAAGGCCCAGAAGCAACTGTTCTGACATCGCCACTCCCACTTGAGGTCTAGCCCACGCCCCCTCGCGAATCACGTGACCCAAATCAACCAATCGCTAATTTTCGTTGCATCAGCGTTGCATCTGAAGAGGCCCGATTTTCTGGGTTACTTTCAGTGATAAAAATTAGCGATTTCAATTGACATTCAAAACTTCAAGTTTTCTAATATTTTGAGATACTTGCGTTTGATTAAAACCTCGTAGTATATAATATTAAACATACGTACCATATACGTAGTGTATATTAAACATTCGCGAGCAAACAAGTTCAAAGGGAAATTCTCCGACACTGGAACTACCAAAATGGTCAAAACGGTCAAAACGAACAGCTCGTGACTTTTCAGAAAGGCTTCACAAAATTTGTACGAACCGTATATTTGCAGAGACTCGGCCGACATTTTGTAAAATGCTCGCGTATTTGTTCCAAAAAGTTTTCCCATTCCTCGTACTCGAATTTCACTGGCACAAGTTTTACTACTTCGGCTAATATTCGAAACCGTTTCGAACTTCAGAACTCTTCTTCGCTTCGTTCCACTCTTCCGATTCTTCGAATTCGTTACGGCGCTTGACATTCGCCGACCTTCGTCGAACTCGATTCGCGGAAACTTGAAAAACTCTGATCGCTCCGAGTAAAACCAGTTCCACCGAACGTTTCGAGAACCCTCCTGGAGACTTTCCGGAACCACCGGAAATGGCCGGCGATCTCCAAACATTTTCGCGTCGTCGAACTCGCCGATATCGGTCCCTCGAAACACCGAATAAATAACTCGCAATTCGTTTCGAGTCTCCCGTGAAATTTCTCCGGGAGAACGTCGCCGTCGTTTGAAATCCCGAAAATTCGTGGCGAGTTTTCTTGTAACGTTCGAACACTTGGGCAGAGTTCGCGGAAGTTTCGAAGCTTCTAAACCCTCTGAGAGAGGAATTCTATCGATCTCCGACTGTTTCTCGGCCATTAAAAGTTGTTCAGGATTCATTCCCCTCCTTTCTCTCTCGATTGGTCGTTCGATAATTTTCTCCGAGTAACTTCCTACTATCTGATTCGAGATAACGTTTAGAAAAATCCCTTGCGAGTTCGCGCGTAAGCGTGAACCTACTTTTTTTCTCTATTTTCTCGGTGCTCGAGAGTTAGGAGCTCGCTCGTGGCCGGTAGATTCGCTGGCTCTACCGCTAAACGATAGTAACATCGGCTGCACATGCTCTTCGGGAGACATTCTAGAGCAGCGGCAAAGAACAGACGATAACAATGGTTATCTGAAAATTTTTTGCCAGAAATTTTACAGATGCAAAACGTGCTTGCCTTCTCGGAGATTTGAATTTTTAGAGATTTCAGCGATACTTGGTGCAAATACGAACTATAAAATAAATAATAAGTTCGTGTACTCCGTTGCATCGCGAGTGTCTCTCTATTTTTTCTATTATCAATGTTCCTCGCCGGAAGTTTCGTCGACGCTTTAATCGTCGTTAATGAAATATTCCCGCGTGCGAATGCGGAGTACGACCGATCAAGAATTTGGCAGCGATAGTAGGAGCAGTTGCATAGGAATCGAAGAGCTTACACAGTGGATAAACCACTAGTTTATACGGGGAGTCGAGGTATCTGTTATAGGGGTTGATGGTTTGGCAGAGTTGGAGGGTCTTATTTATGGGGTGGCGTGTCGCGACCTGGCGAACTTACAAATTCCGGCTCGTACGTGTCGCGGCACGACGGTGTCACACTTCGAAAACTATAATTCGCTCCTCTCTCTCTCTCGACCTAACTTCTTACTAAACAGCGATCTGTTCACTGAATGCAAATGTCGCGTGTTAATATCGAGGTTGTAGCAATCAGCCGCTCTCAACTGTTCAGAAACGACGTCGTTCATACAGTTAATCAGAGGAAGGTGTCGCGTAATTAATCCTTTGAAGTCGTACGTCGCACTGGAGGGATGACCTAATAAACGTTTTTGTAATAAACTCTGGTGCGACCTTTCGATCGCGTGGGAAATATTTACGAAAATCTATTAAACGCTGGTGCAAACTTTTCTTTCGGGCTTTGGAGACATATTATTTCATAAATTCGTGCGTTTCGTAGAAAATTCTGTGTAATAGAAACGGAGTGAAATCAATAACCCATCTTTCACAATATTTTGTATCGTATTCTCAGCTTGTCGGTATTTAAAGATTTAGAAAAGATTTAGGAAGAATAAAAATAAGAGATAGACTCACCAATACTGGAACGTTAACCTTTAACATTAATATCTTATAAAGTAAACTGCACATAAATCGTTATAATTTAAACGATAATTATTTATATGTACATTTATGCATTGCATCTGTAATAGATAGATTTACTTATAATAGATTTGTACAATTTATTCCGTTTGCGTATAAACAGATTTATATATACTCAGCCATAGATAGATTTAAATATAAGTAAATTTGTACATATTATCATGCCCAAGCAGAAACCAATCGTGTTTATGTGTAAATAGATTCATACATATTTACATATTATATTTATGCATAGATTTCCGCATATATAAATTTATACAATTACGTCAAACTGCAGATCGATACTAATTTTGACAGAAGTATCCGTATTCTTTAAATGCCTGTAAAAAAAGAAACGAAAGTCTGAAATAATTGACGTTCTAGTTTGGTAAAATCAACTGAAACAGACCCAACATTAAAATTAGTGAAATAAAATCTACTAATTTTGACAAAAGTATCTGTATTTCTTTTTTGTAGAAAACAGAAAGTCTGAAATAACCAATTGACGTTTCCAGTTTGATTGTTCCAGCGTTAAGATCAAGTCATTGAAATTATTAACGAAACAATATTATATAATTACTGAAATTATGTAAATAAAATCATCAAAGGACCAAAGCTGTTGATTTGAAACCAAAAGGCAGTCCTCTGACTTACGAGATGTAACTAGACAATTTCAGTTCAACTGCAGCCGATGTAGAACCGGAAGTGGCCCGTGTACAAAATGGCGGCGCGAGCCCGTGCATGTACAAAATGGCGGCGCGAGCCCGCGCAAAAATTGCCGCGAACGAGTCCCGCGGCTGGGAGCAGCAACAGCAGCTGACGAATCGCGCGGGCGAGTTACGCGATCCCCGATGCATTTTTAACGTCCCATGAATTACATATCATTCGTAGGACAGGCCCGCGGATGAATATTTATGTAATTAAAATCGGCGTTGTTTATCGGCGGCGCGGCGTAAATAATAAAGATGAAGCTCGTTTCGTCGCGAGACGCGTGATGGGATTCTGCATAATTCACCCGAATAGCCCGAGCCTTTGCCTCTCGACCTCGGATCGCTCAAAAATCGTGCGTCTGCATTCACTCCTCGCAAACTCGTGGAACACAAAAATTTGGGTGGGAATGAAATCTGCGAGGATAGTAGCGGAAAATTGTTGAAACCCGAATTGAAATTCTTCTTCCTGAAGTTCCGCGTGAACTGTACGTTTCGTACATACGAAAATTATTTGGAATTTAATTGATATTTTTTGATCGATCAATGCAAATTATTAAACCAGTCGAAGAACGATTGACTTGGAAAATACTTTGACTTCAATTTTGCAAAATTTATCGTACAAATGATGAGGAAAAAGTACAGTTCACACTGTTCACACTGTGTCTTTCGTGCAATTGGTTTTATAAAGTTAAAATTGAAATATCTAAATATCTAGATAGATCGATGGATTAATTTTTACTTCGATCAGTGCAAACCTTTTTTCCTCTCCTGCGCTCTTCGATTAGGCTTTTCATTTATGAGTACTCCTTCCTTTAGCCTAAACCTAACCTAAATCTAATCTAAACCTAACCTAAACTCTTCTTCTTTTGATTTTTTTAGGTTAGCTAAATGATCAAACGACTCAGATTGAATCCAATGACGTTTCAAATCAAAACTCTATAATTTTGTTTCTGTGTTTTTATTTTAACTTCTTTTTTTTTGGGTGTTTTCCGCCATTACTATATTACAGATTGGAAATCGCTGGATTAATCAATCGTTTCAAAAAAGTGCGAGATAACTCTAAAATCTCAGAAAACCTCACGGCTTTTGTAAAAGTATCTCACACGAAATTATGTTTCTTCATACGAAAAAAGGACCAGCTATACAACGCTGTGCCTTCGAAGTTATTCGAGGTGATCAAGAATGGACCACCCTGTACATCACTCGATACTAACGAAACGGTCTTGAAAACGGCAAATGATGAAACAGAAGACTTTGATATTAATCGCGATCCCGGCTCCGTCTCTCGTTCAAACTTGCAAATTATGCAAACGAGTAAATACGAGCGTTCGACCTGTCGTCTGAAAGCGTACAATTTACGGAATTTCTTCGCCAAGCTGCTCAGGTTTGTCGAGAGATAATTTAAGAGACACCGCAGAATCGCGGCAAAGTGGTCTCGCTGAATGATGAAAAGAAAAGGAAAACGAAAAAAAAAAAACGACGGCGGTTGTTCCTGGTTCTTGTCGTCGTTTGTGCAAATTCGTCTTCGTTTACACGACAGAAAGGAAACTCCTCGAGGAGAGAATCCATTGCGGTTTCGCTGTTTGCGATAAATATTAATGGCAAACTTCGATGGATTTATCGAGCGCCTGTCGAAACAACTAACGCGGCGTTTTCAATAAAATAAGATGCAAACGTAATCCGATTATTGGTTAACCATTAATGCGAATTCTGAATTGTTGATCACGACTGGCGATCGATAGTTAATGAACAAGGGCAAATAATCATCAACCCCTTGTCTTACACTGTTTCACGAGCATTACTCACTTTAACGTAATTGTAATGTCATTTTAGATGTGAAAAATTGAAACCTTGTTTGTAATTTATACTGATCAATATTCAATTTAAAGAATTGAAACTAAATTTGAACTTGAAGTTTCAGAAAATTGCAATTTGCTTTTCCTTTTAAATCGAAACCATAATTCACACCACGGGCGTGGCTCGATACGAAGAAGGGTTTGATCGTGAAATATTACGCTACAGTCTGTAAAACACTTGCAAAAATGAATACTTTGTCAGATAATTTTTATCGTTCTGATAGCACGAAGGCTCCAAATTTTGAAACGAGCCCAAGTTTATTGTCGTACGATTCCTTTTTACGAAATTAGTGAAACAGTATTTCAGTATTCAGTGTTCAAATATTAACTGAAAGTCACTGTACATACAGAACACAGATCCTGATAAAACATATTATAATTAATCACTCCATGATTACATATTACGACAATAATGATTAATTTGCAAATTACAAAAGTCAATCTGATTTACAGTAACGATTACTGATTACAAGTCACGAAAATCAACCTGATCAAAATAACTTATTTCAACGATGATTAATAGATTAACGATTACATCCAGTAATCGATTACAGAAATGATTACGAAGTAATTGATTGCTGTCAAACTCTGGTAATCGAGAGATTGGTAAAATAAACGAAGCAAGTGTTTCTTGGACAATTTTTGCTTCAGGGAGCGATAAATGTAAAATTTCGTTCGATCTGCTTCGATATACACTGCACGATGAACACTATGCACTAATGTTATAATAACGCGACACACGTTCGGAAACCGACGGCTGACTTTTTCACTACGTCGGTTAATTTTGTTAGTTCGGGAGGAAAAGTGGAATGTACATTTGCCAAGAGCTCCAATTTACCAAGTTTCACGCTGAGCTGAGAAACGACTTGAAGCAAGGAACGCGCCGCGCGGAACGAAAGCGGAATTTATCCAATTCTTCTCCAAGCCCCTGCCACTTGATAAACGTCCGGCCGAACGAAATTCCAAAATAATTCGACTCTCGATCGGCGACGAGTCGAAATTGAGATTCACTTATCCCTTTCGATTTCTAAACGCCGCGGGAAATTACAAATTGCAAATCGAAGTTCAGTTTCTCAGTGAAACGTCACTCTTCTGCTATTGTAAAAAAAGAGAAATTAATTCATACGATTAAATTTCAGAGTTCTTACACGTAGGAAAAAATATTTTAAGCGAAGTAAAATCGATCGATTGAAATATACCAAGAACATTCGGTATTTAATCGTGAAATCGGCGAATCTTCGACGGATTCTTTCGTCGCGACGCCGAGTCGGATCGCGTTTGAAATTCAAAGGCGAACCGGTGTATTGCGCGCAGACACGAGCGGGGATGATCGATCTCGTCGAATAAAGGAAACGTCGCGGGCGATAACAGACACGATACCGATGGTATCGCGACAGATATCGCGCCGTGGGCAAACCCGTAACGCACCGAGGAACACGGAGAAATCTGTTCCGTCTAGTCGCGAAAGAGCAAGTCGAAATTTTTCACGTGTTTCTCGTCGTTTTTCTTCTTTTTATCACTGAGAGTGATTTTAGCGGGGTAATTCAGGAAATCGGGCCTCTTCAGGTGCAACGCTGATGCAACGAAAATTAGCGATTGGTTGATTTGGGTCACGTGATTCGTGAGAGGGCGTGGGGTAGACCTCGAGTAGGAGTGGCGTTGTCTGGTACTGAGCGATCGCGAATTTGTATTAATAAAACATTTGTGCGATAAAATACAAATTCCTGTTAACAAAAATATTTCAACTTTGCATCGAGTGGTACTTGAAATATTTGTTGAGGCAACATTAAAGGATCAAATTCGTACAGTTAATTTTTATTTTTTTTAGCACTACTCGTTTGATATAATTACATGTATCATCCACCAAATTGTAAATTGCAGAGACAAGTGCCGATAGATTAAGAAACTGTTCGAGTGCACATTGATATTCGAAGATCGTTATGAAAGAGAGAAAAAAATAAATAAATAAATCAAAATAAATAAAATGTTTCGAACCAAAGTTCCGAGCTGTTTCGAGAGCCCTTCAAATAAAATGCAATTTCAAATGCTATTTTAAAACTTTTTTCCCCAACGAATGAAATATTTGACTTTCAAAAGCACACGTATGATTCGAAACAATAAAACGAACTCTTTGCTACGACGTATCACCCAATTCTGATTATTCGCGCGATTTTAAAATTGTCGGATTGATTTATCATTATGTTTTCGAAACAAACGAGAGGAAACTGGTTAGTTAGTTGCGAAAGAGTTCTTCTACCTCGTGTATTAACGCTGATTAACGTTCTTAACTTTACCGATAATTAAGATAAATTTACGAAGAAACCAAAACGCGTATGAAAAAAGAGGGTGTGATCGAAGACACGTTCATAAAAAAAGAAAAAAATCCAATCACGCAACAGACCGAACAACGTCAAATATCGACGTTGTTTCAACACCTGTACCCGTGCGTTCGTTTAAATCTTCCATTCGGTTTTCCACTCGTCGAATTCAATACTCGCCGGAATATCTTCGAAAACGTATTACTCCGGCCGAAACCGCGAGCGTTTAACCCACAAAATTTTACGATCGACCCCTCCCCTCCTATGTATACAAATATATATATATATATATATATATACATATAAACAATTTATCTCGCAACGCAGAGCAACTTTTTGCACGACGAGATCGGCCAGTTTCCACGGGAGAGCCTGTCGCAACCGCACGCGAGAATGATGTCGCACACATGTTCACGCTCGTGCAGAGTTCAAAAAAATGTAGAAAAATATCCGGCGACAGCACCCTCGTAAAATTCCCCCCCTTCGTTTGTTCGGTCTGTCAGAGATCGTTGCGTATCTCTGGCATCTCGTTGTATCGCGTCACGGTCTGCGAGAAGTCGCGCCCGCCAACCTGTAATTTTAAACCCGACCCTGTTGAATTACGGCGGACGTTGTCGCGTCGATACGTTTGCCCGCCTAGCCTGGTTCCCTGTTTTATACATTAAATATGTATCACGGCATTTTACGCGATTGTTCGTCGAAAACTCGACGACCTGATACGGTCGACGCTGTGAAACAGGGCCGGCGAAATCGTTCCCAGGGCCACGCGCCGCACGAGCTGCCCACTCACAGTCAGTCTGCTTCAGTTGTTTGAGAAATTCGTTCCCATTCTATTCGTACAAGCTACTTTCTCTATCTTCCTTCGACTTTAGCAGTTGTAAAGAAAACAATTTATATGTATATATATATATATATAGAAGGTTTCTGCGTTATTTTTGTCCAGCGTTGTTTTCCTCAGAAATGGTAAACAAGAGAAAAAATGGACAAACGTGGCAGTGTATAACAATTTTTATGTTTGCCATAGTTTTCACAGAATAGAGGCGACCTTTAATTTTTTACCCAGAATGTTACGTTTTCTTTCTTTTTTGTTTGTCAAGACGAATTCAATCGTATAACAAATGATATCCTTCAGAGTTATAAAAAGTCAGAAATAAGAGAAATAGTTAGAATATTCACGTCGAGTTGTTATACTTACATAAATGATAACTACATAAATAATAAACTCTGTCGATAGCAATTTCGGTTCACTATTTGATTCAGTCGATAAGCGATAACTTTTGTGCAATTTCGCAAATATTCCAGAGTTCTGTTCTTTCCAAGTCTGCAATCACAATTATTTGCATTTTTTGACGAAAGAAAGAGAAAATACGAAAAAGTAGAAATCACTATCTTTCCTTTTGTTTACCATTCTTGAAAATAACGCGAATACCCTGTACACCTAATGCGAGCATCGTGGCCACGACGCAGTGAGGAGATCGATGCAGTGGAGGGGGTAGCGCTAGCGATCTGGAAGGTGGGGGCAACGGCCGCCAGTTAGCCACCTCTGCTGTAAAAACACTGTCCGTTCGATTCGTTTGACGCGGCAGCGAAACAGCTCGTTGTTCTGACGAGTCACGGGTGTACACTTCCCGACAAGTCGAAAGACAAAGAGAGTTAAAACAGTTTGTCGAAGCTTCGAGGAGATATAAAGTTCCGTGGCTTGTGTACATAAATCCCAGCCTCTGTCTTCCAGCATTGTGTCGATGAGTTACGAGTCTCCTTTCCATGGGATTCTGACGTCGAGAAATAAAAGGGTCAACGAACCGTTTATCGGAGTTTGAACGAAAATATAAAGCGTCCTGGTTTGCGCTAGAGACAAATTTTAGATAATTCTGTCAATCGCTGCATCGACGAATCACGAAATTTCTTGACTGCGTATATCCTCTGTCTAAAATAAAATGAACGAATCACGGTGAGTCGTTGGGACCTGAACGAAAATAACGAGTAGGCTAATTTGAGAATATACGTGAATTCTGGATGCTAATTTTAAATTCTGCTAATCATTGTCGCGATGAATTACGAGTTTTTAATTGCGTGCATCTTCTCGAAAATAAAATCAACGACCAAAATGATTCGTTGAAACCTGAACGAAAATGTAATACTAAAAACTGAATAGTTTGCGAATATACTGTATGAATTTTGGACGCCACTTCAAAATTCTGTCAACCGTTGCACCGATTAATTACGAACTTTCTTGATTGCGCACGCTCTCTGTTGAAAATAAATTTCTGAATATACAAATATAAATTTTGAACACCAGTTCAACATTCTGTTAATTGTTGCGTCGATGAATTGCGAACTTTCTTCATTGCATGCATGTATGTCAAAAACAAAATCAACGAACTATGGTGACTTGTTGGGATCTGTACGAATATATAAAGTGACCTACTCCGTGAACATAAATTTTAGATTCTGTCAATCGTTACGTCGATAAATTATAAACTTTCTTCATTGCGTGCGTTCTCTGTTGAAAATAAATTTCTGAATATATTTAAATGTTGAACACTAATTTTATATCCTGTCGATTGTTGCGTCGATAAATTACAATATTCTCTGTCGAACCACGGCGGTTTGTTGAGGTTTGTACGATTTGACTGTATAAAGTAGCCTACTTTGTGAATATACAGAAGATTCTAGATTCTGTCGATCGTGTCGTCGCACGAATCGAAATATATCCACCCAACCACGGTGTCAAAAATCAACCACAATGATTCCCGAGTTGGGAAAGTATAAAGTGGCTCACTTTGTGAACACTCACGTACATAAATTCTAAATTCGACCAATCGTTGCACGAGTGAATTACGAACGCCCTCGACTGGATACATCCTCCGTCGGAAATAAAATCAACGAACCACTGGTTGAGACTTGGTCTCAGCCCCAACGAAAAAAATATAGGGTGGCCCACTTTGCGGACGCGCATGAATTCTCGACACACACCGTAAGAGTTCCGCTTCCGTCCATTGTTCCTGGTACGTGTTTGAAAGCGTTTGAAAGCGTGTACATACGTTCTGTTCCCAAAAAGAAAAGAAAAGAGAGAGAGAAAGAGAGAAAAAAAGAAAAAAAACGGAGCATCTCCGCGCGTATGTCAAGCAGACATACGAAAAGGACCGCGAGATGGTGAAAGAGCGGCTCACATGCATGCAACCGGAGAACAGAGGCGAGTCGAACGATGGTTTTGCGAAACTTTTCAAACGAAGGACCTCCCGTACGTGCGCTGCCACGTGCAGGAGCGCGGCACGATTGTTTGTAATTGGGCAGAAAGCCAATAACATTCCGCCGTTGGTAAACTCTCTCTTTCTCTCCCTCGACTGGTTCGGGACCTCGATTCGGTGGACGGTACCTGTGCATCCGCCAAGGCGACTGAATAAGTACGGAACAATGCGATTGTTGTGCACCGTTGTTACATCGTTGTCTCTGGTCGCGCAACTCCTCGCTGACCCACTTCTCCAATTTATGCGCGCCGCTAAATTTCAATTCGAATCATTTTCTCGAAGCGCGCACGCGACGAAACCATTATTCGGTTTTAACGACTGCGACCTCGCGTGAGGCTGTCGAATGTCGCACGGCGCGAGAAAATCTCGAAACGACGAGAAAATTCTGCGATCCAAATATTTCTTTTTTGTTTTCCTTTTTTTTGACAGGTTTAAAATCGCATCGACTTGGTCGAGATCATTCGCGAGTAAGTACTTATATTTTGTAGTATACATTTTTGTCCATTATTGGAGTGTTTTTTTTTTCAGATGATTTTGGAAAGTCAGATCAGGGTAATGACTGACTAGAATTAATCCTGTGACATCTTTGCCACTCAAAATTTGTGCATTCATGTAATATTCATAATGTGTGGAGCTGTGACAGATTGCAGAAGGGAGAGTCAGCCTTCTTAATTAGACGTTCATGGATTAGTTTAGCGTGTCCTGTCCTTGATTCTTTCCTTTTTGGTTAATTCTAAAAGTAATTTACTACGTTGTGGTTACTTACTTCATTCGATTTGGTATTGTCCATAATCAGTCCCACTCGTTCTTGACGTTGATTTTGCATATTGTATAAGTGGTAAGATCGATGCTTCCTTGACAATCAAGTCTGCCATTTCGTTTCCAACGATGCTCTGATTTTTGCTCAAGTTGGAAAATTCAGTATAAAATGTTTTCGATGTCATTTCTGGCGTTCTTTTTCATTGTGTTTGACAAATCTGGCCAAATTGGCAACATCGTATTTGTCAGTGTATGATAATGATGCGATCGTAGGAAATTATCACGAAATTATTAATTTGCGAAATAGAAGAACAGTCTAATAAATGTCAAATAAAAAACATCTTGGAAGTTAATCGTCATGGATCATTATTGACTGATCAAGACGATCAGCCGTATACTGTCACATCGTCGTTTGACCAACTAATGATTTCTGTCACCGTGCGATACTCAATTAGGACGTAGCCTAATAGCCTAACGCGAGGATCAATTCAATTGGTACTACTAAGAAGAACGGTTTGGTAATCTCGGCTCGTTCTATTTTATATTAAATTAATTAGCTGCGTTAACGCACGCTGTCTGTTTGTTTGTGACTCTTCGTCAAGGAGGGTGGGTCGTTCGCCTTGCAGAAAATCCGACATCAAACGAAGCAATGATCGCGAAAATGTTAAACCTCGCCGTCTCGAATGGCTGACGTTCCACCGAGGCGATACAGAATGGTTGGAATTTCAGTCGTCCTTGGGCCCCCGTAGCCCGCGTTCTAGGATTAATTGCACCTAGGATTAATGGTGTCTCTAATCTTTTATTCGTACGTGACGGCAGTGACTGCTTCTACTGGGTTCGCCCTTGGGACCGTTTCTTCCCTGCTCTCCTCCGTTCCTCTTTATTCTCTGAATTAACTCTGTTCGACGCCAAATCCGCTCTCTCGGTATCGTACTCGTTGCAGTTTAAAAATTTAGTAAACTAGAGACAACGATATACGTATTAGATCAAACAAGTGCTTCGTGGTGCGACGAAGGGAGATTAGAAGTAGGATTAGAGGACAAATCCGTGCGGTCGTTCGTGTTCATCAACATTTGCGAGTCTCTTTCAGCAGTGACAAGGCATGATTAATAACAATGATCGACCACAGTCGAATTACCGAGTTCACTTGTTACGGACGTTCCCGTGGTAAACAAACTGAATCGCGACCCATGTGTTTGCCAATCGAAGCGAAAATTGACCCACTTCCTGCCGCGCAATTATCCACGTCTCCGTCACTTTGTGCCGCGGTCTGCTCATCGCAATAAAACGCCCATTTGTAGCTACAAGTAATTCTCGCGTGTGTCCGTGAGTCGGCGGTGACAATAATGCTTGCGATCGATCGATCAATTCGTGTCAAATTATTCACGTTGAAATTATCAGCTCGGGATAATCAGTTCCTAAGTCTGACGTATTAACTCCTAAGTCTGGCATAAATATTCAATTCAATTGTTACTCGAATGTACCAATTCGTGAAATGCTTAACTAAAATATTAACTCGTAACATATCAACTCACAAAGTATTTAATTAGAGTACTGAACATACTAGTTTACAAAATAGTTAAAGTACTGAACTCGTATTAAGGTATTTGATTAAAGTACTAACTCATACAGTACTTAATTAAGTATGTATTGAATGTACTAATTCATAAAATAATTAAAGCATTGAATATGAAGTATTTAATCAAAGTATTAGAGTACATGAAGTATTTAATTACAGTATTAGACACCAAGTTACAAAGTATGTAATAAAATACACTAACTCACAAAGTAATTAAAGTATTGAACATACCAACTCACAAAGTATTTAATTACAGTATTAGACACCAAGTTACAAAATATGAAGCAAAATACACTAACTCACAAAGTAATTAAAGTACTCAATATACCAATTCACAAAGTATTTAATTACAGTATTAGACACCAAGTTACAAAGTATGTAATAAAATACACTAACTCACAAAGTAATTAAAGTACTTAACATACCAATTCACAAAGTATTTAATTAAAGTGTTGAACACACTAGCTTATAAAGTAGATAAAGTACCGAACATTCTAATTCATACTTAATTGAAGTATGTATTAAACATACTGATTCATAAAGTAGTTAAAGTTTTGAACGAACTCGTGAAGTTTTTATTTAAAGTATTAGACACAGAAAATATATAGTGAAACACACTAACTCATAAAGTATTGAATGTACTAACTCACAAAGTATTTAATTAAAGTATTAAACGTACTAACACACAAAGTATCTATTTAATTAAGATATTAGACATATTAACTTATAAAGTATTTAATCTAGCTCATAAATATTTCCATGAGACAAGGATGAGATTGACCTTTGGTCAACCTAACAAGATCCCTGGAAAGAGCCAACTTTCCCTACATGTGTTCAGGGAAAGAGCAGTCGTCCTGTCGTCTAGTGTGCTGTGCCAAATCTACCAAGACAAGAATATTATCCGTTGCGTTACTTATTAAATAATAATTAAATGACAAAGCGTCTTGATTAACCTCATCCGGCGGACAATTTCCATTCTCGCATCGTCGCGAATGTTCTCACTTCCTCGGGAACGCGTCGAGACGAGAAGAGAGACGAAAAGAGCTTGGCCTTAATTTTGCTCTAGACGCGAAAAATTCTCCTCGCCACGTCCTCGATACGATACAAGTTTTTCTCCGCTCTCAGATGGTGTCGCGGCTGGTTTCCCGACACCTCTCGGCGTGAGAGAGAGGAGAGCCGACCTCGGCAGAAAGGCAGGAAAGCAGGAAACACGAAGGAAAACAGCGAACGAGATATTCGTGGGACGAGATATTCGCTAGATGTGACGTCGGTGAAATGAGCTTTTTACAACGGAACTGGATGGACGGACGGGCAGCGAGCAACGGACAAAGAACTCGCACGAGAAAGTTCTCGAGGAGGAACTTGGAGGGCGAGGGAGGTTTCCAGCGGACGAAAGAAAACGTCAGTGCGGCCGATGCCGCAAGCACCCGTCCACTTATTCTTCTACTTCTGCCACTTCTTCTTCTTCGTTCTCCCCCCTCCCCCGTCGATCCTCTTCCTTTTTCTATTCCACCCTATGCCTTCCACCTTTCCTCCTTCTACTCGCATTTCCTCCGTTTTCACCTACATCTTGACCTCCGCCGCATTGCCATTCCACAATACCGCCCGTTGTCCTCGCCTTTTTTTTCTCTCCCCGCCATTCGTCATGCTCTCATTTTCTCTTTCTTTCTCTCGTTCTCTCTCTTCGCCTCGACGCGCGTTATTCCATTTTTTCCACAACCATGTTTTGTTCCGTGTGTTGTCCCGCTTGTTCGATCGTTCGCCTCCTTCTCCTCCCCACCTCCTCGCTTCGTTTCGTGCCCGTGCTCGCTTCCGTCGTCGACTTCCTCCACATTTTCTCCGTCGATGCACGCTCTCGATCCGAGCTCGCTCGACTTCGTATCGCGATTGTTAACCGTTCCAATGCCACGCGGCGCGATCGCGCTGTTCAGATTTCGCGTCGAAGAATCGTGCCGCAGCGTTTGCTCGCGATGCTCGCAATCAGTTTACAATGCCCTCGGTTTCGATTATAGCGCCACAGTCGTGTCGAAACTTCCTCTTCTCATTACTTTCTTTTCAATTGAACCTAAACTACGTGCATAAACAGGCAGTTTTTATTATTATTGAAAGTGATTTTAGTGGGGATAACCCAGAATATCGGGCCCTTCAGGTGCAACGCTGATGCAACGAAAATTAGCGATTGGTTGATTTGGGTCATGTGATTCGCGAGGGGGCGTGGCGTTGTCTAGTACTGAATGATCTACTGAGTAATTTGTTTTCTATCGATTCAAATGTTTGCAAATCAATAAAATTTTATGGCAAAAAAGTCTTCGTTTCCTAGTCAGAACAGTTGCTTCTGGGCCTTTCAGGGATACTACTGTGGTTTTTCTAAAAATCACGGACCGCGAATTTGCGAGATGTTTTACCTCGACGACGACACCGAAGCTTCTTCCGACGCACATCGAGGCGTCGAAGCAAACGAATGTGACTCTCACAGCGTCTACGTCGAGCGAACGACGTTTTGAGCGCCCTTGAAGCTCCAGCGTTTCATTGTGTCCAACGATCGAGTCTCTCTCTCTCTCTCTCACACACACTTTCTGAGTCAAGTATCGATCCGCCCTTTGAGCCACTTCTGGTATATTTCAACTCTCGGCCCTTTCACTTATGCGCGCTCCAGCTTCGGAAACTTCCCGAGCCTTGATCCAATCCTTTGACATCGGACACAACACGCATCAACGATATTCGATTTCTATCTTCGGCGTTCGACTCTTCCCTTTCGAGCGTCCCCGTTACCATTATATCCTCCGTTTGGGTAGATTCTTGTTGGTAGATTCGAAAACTCCATTAACCTTCCTGTCAATAGCGACTGTACTCAGCCGCGGTGAATAATGAATCGTACGGCTCGCCTTCCTTCTTCGTGCCTCGAAACTTAACCTTGAAACAACTTGTACGTATTCACGCTTCGAATTCACATTCAAACACGGAGTTCCTCGTGAAATTTTGAACACTCTGCGATTAAAAGACCGACGTCGCCTTTTAAATAAATTGAAAACTTTTAATAAATCGAAAGAGCTAAATTTGTCAATCGAAGACAAATTGTCAAGAAATTGGAGGAAAATTGAAAAGATTATTGAATTGAGATAAATTTTGCGCGCTAAAGAATTGCCAGCAAAAAAGAGTATTACAGTGTAATATATTTCAAATTACGTATAGTCATCATACCTTTGATGATCAATAACGAAACGTAGAGATAGTATTCCTGTCTTCAAATTGTCCTTCTTGCTCCTGCATAGACATTCAAAATCGAAATATCGTTGGAAGTATACATATTTTTCAACGTAAGTAGGTTAATACTACTTACATGCTATACTAACCCTAAGTTTGCTATTAGGAGGTCCACGTCTTGTGAGATCATGATACGCTCTACTTTACTCTCTTCTTCGACAAGCGGATAGTAAAAATAATTATCGGTTGAACATTGTCTTTCGTACATATCCTTGCATCTCTCTCTCTCTCTCTCTCTCTCTCTCTCTCTCTCTCTCTCTCTCTCTCTCTATCTATCTATCTATCTATCTATATATATATATATATATATGTATTATTAGTGTAAATAAAAAGCTATTGAAAACACTAAAAATGGTTCAGAAGATAATTCAATTTGCAGATTAAATGATCACGCAGAAAAATGGTTTCTCATCTGAATTAGTTCTTTACATAACAGGCAGTTTATGCGTAATTGTCGTTTAAAACCCTGTACAATTTCATATGCGTTAACTGTATTCTAGATACTTGCACGTTGCACAGATGAATTAATTATATTAAATTACAAGTTGAATAAATTATATTGAGTTAATAATAATTGTGAACCAGTATAAATAGTTATAATTAGACTGCGGATTTTTGAGGATATAACAAATAAAACCACGGTTATATAACAAATATTATAGAAAGTGTTTTATATTATCACACGATTATACGCGCTTTAAAATCTGTCATAAATGCACGAAAATCTGCAATTATAAATTCATTAATATTAAAATTCACGCAGTCTAATTTATTTATGCAGTCTGCGCAATCGTGACGTGCCAAAAAAAATGCATCACAAATACAAAATGCTGAAATAGAATTCTATAAATTTTTTAGTATTAAAGACTAAAAGACTATTACCACAAGAAATAAATCTAAACCGCATGAGTGCCATCGTGTCAACGAACTGTTGACACGCAAGCTCCAAAAACCAAAATCGTAGACCAAAGACTGCGAAAACACGTCTCGAAAATTTTTCTTCCCTTTCCAAAAAAGAAAAAAAAAAAAAAACAATAGTAACGTATCACTCGTTGCTCCCTCCCCTGGTGCCTCTTTCATCCCCCTCTCTCCCCCCACCTGTGCCCGGACGTTTCTAAACGACTTGTCACGGAAGCGTTCACGCAATTTCCTCGAGCGGGAGGTCGACTTCAATAAATAATCCCGATGGCAGAAAAAAAAAAAGAAAGGAAGGTGGAGTCACAGGGGTGAATAGGAGTGGACACCCTGGTAATTAGATGTCGCGCTCGACGTCGCCCGCGATAATTAGCGCGAATTGTTTTTCTCCCCGCGGCAATTATAGGAGTTGGTCGGCCGTTTCTTCCCCGAGTGCAAGGGTCGCCGTCGTCGTCGTGGGACAAGAAAATCGGGTGGAAAACGGCGCGTGTATCGCGCAGACGGAGATAATCGTGGCCGGCTCGGAAAAGTTTGTCCCGTTTTGTGGAAGTAATTACACTTTTACGTAGCTGGTGAACGGTGACCTGGCTTTGACGAACTTCCTGCGAACCCTGAACACCCCCGTCTCCCTTTTCGCCCCTTTATTTTCGGCCAATTCTCGACACACGCGCGTACGAAAGTTCAACGACCCTCTGCTTTGGTCCTCCCACGTGTTCTTACACTCGTTGCCCCTGATTGTCGTCGATCTTGATACTCTTGATCGCGCTCCTCTCTGTTTCTCTTCACGGAAATTCTTCTCGCTTGAAGTTTGAAGTTTGAAGTTAGCGTTCAAACGTAGTAACTCCTTCTGTAAATAATAATTCGTTATCGTCTCAGTCTCGTTATATGTCATTCTACTTTTTACTTCGTCGATCGTTCGCTTCACCTTCGATCGAGCTTCCTGTGTAATTTGGTCCACCCGTGTCGCGACGAGTATTCGCCGAAGCATCGAAACTGAGAAAGATGGTCGAGCTGCAGGATTTTGAATTAATTGAAGAGCGATACTGTGCGGGATGTTCTACAGATAAAAATGTCATATATCAATAACAAGCGAATGCTTCGTTAGAAAGCTGTAACAGAAATATGAAGTGTGATCGATGTGAGCAATTTCGACGATGGATTAATCCAGAGGAGCCAATTTTTTAGTCACCTGCATCGTCGCATCTTCGGATTTCCACTTATAGGAAAATGGAAATATTCATCATCCATAAAGGCAAAAATTTGCAATGCACGAAACATTGATAAAGCAACACGTTACTAGCTTCACTTTTTAATATATTTAATTGTATAAAATACTTATAAAAATAAACAAATATTTATAATATATTCAATTGTATAAAATACTTATAAAAGTAAGAGTCTTATTTTATATCTCTTGTTTTATATATCCTATATATACTTATACATCTCTTGTTTTATATATTTACAAAAATAAATAAATATTTTGTAATATATTTAACTGTATAAAATATTTATAAAAATAAGAGTCTTATTTTTATTCACTTTTATTCTTGTACAGTCCATCCTGAAACTTTTATTCACTCTTATTCTTGTACAGTCCAACAAAGTTCGATCGCTAAACATGGAAACAGACTGCGAAAGACGAAGCAACAACGTGGTGATTATTTACAGCGGTGATTCGACCGCGGAGACGACGTTCGACAATTGCTCGATCACCGATTGAAAGGTTGGCAATTAACAAATTCCCGCGGCCAACTTTCTCGCGACGTGCCCGCGTGGTTTTAATCAGGGTGAAAGGTACGGCGCGCGTGCAGGTCGCCAGGGAAAGGGGGGAGGGAGGGCGAGTCGCGTTGAAGGAAACACAAGCGGAGCAATATTATTTCGTCGGGGAAGAAACGTGGAGGAAAGCTTTCTACTCTTTTATCGTCGTTTCAGGACACTCGAGGACGGCGTGTAAAGCTTCCACCCGCGCAAGAGGGGACGGGGGGACGGGGGGGCAACGTAATGTGTTACGTCGATTGGGGCGACTCGGTGTAATCGAAAAACTTCTCGTAGAATTAAACGTACTGGCCTGTGAATCGGAGCGGAGCGGAGCGGCCGGAGAAAGAGAGGCTATTTGAAACTTAAATAACAGCATCGACGACTTTTAGAACTACCCCAACGCGCGAGCAGCGAGGGAGGGAGGGGGGAGGAGGAGGGGAAACTTCTCCGCCGAACGATCGAACCCACCCCGTTAATCTTTGTTCCTAAGAAATTACCAACAGCCTCGTAAAACGTTCAGTCGGCAACGTCGATTGTAAATCGTAATTTGTACGAAACACGACGAATTAAGTTCTCTCGAGTTAAAAAATGATTTTCACCGTTTTGGAGTATTTTGGACTTGGAGCGTTTGAGAATTCTTTGAGAAGACTTTGAAGCGGTTCTTCCTGCGTAAAGAATTTAAGCGAGAAGTAAACATTTTTGAACGCATCTTTTGATATGAGTAAGAAGATATATCATACAACTGTGTCTGACAATCGACAGGGTTCGTTAATTTCGCTTGTCTTCCTCCAGCTTTGTCGGGATAAACCAATAAAATCAAACGACCGTGATCCAATCGAAGGGTCCGTAAGCTGCGTATTGTAATTGTACATCCGGTTTGATTGGATCAAGAACGTAATCCAGTCGATAAGCCAATATATCAGTTCGTATCGTCGATTCGCTAACAATAAGGTTCTCTGGCTCTTTCACGTTCGAACGAAGCAAGACACTCCCCGTTCAATCGTATTTTCGCTAGTGTCCATAAACGTGTTAGAATTCAGGAAATAATAAGAAATAAGAGATTCGACGATTCTTTTCGTTCGACGCATTCTTTTCGTTCGACGCATTCTTGCCGACGATGTCGATGAACGTCGGAATTCAAGAGATGATCCTTTTACGTTTAGAAGAGTTGTTTCGGTGAAATTAATAATCGCAAACCAAACAATACTCCTAAACTCATTTTTCTTTTATTTCAGGTTTTTAATTATTGCAAATCTGATTACTGATTTATCGCCTAAACACAGTTCTAATATAATTTGTGCGCAGTAACATGTTTTGTACATTTAATGTACGTATTTGTATTATAATATTAATTATTAATGTATGTATTATACATTTATATTATATAATGTATACATATAGCTTTATATTATCACTGAAAGTTTTAGCGGGGGTAACCCAGAAAATCGAGTCTCTTCAGGTGCAACGCTGATGCAACGAAAATTAGCGATTGGTTGATTTGTGTGAGGGGGCGTGGTGTAAACCTCGAGTAGGAGTGGCGTTGTCAAATGTTTGCATATCAATAAAATTTTATGGCAAAAAAGTCGTCTTCATCTCCTAGTCAGAACAGTTGTTTCTGGGGTACAAGTCGTGCAGTTTTTTTATTCTTATTTCATTCATACTTGCATTTGATCGACGCATGAATTTCAGATTAGCCCTTTTACGTTTCTAGTAGAATAAAAATTCTTTACATTACAATGTAAATTCCAAATAAATATAAACGTCAGAATTCAAGAACCGATCCCTTCATCTTAACAAGTGTTACAATTCAAGAAACTCAAATTCAAATTCTTCGACTTTCAAAAGGCCGACATTCTCAATTACGGTCTTGCAGTTATGGTCCTCCAGAAAGGCGATCCACTCGTCAAGACGATACATGAAATTAAAAGGAAAAAGAAAACGAGCACCGAAAAAGATTCTCCACGTTGAATGGCACCAGCAAACATTGGGATTCAAGAGACGACTCGAGTTATTTACTTGAGGGAGAGCGATCCCTCGGTTCTTGAACCTCGGCGTCACGACCTAAATTCTCCATAAAACGGTAACACGTGATACAATCAGTATCCGCGAGAGCATCTTTGAAGTAACTCGAAATAACCGTTCCTCCTTCGACTCGGTGCATGCAGCGCGTCGATATCAAGTTCCACGAGCGTGGAATCTAAATCGCGGCGTCCATTACGGCCCGAGCATTCTCGATTTTCGCGTGTGCTATCTTTTCTCCCTCCCCGACAATCGCGACAATACAAAGAAACGCTAAAAACCCCCCCGTTTCTCGTTCCCTCCGCGGAGAAATGTTTTCTTGAAATTTGTCAACACCCAGTAGAAATCGCGAGTATTTCTCAAACCTGTATTTTAAGGAATTAACTGTTGTATATTACGTACACTATTTTATGCTATGCACTTATTTTGTGCTTCCTGAATGATAAGAGTGAACGATTTTTAGCGTGACGAAGATTCTCTTGACTCGATGAAGCAATTTGTTTCTGGTAATTGCTTTCTACATAGTATTTTTTCTTAATTGAAGTGTCACAGAAAATGTAGTTAAACGATATCGCGATTGGATCTTTAATACTCTGATAATTGTTGATCATTTTCACCGATCCATTTTGATATCACGTCGAATGTTTTTAGCAGATTTGAAATATTTTATACATTTTTAATATTCGGCTTTTTGCAATAAAGTTTCGCGAACTCTTCCCTGCACGAAGTATCATTTAACACTCCAAGGGAGTTGCATTGTAAGAGACTCGCGCGATCGAAAAAATTTTATTTGAAAGCGAAACGTGTCTCGAGACACGTGTGTACAGCGAAGTTCCGTGTCTTCTATCGACGACAAAATCGTCCATCCTCGTTTCCGAATCGACGAAAGGGGGATTGAATCATTAATTCAATTAAAGCGAAGGCTGACGCGAATTTTATAGCGTGCCGGTGGCTCGTAAACCCCGTGGAAAATGATTCTAAAGAGCGGCGTAGAAACTTCCACGAAGCACGTGGTCAGTTATTTTTTTCTTCTTCTTCTTCTTCTTCCTGCTTCTTTTTTTTTTAGGGGCGAGGGAGCGTGAGCTGAAGCAATAAAGAGGAACCCGTAAGCTGGCTCTCGAGCGGTGGTTGTTTAGCAATCGTACGACCCTGATCGGATCAGGAAGGCTGAACTTTTAAACCCTGTTCTTGACTTTCACTCTGGGAACAACACGAGAAAGAGAGAGAGAGAGAGAGAGAGAGATCATGCTACAATGTCGTTCTCTTGCTCTGACAGATCTAGCGAGCTGTTGGATCTCGTTTTTACTTGGACAATTTGTGAGAATCGTCGAAATCGTCCGGTTGTTCATTATCGCATATGTTAGAGGAAATGGCTCAACACTGTGGAATTTTATATTTAACAAAATTGCTTAAAGAATTAAAACAAAGAAGAAAAAAGAAAGCTGAAAATGAAGAAAAACACTAGAACACTCGTCGATATGACGGACTTTGGATTTTCTTTATTTTACAGTCACTTAACCCTTAGCTAGAGTTAGAATAATCAGTTCGTACTAAAATATTGCGCGGACAATTTTGTAATCAATAATAAAATAATTGGCTTGCTTATTGGAGGTTCAAAAAGAATTATATGACTTTTGGTAATTTTAGGTATTCAGAAGGTCGAAAGATAATTGACACTGACTTCTACTTACAATTAGACAGAAACACACAACTCTTTATTTTATTTTATTTGATACGTTTCCGGGATAGGCCGGTCCAAAGATAAATTCGTTCGAACTTATCGGTTCGAATTTCATCGGAAACAGAGTCCGTCTTTGCCGAAGCAAGGAGGTAAGGCATCGGGCAACTTGATATTACCAAACCAAGGAGTTAAGATATAATGATTCACAGACAGAAGAAATTTCTCCGCGGAGAGAAATGCGCGTGTTGAACGTCGTTTCATATCGAGATCTCGCGACGATCAATAAGAGCGCGATGCGAAGGTATCCTCGGGATTTTCAAAGAGTTTCAAATTAATATCGCGTTTGGGATGCAACGGGATCACCATGGGGGAAGGGAAGTTTCTCGAAGCCTCGCCCCCGTTCGCCCGTGAATAATTAAAGTCGAATAAGCTCGGGGGGAAACGACGAGGGACGATAGAAATCGGCGAGCACCGCGCCCGGAAGCTATTAAACGCTGCAAGTATTCAAAATTACGCAACCAGCCGGCGCAGAGGATAGAGACTGCGAGCCATTTTTTCCTCGAAAGAGAGAGAGAGAAAGAAAGAGAGAGAGAGAGGGCGATGAAATGCGTGAGAATTTCGACAGACGAAAAACACGGGATCAGATGAGATTTGAAATTTTGGGTTATTTTTCTCTCGAAAGGAAGAAAGAGTGAGAGAAAAAGCAATAAAACATGTGAGAATTTCGAGATAAAAAATAATCAGATAAACGCAATGTGATGGAATTTGACATATTGTCGGTGAGACCGTGAGTTACTTTTCTCAATAAAGAGAGGAAGAAGGAGAGAGAAAGAGAAGGTAATGAAATGTGAAAATTTTGACAGATAAAAAATATGGAATCAGATGACTTTATCGTGGTGAAATTTCACAGAGACACAATTCACAAGATTTATTACTTTTTTCGAAAGAAAGATTAATTAATTAGATTAAAAAACTGCACGATTTGTACCCCAGTACGATTCGTCTTACTGAAAGGCCCAGAAGCAACTGTTCTGACATCGCCACTCCCACTTGAGGTCTAGCCCACGCCCCCTCACGAATCACGTGACCCAAATCAACCAATCGCTAATTTTCGTTGCATCAGCGTTGCACCTGAAGAGGCCCGATTTTCTGGGTTATCCCCGCTAAAATCACTTTCAGTGATAGAAAAGGAGAAGAAGATAAGGTAGAGGGACGAAAGGGAAAGAAAAGCGTGATAAATTTCGAAACGATGACGGTGAATGTTCTTTCGGCCTGATACGGATAAAGCACGAACGCGCTTTGTAACGCGTGACGGATAAGCAAACGTTGCCTTTGAGCGGCGAAGCTTCGAGCTTTCGGCCCGGTGTTTGAAGTTCCCAGCGAAACAAGCACCGTGAAACGGCGCGTGTTCAAAGTTGCCTCCCCTCTTTTTCTTCTTTTCTTTTTTTCTTTTTCTTTTTTGTACGAGGGAAACTCGTACCTGTTTTTGAAGCCAGCTGTTCTCACTGCCACTGCGGGAAATCGTTTTCTACGATCAACGGCGACGAAATGTCAACCATTGTTCGCGGTCACGCTTGGATACCTGTTGATTCGCTCCAACGTTTCTCCCTGTGTGTTCGATTCTTAATTCGCGGTAGTCTATATACTCGTGGGCTATTTCGGCGCGTTCGGTCGAAGACGACAGATCTAAATTCGGCAGATTTCTACTTGATGCACGTTTGTAAGCGAACATATGTACGAATATATTACAATGTCGTTATATTAATGTTGAAATATTGCGTGTATGTATACGTGTGTATGTGTGCGTTGCATTAATCGTATTTATTGCTGTAATGATTCTTTTTTAACTGGAGGAACTTTCAAGGTCACTTACATATATATATATATTTTTTTTTAATACATCAATCGATACAGCTTTTTATCCTCCATAAAAGAAAAATTAATAATTTTAACAAAGGAGATATTTGAGTTTCAATTTCACAAAATCTACGCGCGGAAGACAAGCATGCGTTCCTCTTCTTTTTCATACAAATTCAAAAATTTTAAAAACAGAATTAAATACACACACAGATCATCAAGCTACGTAAAAAAGCACGTGATTTAAAAAAAGAGAAAAAAAGAATTGCATTCGTCGAAAAAAGTAAGCAGATGTCCCCTTGTAATCGATTTTCTGCTCCGCGACTTCCTCGCTTCTCTCACCGAAGTAGAATTCCATTAAGTAAAGAAAACGAACGCGACGAGAGCGAAGCTGAAGTGACCAACCCCGAAATCCTCGCAGCTCGTAAACTCGTAAACTCGACGTACGTTTCAAATATGTACGTACGTAGCAGAGTAAACGTGGTTAAGAGTGCATGCTTTTCGTTGGCGAATGGTATGTATCTCGAGTAAACCAGTGACACGAATTCGTCAGCATGTTTCGTTCGCGTTTGGCTGCGAGCTTACTTGTTGCACCTTGCGCAACGTTTCCACAACGTGGCCTGAAAAATCCGTGCGCGGCTTAACCTCCATAACTTACGAGCGAGCAACGTAATATGCATATTGCGGGCCGATATACTATCGCGGTTCCTTCGTGCTTCTCTCTTTCCTTTTCTTTTCTTTTCTTTCTTTTTTTTTTGTTTTTTTGTTTTAGCACACCAGCGAATATCGAATTCGCCACTGTGTTGGTGGAGCGAGATCTCCTCTCTCGGAAACACTATTACGAGTCGGGATAATCCGTGTTCCAATAAACTGCTTGAAACAGGAACATCCACGCCACTAGGACGGGCTTTCGTACAAAATCGTATCTTTGGGAGTGTAATTAAAAGAGCAGAGCCTAGGCAGAAGATTGTTGTACGTGCGAAATGTTATGAAAGATACTGCGCCACGAATGTATAGGGTGGAGCTAAAAATCCACTACTAAATAAAATTAATTCGTACTAAAATAATTTTTGTTTGTTGTATAGGAGCACAAATTTGCGAACGCTCTGGTGGTCAACATTTGAGAGAAATGATTTGTAAAACGTGCTGAAAAAATTATGTTTGAACTTCATTAAAATTTCATTTAAAATTAATAAAATTAGTTTTTTCTTATATTTTGATGTTTTGCTACAAGAAAAAAAAAATAGGTGAGGAGAAACTTTTGGTCCATCTTGTATTTTTCTATAGTGATCGCTTTTCTTCAAAGGGTATGACACAGATTCTTTTCTTTAATTAATGCATTATCCCTTTGGCAAAAAGATTTTGGTCAAACATAAGAACAATTTGAACATATTTGGAAACATTGAAACATCTTTTGGGCATCAAACATTGTCGAACTTGTTTAGAATATAGACAAATGTATAATTAATACAAACGATTTCAATATTTCCCAATATTTTGGAACATCTGCGTTTGATCGAAAACTCTTCATACATATTCTATAGTATTTGGTCTCATTGTATCAAAAAATGGAAGAAAATCTCGTCAAACATTTGCATACAGAGTGCTCTGATTATTTATACATTATTTATAAATTTATAGAATAACAAAATACATCAAAATTAACTTTCCACCGCGACTCTTCGATCTACTCTAAATATTCCAACATTCCAATGTGACCAACGAGTCTGTATATCACTCCTGACCGCAAACATTCAAAAACATGGCAGCCTTTGAAACACGAAATGCCGTTATACTTGTTTGAAGTGGAACAACGAAATTAGCCGTTTGCACGAATGCTTTCAAATCTGTTTGATCCGTTCGATCGAACAGGGATAGCAGTCTAGGCAATGAATAAAAATAAAATTCCTACAGTAAAATTAAATCTAAAATTCAAGCTTGCAGAATCGAAAAACGACAGCACAAAGGCGCGGCCACGAGACGAAAAATAAATTCGCGCGCGGCGACGTGGCCACGCGCGTTGCGTTCGTACATATTTGCTATCGTAAGCTTACACGTGTCGCCCGCTCGTATTTATACGCGTATGTTAATGCATGGTAATTTCGCGAAGAACACGCTCGGTACATGCACCGACGTGCCCGCGTAAATTCGTGCCGAGCTTGAATATTTTTATATTTCCCCGTGGTTCACGGTTTATCCGCGGCGGCTGACAACGTACGTACGTAACCGCCATTTATCACCGACGGATATCAGGATATCTTGCTGATGAGCTCACGATGAAACGAGTACAATACTTTCCTCTTCCAATCCTCCTCCTTCCTCCATCTTGATTCTTTTTCCAATCTTTCGAATAGATAGAACCGAATGTCGAAACATTGCGTATTACTCTTTCCGTAGCTCGAAGCATCGAGGGAAAAATTTGTAAAATTGGAGGAAGCGGTTTAATAAATCGCCTCTGCGAGAGATAGAAATTCGTGATTCGGGTGATTTGTCTGGGAAACTGAAAGGAAGGGCCTCAAGGGAGAGAGGGAGAGCGTCGATTTCAACTGAAATTTCGAGTTTAACGCTCTTTCGCGCCCTTCTCGTCACACTGGCACGCAGCGAATTAAAATTTTACGACACGCGAGGAAATATATAAGTCGTGACATATTTTCCGTGCGAAATGCGAAAGAATAAATTCTCGTTTCCTAAAAAATGCTAAAACTTTCTCCTTTTTACTCCCGTGGAACCTTCGTGTGTGATAAAAATTACCTTGCTACAACGTACAAAGTTAATCGATTTCACTACAATCTTTCAATTCAAAATTAAAATTTTGTCGAGGAAACAGACAAGAATTAATTTCGCACAGTCTATATTTAATTGATTTAATTTCTTTAATTGAAACTTGTCCAAAAATTGATTTATAACCAACAAAGTTTCAACCGAAAATTAAAATTTTATTCCACGTGTAGCGGCCTATGATTCCTCGACTACGAGTTCCGAATACTGACTAGCACAAGCCGCAAGTGGCTGTGTGCCTAGCGTCGAGGTCGTACCTTACCGATCTTCGATGTTAAGCAAGCAGTGTACGGAACCCCGCTAGGATGGGTGACCGAGCCCAACCTTAGCGCGGGTAGTTACAATAACAAGCGTCTGGGGGAAGGGATCGCTGCCATCAGCCCCACTGATGATGAGTCTAGGCAGTGACTCAGAGAAGAAACGCAAACCTTCTCTCTCTCTCTCTCTCTCTCTCTTATACCTTCCGTCCTCAAACACCGAAATCCTTTACCACGATTTCCCTCTTTTTAATTCCTGACTTTAAAAATTACAGTTGAATCGACCAAACTTTACAGGTTACGATCGAGTCAATTCTGGATAAGTTTCGATTAAAAAAGAAAAGAAATTGCAGTTAAGTCGGTTAAACAGATTGTACGAAATTAATTTTTGTCGCAGGACAGAGTTTCAATGTGGGATTAAAAAGACTTCAACCGTACCCTCAGACACGTAAGTTTACAGATATCGTTACGACATGTTCGTAAAAGTGTCCGCATACTTTGCCGAGCCTGTGCACGTTCCTTTCTCCGTTCAATTAGAGAACAATTTCCTCCGGAGAATTCCCTGGTTATCGTCGAATTATCACCGCTGAAAGCAACGATTAAACGTCCGATGTTCCTTCTACCTGCGGATCCTCACCAGCCCGCAGAGGTTAAATTAATTAATCGACGAATTATAACATTAACGGGTTTGTCCAATCGGTCGACCGCGATCAGCTGTCGAGGGAATTCGATTCTCCTCGTCCTTGAAGTTCGGGGAAAATTCCACCGAGGTGGAACTCGAGAAGGCCAGTACGTCCCGGGTATTCGAGTTATTAAAATCTTTAGCTTCCCACCCCTGGGATCTGACTGCCAACTTTACCGTAGCTTTCCCTCTCCTCTCGATAATCATTCAATTCGATTACAAAACTCTTACCGCGGAACTAAAGGAAATTTATTTTTACTGTTGAATGTCACAACAGGTACTTTATTTTGGACATTTCGTATATTTTTACAATCTGACAATTTTTTTCCTTCTTTTTAGAATTTTTATATTTTATATTGGAGATCTCAAAATTTCTCGAAAACGCACAAAACTCCACGATTTATAATTTTAAAGAAATGTTAATCTTGGAAAATTTTTCTTTTAATATTCTCGCGCAACTGTGTAATTAGAAGCTCTGTAGAAACAAGTTATGTTGAAAAATTTTGTTTACTAAAAAGAAATACCGTAAGATGAAAAGAAGCACCAAATTATTGGACATTAACGATCAGTTTCATTCAACGATACAATATTGCTGCAAATTCAAATTGAACTGTAACGCAGCAACAGATCAATTGGCCAACGATAATGATTAAAACACAGATATTACATTACTTTATACATTTATCATATTTGTATTTGTTAATATGCTTGACTATCCGTGATTGTTCATTCCAAAGAGAAACGCAAACAAATCTCGAGCTGTGAATTATTCAATGTAAATATTACGAATAAACAATACAATCAAAACACAAATTTAACTGTAACAACTATTTATCATTCAGTATGTGTTACAACGATTGCAAATTTCTTTAACGTTAAATAATTACGAACTGGCGAAATTTTCTGCTGCATCGATTATTGTAAGAAAAATTACACAATTATACAGGAAAAAGTAGTAATGACCTGGACGCGTCTAGAGACAGACGAAAATAATGAATCTTTCTTGTAATGCAAAAATCAAGATTCCAATTTATCCGTAATTTGTGCTTGAATGTACAGTTTTCATAAACGAATGTTCAAGAAAAAATATATATATATATATATTTATTTGGAAAAATTTGTTAAAAACACGACTTTTTAAAATATTGTTTCAACAAATGATCATTTCGCAAAATGTACACCGTTAAAAACACTAATTTCACTAAATTCAATAATTTCCGAGATATTTGACAAAACCTCTTTCCCGCACCCCCAAATTTGAGGGTAGTTTCAACATCGACGATCGCGTCAAACACGGCAAAAAAAAAAACTACGTGCGAAATATTTTTTCGACAGCTACATTCATGCCAAATTTCGTCGAAATCGGTGATTAACATCCCCTCGTACATAAGTATTATTTACGTACCAAATTACTGCCCCTCTCGGAACAGAAAAAAATGGAGACATTTTGCAAACGATGATTTATATTTCTCGCGAATGGTTTCGGAGATAATTGCAATTTACAGATTGAAACGGGAGTACACTCCGTGTATTTTCGACCTCTCCTTCTCCGTCGTCGTCGCGGAAGCTCCGCGAGCCGGAAGTCGTTCGCCGCCGGGTCAGCGGACAAACTGCTGGAGAAGAAAGGATGGAAATGAACATCGGCCCCGAGCTGGAACCGGGCCACATTTCCCGCGAGCCTTTTACACCCGGTATCCCTCGATGGAAAATTGAATATCTTTCGCCGGTGATCGATCGACGCCGTTACAAATTTGCCGGAGGAGGGAAACGGACGGCCCGGATCGATCGGGCGCCGCGGCGTAACTTCGTTCGACCCGCGCGGATTTACGCCGGGACAATAATTCCGCGCAACAGTCCCCCAGTTGCGCGAGCGTGCAACTATATTTCATTACGACTGCGAAAAGGGGAGAGGCGGTGGAATCCGTGGGACTTGAAAGTTTGCCCAGCGACGAGATGGAATCGATAACTTTCGCGGCGTTCCGTTTCTTCGGCTTCCAACGGAACATGACAAACCTTAACGAGATAATCTTATCGCGGTTACACTTTGCGAGTTTCCGCGGAAATTTTATCGAACTGCTTCGTACGTGTGTGTGTGTGTGTGTGTGTGTGTGTGTGTGTGTGTGTACACGCAGGGTAGTCACTGAAGGAAAACGAAAATAACTTTTACAAACACGTGTTTTTTTATTTATTTAATTTTCTATTTTATCTAATTTCAATTATTTTAATTATCTAATTTTTTTATTTATTTCATTTTCTATTATTTTATTTGGAAGTTGATGGATTTTTTTTAGTATTATGTGTGAGAAACAACATGCTTCAAATAATCGTCATTTCAAATCCTTCAGTTTTTTTTTTTTTTTCAGTGACCACCCTGTATATATGACTGGAAACAATACTGGGAAATGTTGTGCACGCGCGTCACAGTAATTGAAATTTTTATTTTCATTTTAATTCATCGCTAGACTGCGAATTTTTAATTTTAAGAGTGTAATTCGAAGGATAAAAGCCTTCGCTGGAAATTGGAAAGCCTTCTACGTAGCGAAACACTATGTTTTTGTATAGTTTTCCATATAACGTGCGTTCCCTGCGATTTTGAACTTTGAAGTTCCCTCGAAAAAAATCTGCAGTCTAGCAATGATCGTAAAAATTAATTCTTCTGTTGTATCAACAAACATTTTCAAACACATACGTGTCTGTTTCATACACGTTCGCGCCCCGAAGTCTCAATAAATCTTGTTTGTCCAATATTCATTCGTGGGCAAGAAAGTTTCAAACTTTGCACGTGTGCTTTGCAACTATTAACATTAACAAATATTCACAGAGCTTCACTACTGTTGCAAAAAGTTTGTCCAGTTTCTGAACAAATACAACATTTTCACACGGTGCCGAATAAGTATGAAATTGAATTTGCTTTACACAGTGTTCCAAGCGAGTGACTGAGCAACAGCAAAGTGCAAAATAAAAAGAAAAAAGCGAATGTTAATTGACGAGCGATCTCGCAGACAGTCCACGGTCCACCGAAGATTTCCGCGCGAGACTACGAGAAATTCAACGATACGGAAATGCATAAATCGCAAAAATTCGTTCCGAACACCGTCTCCTCATTGGCTGCGTGAGCGGCGTACACGTATTTTCAACTCGGTTTAAACCTGAGCTTGCAGATTTCAATAAGACCTTTTGTCCGAGCGCTCGCAAGAAAACCGTCCATAAACGTTAACTGACGTTCGAACGAGCACGTTCTCACGCGTTTCCAAACGTTTGCGCAAACGGCCCCGTATGAAATCGTTCTTCTACTGGCAGAGCGGCGCGTTTTAATTGCTGCTGACGCGGTTAACCGGTAAATCAGCTAAACCAATTAACCGATGCTCACTGGCCAATCGATTTAGCCGACTAACACGTTTTTGATCATTAAATTAATGGCCCGAAACGGCCTGGACACGAGACTAACGTTCGTTTAAAACTGTAAATTAATGCGCGCGAGTTGGAATATCAGTGGCCGGATCAGCGCGCCGTTTCCGAACGCAGGTAATTCAGTGAAAACAAATGCTGGCAACTGTTTGCAACAACCGCGCGTTTGCCCAAAGGATACTGTAGCGAATTTTCGAAAATTCTGCGCAGTGAAGTGTTTTAACGCGAATTCGACCGCAAAGTCGAAAGAGGCACGATCGTGATTGCGAGAGACGGGAAATTTTTATAGAACTGCGCGGATTTGAATAAAAAAAAAAAAGCGAAACGAAAATTGCGAATCGATTTGAATCTCGCGAATTTCCACTATGGACGATTTGAAGTTTGCGAGGTATCGAACTTTGGAAACTTCCGCTACAAGCAGTTTGAACTTTGTGGATTTCCATTGCAGGCGATTTAAATGTTGTAAATCCTCGTACAGGTAGTTTGAACTTTGTGAACTTTCCTTTATGGGTGATCTATGCTTTGTGAATTCTATTATACACGGTCCAAATTCTGTAAACTTCTACTATAGATCGTTCACGTTTCGTGAATTCTGTTACACACCATCCAAATTTTGTGAATCGATAGAAAACAAATTACAGGCGCGATCGCTCAGTACCAGACAACGCCACTCCTACTCGAGGTCTAGCCCACGCCCACTCGCGAATCACGTGACCCAAATCAACCAATCGCTAATTTTCGTTGCATCAGCGTTGCACCAAGAGGCCCGATTTTTTGGGTTACCCCCGCTAAAATCACTTTCATTGATAATTTGTGATTAATCTGTTTAAACGATTTAAATTTTACTACACACGATCAAAACTTTGTGAATTTCTACTCCAAACCATTTGAGTTTCACGAATTTTTCTGAATTTTTACCACAGGCGATTTGAACTTTGCGAATTCTATTACACAAGATCCAAGTTTTCTAAATTTTTACCACAAGCGATCTAATCTTTCGTGAATGTCACTACACACCATCCAAATTTTGTAAATTTCCCTAAGTAATCCAATCTCCCTAACACTGGAATTTCGCAAGCTCTCGCTCTATATTGTCCAAAATTGAATTTTCTAAAAATGTCGTAACGTGAATTCCTTCAGAAGAATTTTTCAAGAAATTTCGCAAGACCGCGAATTTTTCTGACGTGAAAATAGAACTTTGTCCAGAGATCTCCATCGGTCGTGCGCTGTGGATTGAAGTCCTTCAATCGCACAATATTTCGAGCTATCAGCACTTCATTCCAACTACGTACATACACGTAGGAGGATCCCCGCGCGTTAAATCCATGCAACGCGGCGTTCCGCGAGAGACAAAGCCTCTCCTCAGTCGGCCGTGCCGAACTTCTGTGCTTGAAAATTCAATTTCAGTGCCGGACTCTGTATAGGGCACACTCGATTCAATCGACTGTATCCTTCGACAGTTGTACGTTTCGTTGTTCGTCACGTTCCCGTTTCCATTCGCTCGTCTTTCCTTCGACTCTCCGTAAGTCGCGCGTGAAATTACATTTTATATCGCTATCGAAACGCCAGACACTTCCAGGCGAAACTCATTTCCACACACACACACACACACACGAAAGCGAGTATTGTGCGAGCTGAACGATAATGAGACGGAATTTCAGCAAATATATGAATCAGTGTCACGGCGTTTTCGTTGCTCAACGCTTAACGCGGATTACGATTGGACCGGCGCGAAAGATCGAACAACCACCCGGCAAGATAAATGCAAATCTAACGTCTTAAGGGATCGAGGCGAGATTCGAATACAAATGGTCGGCCATGGCAACGGCAACGGCGATGGCGAGCACAACGACGCGCATAATTTGAATTTAACGCTCGACGGGCTTAGCGTAGATTATTAAAACTACGCGATTATTAGAACAAAAGGTGGAAAAACTCTGTCGTTTGCAGTTGTAAATAAATAGGCTGCGAGTAATTCGAGTTGAACGAGGCCCGTTGTGAATTAGAATGGAAGTATAAACGCTATTGTTCGCGGACTGAACATTCTTTGAAAACGTAGTTACAGCTGAAAATTTTGTTTTGTACGCTAAAACATTGTATGATAGAAAGCATCGTGTTTTGTATGTTCACTCACGATCAATAATATGACAAATAAACGATGCAAAATTATATTAAAAATTTCACAGACAATATTGAAATAAAATATCAAGGGTTCTAACTGAGAAAGAGTGGTTTGAGCCACTCGTTGATTTTCATTTTATTTGCTGCGTCAGACACAGAGCGAAGGTAACGACCGCGATGAAGAGGACCGTCTCACGCACGCGTGAAGGAAAAAAAAAAAAGAAAAATCCGAAGCAAGAACTCCTTCGTTACGGTTGAACTCGCTCGACACCGCGAAAGTCAAAGAGGCAAAGAGCCGAAGAAACGTCGAATTAAATCAGACGAGCACACAGGCCACTTCCTCGCGGTGTCAAACGAAAATAAAACACGCCGGACTGTCTCCCTTTTGTACAAGGAAATGGACTTCATCTCCTCCAACGATAAATTCTTATTCCAGAGAGAGAGAGAGAGAGAGAGAGAGAGAGAGAGTGGGCAAAAGTAAATTTCGCGCGGATCCCGAGGAAAAGTGAATCTCGGGCAGTGGCTTTAAAACGGACAGCTTCTCTCTACGTGACGCGACTTTCCCATCCTGGTCGTAGTATCTGAATATGTGCCAGGGGATTTTGAAATTTCCCAAAATTTGACGCGGCAGTTGCAAGACAATTACTGCGAACACGCTTTTAATTGAAACGTTAGTTAAAACTAATAAATTTCACTTAAATTTCAAAACATTCACGTGACTTGAATATATTTCACAGCTGTTACAATTAATCCAAATTTCACCACAACCATAATGTTTCGTAACGTCAATGAAATTTTAAAATACACGTATATTTGTACTCACATCTATCTTGCAACTTTGACGATCGTTTTCAAACTTCAACGCAATCGCGACGATTGCCAAACATTTCCAAACACCGCGATGGAAATATACACGTGCTACAGCAACTAAATAAATAATCTACTCTCTCGTAATTTTGATGAAATTCTTTCAAACTATTCTCGTGGAGCACGTTCGTAAAATGTTTCTGCAAGCGTTCGAAACGCTTTGGTAAGCTACGGTGTATTACACGCCCGCGCGCGCGCGCGCGTGTTTGCACGTGTAGGTGAAATTACGTCCAACGTAGCCGGAAGCGGTCTCCGGCAAGAGCCACGTTTTGCGAACGAGCACCCTTCCCGCCTCGAGACGCAGCAGCCTGAACACTCTTCGCCGTCTTCGTCTTCCTCCTTCGGGGCACTGTTCGCCCCGCCACGTCGGCGGTGGTCGTTCGTTTCGCTTGTCGAAACGTCCTGGAGCATCGTTGTCGGCCATTAAGATCTAACGACACCGTTGCGCCGAGCAACGAGTGGCTCGACTGCTCGTGCAACCCTCGGACTCCTCTTTTCTCTGCCCACCTTCGATCGCCGCCTGTTCTCACCCGCCCCCTCGTTTCCACCGTTCCCCATTATCCGTGTTATTATTTTGTTAACGAGGATACGAACGTATGCGCGCGTGTGTAGCGAGAATGAATTCTTCCGTTGATAACACGCGACCGAGGCTGCAGGGAATTTTTATCACTGAAAGTGATTCTCCGGGGCTCTTCAGGTGCAACGCTGATGCAACGAAAATTAGCGATTGGTTGATTTGGGTCGCGTGATTCGCGAGAGGGCGTGGGATAGACCTCGAGTAGGAGGGGCGTTGTCTGTACCGAGCGATCGCGCCTGTAATTTGTTTTGTATCGATTCAAATGTTTGCACATCAATAAAATTTTATGACAAAAGAAGTCGTCTTCGTTTCCTAGTCGGAACAGTTGCTTCTGGGCCTTTTAGTGAGACGAAGTCGTGCAGTTTTATTTATTCCAAAGTATCTATGGTGTGTGATATCTTCCTAATTTCGCGTTATCACTGATTCCACTTCAGACAAGCGATTGATACGATTTTTACGTGTTGGGGAGCAAAAAGAGAGTCGGTAGATTGAATCGATCCATCAATTTCACTGTCTAAAGATACATGCTTCAGAATTACGTTCCTCGTGAATCGCCGCAATAAAATGTAAACCACAGTCGCGTGCAAGCTAAATTGTAATTGCTCGAATTGAAACGAACAATCATTTCACGAGCATTGTGCTCGTTTACATTTATACACCAATCCCCTAATATTAACGTCGTTAGCCGAATTAATTGTCGCGTCGCACCCTCCCTCCGACTGTAACATTTAGTCAACGTTCCGCGTTAATTATTTGCCCGCGACGTCACCTCCGAAGCAGCCAAAGCCACTTTTGCCATTTTCATGCCGTAACTGCCGTCGCCCATCGAGAAGGCGAACGTCTCGCGGTGTTAAACCTGTTAAAAATTCGCATTTGCAGTTATATTATCGTCGTTGGCCAAACGAACGTCGAACGAGCGAGGGAACACGCGTCCCTCGTACAGTATCCATCCCCTTTAAACAGCAATTTTACGATATCGTTTCGCGGCGTTTACCTCGTAACATATTGCGGGGCCGCGCCCAGTTCCCAGCTAAACAAATTACTCCGGCTACCTGTGCCCCCGCCGTGTGTTTGCCCGACGCGGCACATCCTGCAGCATCAGTCCAAAAAACGCAGCCGTGAAATTACCGGAGGCGAATCGCGCTCCCTTCGCCAAACAATCTTTTAATAACGGGACAACGCCGCGGAACCGAACGCTCTGTCCGTTGAGCGATTTTCCACGGAGGAAAACTGCTTTGCACTTATTATTTCTGAGCTGTGCGCAAGGAATATGCAAGTTGCAAAGTTCGACGTTTATTCAGAGACTCTGGTCGACTCGTTCGGTAGCTCGCGTCTATTTCACTTGACTTTTGAGTCAATTATAGTCTTCAGATAGCACTCTTATTCCTTCTAGAGATCTCGCAGCTTCTAGAAGATCCTTTGTGTCTGTTTTACGTTTTTCCTTCAATTTTTTTTTTTAATTTTAATTTTTTAATTACCACCGATTTTCTTCATATTGAATCATTAGTATAAGATACTAGTATACTGTATCGCGTGATGATTGGATAATATATACCATACTTAGAGGAAAAGAGGAACAAATTTCTATTTAAATTCCATAGTTCCATAATTCTTTGTTTATCATTATTGTTTGATTCTTTAGCTATCTTTGCAAAGACATTCGCCCTCCTCATTTATTTCGTTTAATTCTCTCGAATTGTTTTTACACTGTTTAATTTCCCATATTGTTCAACGAATTCTCGAAAGTGAAACTTGTTGCTGATTTAAGATTTGCTTAAGCAGTATGCTTGGAAAGTGGAAATATTTGATAGAAACGAGAATTTTTCACTTATTTCCTTTCGTTTTGAATATTTTCACTCGTCAATCTGCGTTAATTTCAAATTCGCGAAACAGAAATTCACGTTTAACGCACCGTTAATTTCGACGTTCGGCGGAAAGAAATACCTATCAAACGACGACATCTTCGCCCTCGCGGTATTTAATGGGTAAATACTGAATTAACGACGTCGCTAATCGCTTTGACGAATCCCCGCAATTTGTAACTCCAAACCCCGGCGTTACACCGTTCGTTATACTCTGTTACAGCCGGCAATCTGTTCCTCGACGTCGCGACTGTCGTTCACCGTGACCTAATATTCTTCGGAAAAATACAACGCGACTGACATAACGCGAGGGACCGAAGGGAAGAAAATCAGGGGACCCATCGCTCACGACGACTGTAATCATCCTGTCAAACGTCATCCCTTCGCTCGCCCATCCGCAAAATCAAATTTCACGCAAGAACTGGAAGAAACCCTCTCCGTTACGTACGAGTTTCACCTATGCGAGATTTTCCACCGAAACTTTCATCATTTCTGCGAAGGTATTGCACAAAAATCACCAGTTGGAAAGTATCGCCAGAAGTATTAACACGAGGAATAATAAATCAAACGTCGCATAATTAATACGTTGTTCTTCTTCTACTTTTTCGACGGAAATTGCGCGAGCATAATCGTGTCGAGTCGATTTGAAATTTGATCTATTCTATTCGCGACGAACTCTATATTGCGAAACGAAGTAGTTAGTTAGAACAAATTGACAATTCGATTCTCGAAAAGTTCAGGATAATTAATGTAATTATATAATAATATAATATAATATATTATAATATATTTAACAATATATTAATTATATTATATTATAATATATATAATAATATAATTAATATAATAACTATAATTAATAAATTTCACGTTAAATCGAGGTCAAGCTCGAGGGTATGAAAATGTTCAACGATCCTCACACGATAACAGCACATCTTCCAACAACCAATACTCGGGCTGCAACCGCACAAAATTTGCCTACGAGTTTGCAACAAAATTCCTACAACAGAATGTCCTACTTTCACTTTCGCATCAAAAATCAGAAAACACTCGTCAGAAATTGAATCGAGTTCCGCCTCGATCTTCCGTACTCTCAGCCTCAGATTGACGAACGAGCAAGAAATTTCGCGTAGGAGGGAGCAGGCTGGTCGACTGGTTAATTACCACACAGAGGAGAACGCGGATTTACGTTCATTGATAGCCAAGATTAAGCAATTCCTCTCGAATGGCTAATTCTAACAATTCCACGTCACTTTCATTCGGCGCGGTAACTATGTGCTCGAAACGCGGACCAGCGGAAACCCACTTACATGAACAACCCTTGCAGCAGGCCTGCTACGAACGTTTAATCCGGCCGGGGAATCGACGCGGGGAAACGAAACGAATGCTCCGAAAGCTCTCAAACAATTTCCCCCGATCTCACGGTTGCTTTGGCTGCGCGATGGCCGCGTGCACGGCCCATTGCAAGACCCTTCTCGCCGTCCCTGTATATATATATATAAAACGTAAACCAAGTCGGAAATAGTCGTCCTTCCCCTTTCATTTTCATCCCCATTGTCCTCGTTTCTCGTTTCTCGTCCTCCCCGTGTGTTTTTTCTCTCTGTCCGACGACGATCTTTTCTCCTTTGTTCGTCTTCTCTTCGTCTTCTCTTCGTCTTCTCTTCTCTCTGAACACGCGTTCAATTAATGTCTTACGATTATGGTCAACTATAAATATTGCAAGTACGAATATTTCCATTCAGAAAGCTGTGTTAATTCAATTAAGTTTATCAAGCTGTGTTAAATTCATCGCGCACTCGGCTATAATATTCGACAGGTTATTGCGTAAGGTAATAATAATTTCACGAATATCCCGGGCGTCTATTATTCAACACGTTTTGGAATTACGCGTCTGAACGCTCGAGCTACTATCGAGTAAAGTATCAGAACTTGTGTCGGAACAATTAAAGTACTGGGAAGTTTAACGATAAAGTTAACGAAGAATCGTGTATTTAAATTTCTGAAAATTTGACGTGGCGGTGTAAGAGGTAAAATTACTTGCACAATAAAATACTTACATTAACGTAGGAAGTATATTAATATATTCTGAAACATATTAAATATGTTACAAAAATATAAAAAATATGTATTACATAAATTTATTAATATATTAATATATTAACATATTAAATTTCAAATATTAAACATATTAGTATATTAATATATTAAATTTCAAATATATTAATATATTGAATTTCAAATATTAAATATATTAATATATTAATATATTAAATTTCAAATATTAAATATATTAATATATTAACATATCAAATTTCAAATATATTAATATATTAATATATTAAATTTCAAATATTAAACATATTAAATTTCACTTATATTATATTAAATATGTAATTAACGTTATAATTATAAAATTTCAGGTGCTGAACTTTCGAGTAGAAATGCCCGGGGAAAGAGTCCGCATTTTAATTTTAGCGTCAAGTGTGTAATTTTGCACTGAAAGTCGCTTTGAAGAAGAAGAAGAAATTCAAAGAAGCTAACGCGTTTGACAGGATGAAAAGTTTCGCGCGGTGTTCGTTCAATCAGGCGACTCTCTTTTTCAGTTTCTGGCAGCGGCGGCGACGCTGTACAATCGGCGATCGAGAGCTTCGGTCAGAAGAGCGAAATCAAAGGGCCGACTGTCGCGCGCCAGCAATTTCAATTCTTCGGGGTAATTTCTCTCTATTCAAGCGTCGACGCCTACAACACCCTCTCTCTCTCTCTCTTTCGATCTGTGCTTCCTTTTTGTCCTCGTTCATGACCGATTCCATCCGCAGAAACGTCGGTTTGCTCGCTCTCCACTCGGTAATCCCACTAAATTGGAATTTTATTAAGCTCTGCCTTTTCTCCCTCGGTCGCCCCTCTTTCGTGAACTTGATCTCGTTCGCTCGCTCCAGTCACTCGCTTCCCTCGCCGCCCCTCATTCGGGTTTCCTTTTTTTCTTCTTGACGATCGTCTGACAGGTTGCTCGAGCAAACTCGGTTCCCTTTGGCTGGTTGGATATGAAAACTCGGAAACTCTGATCCGGCTATCAACGGGGTTATGATCGAAGGACGAACGATGGCGTTAATGCCAACGTCACATTTGCAATTATCTCGGATCGATTTGTATTATACGCTCAAACTCCGTTTCTCAACGAGGATTTGCTGAGTGATTGTGCAGAATTTCGAGACACTAATATGAAAGGAGAATCACTTAAGAAAAACCGCGAGAAAAATAATTTTCCTTCTTCTGTTTCTTAACGCAAAGCTAGAACCGACGACTGAAATGTGAAACTTACTTCAGAGACATTGGAAGAGGTAAATAAACTTGTAATACAATGGAGTACACAAATTTTTTATTCGTACATTTTACCAAAAATTATTCAAATATAGCACACCAAGAGTACACTGTTTCACAACTGTGAAATATCTAACAATGATTGAAAATTTTATATTAACAAATGAGAATTACAATCGAGATTACAGTCATATTTGTAAATTATAATTATAATTATAGATCACGATTTTTTACCATTTTTGTAGTTCCAGTGTTAAGATCCATTTATGCATGTCTCCAAATTTAATATGAATCGAGACTACGGTAAAACGTGCAGTAAAGGATTCGAAATAATTTATAAAGCCTCGATTGATAATCTCTCGAAATCATTCCAAGTTCTACAAAACATTTTCAAACGAATATCACACGGTTTACTCGCGGTGTGCAAAGAGCGCTTCAGGACCAACACGATCGGTCTCCAACCTCGAGCTTCGAACAGTTTAAGGAAGCGATAGCGAAAGGTGTGCTGTACATTCGGATCCCTTTTCACGCCGCAAAAGTGCCAATTACCTGGCCCCGAGCGGTATCGGGCATTTCTTCCAATTACCCTCCCGGACAATAACCATAACGAAACCTGCTCATTATGCGGTTAATCCCTTTCTCGCAGTTACCGGCGAGCGAGGTGAAGTTCTCTTAAAAGCACCGCAGAAGCGGGAGACTTCTTTGAAATTCGACTTGCCAATTTACCATTTTCGAAACATCGCGTGTCGCGTTTCAACCGACTCGAAATCTCGTGGCGCGCGGCTCTCGCAATCGGCGCGATCTGTTTCGCGTTTTATCTTCGCGTAACAGCAATTGCACAGTTGCGGAAGAAACTGTTATTAGACGCACGTCCACGAAACGAGAGTTTCACGTTCAGTGAAATTTGACTGATTATAAACTTAAAATAAACTTTCAGACAACGTGTAAAAGAAATTGTACACTCTTTCGTAAAACGAACGTAGAATTTTCAATCAGAAAATTCACTTTCCTTAGACCGGTCATTCGACCAGCGTTCGATGTCAAGATTAGGCGGATTGTCGCGACCCCTTCGACAAAATCGAGCCATTTCGTCGGAGGATGAAACAAAACGAAAACAAACGCAGCGGTCGGCGAACTAATCCGCGCAAGTTTTTCGCTAAATCACGCGACTCCGTCGAACTGCGATCCGTCTTCCCCCGCCCCCCGCCCCCCATTAAGAGCGCAAAACTCCACGGACACGGGGACCGACCGTTCCCGATTTAATGCCACCTGCTTTAACAGCAGCCGGATCGATAATTAAATCACGTCGATCGTTGGTGCCGCGGAATTGTTCGCAATTCACCAGTTTCGACGTTCATCAGCCGTGGTTCTTCCCTCCCCCTGAGCTATTCCGGTCCTCGAGCCTCGAGCGTGGAGGGGGGCGAGAGAGCAGCGTCGAAAATCCATTATTTCTGTACTACAGAGACAAAGCGGAGCCGGAGGAAACGTACGACCGAGCCGGAACGCGTCCATTCGGCCCTTCCAACCCTCCTGTTCCGGGGCCGCGCTTCCGTTTTCTCGCAGCAGCCCCCTCCGGCCCCCAAACGTTCCAACTTTTCGCCGCGTCTTCGAGAGAGAGGGCAGGCCAGAAGGGCGCTGCTGCTGGGACGCTGGCTCTAAACGCGTCGTTTGTATGCGCGAGCCGGCTGCATAAGAAATTCGAACGGGGTGTTTGTGTTCGACGTTGCGAGGTTTAAAGGGGCGGACGGAGGAGGGGGGAAGAGGGGTGAGAGACAGATGCGACGGGTACAGGGGAATCGTACCTGAACGTACGTTTGGCACAATTCAACGTATTGATTTTCTTTTGTCATTTAATATTCCGGAGGAAATATAAATTTAATTTAGTCGTTTTTTGGGGGGCAGGAGAGAAATAATGTATCATAAATATATCGATTTGAAGGAAGTTCTTGGATTTCTCGTCGAATTGTTGGAATATTGAGAAACAGAATTTATGTAGTGGAGATGACTTAATTGAAAAATTAACCAATTAATTTGGGGGGTGGGGTAACGTATCATAATCTGATCTTCCATCATTTCTAGATGAAGAAAGTTCTTGGATTTCTTGTCAAATGTTGAGAAACAGAATTTATGTAGTGGAGATGATTTAATTGAAAAATTAATTTGGGGGACGGAGGGGATATAACGTATTATAAATATATCAATTTCTAGATGAAGAAAGTTCTTGAATTTCTAGTCGAATCTTGAGAAAAAGAATTTATGTAGTGGAGATGATTTAATTGAAAAATTGACCAATTAATTTCTCCTTGATAAATAGTCTTTAAGGAATATAGAATTAAATTATACGTAAATGTTTCAGAATTATTTTCAAATTTCTTAATATTTCTGGGAGATAAGCACTACGTTTTCTTTTGTATATATAGAATGTCATTTTGTATCGTTGTATAAGTTTTGTATGATTATATTTTTATGTAATTTTTTTTTCTTATGTAATTAAATTTTTCTGCGGAATCTAGATGGAAGAAGTATTACTGGAATTTTCTCTCGCAACTGGAATCTTAAAAAACAAGACTTATCTGATATAAGAGATAATTCAATTGGATAATTGAATCAAACGAACTAAATCCATCGTGTTAATGCAATCCAAAATATAAAATCGCTGTCTTTTAAGTTGCAATTTAATGCAATTTCAAGATTAATTACTTTAAATTTTTTAAAAATTTCTATCTATAATAGACAGAAGAAACATTGAACAACCCCTTTAAGCGTGAAAGAATTTATTCGCATGATTCAAGTTGGTCAAGAAAAATTGAGAATGAAACATAGTATTGATGCAACCCACATTTAAACCGTACTCTATCTTTTCAATCGTACTGTTTTGAACTGTTTCAGATAACTTCAATTATTCAAGTAAAAGAGGAAAAGAGAAAGGATGATCCGCAGATAGTCGAGGGGAGGCTCGAAGATTAATGAAGCCTACGAAACTACCGACTCCCCGCGAAATTGTGCATGTCTCTCGAAAAGGTACACGATTCGATCCACAGATGTACAGCGGAAAATAATGATCCCCGTCGAAGGTGTATCGATAGATTCAGTCAGTTTAAAATGGTAATGGACCAGTCGGAGAACACCGTGGTTTGCGAAATTGGGGTGGCTTTTTTTTCACAGGAGATTTCGTGTTGATTGGGAAAACCGGATTTTCGTTAAGCAAGGACAATTTGTAACGACCTGAAATGGGTGGTACCTATGGTTTCGCTGCAAACGAAACTCAATTCGTTTGCCTAAAAAATACTATAGCGTTCGATGGGAAAAGTACGCGACCAGTTCCGTGGAATATCTTGAGGCGAACGAATTGCACGTTCTGTTCCGCTGGGTTTTACGAGATCTTGTTACTTTCGCAGAAGTATTTGTAAGAGTGATTGCAACGATTTTTATAATTTTTCCAAATGTTTCCAATAATTGTAAAATATAGTTGTAGAAAACATTGGGATGAGAAGAAGTAGGTGTGAATAACTGAAAGAGTAAACAAGTAGTTAATAACGGATTATACAATCAGACGAAGCAATTACTGTTACGCTCTTTGAGTCATTTCCAATCTGAAATTAGTCGTTTGCCTTCGTTATTAAACGATTCCTCAATTTTCATTCAGACTGTATTAAAATTTGTCAAACAATATACCGTTCGGATTAATTCGTTAACTTTCATCGTTCGCTGGCTCTATTCTACATAAATTTCACGAAATAAAAGGGACCGACCGAGCTGCGAGCTGCTTCGAATATCGAATTTTTGCCGCGATATTAAAACCTCCGAGGTTCATTAAACTCTCAGTTAATTCACATGTATATTATTGAACCAAATAAGGGTAGAACAAAAAAACTGCACGACTTGTACTCCAGTTCGTCTCACTGAAAGGCCCAGAAGCAACTGTTCTGACTTTTTGCCATAAAATTTTATCGATATGCAAACATTTGAATCGATAGAAAACAAATTACAGACGCGATCGCTCAGTACCAGACAACGCCACTCCTACTCGAGGTCTACTCCACGCCCCCTCGCGAATCACGTGAGCTAAATGAACCAATCGCTAATTTTCGCTGCATCAGCGTTGCACCGATTTTCTGGGTTACCCCTGCTAAAATCACTTTCAGTGATAAAAAAAAAAAAAAAAGAAACAGAGAAAAGTTCAAAAAAGCCGAGGTACATATCACGAATAACGTACATATATGGACAAACGCCGTTTAATTTTCCATCGCGTCGGACAAATCGGCCCGTGGATCGATGTACACACAGATTCAATAAACTAGAACTCGACGCGAGAGGGGGAGGCAAGCTTATCGCTGAAAGGCGTTGCATTACAATGAAGGTGGAACGAAGTTCCTCTGCTTCCTGCTAGTTTCATAAGACGGCCAGAGGCGGAACGGTCAGAGGTGATGGCGATTAATGCAAAACCGTGAGTCAGATCTTTCCAATTCCATCGGAAGCCCGTGGAAAGGCACTCTTTCCACCGTTATGTATGAGAAAGAGAAAGACGCGACCCCGGGTCGGGTTTGCTGCGCAACGGGACGAACGAACGATCGCGAGGATTAAATATAATCGTGCACCGCCGAGGAAAGGAAAATCAAATTTCTCGAATAATGCAGGAAAAAAAGAAAAGAAAAACAGCTACTGAGAAACGTATACACAACTCGCTGGTTCGTAGCGTTGCTCTTTAATACAAATTGCAATGATCAATCCTTCACTTCGTGTCATTTTAATCAGTAAGAATCCAGTAAGAATCATTTTAATAATATGGTACATATTGTTATGTCATAAAATTATGTTATTGACATATAAAATCGTCATATTACGAAATTTTAATAAAAATGATTTTATTACTACATTGTACATAACGAATAATAATAAATGTACAATAAGGATAAGATGAAATGATGATGAAATATACAATGTATAATAAATAATTTTTTTCAAATCCTGTCAAATATTAATCATCTAATATAATGTACATACAATTTTCCTTTCTCCTGGTTCTTACATGCAAGATATTCCAGATTTCAGACTTTACTTACATGTTTGGGAGGCCATTTAGAAGTGCAAAGTATTACATAAACTATGAGTCGATTCGTCTTCGTTTTCGGAATATAAAAATTACCTGATGAATATCGAGAACTTATTGAAATGTACATGTAATTTTTTTGCAATGTATATAAGAAAATTTTAATAAAGTAGGAATATATACGTATATATATGAAAATGAAGAAAAAGGAAAATAGTACATTTCGCTAAATGGATTTCGAAAATATGTATCCGTGAAAAATATTGCTCGTTTCTAATTAATCAAACAAAATTTGGTATTGAATGAGGATAAAAAGTTTCATTTTCTAAGAGTGAAGGAATATTCTTGAAGCTAAGAGAGACAAATTTTTCATAAAAAAAAAAAAAAAGAAAAGAAATTGGTTACTCTCTATAGATAGAAAAAGGTTCAATTATGTTCTAAATTTTCCAGCATAGAAAATAGCGCAACACGTAGATGTACAGCCACAGACCACAAAAGTTGGTCGCTCTCTGGTCAATTAGATCCAAAACTACAAAAAGTTCGATACCGTGGAAATGAGATACAGGAGCTAATGCAGAAAATAAAACTACCTTTTTGTAATTCCTCTAAATCCCTGCCTCCGAAGGCGAAAAAAGCCACACGCGCTGTCCATTCGGAGTAACCGGGCGTCATTCAAAACAAAAAAGGGAAAAAATGAACGTAGCGGGCGTTGTTATTATACACATTTGCGCGCAAGCAACGAGCGACGGGCAGCGAGATCGGCAGCTGGTACGGAAAGGCTGGTCGAAATCGGCGATTTTTATTTAGAAATAAAAGAAAAAAAAAGAAAATCGAAGGTATAGAACGAAACACACACACACACACACACACACGTGTGACACGCACGTGGATCGGTTATGCGCGCGTGTGCATTCAGCGTGAAATCGGTCTTTTTATTCCATCGGGTCAGTCTTAAAGCTCTGTCGCGCTAAAAACTCCGTATTAGGCGTTCAATGGGCACACGCTTTCCGGCCGGAAATTCCGCCATTGAAATCCGGCCCGAGCGAAATATGGACGCGCTCTACTGTATCAATTAACTGTTCCATCGGCCGGATCGACGGTTTTCACCCCGTTGTGCACACGCTGCGGCGCTAGCGATGGCGACTCGATCGCCGGATCCTCGAACAATTTCCACTCGAAACGTCGTTCGCTGGAACGCGCATCCGCGCGACTCGAAGAGTTGGTTTTTTTTTACGTTACGAATCGAAGGTGGGACATGGAGTCTTTAAAAAAAAAACTTCCATCGAATTTGTACGTTTCAGTGATTTCGAATTCGGCAAAAGTTTCGAGAAGAATCCCCAGGGGCTGAGAAGAAAACTCGTCGATGATTCCTTTCTTCGTCGAGGGCGGCTCGAAACTTTCGTTGAAGTTCGCTGGATGTTTTCTGGAAGCTTGAGAGAATCTCTGGAATCGAGCGACCGACAACGAGAGGCCGAAAAGTGGCACTCGGCGATCGACCCACGTCGGTTGACGTTTTTGTTTCCCCGAAAGCACCGAAACTTAGTTCGAGGTGTGTCGAGGCCCATCGCTAGCCGGACGCGAACAATTATCGATTCTCAGGGAAGAACGAAACCCCACTTTCGTTACAAAACGGGCTGAATATACGCGTCGCGAAAATATCTGGAAATTTCACAATCGACGAGAACTCGCGTCCCCCCCCCCGCGGATGTGCCATCGAAATTACTCTTCCCTCGTCGATTTTGCTTTATTTTTATCACTGAAAGTGATTTTAGTGGGGGGGTTTACCCAGAAAACCGGACTACTTCAGGTGCAACGCTGATGCAACGAAAATTAGCGATTGATTGATTTGGGTCACGTGATTCGCGAGGGGGCGTGATATAGACCTCGAGTAGGAGTGGCGTTGTCTCGTACTGAGCGATTGCGCCTATAATTTGTTTTGTATAATAAAATTTTATGGCAAAAAAGTCGTCTTCATTTCCTAGTCGGAACAGTTGCTTCTGGACTTTTCAGTGAGACGAATCGTACTGTGGTACAATCGTGCAGTTTTTTCTTTTTTCTTTTCCTTTTCTTCTATCGAGTCTCACGCTTCGTTTCCAAAGTATGTAAGTCGTTCTCAAACTATCAGACGCGATATAGAAAGTCACCGGAGAGAATGAAACTGGGGTGAATTTGAAACGGGAATTTAAATATCGATATATCTCCGAGAGAAATCTGTGAATACGACCGATGAATCACCAGTTCGATGGAACTTGGGTTTCACTCGCAATAGCTCCCAGCTATTCGACGGAAGACGAGAAATTTCATGAACGGTTACACGGAAGTTGTATATTAAAAACAGGAGATGAGGAGGCTGGGATTATGCAGACACGAGAAGTTATTCTCGCTCGAACATTTCGCGTTTATGTCGAAGTTCTCGTCTTATTTTTTTCGTCCATAGGGAAACTTGGTCTGTTCGCGAGCAGACCGGAATATTAGATACGGAAGTGACTCGTGATAAGGCGTAAAAAAAATTGCACGACTGGTACCCCAGTACGATTTGTCTCGCTGAAAGGCCCTAAAGCAACTATTGTGACTAGGAAATGAAGACGATCCTTTTGCCATAAAATTTTATTGATACGCAAACATTTGAATCGATACAAAACAAATTACAGGCGACTCGACTCTCGAGGTCTATCTCACGCCCTCTCGGGACTCACGTGACCCAAATCAACCAATCACTAATTTTCGTTGCATTAGCGTTGCACCTGAAGAAGCTCGATTTTCTAGATTACCCCCGCTAAAATCACTATCAGTGATAATATTTTTCAGAGGACAAAAGTTGAAAAAAGAAATTTCCACGAATTAACGAATATCGATTAACGTTTCTGGAATTTACGCACTGCGCATAATCGTGTTGGAAAAGTATCAAAGAACGAGAGCAAATTGAGAGGAATTCCTAAGGAAATGTCGAAGATTGCGCGAGACGATCGAGAATATTTTTCCTAGGGGAGTTAATACTTAACGAAGTCTACGTGGAAGACACAACAGGTGGAAGATAGCAATTTGAATTATTTCCGTGGTATTTCGACTTACTCCTCGGTTAAGATAAGCTCTACGAAGCAATGCAGCAATATTTTACGATCCCGGCGCATCATCCCCGGTGACATTTAGATGGAGGTCCCGAGCTTAGGGCAAATATTTGCATCCCCGCTCGGTATACAAGCCTCTTCCTTCGCATTATTGTGTCTTCTCAGCTGGCTGGTCGACGTCATGTCACATTTAATCCAATAAAGAATCTTTTTCTCCCGAGTTATTAGATAGTTCCTTCATAAAACTTCTGTTTCCCGACGTTGAAACCACCAACCGCTAAGGTTTACTAATTAAAAAAGCAACGAAGCCGTTCATTCTGTTATCACAAATTTCTAAGGTCTCCGATTCAACGAGGTGTGTACAGACAATTGGCTCGTAAGAAATCTGAGAGTGCAACCTTTAGATTACTGCGTTCGAGTCTGCTTGGCAAACATTTTCAAACAGCTTCGATTCGTTCGTCAAAAGACTCGCAGAAGAACGAAGAAAATGTGAAAATGAAAGGGGTAGATTCTTAACGTCACACACGGAAGTGGAGTATCATGGATTTTCAAATATTTGACAGTCGACAGAATTTTATTGGTAAAACTGTGGAATCGGAAAACTGTGATTTCTCCGAAGATTATTAGATATTTTATACTTCAATGGGCGTATATTTTTATTTCAACCCCTCGCCTTATGGTTATCTTTCCAATCTCCTTAAGCAAGCATTTCTCACATCGTGTTAAATGTAAACTATATTGAAACTACAACGTGTGACTTATATTTCTAAATTTTCGATTTCTTCCACGCAGATATCACATCGTCATTGACAGTCGAATCAAGAGAAGTATAAAACGTGTCCCGCGGATCTGCGAAAAATTCGCCGCTTCATCCGGACTTGGATTTGCTGCAAACTGTCTGTTTGAGGGATGACTGTGCGTCGTTGACAGCGTCCAGTTAAAGTTTCCAGCTTGCCGGCGCATTTTCCAGCGGAGTGTCATTTCACGGGAGGGGAGGGAGGGAGTTCGAAGCGTTTCACTGATTTTTCGCGCGAGCGTGCCTCGGTTGGAAAATAGCTGGATACGTCCACTTTCTGGGTATTTCGGGATTATTACCCGAGCGAGCTGTTTTCGAAAAGGGCTTTCACTTTCGGAGCGGAGCGTTTTTTGGGGAGCAACCCGGTCGTTTCTGAAAATCACGTTTATCCACCCTCCGCCCCTCCACCCTCTTTCAATCGACCCGTCCACTTTGTCCCGGTATGTATATCGAGCAACTCCGCTTCGCGCACCGTGACATTTTAACTACGCGTTTTCGATTGTTCCCTCGGTCGATTAAATTTCGAAACGTAATTTTTCCCGCTCCCCCCCACTTTTTTTCGTATTTATCCTTTGTGATTCGCATTGAAATTGGAAAGTGCAGGTTTCGCTTCGCCGTGATGGAAAACGGGTTCTTTTGTACATCCGGGCGAAAATATTGGGCAGAAAAATCCCGCGCCCCGGGCAATAATTCACCAAATAATTTACGTATGATATCAATCAATTGAAAAAAATTACAATTCGCGGATCGTTAATTTCTTGCACGTACGAACGTAAAAATTGAAAATGGATGTGCCGTCTGTTAGCCTAACTACCGGCAATAAATCTCTAGTGAACGTCGCTAATGAATTTCTCTAAATCACAAATTATGAGTTGTCGGTCTTTGTCGCTTTGTAAATGATTTTTTCGAATTTCTCGGGTCTGTGAGATTTGTTTTTAGAACTAAAACGAATTCTGGAATTTGGTCTAATTTCCAGACAAAATTTTCAGACTGATCCTTTAACAAGCGACTTTAACAAACTTGAGCAAACATCACCTATTCGAGTGCGAGAGATACCCAGATCCACAGACTATAGTTCATCAATGAATGAAAAAAGAGGAAATGTAATATAATTCAAGGAAGTAATAATGATCAGAAGGTGGAAGTGACGCATCAAATTATTCTAATTTAAAAAAAAGGAGAAATTAAATTCTAGAATGAGACCTGTTACTCTCAAACAAGAACAAAATTTGCTGGTTCCACCAATTTACAACGTGATTTGCTAACATTTAATCGCTCAAGAAGCGTAACAAGTGCCACAGACAAGAGTCTTGTTGGCGAAAGCTTGTTAAACAACCAAACTTTAACGAACAAACATCTCCTATTTGAAGATTCAAGACAAAAGGTACGGAACATAGAAATTATACCACGGTTTGCCAATGAACCGAAAAATGTGCGATGAAATATGATCATCCGAAGAAACAACGCAGCTGGATTTAAATCATCGCCAATGGCCAGATTTTGCGCTCGCGATGCGACGTGAAATAATTCCAATTAAAAGAGAAAAAACAAGAAATTAATAATTCTCAAATCAGAACGAAACATGTTACACCGTTAAATTACGAAAAAGAAAAAAAGAAAAAAGAAATTTACCGATTCGACTGTAAATTCGTGACTTTTGCAAATTCAACTAATAGTAATTCAATCGCCGGGGGGACAAAAGTCTCGAAATCAACGGAAAAGCTTGTTCAACGTTTCAACTACCGGCCGCGTAGGCATTTTCCACGGGAACGAGCCATGTTTTCTAATGAATTATAACGCGGATTTACCATCTGCCAAACACTCCGGGTCTCATTACGATATATTACCGTTGTAAATGCAGGCACCAGCGCGGTCCGCGCGTCGTGTCGCGTCATGTAAATATATACCGCGCATAGATTTCCATCGTCATGAATATGAAACACACGCCGCTCGGGAAAACTGCGCCCCGCGAACTGAACTTCTTTCAGATTGGACGAAACACGCTCGGAAATCTCTGTCACTGCGAAACCGACGTCAAATTAATCTTTAGCGATTCAGCGATTTGACGAACGTTCCGTCGTTTCGACCCGCGATTTGAAAGAGAAATCGACGAATTTTTGAGAGAGACTTCACTGCGATTTGAACAGAAAATGTTTAATTAGATTGGAGCAACGTAGTGTAATTCAATTTTACGGAATCTTGGATCAATTGGATTTATTCATCTTGGACTCGGTGGATGAAAGTGTTTCAAGATGAAACACTTATATTTAATCCAAACTGTTTTAATTTTGTAAAAGAAAATTGAGTACAACAGTTCAGTTTTTTTTATCGATTTTTAAACGAAGCATCAAAATTTTAATTAGCAATCGTGCAGCACGCGCCTCAATATCTTGGAGTTTGTTTGAATTTTATGGATTAATTAAGATTATTTGTTTTAGATAAAACGGTTTTGAGTTTGTATTTTTTTTTTTCTTTATCCAAAATTGACTTTACATCGAGTGTAACGAGTGGTAAAGTTAGAGTGCTTGTTTTTCGAAAATTGTCGAAATTCAGACATCTCTGATGAAACGTTGAAATTATTATTAAGCAGCTGTTCTGACTTTTTTGCCATAAAATTTTATTGATATGCAAACATTCGAATCGATAGAAAACAAATTACAGGCGCGATCGCTCGGTACCAGACAACGCCACTCCTACTCGAGGTCTAGCCCACGCCCCCTCGCGAATCACGTGACCGAAATCAACCAATCGCTAATTTTCGTTGCATCAGCGTTGCATCTGGAGAGGCCCGATTTTCTGGGTTACGCTAAAATCACTTTCAGTGATAAAATGGTACGGTAGGTTCTAAAGAGGAAATTTCAGTCTGCAAGAACAGTGTGTATCTAGTTACAAAAAAAAATTTTTATTGTTTCTAGAAACGTTTGAATTTTGACAGTTTTGAAGAAGAAAGTATTTATTTTGCCATCGTCTGCGTGATGTAAAATCATCTATCGGGAGAAACAAACTCAGGACTATGGCAAGGTTTAAATTATCAATTTTTCATCCTTACTGCACTTGTTACTAACTTACTAAGCTATTTAACGGTGAAGTATTGTTTCAAGATTCATAATTGTTTCAAGACTACAGATCTCCAAAGAACCTCGGTCGAAAATTCTTTTACGTATTAAACATCATAAAAATCACTGTACATTTTACACATTATTTTCGTGTTAGCTGCATTTTGTAGCATATAAATTTCCTACAAATTCCTAAATCTACTTTACAAAGTCTAGATTTGCCGAAAAAAAAAACAAAAATTGGCCTCATCGACATTCGCGCGCTATGCCAACTCTTTAACTCGATCGTAATCAGAAGGAAATTCTCGAGGTGTCAGTGCGCGACGACTCTCCCGGCATTTTCGTCGACATCTCTGCCTCCTCGAGCCTCGAACCTCCAGCAGCGTAATTTATTTATCCAGGGAGAGGTACGTAGCGCGCAAAGAGACAGAAAAGAAATTATCCCGTAGGAAACCCGATGACTCGATGTTGAGCCATTAATCTCGCGTAACGATGGAAACGTGTCGCAGAGCAGGTTATATCGTTTCGAGAGCTCTTAAAGGAGAACGAGCGTCCTCCTGGAGATGAAGAAACCATCGGTCGACTGATCAGCGTTAACATGATTGAATTCACATGACCTGTAGTCACGTTTGGATACCAATCGAGACGAAATCTGTGTTTGTAAAGCTGGATAATCGTGTTTTAAATGAAAATAAAAGCGAATACGCGGATATTGAAGAGCGAGAGGAAACGCGACGCGATCGTTTTGACGATAATTTAAGCCTTCGAAGCAATTCAGCGGGTTCACGAGGGGGTGTTGAACTTCTCAGAAGACGCTCTCGTTTCGCAGCTCCGCAAGATTTCGTCAGATTTTACGTGCTACTGGGAAATACGTAAAAAAGAAAGAGATTTGAAACATTTATCGTAATTGCACGAAAGTATAATGTTGTATTAATGAATATATGAAATAGTCTTCAATTGACAAGCGGTGCGAAAATTGGAAAAAATGCATAGTAATTATCAATTTAGTTATTAATAATTAATAATTAAAGCAGTGAGCATTCGTTTACCTGCGTGTTCAACCTGCTTACGTTGAATTAATTTTAACGTCGTGAAAAATGGCATTTGATTTTAGTTATTTTAGCATTTACTGTTTTCTTTCATGTTGTATTAATTATCATTATTTCGTTTCATTTTCTTGCGCAGTAAATCCACATTCTGTTTTCGATTTCTTATAAAGTCCAATTTTTACAATATTAAGAACCACCTGTAACGTCACTGAACCCACTGAAATATACGGGTGTCCGACTGTCCGATTTCGCGTGCGAGAAAATGTTAATGGCCCTGCGAGCGGAGTGAAGCCGACGGGAACGCGTGTCGAGATCATCGATGGGACGACGAATTTAATCAAATGAAATGGACGCACTCCGGACGATATTCGCCATCGGCCTTTTCGTACCTACGCCGTTGGATAGCCGGGAGCCAATCTATCGAATATTCGAAAAGCACACGGAACAACCCGCGAACACGGAAACGCCATCTCTTTCGAATTTTGCCTTCCGCTTTATCTTCTATTTTTATTACGTTGTGATTCATTTCATTAAATCGAAATAAACCTTACGATCGAACATTCGAATCGATAGAAAACAAATTACAGGCGCGATCGCTCAGTACCAGACAACGCCACTCCTACTCGAGGTCTACGCCACGCCCCCTCGCGAATCACGTGACCCAAATCAACCAATCGCTAATTTTCGTTGCATCAGCGTTGCACCTGAAGAGGTTACCCCCGCTAAAATCACTTTCAGTGATAAAAAAAAAGAGCCGAACTAAATCTCCTTGTCCTGAATGGAAATTGTTCATCGTGCGTCGTTGATGGCCCGGCAGGCAATGGAATATAATCGAGAGAGCGTGTCTCGCAGCTGTTTCGAAATATTCAGCTCTCGCGGCACGACGAGGCGCAAATGGGATTTTTTTTTTTTGTTCGAGGCCGCTATACCGTGTCGTTTGATCGTGCTGTAATTGCGCTCGGAAATTACTGAACCTCGCGTGTGTACACGTCGATGCTCCAGCCGTCTGGAAAATGAGAGTCCCTCTGATCCTGTCTGACGACCGCCATTATCATACAGAATTTTAAATCTGGCTGTGATTTCGCGGCACAGTCGTACAACGATATCCTCTCCCCCCTCTCTCGTTCTCTCTGTTTCCCTGCCGCGTTGTTCGTTATTCGTTCGAATATTCGTGGAATCCTTTGATCTCCGTGAAAAAGCCAGCGAAACGCACCGGTAGAGTTACGCAGCGGGCTTTGAAGAATCTTAAGTTACTATAACGTTCGCGAAATAACCGTAGAAATAAGCGGAGTACACGGTGGAGGGAGGGGGGTGGAACGTTTCATTTGATACGATGAGGTCTACTTAATTTGAGATTCAGCCTCTGGCGTCGAAATCGAGGAAGAGTTCGCGCAGCGCAAATGGAGGAACGTGGTTTCTCGATGACGAAAACTCTGTATCGCGTTGATTGATCGGATGTTCGATCGAGAGATTTTAAATCTGATTAAATTTTCACGGATCTATAGTTTAAGTGAATTTTACGAACCACGCGTATTCTTTTATGAAAAATGTGAACGAATAATTTTGTTTTGAAGAAAAAAAAGATTCTTACATTAAACGCGAAAGTTTTATGAAAAGTCGCAGAATTCTAAGTATTTTCAATACGTTTTTCAAAATTATTTTTAACTTAATTCCGTACATATTATTTCTATTACACTGTCCATCAATCGAGCAATCATAAAATGGTAACAATAATAATTCGTTTAAAAAATAATTAAGTTGGACGTTTACTCGCGTGCTTCGTGTTTGCAACTGCGACAGTGTCTGACTATGAAAGCACAATCTACTGCTATCAGAGTGGCCGACTTCTTCTCGTGTTTCGTTTCGTTAACAGGCTTTACTTCGCTTGATAATTGCACAATGCTCGCAATAACGTTGCGTCCAGAGTATCTCATCGCAAACTCCAAAGTATAGCAAAGGAAACATACACACGCGCTTAGACACGATCTTATTTTCAAGTTACAGTTTACAGTTGCATCTCACAATGGTTACCTAACTTCAGAAGCTAGGCACTCGCAGCAATTTCTGTGAAGATGGCTACCCCATTGTTGTAACATGAAGCAACTTGATGTGGGAATCAAATTAAAAGTACATAAATCTTTTGAATTGCAGAAGAAATGTTTCCGCCATAAAATTGTGTGGATCCTTTTGCATGATAATATTCAAAATAATTAATAATATTTATTGTTTCTATTCGTCTCTTTCCACGAATATTCTGTACATTCTCACACAAATAATTTACAATTTACGAAATTTAATTTCATCGTTTCACTGTTGCAATCAAAATGAAAAAACGTCATAGAATAATAATTACATTTTGCAGACTAAAATGCTTTTGGAGGCGAATAACAATTTTAAGTGCCCGAAATTATTTTCCTTGTTTTATATATATTTCCATGTATTTATATTTAATTTTAATTTAAATTTAATTTCAAATAATTTCCTTTGTTTTATTTCCATGCATTTATTTATATTTATTTAACTGTCGCGAGCAAAATAGCAAAATAAATGTTTTTCATCGACAATTATTACAATATAGTTACAACGAACAGAACTCGATTCATCAATGATGATGATCGGCACCGAAATATTCAATCATGCAATAATGATTATTGATAACAAAAAGAATCGTACAATTGTTATTTGTCCTCGATCACGCAGTTTCCAGTTTCCATGCAAAAAATGTTCCCCACATCTCCTCCGACTGATATCCTCTTACCACTTAAAACTTACATTTTTCCATAAAAATTTTCGAGATGACTATTACTTCTGGTATCTGGAATGAACTCCATCGTCAAATTGAACTCCATGCCAATAAGTTGCAAGACGAGCGGACTGAAGAGTTTCGTCCTCGCTTGAAATGAAAAATCTTCTTTCTTCTTTCGTGACCTTGTGCCATCCTTTAACAGCTGCGAGAATGGATCGTACGTATTCACCAGTCAAGATCAAGTTCCTTTTTTCCCGCCGTTCTGTCCCATCTAGATCAAGCTCGAACGCCCCCGAGCGTCGGACAGTGGCTCGTTCCGCGGGTTCATCGATCCTCCCCCCTCCTCCCCCTTTCGATAGGCGGATCACGCGTGGCCATCGTCCAAGCTGGTCCATTGTCCGGTCTAACGGCGTCGCGGAATCGGCCGGGACGATAATGGAGCGCCGGTGTAAACGGATCGAACCGTCGATAATCCGTCGTTCACGGAAGAACTGCCAGCGTTACGACTGGCAAAATGTCGGCCGCCCGCGTTTCCAGATAACCTGTGTAACGTTCCAATTCGCGATAGAGCGCGGCTGTTATCGCGATCGGACGCCTTCCCAAGCGGTTTCATCTTCTTCTGACCGATCGGACCGCCTGGCTCTGTCACGGCGAGACTCCCGAGATGGGTGATCGCGCGAACGACCCACAGTCCACAGAGCGACATTCATTTGGGTTCTCGACCTTGGTGATCGAGCCTCGAGAGCTTAATTCGTTCGTCCCTTCGGATCGCGACCTCATCGCGTCGCGGTGCGCAATTTTGCAAGTTGCCAGCTGGCAGGTTTGCAAATTTGCGGGGGACGATTTTTAAAATTTCTACGTTTCTTTTTCCTTGATTGTATTTCGAAATGATCATTATTTAATAATTATAATTGTTATTATATATATATATATACAATTGGTGAATATTATTAAATAACGACCATATATAGAAATTAAATATAGATGTAACGATTATATATATATATATAATGAATTAAGTTTCAATCATTAAATAATGACCATACATAGAAATTAAACATATATATTTTTTAATATATTTATCATTACATTATATATATAATAAATTAAGTATCAAACATTAAATAATGACCACATATATATAAATAAATAAATATAATTATATATAATATATACATAATATATTTAAAGAATATATATATAAATAAATATAGTTATAAATATAGTATACATATAATATATAAATTAAATATAGATGTGAATGATTATATGACAAAATGATTAAATACATGTGACTGTGTGTAATGATAATGGATATGATCCAATGTTGAAGTTACTAATTTGGTGAGAAGTAATTTAAAGAGATAAGAATGCATCCATCTCGCGCGGAACGTGTCAGTGAATGAAATTATCACCTTCCCCGTGAATCTAATAACGAAAATTTAGGTAAACTTCATCTCCCTCATTGACAGGTTTCATGTCATCTGTTACGCGTTTCATTTGTGATTGACACGATCCGCAATGGAACCGGACGAGAACTGACATGGATTAAATTTAAATCTGTCTAGCAACGCGGAATATAAACTAAATCATACTGCAGGAAACAAGAGAAGGAAAATAGATTTTCGCAAATAAACTTTCGGAATGAAATCTCAAAAATTTCATGCTACTGGTGTAATAATCAAACTAATTTGTCCGACATATTTAGATTGGCCAAGGAGTAACTGTGTTTTCAAATTTATAAAAATTTTATCGATATGTTGACCATTTTATCCTGTGCTATCTTTCGGACAACATGTTCGAAACAAATTCTGATCTTTCTCGACAAACAAAAAATTAGAAGAACGTTTGAATTTGATGTTGTCGTCGATAGTAAAATTTAGAAAACTAATAACAATTCAAACACTGGCGTGGTTTGAATGCTTCGTCAAATAATTTTTTTTCACGAGCTCGCGCAGCTCTCTTTTTCAGAATAAAATGTGACGAAAATGTTTCGATTCCCGTTTTAAAATCGATGTCAAACAAGCAACTGTTAACGAGATCGTTAAAACAAACTCGAACAATCAGGTGTCAGATTACACAATGAACGCGTGGTTTAAAATGAAGTTAGCTGCGTTTCAAGATATATACCGTACATGTACGTTCAAAAAAAAAAAAAAAAAAAACACTGTTACTTTTTGACAAACCCGATATTTGGCTAAATTCTGCTTCCCTGGATCTCTGGCGGTTCTAAGACTTTGCGAGATACCATCGGAGATAAGCAGCAACCCAACACCGCGTAGGGTAGTTTCATCCCTTAATTTTGAGCCTCGTCGGCTAAAGCAAGATACACATCGTCTAATTTTGCCTACTGCATAATTACGGAAAGTTAAATCAAAATAATGAAGGGTTTTAACGGCAACGATCTTCTGGAGTTAGTTGGCAGAATCTTCTAATGAAGTCACTCGACAAAGTGATTTGAGAAGTAAACGAATGGAGGAACCTGCGATTGTCTGTCATTTTTCAATGTATAAGAAACTTGAAAATAATCTGCAACAATGATGCAAATGTACGACCTTGGAACACTCGTGTGTTATTAGTTGGCAGAATCATTTAACAAAGTCACTAAACAAAGTGATTCAATCAGCGAAGGGATGCGTGAGAAATGTCCAATTGTTTGTCACTGTTCAATGTACAAGGAACTCGAAAATGATCTACGACGTATGATCGATCGTTGGCGAAAAAATTAGAAGGCGAAGGTGCCCGAACGATTGAGGTCCATGATTCACGGCCCTTTATTCCTCGTTGATCGAATCAGGTGGCTGGTTGCCACGGTAGTTGCCTAGTTTTCCCTTCGTCCGCGTGATTATCACCATTGTGGCTAAACGAAATAAATTGAACCCCTCGTCTCGCCGACGAGAACCCGCTGATCCTTTCGCAAATGGAAAAATTATACCCACGTATATCGTAAATCATCGCTCCTTTCATTTCGTTTCGCCCTCCCAAATTTCACCCCGGACTTCTCGTTCACGCCAAAATATACAACACAAAGTCCCTGTTGATTGCCAAAGGGGCACACATTTTCAAATAAAATAGGCCTGAAGTCTTCGACTTTGGTATTTCGAACTTATTATTATTATTATTATTATTATTATTTTTCAATTCTTCGATTCTGACACTCGTGTAGCAATGATTCGAAATTGTGGCAGTTGCTTTATGCTAATTTATGGAAAATTGAAAGTAAAATACCTATAGTAAGTAAAATAAATTCTTTTTCCGCAAGATTTTAAACTGCGTCCTAGCAGTGACTAAGAAATTTTGTTACTCGGTTAGATCGACGAAGCCTCAGGTCTTCCAATTCTTCGCTCTCTTGGAAAAGAAAAGTCGCTACTTGCGAAAATTGAATCTCTCAAACAGAATAATTTTCTAAAAGGACGAGTTGAATTTTCGGCAGCGGTGAAAAGAGCGAGGAAAACTCGTAAAACTCGTGCACGCGTTAATTTCCTTGGTCGTCGCTTATCTTTAGGCCACTCCTACTCGAGGTCTACGCCACGCCCCCTCGCGAATCACGTGACCCAAATCAACCAATCGCTAATTTTCGTTGCATGCTTCAGCGTTGCACCTGAAGAGGCCCGATTTTCTAGATTACCCCCGCTAAAATCACTTTCAGTGATAAAAGCAAAAAAGAAGAAAGATTTCCCCGATTGTGAACGTCGAATGAAATCCACGATAGCGGAAACGGCGTGTTTGTTATTGAAAATTACCGCGCTCCTCTTGCGGCGTTCCACGGATGGATTGATCCTGGTTGTTGAAGAACCATACCGCTAGCGTGTTCCTCCCCGTGTACTTTGATTTAATTATTTCGATAATTACGGCGATAACGTTCCCGATGAAACGATCAAACACGAGGGGATAAAGAATCGGAAATCGTTATTAATTAAGCGAAACTTCAGCCTGCTGCCCGTATGAAAATTCCTACGTGGAAAATTTCAACCCGTGCTGCAAATTACAGTCGACGTATCGTTTAAACGAACTCTGTCTGAACGCCGTTATTTAGGAATTAATAATCAATTCACGCGTGATTTCTGTCTACCTCGAGTTCCCTCTTTCGATCAACTACGATCTGTCGTTGAACGACGATTTCAAGGCCATTGACAACGATCCGTTGTCGACTCACCCGTAGAAACACACCGCGCGAAACACGAACGAAGAGAACGAGCAAAGCACGAGAGGAGAAGGGGTCTCGTTCCGTATGCCGTTTGTCTGCAAAGTAATAACCGATTCCGAAGCGAATCTCCGCAGAGAGAGCTCCGGTCACTTTCTTCGTTGCAATCCCCTGCTTCGTCGCTCGTGAAAAATTTGAAAGGAACCAAAATTAAATTTCCTCCTTCCTGAGAGATCGTCGAGAAGCCGCCCGTTGTATAATAAAAAGCTTCCTCTCGCGGTTTCGTTGCCACGAGTTACCTGCGGGGTTGGTCTATCGATTTACGCGGCAATCCTGCGACGAAAGGGCCCAGTTCTTTGAATACCATTAATTACCATCTTTCCTCGGCTCCCGCTCGCTTCGGGTCAGGTTTGCGCGTCTGTCGCCGGCGAATTTGCCCGACAGTCGGGCACAAAAGACGATAGTTTGAAGGAAAATACGCGGTTCGAAGGCGTGTAATACGAAAGAGAGGGCCCCGCCGGATAGAATCACAATGAGACTTTTCGGTTTTCACAGGTGTCTGCTCTTCTAATTATCTTACCAATCGGATAATGCGACCGAATCAGCCTCCTCTTCTGCTTTCATCGTCCGCCTCGAGTCCCTTTGTCTCTGAAAACCCTCTTTACCGTCACCGGGTGGCTGACAGCCTCCGTCTCAACCTCGGAAGCGTTCGTTAAACCGGCCAGATTGAAATAATAATATTCATTGTCTGGCCTAATGCGTGGCGTTAAGCGAACGGTCTTGAATTTCGATCTCGTTAACCGAATGCTCGTCTACGACCAGTCGAGCCTCGTCGAGTCGAAAGTTGGAAAAGACTCGGGAAATCTGGAGGAACTGAGGTGTTTTTGCTGATAAGGAAAGTCGCTGGAAAATGGGAAATTCACATGCAATTGGCAATGCGGTTGTAGTTCGAGGAATAAGGGAACGATTTTAAAGAAAAAACGCAAACTACTTACGAAGCTGTATTGTACAAAGTACAAAGAAAGTACGAAAAAAAATCCGATTAAAAGTTGTATTGTTTTCTACGGCCTATGTTGCGGTGGTAGAAAAATTTTCGAGAATTCTCGGAATTTGTGTCGTACGATTTCCCAGCGGTACTGTACTTTTCATTCAAAGTTTCTCCACGTGTCGCGGCCAATAGAGAAGCATGTTTCTGACGTACGCTCCATCTGAAATTGTATAACCTTCGTATAATTTCGCAAGTTCCCGCAAAAAATCAAAATTCCTTCGGAAGCTCTCCATTTTTCTTTCCAGTTACCGAGTTGGAAAATTAAATTTTTAATTAATTCCGAACTGAATTGTCGCTATTGGTTTAGGTTAAAATCGTACGAGACAACCTGGTCCAATTCCAGAGTGTCATTGTAACGTCAAGGACCACCAAAATGGTCCAATTATTATATAATTTATACAATTTTCCATAGAAAATTCATAACTTCATACATTTATAAAATAATATATTCTCACCGAGACTCGAACGAGATTATTAACAAAACACGTAGCACGTATATTCCAGAGTATTATTGTGACATCAAAAATGATTTATTGGTCCAAGTGACCAATTTTTCAGAGAAGCTTCACATATTTATAACGCGGTGTATTCTCAATTTTTAGCGATTTTTAACAAAACGTGTAATTAGAATTAGAAGCTTCTGTCCCTTGTGCTCGAATTTCTCCGCCAGAAACATCGCATGTACTACAAATCCCTCCCACTCTTACTCCTTGTACTTGAATTTCTCCGCCACAAATATTATACCTAGTTCCACCGTTAATCAGCAAACAACGAAGGAGCATTCCGCTGTAATCCTCTTACCAACCACCAACGCCAATATCCTTTTCTCCTCGCGTTACTAATATTTGTAATAAACGTTCGCAATAATTTCGCGTTTAATCGGAAACGTCTCGCCAAGAGCGGGGCTTTTAAACAATGCGCGACCTTAAACAATTAGCGACAAATACATTACCGTCGAGTCGATCCGAACATTCGGCCGGTGTCGATAAATCGACGACTCGGTGCGACGACTTTATTTTCTTTCTTTTTTCTCTCTTAGGGACATTATTTCTCACGCTGGCCCCGCGTGAACTCGATCCGTCCCGAGAAGATGAAGAACGGCCCGGGTGGAGTTTACGTTTTCGACGCGCGCCGCGCAGAAACGAATAAATCCCGCCACGGTTCTCCAATACAAAACGGTCGTCGTGGATATTTCACTGAAAGCTAATCCAGTCGCGCGCCACGCCGCACGGCGAAACTCAACGACCTCTGTGACGTTTGTGACGTTCTTCGCGCCGTGCTCTCGTCCCGATACTCTCGCTTGCCTCCGCAGTTCATCGTTCACCGCCGAGGGACCGTGGATTTTCTCTGTTGGTTGCGAAGGAAACTATACGTTACAAAGGAAAAGAGGAAAGCTGCGATGTTTCTTCTGTGCTTTGATTCCACGGACGTGTTGCTTGCAGATACATCATATACGTATGATTATTATATCGTTTCTGTATAATGTGGATCGTTTATACTATTAAATTAGATGGTACATGTATAATTTGAATTACACGTAAATACTTGCTTAATTGTTACTTGATCTTTAATTAATTGATTAAATACCGCAAGATTTGTAGATAGTTAATGTAATGTCAATATTTTTCTGTGCAATTATTTATCTGTAATATTTAATTTGCAACATGGTATAGTACAAATTATTTATATATAATTATATTGTTGTATAATATATAATACCTATAATATCGAATTGTAGTATACATAAACACATAAATATTTATTATTCAATATTTCCCAGATTTTTAATCATTGAATTATATATCTTTGTTGTTTCAATTATAGTCTTTATTTAGTTATAGTTACTCAATTATATATATATAGTTATTCAGTTATAGTTATTCAATTATAATATTTGTATACATGTAATTGTTTATCTATATCAATATATTATTCGAGAACCTGATACATATTAAATACTGAATTTTGTATTCATATAAATAATACATTATAATATATAATATGAATTATTGCATAATAGTTCTGTAATATATTAAATTATGATGTATACATGTATGATTGATACGAGTAAATCAAAATATATATATATATATCTTTCTCTGACATTTTTTTTGTATTTAAATGTTTTTCTGTGATTTTAGAGAATTCTTCTTGGTTTGTTATCTCCTACTTTCTATATTCAGATTTTTCTTTACACTTGCTCCCTCCCCCATCTACCCTCTCATGATGAATTTGAACTCGGCGTTTCTCAGAGGCGATAGAAAATCGAAACGAGCCGATTACGAATCAAATCAAACGGAACTCGACGCGGCCCTGTCTCGTCGAATTATGATAATTCGACGCTCATCGATTATTCATCGGTGTAACACCACCGACCGAACGGCATCCCTTTCGCGACAGAAACGAGAGAAAATTGTCGCGGGTTCGAATCGCGGAAAAAGGAAGAAACGTTAACTCACAGAAACGAAATCAACACGTTTAATTCGTACAATTGAAATTAAAATCCCAACACTAAGAAACTTCTCACGGGGCGATGTTGAAAGTGCACTTTTCTTTCGCTTGCATTTTTTCATTTTTCTTTTCCTTTTTTTTTTTTTTTTTTTTGGACTGTACGCTCTGTTCCTGTTTCGCGCAGTTAGCTACGTCGTTAATAGACACCGTCGATCCATATATCAGCCCCCTGTCGCCGATCCTCTATTTACATTCGAGGGTTAAATTAATCTCCAACCGACGGCACATCGGCGAGCTAACTTCAAGAGGCAGCGCAACTTCAACTTTATCAACAGTTGTAAAACGTAATTTCATCACGCGAGACTGCCATCATCCATACAACGTCAGCTTCCTATCGATCTCCCTCTTCTTCCTCTTCACTTTTTATTACGCGCAGCGGCCAAGAAAAGCATCGATACACACGATTGCTATTTAATCAGGTCCAATTGCATTAAATTTTGCGCCATCATAATGATACTTTTATACGATTGTAAAATTCCATGCCAACAATAAAGTGACAAGATAATTATAATAATAATATACGATTATTATTATAATTATAATATCCGATTATATGCCATTATAATGATACTTTTATGCGATTGTAAAATTCTGTGCCAACAATAAAGTGACAAGATAAAGTTTTATGTTAATTTTGTCCGCGTTTAGATTGCAGAAAAGTGGAGATTCGCATAATTATATATAATACGATATTAATATGTATCACAGATAATTGCTATTAAATTAGATTATGTTACAGCGCACACAACTATTGTGTTACAATTAATATTAATTATTATTGCCACATAACAATTTATATTTGCATTACACATTGATTAATTTGTCAGAATGATTCATTGGAAAATGGGGGCACAATTTTTCCACGACACGTCGGCTAAATGAAGACAGACATTTCCGAACGTAGCTAAGATTACCTTGCAATCATTCATCTAATCATCCAATCAGTCTTCCACAGGAGGATTCCGGTGGACAAGATTACCAGAACGTCGACGAAGATCGCTATGAAACAAAGTCCTACGATGTACGCGGTAATCCACATCAAATCCAACGTTATCGCATCAAGGCAGCCCGGCGGTGACGCGCCCCTCTTCTTCTCGTCGCTGTTATCGCCTACGTCGGGGCTAAGTACGAGAGGAATGTTCGACAAAGTGGAGGAAAAGAGAACCCCCTTCTTTCCCTGTTTTTCTCCCCCCCCCCTTCCCCCCTTTTTCCACTCTCGCGACGGCAAAGAAACTCAGTGGCGTAGCTAACGAAACCACTCCAAAATTCCTCGAGAACCTGCATTTAACACCCTTTGATTTCCCTCCAGCGTCACCCGTCGACTTTTTCCTGTTTTCTGAAATATTTCCTCCGCAGTGTCGTCGCGCAGAAGAGACCCCTTCGTCGAAGAAGACATCTCAACGTCTCTTTTATCGAGTATTTGTCAAATTCTTCGAGAGTGATTTTTCGAACAAATGTAAATTTTATCTAAAGTAATTTGGATCTTTCCAGCAACGATGCGAATAATTATCGATTTCGTGCGAATTTCATCGGAAAATTTGAAGAACACTTGAGAAAGAGTTTATGAGTGAAAATAATTGCCCAAGAGAAATGTCAAAAGTTAACACTTAAATACGTTCGAGTGTATTTTCATTCCAGCAAATACTTATTAAGTAATAAAAATTTATTTTCGTTTTATTCGTCATCTGAATAAAATTTTGGCGTCCAGGATGCGGAGGAAATATCCAAAGATCCTTCTGAAGTAGCTCGTTTATCCCGCTTCTGCGTAAAATCGTTAACAACGAAGTACGACGTCGAGAAACTCTCCGCCTTCTAATTTTCAATTTTACTCTAAAACCCTAATGATGGTTCATGATCCACCGTGCAACCTAGATTTTCGCCGTTTTTAAATTCCCCCGTAATGCCTTTGCTGCCTTCTTCTCTTCAATTTTACTAAGTCCGGCGAAGTGTTTATGACGAAAAAGCTCGTCTGCGGTCCAAGAAGCTCCAGAGAAAGAGAAAGAAAATACAAACCCAATTTTGCTCTAAAAACTCGCTGCGTTCTTTTCTAAGGACGTGCGCACAACGCCAGTGACAGCGAGATATACAATCCCGCGAGTCACTTTTGTATTTATAGTGTTGTTTACTCGAACATTTTTTTTTCCTTTTTTTTTTAGTGCATGGAAAGCTTTTTTAGGAGGCAAACATACCGGGAGCTTTCTAGCTTTAGTACATTAACGTTAGAGTAACGAAAGTCCGTGAAAAATATCACACCCAAGGGAGAGGGAGAGAGAGAGAGGGAGAGACTCGAACTTAAGAACTGTCGGCAAGCACGCTACACTCTGAACCAGCCAGTCCACTGATTTACATGAACCGGCTTTGAGTTTTCAAGGGTGCTTTCTTCGAAGTAACTACTTTTAACTATAGCAAACACGTAGCAGTATCTCACTGATGCAACGCCAACGTGAACACAGCGAGTACTGACACCGACAAATCCAACACCGTAAAATCTTCAACCGAAATTCTTCCTTTAATCGAGAGTGGAAAATATACGTAATTATATATTATATATATTACATATTATATTAATTATATATTATACTATCTGTAACATACGCAAGGAGAAATTTTCTGAAATCACAATCTCGTGTTTCGCGCCAAATTTTAAAATCTTCTCTCCTTTTTACCGTCAGAGGGAAGAAGGTAGGAAACTGAACGACAGTTCCACGTTCGAGTATTTTCAACAAACATTCGAATCCGCCGCGAAAACACTGAAACGGGGAAGCAACGAAATTTCCGCGATTTCCGTACTCTTAACAAACCGCCTGCCGGAAATCGGGAAATTAGCGCGATCCGGTGGAACCGAACCACGAGCGACGATGCGATTCACGCGGATGGGAAAACACGGGGGGGGGGGGGGGAACTTTCGAAATTAAATCCCTGACTACGCCACTGTGCGTCAAGGAGGGGGAGGAGGGAGAAGCGAGGGAAAGTGGTGAATGTGAAGTGGCGCTGGCGTGGCTCCTCCTCGGAGCAACCCTCTCTTTCCGGTGCCACACTAATGAGACGCAAAAGCTTTCGCGCTTAAAGGGCGACGATGCCGTGGCGTCGATTAATGAATGTCGGCCTGTTTCGTGTGTCGTGTCCCTGGCAGTTATCAACGCGATAACGGGTCTCCTCCTCGCAACCCTTTCCTTCCGTTCGTGCCTCTCCGAGACGTTCCTCGCGTACTTCCCTCCACTCCTTCGTCTCTTTTCACTCCCTTTCTCCCTTTTTTTTCTTTCTCGCGGTGAAAAACCGAGAGAGCCAAAGGGAGACGAGTCTGACGAGTGTTATTATGCCAGACGTGGAACGAACGCGCCGGCAGAAAATACGCGCCCCCCGGGAACACCTTTCGACCATCTTGCCGCGGCGGCGACGTCGGGGAGTCTTGACAAGTCGATCACCGAGTTGACTTTTCTTTTAGCGCGGGAAGTTTGACTCGATCGTTGAGAGTGTTAAGGATAATATTTTTCAGATTTTTCTGTACAGTTTGATCCAAATTCTTAAGGATATCCGACCATGTACCGAGTTATTCCAGTTAAGAATGCCTGGCCATGCGTGGACCTATCCTACTTACGGTTATCCGACCACTTGCGAATCTATTTTACTTACGGATAACTGACCACATGTCGACCTGCTCTACTTGGGAAAGTCGTGCACGTACAGAGCTATTCTACTTGTGGTTGCCGAACACGTACGGATTCTACTTAAAGACGTCAACCTGCTACTTTGATTCCACTTCGGTTTTTAAACGATTGTTATTTGGCACGATTGCATTATTTTGAATGACTCAGGTGATTACAGAATGATATGTCATTAGATTATTCTATCCTCTTCATATTTCACAATGATGTTTAATTTTTTAAAGGGTGTTTGTTTGAGAAATGTGCTTAATTATTCAAAAAACTTACTTTTTCGATGATCGATGAATGAATTTGTTCTTACAAAACAGTATAATATTCAATCATTCATCGACAGAAACTTTTTATTTTTGCCTTTGAAAGGAAATTTTAAAAATTTGTCTAATACTTTTCAACAGGATTGATTATCAACTGACGAGTGACTTTGTTCTTTCAAGACAGTATAGTTTATTTAAGTTTATTTATTGATCGTCTTGTGATTATTAAATATAGCAAATTGCGAATGAAACAATGTACATAGGATATAGAACGACAATTATAGGAGAATTAAGAGGCTAAACACGAACAAATGGAGTGCATTGCGGAAAGGGTGGCGAAGTTATTTCAAGAGTCTCGCGCCCTTCGTTGCTGAAAGCGAAGGGTTGTACCACGGGAGTGGAGCATTTGAAATGGGAAATTACTTGTAAACAATCCTCTCTCCTCAATAAAAGAAAATCTTTATTCCTCCGGCGCGATTCATTCGCCGCATTGACAGGACAGACTTCTATCGATAATAATCTCAATTAACCCCGTGTCGTCAATCTCGATTATCTTTCGACTGAACTTCTTATTATGTCAAGAAATAGTAGTTATACGTGATTTTTTTTGTACGTAAGAAAAACTTCAGATAAGAATATGCATCTCTTCAAGAATACTAAATTATTCAATCAACTTTCTTTGCACGCTAAAATGTGATACACTGGCAAAAATAATTATAAATTTTTGGAACGTCTCTTTGAAATGTATCTAACAGATCAACGATAACGTAATTAAATAAATTTCAGAGGTTCACACTTTCTTTACTAGCTACAAGATGACAGACGACACAAACACAACCTCATTCCAAGTACTTTGATTTTCGACAGAACCTAACCAGATCGCTGGATTTTTCTACAAATTACCTGAAAAAAGAGAAAAGAGAGAAAACAATAAAAACAAATAAAAGTAGAGTGGAACAGACTTACTTCAATTTAATTAGAGGAGACAGGAAAATGGAGGAGAAGGAGAAAGAAAATTGGCAGCCGTTGGTATCAGTTTGGAGGATGGAAAGTCATTGCAGAAATTGCATTCTCGGTGAGAGAGGGCGCGGCGCGTTTGCAGCCACACTCGAAGTACAATGAGCGGCGTGAATAACGGAAGAAGTCCCGGGAACTCGAAAAAAAAGAAGAAAAGGAGAAAAAAGTAAACCAGCACGCGCGCCAATAAAAAGGTGCAACGCGTCAGTGAAACGGCGGCGAAGTGCTCGCGAGTGAAGTGGCGAGGATGAACGGGCGAAAAGATTTTTCTTCGAGCTTTCTTCTCCCCGGCTGCGCTTTTTCTTCCCGCCCATCCCCCTCTTCCTTTTCTCGCGCACGTCCCGGAAAGGGCATCGCGGACAACGAATATCGCGAACAATGGGGCAATTAAGACCAGCAAGTATCTTCGAGAGGCGAACCGGAGTCGATGAGGAAATGAACATGGAAACGAAAACGAACCGTGAAACGAGGTTTCTGCCGGGATCATTGTTGGAACTTTCACGTTCGCCCGTCTTATCAGTATCACGGTATCAGTATCTGAAGTTGAAGATGAAAAATACGCGTAGCGTGGAAAATGTTATATCGGAAATTTATACGCCCGGGAATACAGTACGTATTGATAAAATTTTATGTATTACACTTTATACTTATATATAATTATATTATATATATATTATATATTATATATATTATATACAATTATATATATTGATACTTATATATTATATACAATTATATATATTGATACTTATATATTATATACAATTATATATATTGATACTTATATATTATATACAATTATATATATTGATACTTATATATTATATACAATTATATATATTATATATAATTATATTGATACTTATATACAATTATATATATTATATATAATTATATTGATACTTATATACAATTATATTATATAGATATTATATATAATTATATTGATACTTATATATAATTATATTATATATATTATATACAATTATATATATTGATACTTACATATTATATATAATTATATTGATACTTATATATAATTATAAGTATTTGTAAGTATAATTTATATTCACTACACTTGTATAATTATATTTATACAACGTATGTTATATAAATTTACACACACGGGGTTGAAGCAAATACGAAATTCTCGCGAATTCAAAACACGGATTTGCATAAATATTTGCTGGCCGGTGTCATCGCATCTCTGTTTTCAGAGTCCCGTTGCAAATTTTTATCCAATTAAAGAGAAAGAGGCAATAATCAACTGTGGCGCCTGGCAATAATCACCGCTCGACTGTTCGAAATTCAACGTTGAAATCGAAGAAACGACGTCGTCAGCGATAAGTATTATTACTCCATCCGATGTACGTATTACTTCCGAAATATAAAACCGGCGGTAACTCGAGAAAGGGATGAAATAATATATATACATTTATCCAAACTTTCTTCCGCTTCTCATTTTCCCCAGTTCTACCGCGAAACACTTTGTACTTCACCTGGGCATTCACCGCTCCGAGGAGGAGCGGAGCTCCAGCTGAAACCGGCAAATGTAATTTGCGGAATCAAAAATAACACGGCCGTCTCCCGCCGTTTGAAATAATATCCAGAAAAATATCAGTTCCAACCAGGAGACATGTATGCATACGTATCTCGGTAGCCCGCGCGCACGTTCGCCGGTACTTTTCGCGGGCAATTAGAGAGGGAAGGGGCGCGATCCGCCGGATAGATTAACCGCGAGACACGTCCTCTTAAGAGATATCGGCAGCAGAGAGTAATCGAGGGAGATAGAGTATATCGCGCACGGTGGATAAAGGGGATCGATACGATCGTTATCGAAACTGAAGAGTAACGAGCAAGGGGAATGAGAACAACGAGGATCGGGCCAGAAGAACGATCGTCTCTCGACACTTCATCGTCCGCCTTTACACAGCCTTTAGGTGCTCTAGATCTCAACGGACGTCAGACATTGCCAACGCGAACGTTTCAGAAACACGTGTGAAATATTTTCAGCAAAGAGAGATCGTCACTTACGGTCTGATAATTATTGTCGTGTTAATTGTCGAGAGCGTTATTCCCCTTGTTTGTTCGTTGAGATGTACGTCATTTATTTTTTCATGTGGAGCGCGAGAGGCGTATCTACGTTGAAAATCTACTGGAGACTGTAGAGTTTGTTGACGTTTCGTGGGAGCACGCAATCGCACTTGCGTGCAAGAGCTGGCCAGTTCGAGCAATTTGTGTGAACCAGTCTGAGCTGAGCTTGCAAATGTGAAAAATAATAACTTGGGACAAATTGCTCGAATTTGTCAAAATTTTGTAGGTTATCGTTCAAAATTAATTAAGTAGCTCTGAATGTGAGTGCATTTGATGACTCTGATGGCTCATATCTCGAAAACGACCATGTATCTAACATTTGTTGCTCAACTATGATGATTGACATCTTCAATTTAATCATTTTGAATATCTCCGTTTTATTATTTATATTTTGATGACATGAAAAATCTTTGTTAACGAAAGGGGCGATAATAAGACCGAGTGATATGTAGTTTCTTAGTAGCTGCGAAAAAAACTATTTTAAAGGATATTTTAATATTAATTCTATAAATTTATCGTATGAAAAATGAGGAGAGACAGAGGTAGTATTGCTGTGTTCATACTGTCTTCGTATTTCACGTGTCATTTTATGAAATATCTTATTAAATATTATTTTATTATATTAATAATTATATAATATATTATTGTATAATTATTATACATAATATATAACATAATTATTATATATTATTATATTATTATTATATTAATATAATATTATATTATCAAATTAATAATTTCCTACGTAAGACACTCTTTTAATGGAGCAAAAAATACATCATTCCATTTAAAAAAATGATGTTGAACCTCTCCATCTACAAGAAAGAACTATTATTACAAACTATATCAATCTCTGCATTAAACAACTTTCGTTAACAAAATTTATCCATATCTTCGAGAACAAAATATTTAAGATGATCAAAAATTACAAATACATAATTTTTTCTCAATTCGACCGTCAAAGCAACCCGTTTTCCGCATCTTCGAGCATGTCGAAGATATTCCGTCGAGTTCGAGGTAAATGTCGCCGATTTTTCCAAGCGAACGGAAGCACGACTTTCCTTTCCGCGAGGAACGCGTCGCGTTTCCTGAAAGATCCGAGGCGACAAAATTTTTAGACAAAGTTCTCAAACTGGGAGATGCGAGAAGTGACTGATCGCGGAATTCACTTCTTTCCCGAGAGGTATATTAAGCGAGGAAGATCTATCGCGCCGGAACGAAGCTTCCGAGTTCGTTAATGGGATCATTTATCATCCCATAAAATTTGAAAAATAACGGTTCGTATCCGGTTCGCAACAGAATTTGATTCATTAGCGAGAAGATCTCCGGAAACGTCGAGATCTCCGCTCGAGGTTGCCGTTTTAATAATTAACAACTGAGTCTAATCGAGTCGGTCGGAAATCGCAATCTCTTCTCGAAACTTGCACTTTGAGGATTGAAAATTTCTGTTCCGATCGTATCCGGAAATCTACTCGATACTCTCGCTCGGTGGTTGAGAAATGGCCAGGCGGATGGTGGCCGATTTCGAAGGGAAGAAAAAAACGAGTGCCGAAATATCGCAAAGAATATCACAAAGTCGCGTCCCCTGCTCGTGCACGCCTCATTACCACCGCGGAATTATTATACCATCGCTCCATTTTCGCGAACGCAGCCCCGAGAGAATGATATCGGAAACGAGAGGAAAAAAAGCAAAAAAAAAAAAAAAAAAATCGCGTGGACGCCACTCGATGGACCGTATTTTTCCTCCCGTTCGCGAGTACGCGGTGGTTGAGCAATTTGCTCTCTTTTTCCCCCCCTTCTGCCAGCACACTTTCACAAGCGGCTTGCTCGCCACTCTATGAGGCGTGAAGCATTTCCGTTATCGGCGTGCCGCTTTTCCATGTACTCGCGTTTAATCGCCCCATTGTTCGCCCCACGTCGGACGTCGTCGTCGTCGTCGTCGTCGTCGTCGTCGTCGTCTTTGGTAAGCCTCGCACGAACGTACAGCGTCTAAGCCAGCCCGTACATGAACGAGGACAATACATGGACAAGCCGAAGCCGATAGACACGGGTGTCGGCGTGTATATCGGGGACAACCAGCCAGCCGGCCTCCTTCGAGGTGCCACTGGTACCACATTCATCCCTTCGCCGCCACGCGCGACACGCGGCCGGACCACCTGGAAGCGGCTTAAAGGGGAATTACAGGCGAACGGGCGAGGCGAGGCGAACCGACAACCAACAGGCTTCACCCTGTCCACGTCATCCCGATACTATATTCGACCCTGCCCTCCACGATCTGATCGGCATTTAAACGGCTGACGTCTCTTGCGGCAGCGGGATCCGTGTTCTCGGTCGAGGGAGGGACGCGAACGACGCGAGAACTCGCGAGAGCGAGATAAATGGAAAATATCGTTGCAAAGATCACCGGGGGAACGGTGGCGAGAATGTGCGGTGGATTTGCTAGTTACTGGCAAGTGTTTCCGGGAGAGTAATGGGGTCTTAGATGGTAGAAGGGAAGATGTATGCGTGCGCGTTTGAATATTAAGGGGCGGTGATGTACGATAAAGAACACGCGTGCGAGGGGTTTGAAGCAGCTTAGGGGCAGCGTTTTGATTTTGATGGAAAAATTGGAGAAGTTTCAGAGGGAAAAAGGCGAAAATGAGAGGGAATTCTTAGGGAACAGCTGAATTTTGACGGAACAATCTGAGAGGAAGAAGCGCTACAAGCAATGAAGGTCTTTAGAATTATAATTTCTTTAGACAAGTTTCTAAATATTAAAAAAATAAAAAAACTGCACGACTTGTACCGCAGTACGATTCGTCTCACTGAAAGGCCCAGAAGCAACTAGGAAATAATTCCGACTAGGAAATGAAGACGAGTTTTTTGCCATAAAATTTTATTGATATACAAACATTTGAATCGATATAAAACAAATTACACGCCCTGACAACGCCACTCCTACTCGAGATCTACCCCACGCCCCCTCGCGAATCACGTGACCCAAATCAACCAATCGCTAATTTTCGTTGCATCAGCGTTGCACCTGAAGAGGCCCGATTTTCTGGGTTACCGCCGCTAAAATCACTTTCAGTGATTAAAAAAGAATATAAAATAACGAGACAAGTAGTCGTAGAGTGCCAAGGAAAATTTTTCGAATTAAATTTGAATTATAATTTGAATTTGAATCAACTCGCGTGTTTCGTTTTTTTATTTTTCTTTGGAACGATCTACCTGGAAACTGGCCATTTTTCATTCTATTCGTATCTGATTTCAGTCTGGTCTCGTGCGAGAGCGTGAAGTATGCGTGGATAACTGGGCCAAGTAGTTAATGACATTCTTGCGCCCGTCATTTACACGTGCACGTTCGAGTTACACCCGCGCACTCGACTGTCCCACTTTACGGTTGTAGTGGTATTTAGGAAACAGCGACGCCCCCGGTGCTACTTTGATCTCTGACCTCTTACGCCCAAGGTCGCGCCAAGGCCGCTCCACCGTTCCACGCCTTCCAAGTATCCTCGTTAATTAACCCTCGTTTAATTCCAAAATTTCGAAAGTTCTCGATCTCTCTCTTGAACGAGAATTCAAAGGACACCGAGGACGACACAGATAGTTCCGATATGTGTACGCGTCTCTCTCGAGAGAACTCATCGACAAACAAGTTAAAAGCTCGCGAGAGCATTAAAAAAAAAACAAGAATCAAACTCCACGCGATTTTCATAATTCCACGTGGAGAGCGTAAATTGGAACGCGAATAGAAAGAAAGAGATATGTATATTTAATTCGAGCGTTATTCGACGCAACGTTTACAAATATCCCGATTTAATCGGGAGCCTGTGTGAAAAAAGGTTTTCGTATTTCCCGCCAGTGGAACAAAAACGAGAGCGAGAGAGAAAAAGCAAAACAGATATTTCGTGACAATTTCATTCGTCGAAAAAGCGGTGATTAAAAATATACATGGACAGGTTTCAAACAATTTCCGTGTCGAATTCGCCGTGGCTGTTTTTACGTAATAAAGAAATAAAACCCGTCTGTTTTTTTTTCCCCTTTCGATCGCGCTCGGTTGATTGACGTGATAAATCCTTTCAAAAAATACAGGAATCAACGAATGAGCACGCCGCGCCGCGTTAGGAGAAACGTAGCACGGACTGAAAGTGAAATAAGGGGGAAAAAATAGAGAAAACAGATCGGCGAAGTATAATAAATCAAATTGCCGATTCAACTGCGAAGGGAAATGTTCGAATGAGGATCCGCGTTTGACCGTGAGCTTTGAGGTACAAAAATTCCGCGCGAAATTTGAAAATAGCTCGAGGGGTTGATGGAAAGGGAGGAAAAGGGACTTAGAAATTTCTAAATACCACGGAAAAATTCGATCCGACGAAAATTGCTCGTCCAAGCAAAAAAAAAAAAAAGAGCGTAGAAGCATTTTTCAAATTTATCATCAGTGTCATGAATGAAATTCACTTCGTTATGTAATGAAAGATACGTCATATTCTCATTTTTTATTAAACGCGCGTATTTAAATACCCCGTACGTGATCCCAACGTAAATTTTCAGACTGATCGCAAAATTTGCCAATGTAATTCGCAACGTGCGTCGGCAATAAAATTTATAACAAATTCTCTTGGCTACTTTCCACACGGAGCAGCGCGAGGAAAGTACGCTTGATCGTTCTTCACCGCGTTTCAGGATTTGCCGAGGGGAAAATCGGCTTTCCCAGCCGTGAAATTCGCGGGAAAATCATCGCTAAACAGGGGACAAAACTGTTTGCAGACTGTCGCATTTACGCTCGTCGCGTCGCGTCACGAAGTCGAAAAATTAATTTTGACAGCCGATGTGCGTTGGGGAAAATCCGTCGCGATATCGTCAACGGTCGATTAATTAACGAAAACGAGGAAATCAACCAAAAATAGCAGTGTTGGAAATTTGTCCGTTCGACGGACATTCTATGTCGCGTTGGCAAACAGATTTTCGGTTAATTGGATGAAAAAAAAAAAAAAAAAAAGAAAATGTCGGATCTGAAACGCCCAGGGAACGTTTTAATGGCATTTTTTTTTCTTCTCCTTTTTCTTAAACAACTTCATAAAATGAAATACCGCGTGCCTTTTTTAATTTTTTTCTTCTTTATAAATCAGCGTGAAAAAGAACGACGCGACGTGGAAATTGACAGTAATGTCAATCGTGATCCAGGTCGCCGTGCAATATATCACCGTGCAATTTAATGCAATTGCCAATAATCTGTTGTCAAAGCGACGTAAATCAATTTTGTCGCGCCTCCGCTAAGCCCTTTTACCGCAAAGTTACCATTAAAAAGAATCCTCCGTTGCGCCTGTTTTAATAAACGACAAAATACCAAAGCCGAGAATATTAAACCGTTTGAGATTGATCATCGAATTAATTTGCCCTTGGGCGAAACTTGGTACTCCGAATCTGGATCTAGATTCTTAATAAACTGCCGACATTGGTACGCGAAACAAATGAAAATTCGTTTAGAAAAATATGAAAATGTGAAAATTGCAAGACTAACGATCCAGTTAAGCCACTCTCTGATTGAAAGTTCAGTGAGAAAATTCGAAATCAATCAAATGTTAGCCATATCTGTAAATTTATTTTAAATGAAATATTTATTTGCAATAAAACACGAGCTGGACCGTGCAACTGGTCGTTTGTATCGGTTGTTTGCCATTTACTCGAAAGTAAATGTCAATTGATTGACTGTTGGTACAAAGCTTTGGTAACTTTATTCGATGTTGAAGATCGAAGAGTGTTTCGTGCTGCGAGCTGTCGTTATTGTTTCTGATATCGAAACTGTGTGTATGGAAAAAATGGTAAAAGTTCCAAAGAAAGTTATACTGTTTTCAGATGTTTTACAGACCGTTTTGATTAGATCATGAAATTTGTCGGTTCAAGCGTACATACATAAACCAAAAATACTTTAATTATTCGTAAAGGAAATCAACTAACGCGCAACATAACGATTGTTGAAAATTTCAAGAAATGAATAATTGTCCAATAATTACTCGCGCGGGTGTGCCGACAGACTTTTGAACGAGAACGTACATAGGATAAACGATCGTCGAACGCGTCGTTCTTCACCGTGAGAGGCAGTTTGAAAATCCTCGCCACGCGGCGCGTAATAGTCTCGAAAATCGACTCGGTCGCGTTTTCACGGCCATTAATGCCGATTCGATCGACGCATCGATCTCCCCCTAATCCCCCGTTAAACGCGATCATTCCGGTCGATCGTTCGCGCTGCGTCATCTGGCTCGCAGGAAATCGTTGCGAAAGAAAGACGAGGTGGACGCGACTCGCGTTGGTTTCAACCATGAAACGAATTAAAACCGAAAAAAAAGAAAAGAAAGAAAGAAAGAAGGGAGGAGAGTCTAGTCGAAAAACTGCACGACTCCACGCCCCCTCAGGAGTCACGTGACCCAAATCAACCAATCGCTAATTTTCGTTGCATCAGCGTTGCACCTTAAGAGGCCCGATTTTCAGGGTTACCCCCGCTAAAATCACTTTCAATGATAATAAAAAACGAAGGGAGAAGAGACAAGAGGGTGGGAAATGGAGAGAAGAAAAAGAAAAGAAGAAGGAAACGAGATGGAGGGGTAACGGTGATTTTTGTCCAACGAGACGCGAACAGAGAGAGCTACTCGACGATGCACACGCTCGGCGGAGGGTCCTCGTGATGAATTCGCGCGCGGCGCGGGCGCTTTTCCACGCCACTCGCGCCACCGGCTTAGCTTTCGAATCAATTTCGTCGTCGACCAACTGCCACCTGACGCGTGTCCTCATTGCTCTCGAAAATCGTCGAATCAACGTGACGAACAATCCTAGTAACCGGGGCTGCCGTTGAAACGGCTATCCATCGGCGATATGAAACGAGCCGAGCACGAAAATAGATACCGACAGCGGGTGAAAAAGAGGTAAGGCTGAAATTCCGAATTTTTCTCTTCTTCTTTTTTTTTTTTTTTTGGTTCCTCTTTTTTCACACTCTTTTTGTTGGGGGTTTCACTGCTCGTTTTTTCTTTTTTTTTGGAGCAGGAGGGGGGAGAGGGATAGAAGCGAATTCGCGCAGAAACGGAGTTACATTTTAACGGACGCTGGCCTCGATTTCGCCGCGTTTTCCCAGCCTCGTTTGCTGGACAACGAGAGCCCGCTTTTTTTACAGTCAACCCTTTGCACGCGGATAAAAATAATTTTCCCATGAACGCGAAGCCCTCCGCGATCCTACTCGTGTCCTCGCAGTACGCGAATACCAATGCTGAAACGACGGGTTTTAACTTTTTTGCGTGTCTTTCTTTTCCAAAGATTCGAAGATTAACTATTTTTATCACTAAAAGTGATTTTAGTGGGAGTAACCCAGAAAATGGGGCCTTTTTAGGTGCAACGCTGATGCAACGAAAATTAGCGATTGGTTGATTTGGGTCACGTGACTCGCGCCTGTAATTTGTTTTCTATCGATTCGAATGTTTGCATATCGATAAAATTTTATGGCAAAAAGTCGTGTTTCTGTCAATTTTGCCTCTGAACGATACGTCACAGAATGTAGGACGAGAGAGAAACAGAGGTTACTTAAAAACAGTCAGTTAAAAAGTTTCACAGCCAATCTTCAAGAATTGGCTTGAAACCGATACAGAACCTGGGGAGAAGAAAACGAACGGAATAAAAGGGACGGTTTGTTAGATAAATTACCTGAAACCAAGATGCTGGAGTCGGGGGAATCGTCGAGGCCCGATTAATCCATCGAAATTACGATCTTTCTGAACCAATATTCACCTTTCGAGACGCTCGGCTATTCAATTTATAACGAATCTTGTTAATTTCCTTCTCCTGTCGGCTGTGGAACGCGATTAACAGCAGAGGTAAAAGCGATTTTCTTATCAGACGGTCAAAGGGATTCGCGTTGGAGGAATCTCGAATAGCGTCGCAACGCGGGTGACGCGACAGGACGTTCCTTCTCATAAGAATCGGGAATCGATCGGTTAATCGATTTAATCTGGCGCGACGAAATTACGCGAATCGCGGTGAATATTTGCATCGATCCCTTGGCTACTGTTGGCTCAGAAAGGTCTGAATAGGCAAATGTTATTGACAATAATTGCAACAAAAAGATATTGGATCGGACCTAAGGGAATTCTAATTTAACAATTACGTCTTCCATTAGCCATATATTATTTAAACGTGATTATTTTATTTATGGTTATTTCATTTAACATCCATAAAATTTCTCGAGCGAAATTTCTCGCGTTCCTCGCGCGTTTAATTGCAAAATCGTGCGCGAAATACCACCTACTGTCCGGTTGCCGGGAATTGCCAATTGTGGAACTTTAATTGCCGTAATCGCGATTCGTTTTCAAATTTGAGAATTTCATCCGCTGGCGGTGGATATCGTACAAAACTAATCTGTGAAATGTTTCTTTCATTTCTGCAGGCAGGGGAATAGTATCACGTCTTCAATATCATACTTCTTTTTATAGGTTTGTATCTTTTAGTATGTGTCTTTTAGCTCAGGATGGATTGAGTGATATAGGTGGATGATTTTTAGTGTTACAGAGATCTCATTGATTTAACGAAGCATGTTTTTGTTTTTCTATATGTTGAATGCATACTTCATATGTATTTAATATATTCAATGTATTACACGTTGCAGGGGACTTTTTAATTCATCGTTGTAGAAAGAACTGTTCGTGGTAGGAGGTAAGTGGAAGGAAAGACAGCGGTCGGGTCGAAATTAATTTGGTCGCAAGAAGCACTCGATTAAAATGAAATTCTGTTTCAAGGGGAACTCGGTTAAAATTAATTCCCATCGCCGCCCCCTGGCCCCCTTGAGTCGGGCGGCCAACTCGATTAAAATGAAATTCCATCGAAGGGAAAACTCGGCCGGGGCGTCTCATTTGGAAAAGCAATTCAATTTTTTTCCATGGAAACTCGATTTAGCATAACCCGACACAGTCTAAAAACCGAGCGCCTCGACCTCTCGACCGCGTTCAACGTTTAACGCGAACCCGCCTGCGAAACTTTCGATTCAATTTTAATTCCGCTCTCCCCGCGAACGAAACGCGTCGCATATTCGAAATTCCAAGTCCTGCTGCGCTTCCGCCCTGGAAGGAAAAAAGAGAGACGGTTCAAAACTTGCCGCGTTCCAAATTCAATTCCAACTTGGCTCTCTCTCTCGAGAGAGAGAGAAAGGAAGAGGGGGACCATTAACTCCTTCAGACTCTAGCCTTAAACGAATTTCCCCTCATCCGTGCTCGCTCTTTTTCGAAACTAATTTCGAACGGAACGATGGGTATAATTCTGACCTCGGTGGGATCCGAATTTCCATGTTCGAAGCAGGATTCCGAGATCAAGATAGCTCGAGCGACCACCTTCGAGAAGAAATGCCGGGGAAAAAGCCACTAACTCGAATCCCGAAATCTCGAGTGAATTTCCAGTTCCCTGAGTTACCTAACTCTCGAAAAATAGAATTAACTTTTCCTCGATCGAATACAAACTCTCGCTTCTTCCTCGCCAACGAGATCGAAAGAAATAATTCTCGAAAGAGATCTTGAATCGACGCCGCAGTTTCGAGAAAAGCCTCGAACGATCATCCCTCGAATTCCAATTTCAAACTTCCAATCTCCAATTTCGCAAACTCTCTCCCCAAAAAAAAAAAGAAAAAAGAAAAAGAAATTCAACGAGTCAACTCCAACCCTGAAAAATTCCCTGGCGAAAAAAAAGAAAAAAATAGAGACAAAGCGAGAAAAATTTCAGCCGACGATTCGCCTTTGAGCTCAACGACAAAGTCCGGCTCAACACGATTTCGCGGCTGAAAGGGACGAAATCTCGAACGACCTTAAATCGGCGATTCCCGCGGAGATCGAGGTCGGTGGCAGAGATAGACGGTTCTAGCCGAACCGTTGACTGGCGGAGGCGACGCTGCAGCGTCGACGTATTAGCCCCGTGCCCTAAAAGCCGGCCAGGATCGATTAAGTGGCAGCGAGAGAGGGTTTCTTTAAAGAGGAGCCTCGGACGCTCAGCGAGCTTGTCGGACTTTCATCCCCGGCGACCGCTTCTCCTCCGGGCAACTTGCTGCTAAATCTGAAACTTGTGTCACGCCACCCGGAGCACTCGAGGCGGGTTCTAGGGTTGTACAAACCTGGAGGCGCGGCAGATCCACGACGGCGGCGGCGTTGAATTGCTCCCGTGGTCCTCGCCGATGCTGTTCACGCCGCAACATTGTAAACGTGCCTTTGCAAAAATCAATTCCTCCGTTTTTGTTTCTTTAAATTTGGTCAGTTGTGGTGTAAAGGTTGAAAAGTATTAATTAAAATTCTTCAGTTTGAATAGATGAAAGACTTGGAGTTGAGTTATGAATGTTTTGTTACGATCGATATAAAGGATTCTTCCTGTTGTTGTTTGAAAGCTGTTTGAAATTTAATAATGGAGATTCAATGTAAGGGTTGAAAAGTTTGAGATTTTTAAAAATTAATCGTGGGTATTTTGTTGCGATAGACATACAGGATTCTTTCTTTCTGTTACTTGAAAGTTGCTTGTGATATCGTGAGAGAGATACAAGTATTGCTTTTTCTGACTGATATTTTAAAAGAAAAATCGTGTCGATTTTTTCAAAAGTTAATCACAAATTTAAATAAAGTATGTGCGGGTCTTTGGGCACCAACATTTTCAAAACACCCTCTATAAGAATCGTAACAAAAAATTAAAAATTTCCAATTGAGAAAATTGCAAAGTGTACGAGGGTGGAAAAATAGTAGTTAGAAGTTTCTAAGTGGCGCAAAAAATTAGATTGACGTTAGTAGCACTGAAATAAATTTATTTGGAACTCGATCGAATCAAACAGGAATTGGACAAGTATTCGAGTGTTTGAGAGGTGGGGTGAAAGAAGAGTACGTGGCTATTCAACGTGTTTTGAAACGTCTACGCAGTCGAAACAAAATACTTGAAAATGTATCTCCGTCGAGCGTGGCACAGCCGAAGCTTTTAAAGCCTCTATGGCAAATCACCTCGCAATCGAATAAACGGCAGAGTGAAGAAAATACTGTCGCGCGGTACAAGCCCGTTCTTCGTCTCCCCCGGCGCGAGATCAAACAAACAACGATCGCTGTGCTGTTCGCCAAGGTGGATAAAACCCTCGAAATAAAGCACCGACAGCGGAGTCATCAACGTTTATTAAAACGAACTTACGAAAGGTCCCGAGAGCGAAACGCGGCCGAGTTAGACGACAATGGCAAGAGGAACGGGGAAACTGAACGTAGAAACGTGGTTCTCGCGCCCGCTAGGTCCGCGAATCTTTAATACTCGTGGGGGGCGACGAGGGGGCGAGCGGGACGGAAGAAAAAAGTTCAAAGACCTCTCCCGTTTGGGTTAGAGAGAAAGTTCATTCGGAGAGAGTTTGAAGGGAATTTTTTTCTCTTCTTTTTTTTACGCCGCCGCTCTCTCAACGCGCAGCGCCGTGTTTGACGACGATGAAAAGCTCGCGCGACTCCGCTGACGCGTTCGAATCGCGGCGAAGAGGGAGAGAGAGAGAGAGAGAGAGAGGGAGAGAACGCCGTTCCCCAAATTAATGAATGAATCACGAAAAATCCCATCTTTCTCGTCGGGACGAGAGATTATTATAAATTCTCGCGTTTAATTGGAGCCACTACGCGTTCGACGAGGTAGCTCCGTCGCAACCTTCGACCTCGTTGACCCGTCGAAAACCAAACATTGCCGAGGATACGTAAATGTTGGATAATTTGTGATAATTATTGAGAAAGACTAAATAACTCAGATCATTATTTTAATCGGTAAACTCACTTTGCGCAAAGTGTTAGACCTTCGTAAAAAGAAATCGTAGAACAGTTCATTTCAGGGCGCGAAGATTTCATTTTTATTTTACTCAATTTGGTTTTTCCTAAAAATGTTTTTATATAGTTTTGAAAGGGGTAACTAAAAATACTTTTTCTCTCGGAAATGTTTAAATTTCAAGTACCTTCGAGCAGAAAAATTTTTTGCTTCGACTGAATTCATCAAACTTTCCGAAAACTGAAGCTTCCCCCGTGAAAATTTGTCGCGCGATTTCTTCCGGCCAAGTTAGGGGAGTCTAAAGTATCGACAACTTCTCGTCGAGCGTTCGAATACTTTCTGCAGCCTGCTCTAAGTAAAATTTTCGTACGCCGGGAAACGATAGCTCTCGTCTCGAGTACTTCGAGGAAATTTCATACTTCCTCCAGTGATTGCAAAAAACGTAGAAAAGACCGGAAGAAATTGCAACTCGAACGTCGCGCGCAGTGAGGCATTCGATCCGGGAAGCTGACCAAAAGTCAATTTTCTTTTCTTTTTCTTGGGCAAATTAAACGATATTTTGTCACTGTACATTTTTAAATATATGTGCAAATAAAGTGCAAAATTTCTCTTTCAAGAATTCTCACGAAATTCAGTAGGAAATTGAAACTTCAACTTTGATAATTTTCGTGCTCTAAAAAAGAGTGAATAAACCTATACAAAGAAGTGATTTGTTAGAGGTATAGTGTTTCAAAACCATAATAAAAGTAATACAATGTGTAATATAATTTAACACTTTTTTTCTCGATAAGACGTCAATTTGAAAGTAACTTTCTTTTCCGCGGGAAAATTAAAATTAAAATTAAAATTAAAAGTTTGGTATATTTTTAATACTCGAACATTGCTTTGTACAATCTTTAAAAGATTGGGTGCCGAGAGATACCTAAACTATAAATACTTGGCATTTTATCGCAGAAAGTGAGTACGAAGAATTTCCGGTATTTAATTGAATCTTTTCATTCAAGAAGGAATTCTCTTAAAAATTCCTCCGCCGCGTGATTCTACGCATCACACGAAACAAATCACACAAACTTTTAGATACTGTCTATACATGTATGTTTCAATAGACAAAATTGTTCGTCGAAAAACAGTCGAAGCAATCTTCCTACTATTACTTATGTAAAAAACCAGATATTAGATTCTACATTCTCGACTCCGACAAGATGAAATAATATTATTTATGTACGTTTAGATTAACATCTGGGAAACACGTGACAAAATCATTAATAACAAAAAATATTGTATTTTATATGCATATATCAACCACAGTATTTTTATATACTCAATTTTATATACTCAAAATCATTAATAACAGAAAATATTGTATTTTATATGCACATATCAACCACAGTATTTTTATAACATCTGGAAAACACGTGACAAAATCATTAATAATAGAAAATATTGTATTTTATATATGTATGTCTCACCATTATTCAACCGCAAATGTATTTCTCTTTGATAAATCTTCGAATTTCTCAAGTACGAAACCTGGGATTATAAATATTCCTCCATCGCGATTTATACTTCTACGCGCAGAAATTTTTCTATACGAGAAAACGTATAATACACTTCAGTTTTTACACGACTCAAAAATACGCTACACCGTTATAAAACATCAGGGCACATTGTCAGAATGTATTATTACTCAAACAACAGAAATATTTTTCGAGTCGCATCGCGGTGCGTCGTTAACAGGTTAACGTAATCGTTTCCAACTGCGAGGAAATTAATGTTCCCCCGCGGGAAGAGGAGGGGGAGGGGGGAGGGCGAACGCGGAAGAATCGTGGAAAATCTGAGTTTTCCGCGGCATGACTCGGGGGAGTTTGGCAACTGGGCCGAAGACAATCTCCCGACGAAATTCCAACGGCACCGTGCCAGCTAGCTTGTTGACGGCGGCCTCTCCGCGCTTCTTTCTTTCCCTCTCTCTTTTTTTCACCGCTGGAGACGATTTATTTCGCGTTATACGCGACGACCGGAAGCTCCGGCGAGTCCATTGACCCAAGTCGCGCGGAACCGGTGACGCTCGCCTTCTCGAAGCGGAAGATTTAATCGGAGATGTTGCGAGAAGTCGTTTGGATTGCTCGCCACGTATTGCATCGACGCGATTGATGCCGATGATTGAATCATCGTCCGTCTGACGGTGTGTTCGCCGTGTTCTTAAAATTCAGCGAGACGCTAATCAACGAGCCGGAGATTTACGCACGATTTATGATCACGCGAATCGTTTTCTCTTTAACTTTAAGCTCTACGCTTCGTTTTGCGCTGCGGAGGAAGCAGTCGCGAGCTCGGTTTATAACGGGAAATTGTTTCGCGTAATTGCACAGAGTGGCAGAATTTAATCGAACAGGGCGTGATGTTTTCACCAAAGAATCGTTTGGAATTCAGGATCCGATTTTCCGTGAAACGTTTCGTTAAAATATACAGTGTAGGGGACGCAACCCAGGTAGCATCATAAATATTCTCACGACGGGGACCCAGACTGGAGTATCGTCAAGGCCATGAGGTAATTGTCAAAAACCTTTCATAGGCCTGACCATACACACTGCAAGAAAACAGACGTTGTTAGATCTGTAGCGGCCCTACGATCCCTCGACTACGAGTTTCGAACACTCGACTAGCACAAGCCGCAAGTGGCTGCGCGCCTAGCGTCGAGGTCCTACCGATCTCCGATGTTAAGCAAGCAGAATGCGGAACCCCGCTAGGATGGGTGATCCGGGCCCAGACTTAGCGGGTAGTTATAACAACAAGCGTCTGGGGTAAAAGGAGTCGCTGTCATCAGCCCCGCAATCGCCTTTCTTCTCACTTTCCCTCATTTCCTTTCTCCGTCCTTCCCAGCTGCATCCCGGCTCTCTAAATTCTTTACAGTTCCCTAAAGATCCCTTGATGGGAAAGGACATAGTGAGAAAGGGCTGACTCCAACGCGTCAGGGGGTTCAGTTTATTATTAGGTGGTCCACGTCTTGTGAGTCCTTCCGCGTGTGCAGCCTGATCGTGTTGCCTACTTCGCTCTCGCGATTGGATCAAACGGATTGTAAAGATAATTATCGACTGAACATTTCTTTGCATATATTCCACGCATCTCTGTACATATTTTATTAATGTAAATAAAAGGCCTTTGAAAACACTAAATACAGTAAGAGAATATTCGCCTCGTTAAACGGCCAGTTGACTGTAATTTCCAAAACTGACGCGAATTCTTCATCTACATCGTTGACAAACTCAACGCTACTACGCTTTACAAATACTCTGATCAACGTGTTTACACGTTTTAAGTTTGAAACAAATGCTCAACAGAGGAGAAAAGTCCTATCCTCTTAATATACTAGCATTTGTGACTTGAAAAGAAATGTGTGTCTTCTAAAATACTAACTCGTCTTTATCTACCAAATTAACGAAACAAAATCCCGACCAATTAACGTGACTGCCATACCCCACAACTCCCAAACAAAAATATGAGATATGTACATTCTCTAAAACATTGTATTGGCCCAATCTAGCACGGAAGAGTCAGTTTTCGTCGAGTTAACGAAACAAAATGCCGATCAATAACGCAACTAACATACCCTGCGTATCGTATCTCCAAAATAAAATCACGAAACGAAATATATAAACGATCGCGTGTCGACAGCCTTCGTTCGACTACAACCCATTTATTGGTTGAACCACCCCAGGAAGCGCGCCAAAAAAACGATGCTCCAGGCTCGTTGTTAGTCGGAGCATCCCAACAGCTCGGACGTCGTCTCTAGTCTAGGGTCAGAAACAACTAGCTAGGTTGTAGATTGCGGTGAAGTCGGGCGACGGTAACACCGACGACAAGCTCGATCGCAAAAAAGCTGGCAATCGATTAAGTTAAGCGACCGGCGGCGGCCTATCCTCCGGTGGTGGCAGCAGCGGCGGGGGTTGAAAAAGCGGCAATTACGACGTTCGGATGGAAAAAACATCGTCATCTAGCAACTAGGTCGATAACGATCTCTGGCCAGATAATTTCAACGGCAGCCTGCCAACCAACAACTCGCTCAATCCCCTTACTTGCCTCCTTGCAACGACGAGGCCGCTCTATACGGATTAATTCGTCGATAAACGATCACCCTTTTTCAACTGTATTACACGCGTTTCCCTTCGTTCGATTCCGTTCGATCATTCTCTGTCTATCCTTTTCCTTTCCCTCTTCTTTACCGATTGTATCCAACTCCCTTCTGCGTCGTTCCATTTTCCACCCCTTTCTCTTTCTCTCTCTCTCACTTTCTTTTCGTGTTGAAAATGATGAAAGTGACTCCGTCCTTCTCCCTCTCTCGTTTCACCATTACATTCCATCCTCCCTCTGGTTATTAATCCCTCTTCTCTTCTGACTTTGTCCACCATTCGACGTTTTTCGTTTGATTCCTCCGTTCTTTGTATCTTTGACTGTTTCTGTTTTATTCACCCTTTCCGGGGCGCTTTTGTCACCGCCTGTTTCGCCACGGTCTCATTGACCCTATCTCCCCCACCTCCCTCCCACTACACTCTCCCTGTATGTAATCCACCTGTTTCGCTTTTGATCCCCGCTCAATCTTCCGGCTCGATGTTCCCTCGCTTCCGCCCTCTGGTTAAGTTCCTCGGTTTTGAAGTTCGAACCCTCTCCCCCTCTCCAGCTAGTTCCCTGCCATATTTTCGCGCGCGTGTGTCGCCACTTTCTTTCTCTCTCCCTTTGCTCTCCTTTGGGTTTCTTGAATCGTAAGATTCTTGACCCCCTTTGGGGATCCTTTCTTTTCTTCCCCCGCTGCAACTTCCTTCGAGATGCACGAACCAACCGATCCTTTTATTTATTTATTTTTTATCCCTTTCGTCGGCTTCTTTTCCGCTCCTCGAGCCTTCTCTCTCCCCCACGTTTTTTCTCTCTTCTTGTTTCGCTCGGCACTCGCTTTAATCTCACTCCAGACTATTTCCTCGGGTCGCGTTTCCACCCGCTACACCGGAGACCTCTTTCCGAACCACTCTTCTCGCTCTTCTTCACGTTTTTCGCAGCTCCTTCTTGCCGTGTCCTCTCGTTCGACTTTCCCCCTTTTTGCGCCAAACTTTCTTGAATCTTCGACTACTCGCACTTGACCGGTCTCTCTCTCTCTCTCTCTCTCTCTCTCTGGCTTTGTCTTCTCTACGTGGCTCTTCCCTGTGCTTCTGTGTCTCTTTTTATCACTGAAAGTGATTTTAGCTTGTTTAGTGCAACGCTGATGCAACGAAAATTAGCGATTGGTTGATTCGGGTCACGTGATTTGCGAGGGGGCGTGGGATAGACCTCGAGTGGGAGTGGCGTTGTCTGGTACTGAGCGATCGCGCCTGTAATTTGTTTTCTATCGATTCAAATGTTTGCATACAGATAAAATTTTATGGCAAAAAGGTCGTCTTCATTTCCTAGTCGGAACAGTTGCTTCTGAGCCTTTCAGTGAGACGAATCGCACTGGGGTACAAGTCGTGCAGTTTTTTCCCGACACCGTTATAGTATATGGCTTCTCCTTTACGTAGTTTATTGTTACATAGTTCTTGCCTTGATCTTCAGTTACTCTTCCTTACCTCGCAACGCTCGTATTCTCGTTTTTCTACGTGCATACTCTCTCCTACGCTGCGCCTAACTACCTCTCATATATCTTCTTTAACTTATTTACGCCTCGAAATTCAATTACGCCGCTTTTAAGATTCTTTTCGTTTCGGCGTTACTTTTAATCTTCAATAAATTTCGTGCGAAACGAAGTAAGGGACAATAACGATTACTTTTGATACACGGGATATTTTACTCTTTCTTTCGACAAAGTCTAGTATTTCTAAAAGACACTTGTAAATATCTACTTACAATCGAACCTCGTAATACTTGTAATCTCGAGCAGAAATTAATTCCCATGAATCCTACAAACTGTTCTTTCACACCACCAATCTCAAACAATCTCTTCTCGAAACTCGTAAAATCTTTTGATCAATTAAAAAGTTTTTGCATTTTATTCTCTATAATTTTACTAAAATTAAAATTAAAAACATTCTCTAAACCAGTGACACCGTTGAATTGCAAATTTCTCATTAGAATGAAAAAAGATATAGAATCAACTAAAACACGATTAATTTACAATCGTATCAACGATTAAAATCAATGTCCATTTTCAATTTAATTTCAATAAATGTGTTCAAGCGTGCAGCAAAATTTTCAAACGCGTAAAAGCGTCCTGCGAGAACTCTGAATTTTCTTTTCACCCGTAAATACTCTCGACTCAATCGATCTCACTCACCGCACTCAGCATCGGCCACTCATTGCCCGGGTATTTTCTGGTTACCTGTATCAAGTCCCAGCCGGAGTGGTTCGGGTAATCTCGTAAGCGAGAAGTAAGCGCGGCGTTAATCCGATCGCGCAGCGTTCCAAATAGAAGCGCGGCCCGTTCCGGCCGCGATATTAATAAACCCTTGTCCTGTGGGAAAATGGCGAAGTTACAGTAATCCTGACTACAGGCAGCGGGGAACGAGGCCGCGTTATCGCCTCCACCGCGAGTGAAAGCGTCACCGACCACATGGCGCGCCCGTAAAACCAACCCTTTGGCATATGTATGTACGCACGCGGCTCGAACCTTGCGCGCGTTCTAACGCATCACACAATGTAACAATAACGTTAATAATAACAGCACGGAGTATTTTTAAAACACGCAATTTCTCCTAATCGCGTGATTGTGTCATTTACACTTCTATCGATCCAGTAATTTTCAACTTTTCCTGGGTCAGCGTGGAATAAATAAAAAATAACAAATGGAATGAGTCTCAGATAAAATATTTTTATCATTCTGGTAACTTTCAATTTTACTGATTTAGCATGTTGAATAAATGAAGAATGATAAGTAACGTGGAATGAATAGTATTATAAGAAGGGTTGAAATTAGGACTTCGTCTCAAGTAAAGTATTTGCTAATTACTGTAGTAATTTTCAGTGCTACTAGTTTAGCGAGAAATAAATAAAAAATAACGTGGAACGAATAGTATTAACAGAAGTTGAAATTAGAGCTTCCTAGCGGGTAAAATATTTTTATCAATGTTACTGGCAGAATAAATAAAATAAGTAACAAATAACATGAAAGTAGTATTAATAGAGCTTGGTCTCAGGTAAACTATTTTTGTCATTCTAGTAATTTTCAGTATTATTGATTCAGATACAAATGAAGAAAATAAAGAAATAGAATGAATAGCATTAACAGGGGTTTAAATTAGAGATTCGCCTCAGCTAAAGTGCCATTATCATTCAATGATACCAATTTTCAATATTGCCGATTTTACGCATAAACAAATGGAACAAACAAAGGGAATAAATTCGAATTACAGGATTGATACAGTGATTTCACTCTTGCGCACAGAAGACCGCAACGACGCGCGCAATTTCGTTCCAATTTTACAACGCTGCAAGCTGCATTACCGTAATTTTATTCCAATTTCGTTTCCTAACTCGATTATTATAATTTCCATTGCACTCACGACAATACGCATAATATATTAATAACCCGCTAATTCTAATTCCCATCACCCATTAATATTGCAATTTATTCTGTTTGCTACGACACATGCATAATGGAGGTACGAAAGCAGAACAAATTCACGTTACAACCCCCAACGGCCACCCCTCCCCCCACCGCCAGTAATTGTAAACGCTGAGAATTTCCATCAAACTGTTCGCGAATTCAATAATCGTAAACGCTGGGAATTTCCATCAAAATTTACGCGAAACACTCGCAAATATTTGGCGTCTATAGGGGGTGGACGGTGTGTTTGTACAGGAGCGTCGGCTTCGCTTGGTCCGGCGTCGGTTTCGAAGCAACGTAAAAGAGAGGTGGACGTGGCGACGCGTAGTTTGCGTTTTTACGCGTCCCTTTTGTGGCTTCATTAAGGCCGGTTGATAGGACGGAGAATGGGGTGCGGGATCGCGCGCAAAAGGTGAATGAATCTTTTGTTCGCTCCGCGTGAATGAGGTTGCTCGATGTTCTTTAACCCCTTTTAATCGGCGCCTGTGCCACCGCTTTTCGCGATTTATATTCAAGTTTTCATCGCGTACAAGTGGATTTTCCACGATGGCGTAAAAACGTGGGAAAAAAAAAGGAAGAAGAAAAAAATGGAATTACGATGAAGTGGTAGGAAGAAAGTTTGTCTAACAATAAGTCCATCAATCCTTACTGTTACTTAACAGTCAAACTCTTTTTACACTCTTTTTCGCTGAAAAGATAGGGGTAATTTTTGTCGAAATAAATTTTAATTTCCAGCATGATTGCATAAATCTCTAGTTTAATTATTTATTATTAATTTTAATTATCATTTAAACTGCAATGATTTATACCCAGGATATATTCCGACACGTACGAAACATCGGTTTCAAAATTCGTTTTAAAAATTTTAATCTGACTAACGAAACTTCATTCTGAGATTCCACTTCGCTAAGTTAATATCCTAGTTAACGAGAATAGTTAATTCTATTTCACACGTCGCGTCCTTCAAAAATTGATCCAACGAAACACAGAATGGAAATAAGAAGTTAAATATTCCGGAATTAAGTAACCCGACCGGAATTCTCCGACTCGCCAATGTAATCCAATAACACCAATTGAGAGTTAATCTCCATAAGCGAGTAATTGAACGAAAAAGAATCCTTTAGTCTCACGTACTACGAAGTGAATTCCGATATTTCTTTCCTCCGTAGCGGGACATTTAATGCAACACTGTACACTATCGTGCTCTAGTCAATTTCCGACACTGGTCGAAAGAGAACGAAAAAACTGCACGACTTGTACCCCAGTACGATTCATCTCACTGAAAAGCCCAGAAGCCCAGAAGATTATTCTGACTAGGAAATGAAGACGACTCTTTTGCCATAAAATTTTATTAATACGCAAACGTTTGAATCGATACGAAACAAATTACAGGCGCGATCGTTCGATACCAGACAACGCCACTCCTACTCGAGGTCTACACCACGCCCCCTCGCGAATCACGTGACCCAAATCAACCAATCGCTAATTTTCGTTGCATTAGCGTTGCACCTGAAGAGGCTCGATTTTCTGTGTTTAACCCCGCTAAATTCACTTTCAGTGATGGGAAAAAAAGAACAGGCGTCACTTGGAAGCAACACTCTCTCTCAAGATTTTGGCTTCGTTCGACGACTGGCTCTCCGCCGCACGAAGAGAATTTACGAGACGACGTGACCGAATCGACTGAACAAACACGCGGAAAGGGCTAATCCGGAAATCCGAAATATCCGGCGATTTACGAAGAGGGACGCCGAATTCTTAAGACTCGTGCGAGGATACTTCGAGGAATCGATCCTCTTCGTTACATCAAAGTGTAGTTTCTTGAATCTCCATCGAAGATTTATCGTTGATTCATACATATATAAGGGCATAAGTGTATTAGTGATAATGAAAAATTTTCGAGAATTTAAACTGATACAAGTTTGCGAACAAAAGAAAAGAAATTGTATAATGATCCACTCAATCTCCTTTCAAAGCGCAAAGAGTCTAATTTTACAGTGAATTTCTCTTTTTCGAAAACGTTTTCACATCGTGCAGCAAACACAAAAGTAAGGATAACTTTGTCGAAATTCAAACGCAAAATCGCTGAAGGAATTTTTTTCGTAACTATTGTAGATTCGCTATCAGTTTGAAGACTGAAGTCAAAAGTTGCCGTACGATTCTTTTTCAGTACTTTCTTGAACGTCGAATGATGGAGTTAAACGACAAAAAATTCAAGAAATCCTAAAATTTCGATACCCTAATGTTCAAAATTCGATAAAGTGGTGAAAAAAATTTAATGCTTTTACACACTGTGTATTTAAGACTTGACAATTTTAACAACTATCCGCAATTTTTGATTGCTATTGGTACAATTATACTTTTAGTTCAATTCTTTCGAAGATATAATTTATGAAATTATGTGCTCAGTAATTTTTGAATATATTTAAGACAGACGTAATAGAAAAAGATTTATAACAATCAGTTTAATAAAATCTATCCAAGACTACCCGAACGATAAAAAAATTAATAGTATTTTTTTAAAAATAATAAAAAAAATTAAATCTTGACTCGTTTCAGAGAAGACAATTTGTAATAATTCATTTTCAGCACCCTTTTATGGATGAAATCTTCATAAAATATTTATTACAACCAGGTTACGAAACTTCACATTTATTTCTAAAAATAGAACCTAAGCAGTTGATAGATTTTTATTATTTTTAAAAATAACGATAAATATTAACAACATTATTCTACTATCAAATTTATCAAATTTTCTCATATTAAATATTATTAAATATAAGTATCCTAATTCGAACATTTAACATGTTCTCTCGTCAACGATTCTGAATTTCCCACAAAACGCGTAAACCCAGTTAAGTGTATAGATCCCCCAGACAAAATAATTTCAAGTTTCAGATATCGTTCGCAATTTTTCGGGCTCTCCGAATTCCCGACATTGTGCGTCGTCCGTGAAAATGGCTTCGGGACTCGTATTCGAAGCTGACGACCACCACTCGCCAAATTTTTAATATCGCCCGTATCGAATGCAGCTTCAGGGACGCAGAAATTTAAATCTCACGGGGTCCGGTAACCAACGAGCGATACGAGACCGCGCGGGCGGGAGAATATACGCGACTCCGGGCGGAAGTAACGTACCGCGTTCCTCCATCTTGAGGATTTCCGTCTGATTCGCGCGAAAGTTCCCGCCGGCTCTGTATCGTCGCCTCGGCCGCGCCGCGGAATTACATCTTAACGCGGTTACGACTCTCGTGGAACGTAATTGTAGTTGGAAGAAGTGTTTACGATCTGCTCGAGACCGTCGGCAGAGAAAGAATTTTGAAGAATAAGCGCGCGAGTTTGGGGATTTACGGCGCGGCGACTGGAAAGTACAACTGGAAAGCAGCAAACTTTACCAACGTGGGAAATAAAGTGAAATGAATATTCCCACTTCGAGTCTTTCTCACTGCCTCCTTTCCCTCTCTTCCTTTTTTCTCTTCTTTTTGCTCGCTACTGTTGACCACGCGAAGTTTCCCTCGATTTTTATTTCACTTACAATCGGAGGAGGACGAAAAGAGGAACTTTTTCGTAGAATGTTGAAAGACTTGTGTAGAATACTCTTATTGAAATTAACATACAATAGCATACAAAATGTTGCTTCTAATTGTAATTGTCAAGCGTAATGTAAAACTAAAAGTTTTATAACACGCAATATTGAAAAATATTTAAAAAATCATTCGTTATTATTAAATATATTGGACTTGTGATTTAAACTCATTTCGAAAGATGTTCTTTACAGGTAATGACGTTGTATGATTCAAAGAACGTACAAAATACACATTTTTTCACAAAAGGATGAGACTTTCTGCAAAGAATGCGCATGTTAATTTTATCACTGACACAGGCGAACGAACTTGTTACACAACCCGCATAATTAGAAAAGGGAAATATCTGATGCAAAAGGCTTTGCAAGAAACGAGCGTTAGTTTAATTATCACGCGTGTGTCTGTTAATATTTTTAATTTTTAATCTCTGCACTTTTCCCGCGTACACGTTTAACTTTGAAAACTAGGATGAAATTTTTAAATTACCCCACTGCAAAAACGGGGAAACACGTGACTACACCGTCGTATCCTCCACCGGCGGCCTTTGTTCGTTAAAACGCGCGGCGCTGAATATTATACGGGAAAACACGGCGGTTATAATGTCGGTCGTTATTATAGAAAATCACGTGAACGTCCGAAATTTCGTTGGCGAAATCACGAACAACGAGCTCGGGGCTCGGTCGTTTCACGAAAGTTTTTATTATTCCACCCGTCGCGTGACGCATGCCTCCCCTGCGCGGGCATAAATTTTCCAATATCTGGCTTTTAATTAGTAGGTAACAGTCGGTCGACCGCGAGACAACGTTCGTGCGCAGATGTTAATCGCCGTTTACGTATATATAAAGCGCGACCTCTGAAAACACGACATCACGTTTCGCAGTTATCGGCTCCTCGAGCGAAATTATTCGACTAATAAAGAAAAAAAAAAAAACTTAAAGAAAAGCTCAATGCGCGGGATAAAGGAAAGTGCTTTGAAATGGCGCCACTGCGTCTTTTGCAAATCGATCGGATTCGCTTTGGAGGCAAATATTTCAAATTGAAAGAATTCTTGATATCTTTGGTTCTGCTCGGCTTGAGTAAAGTAGGATTCAAGATTTCGAGAACATTTTTCGCGAAACGTTTCAATATTTCCATTTTAATGATCCGATGAAACAAAATGAAATATTTTAATCACTGCACAAGTTTGTTTGATTCATTCTTCTATATAAATCTTGGAATTTCTAAAAGTCGAGTTGTTGAAAGAACAATATTTCTGATAATGTTAACCATCTTTCCCTTTTATATTATATTTAACTCATCTTTTCTATGTTTAGAGAAATCACAGTACTTATGGATCTAATATGTATTTCTGGCCACGATTGGGAAACTATTTACACTCATAAATGCATTGAATGCGAATTATTACTCTCTGCAGTAGTATCTAACAAATTGAAATAAATATTTCAAAACGAAATCAAAATATTTTCAATATCCTTCGAAATAAAATATTATTTTCAAATATACTGTTTCGAAGCTGTACTCTGTATCAAACAAAATATTTTATCTTCAAAGTGTTATTTTAATTATTATTTATTATTTATTATTTTACCCAGCTCTGAGTCACTTTTTTAGTAGCTCCGATACTTTTTCACCCCCAAATTATTTATTTCTTCCGTTGACAATCGAAAAAATGATTTTTTCCTCGGCACGTTTCGCTGGAGATCGGAAGCAGGTCAACGAAGTTACCAGAAGCCCAACGACAGGTCCGCGTCGTCACGTGAAACACAACAGACCGTCTTAAGACGGACTTAGGCGGAAAACCAATGCCGGATTCAACTAGTTTCGAACTGCCAGCTGAAAATGTGCCGAGACTCGGCTGAAACCGCATGAAACCTCGGCTCCAGCCGCTTGTTTACACCGAAATGTTGGGATTAATGGATCAACGAGTAATTAGTTCTTGCGCCGACGAGTGGACACCATTTTTCCTTTAAATCCAGCGAGCTGGCTGTCCACCTAACAATTCCGCTGCTCGACTGAATTTCACTCGCTCGTACATTTTAATACCCTTCCGACACGTCAAGCGTCGAGCGACTCGTCGAGATCTGAATATATCGAAACTGACATCATTTTGTAAGAAGGAAGTAATTTTGAAAGCCTACAATTTTAGAACGTAAGGTGCTTCGTTTCAAATTTTATTAATTGTCACAGTACGTAAAATTTCCCTCGGTCTGAAGATTCAAACTCCATCTTTTTTCGTCAATTTTATTGAGACTGACCAAAATATTCTCCACGCAAATCATTGCAACTTAAATGACAATAATTCAACTTCTACACCTACGTTTCTGTCTAAACAGAAATCAACGCTAATCGTGGCAAAAATTGACCCGATATCTTTGAAGCAATCGTGAAAAATCTGAAAATCGTCATACTGACGAATCGTTCTCGTGTTAAATTTCTTCAATTTCTTAAATTTACAATCACGATACTGAAAGATTAGTGATATATTAATTATTTCATGTTCAATTATCTCAAGTTCAAGATGTTATACACACACACATACATACATACACATACACACACACGCGCGCACACAAATCGAAAGATAGTTCTCTGAAGTCGACGTCAACTTGGCGATGTTGCAGAAACGTTTTACGGTAGATTCTCGGGTGCAAGTAGAGAGGAAAGTACGTGAGACGGTGCGTATTTGGAATCATGCAAAATGGAGCGTCAAGAAGTGTTTTAGAGTGTCTCTCGGGACACCGTTAAAAGCGTCCTCTCTTTCGATAATGTGTTTATGGTTTATTCGAGCATTCCGTTTTGCACTTTCCGCCTCGCCTCTCGATTTTTATAACGCACGCTGTCGGTCCACGGTTATCCAGTCGCGAGTATGCTCGCGTTCACGCGTCACAATTGCACTTGTATCGGCTCTTACATGCACATACGTCGCACTGTGAATTTAAATCGCTTCGAATCAATGCAACTATCGAAGAGTGAAATTTCGTAGACTGCGTCGAAACATTGTTCACCGAGTTTTATTGCTTCTCGTTCCAATTGCAAAACGTGTAATTATTTATAACGTTCAGCGACTCGCATTAATGTTCGATTTGAAAAACTAAATATTAAAAACTGTCGAAAGAAATGTTAAGCTGACGTGAGAAAAATTCAACCTTGAAAAGATTTATAACAGTTTATAACATTTTTTGAGACTTGAATAATTTTCGGTAAAAATACACAAACAGGCGCTTGTATTTTTAATTGCTACAAATTTTATACTTCAGCAGTCGATGGTTTTTAATTCATAATTAATGAATTTAATAATTTTATACAATGAATTAAATAACTCGTAATTTTATATTCATGAAAGTCAATCGAAATTACTTTAGATGGTTAGTTCCATCCTCCCGGATATTACTTGAATATTAATGAATTAAATAATGAACGAATATTTGTATAATGATTTAAATAATTCATAACTTCATATTTTAAAAAGTCACCCAAAATTACTTTAGATGATTAGTTCTATCCTCCCGGATATTACTTGGATATTAATGAATTAAACAATGAATGAACATTTGTATAACGAATTAAACAATTCATAATTTTATATTTGAAAAAGTCAGTCAAAATTACTGTCGATGATCAGTTCTATCCTCCTGGATATAATAACAAATTAAATAAACCGTTTCGTCAAATATAGATCGCTCGAAAGTTACTCGCGACAGAATTTGACAAATTCTCAGAGCAAAGGCTTGGCCCGGCCTGGAACGATCCAACCCTCTCCCTCTCTCCCTCGCCTAAAAGCTTCACCCCGCGGTGGTCATACGCCTTCTTTCGTTTGCTAAATTCCTTTTTGCGCGGGTCTCGGGTCTCGGCTGGCGTCTGCAGGCAGGAAACGATGTCAACGATACTCGTCTTAATGCCTGTTGAACCGGAAGTGCAAGGATAAGAGCCCGAAGGCCTCTCGAGTCCCCGGCGAGCAAGCGTAATGAAAACGCGCGTCTGGAAAACAACAGCCCGGCTTCGTTCTTTCCCTCCTTCGTTCCGCTTTTACATTTCCTTCCGCTCCCCCCCCCCCTTCACATAACGATTTTCATTCGCCGTACAGCCGGTTTCTTCGATTTCAGGATCCTGATAGCGATTCTTTAAGGGGAAGGCGAAACTACTCGACGCTCGGCGGTGCTGGAAAACCAGGAGGGCCGTCGAGTGCGACTTTACACGATTCTCTTCTTCGAGCATCGTAATCGAAATGTTCGAGCGTCGTTTGAAAATTAAAACGGGACTGGAATAAAAAAAAAGTCGAGGACTCTCCCTGTTCTGAATATCAATCGCGAAGAGCGTGACGCATCAATGCTTGAATAGCTACGATTACCAAAAACAGAGACGAATTTGTGACGAAGCTGGAATACATGTTTGAAAGATCGAAAACTAATATAGAAGCTAGTGAAAGATAATTTAAGACACGCTTGTTTAATAGAAATATCGACAAAGTGAGTATTAAGGGTACCCAGTAGGTAACGTCGTTTTTCGATACTGTACAAAATTTTATTTTATTTAAGAGTTGATACAATTTTAATCTGTAATTTAACAATAGGCACACTAAATGTCAATATATTTAACTAGAATGTAGGTTATGTTATAATATAGGTTATTTAATTAAATAGGTTATAACCTATAATATAAGTTATAGATTCGTATATTATAATCTATATTCCCACATAATATAGGAATATAGGTTATGTTATAATATAGGTTATTTAATTATAACGGTTATAACCTATAATATAGGTTCGTATATTATAATCTATATTCCTACATAATATAGGAATATAGGTTATGTTAGAATATAAGTTATATAGGAATATAGATTATAATATACGAATATAGATTAAGTTAAATTATTGTCACTAGATGGTAATGTTTGTTGAAGGAAACGACGTTACTCATAGGTACCCCTAATGTAATATTACAGATTACAAAAACACAATCTCGCTTAATTAAGTTCGAAGAGTTGGGTGGCCATTTTAAAATACGAATTTTGTAACTCGCAAAGTATCGCACACACATGTTAATTTATTCGCCAATAATTTTCAGTATACTTTTCACTATTTAATTTTCCCGTAATAAATTTTATTTCCACCTTACCTTAGTAACCAATACCGATGATGAGAGATAAGAGCTTCCTCGACACTTAGTTAGCCCCAATTATCTCTCCCCAGCGTGGCATAAAAGGCAATTAAAGTACAAGTACTTTGGGCGATCGTTTCGCTAAATATTGACCTGAATCGCGAGGCAATCAGCTCGTCGGATGACGAGCGTATCAAAGTTGTCGGAACGCGTTTCAGGTTCGAGTCGGTGGCGCGGAAGTGGAACAGAATTCGGACTTATACTCACGGACGATATGGCCGAGTCCTCGAGATCGGAGTAAGCGGATTTGCGGTAGACGATTGCGTGGACCGCGCAGCAGGTCAGGAATACCGTGCATATGGAGAGCAACGCGATCACCTGGAATGCAGATCGATTTATCTGTCGCGCTGCGTGTCACTTGACTGGACAACAGCTTAGCCCGCTAGGAGGAACCCCGCGCCACGAAGGAAAGGTTTTCGTTTAATCCCTGAATTACGACAGAACGTGGCGTTTATCGCGAATCACCATCATGGCAGTCGTACTTTACTCGAATCACAGGAATTCGTTGTCCCAAAAGTTTCTTCCATTTTATTAACACTTTTCATGCATTAGGTCTTACAATTTTTATAACAGCGCAGAATAATTATCAAGAACAGTAACTGGAGTTTAAGATGCAATAGCAATTTAATTTTAAGGTATTATTTCAACAAACAATTTTTTAACGATGTCAAAATAATTCAAAATGCAAGATTTTGTTCCAAATATATTTTTAGTATTATTGTTTGCGTACAAAATGATGATAGATAATATTAAATAATAATTTATTATATAAGTTATATAATACTATACAATAATACTAATAAGTAATATTTACTTTAACGTCATTCTGATAACAAATTTTACAGCGTCTTCACTTATGAACATATCAAACACAAACATCAAAAGATGAATGCACTCCAATGAATTTAATTATACGTAGTTTGGTCTTTTAATAATTTTAGCGAGCAATCAAATGGTCAAAAAGAAATTAAACGCTGCGCAATATGTGATATCTTCGACTGAAAGAATACGCTTAATTTAAAAAATATAATTTAATTTTATAACTCGAACATTTGCTAGATAAACTTTTTAAACTCGTGCTAGACGTTTACGTTTAGGGTAAAAGAAGATGGTAGCTCTGAGAAATTTGTAATTCGACTCGATCGTATGTTCCTCCGGCACGTGATAAAAACCACCGAAGGGTGCTAAAGTTTCCCGTTCGTACGTACATTCCGAGCGTGTGACAAGATCCGAGACACCTGGCGAGGCTATAAAAGTGGTTGGAACACCTGACGTGATTCGTAGTTGAGCAGGTGTCCAACATCCTCAGCTACCATCAAGATTACATCCCCTCGTAGGCGAACAGGCCCGTCTATGAATACCTACCGCACGCCAATACCACGTGATCTATTGGAAAGTGCCTTGACGCGTGCTAATAAGTTCGAAATAAGATGGTACAGTTTCATCCATAAAGGTAGCCTATTATAACGATGATCTTTTTTGCTTGTTTAATAAGTTTCAACAGTGAAATATATGTATTCTTCGAAGTAAAATTTAGGATTAAAAAACAACTCCAACTGCCTCTAATATTCAACTACACGAATCTAGGCACGTCTTAATAAATATTTTAAAAAATAGTTTCTAAAGTAAAATTTAAAGCTAGAAACAAGTTTAAGAAATTAATACGACTGTCCATGTTTGTAATTTCACACGAATTCAATTGAACACTTCCAAACAATTCTAATCAATATTCTAAAAGATACTTTCTAGAGTAAAACATAAGATAAGAAACAAATTTAAAAAATTTAACACGACTGCATGAATGTAGGCAATATTCTAAAGAATAACTTTTCGAGTACGATTCGTCTCACTGAAAGGCCCAGAAGCAACTGTTCTGACGACTTTTTTGCCATAAAATTTTATCGATACGCAAGCATTTGAATCGATACAAAACAAATTACAGGCGCGAACGCTCAGTACCAGACAACGCCACTCCTACTCGAGGTCTACCCCACGCCCCCTCGCGAATCACGTGACCCAAGTCAACCAATCGCTAATTTTCGTTGCATCAGCGTTGCACCTGAAGAGGCCCGATTTTCTGGGTTACTCCCGCTAAAATCACTTTCAGTGATAAAAAAAGGTCGTCGTATCGCGAGTAAAATCAGCCGAAACAAAAAGCCCCGACGAATCGCCAGGCGGCGCGTTTTCACGAACCGGTGTGCCTGTGAAAAGGGAAAAGTGATTCGGCGGGATGTTTCACCGGAGGGCGAGCAAATATTTTCGATCTGTTTGCCCCGATAGTTTGCACTGCTACAAGCAGTACATGCATGTCGAGACGACACTTCGCGGCTGCAATTTTTTCTTCTCTTTTTTTTTTTTTTTGTTACACGATGGAAAAACAAGCGGGGAACAACACGCTCGGAGAAGCGTGTACGCGCGCGTGCAGGTCGGTTTGAAAAATGTGCGGCGTCGCACGCCGGAAAACAAAGGGGATGAAATTGTTATTCCACTTGATTTCCGGCGGAGCGGCGATCCTCATCGCGCCCGAACGAATTGAAAAATTCTGTTCCGAAAATCCATTACCCGGCCGTCAGAACGAACGAAAAACAAGGGGGCGAAAAGCGGAACTTTGCGGAACCACCGGGTCTTAATGAAATCAGTGGAATGAAAGGGGCTCGAGCGTGGAAAACAAGGATGACGGAAAAACGTGGATTAAGTGGACAAGGCGATTATTTACAGAGAAGGGGGGCGGAGAGACGGGGCCATGAATGAAGTAGACGCGTAGAAAGGGTTGTAAATTATTTAGCCAGTTAACCGAGGGGAAAATTCGTCGCGAATGCCGCGACGACATTTCGGACGTAATAATGGATTTTCTCTCATGAATTATTTATTTCTCGGTGCATCGAGAATTGTACTTATTAGCGGAGACCCTGGTTGCGTTTAACTGCCGGCTGCTCGTCGTCTCCGTTCCCGCGGAACAACAATTTCGGGAACGTCGTGGCGTCCGAACATTATCGATTAACGAGCATTCAATTACAAAACAAAATTTATTTACCAATTCAACAGGGGCCGCGTTAAGCGATTTATTTCGTTCTGTAATTTCGCTTTGGTCCACTCAAACGATCGAGCTCGACAATATCGCGATATTAAGCGATTTTTTTCCCAAATTACCGGTGACTTCAGCTCTGCAAGTCTGCAACTGCAAGATTTACGTTTTGTATAACGATATCGCGTTACACGTCGCTTCTACTGATCCTCAATCTAGTTAGCCATTTACTTTCCATGAAATGAAATAAACGAGCGACACCAGCAGGTCAAGCTTCCTAAAATCGGACCCCGGGGCCCGATCAAAATTAGTACTGCCCTGTATATTTTTTATTCCGCGGCTGAACGAGCTTCTGACTAAAAGATGATTCAATTACCCGCGCTGAATCTATTTAATCTACGTTTGACTCGCGCTTGTTGATCAATCTCTCTCTCTCTCTCTGACTCGAAATTAAAAAGCAACATCGCGACGAGAAGGCTGTGCTTCTTAAAAAAAAGCACACAGCGAAATCGGGCGAAGCCGCAGGCACAGTTTCCAAAATGCATCGGCGCAGCTGCAGTGGAACGCGCCATAAATCCCGCTGGTTATTCGAACGGCCGCGGCCGGCCTCGATAAACCATCGATTTTTATTAACAGGCTCGCGCGAACGCGAACGCGAAACACCATTCCACGGGCTTTCTGCCCGTCGTGATTTATAGCTTCGTTCGCGCGAGATCGCTGCGACACACGTAACATCTGTTACGCGGTTCCTTCGAAACACGCGATCCCAATGTGTCAGCGCGGTCTTTCCCGCTCGATAAGAGGGATGGAAGAGGGCGCGCGTTTCAAACGGCTCGCTGCGCAAGACCATCGAGGCCGTGTTTCGCGTTCGAGTAACGACTCAAAGTGAATTAATTTCTGATCGAGAACGAACCCTCTATTTGAAACGTGGATCGTGGAAAAATGTCCCCGGTGTTCTGGCAAACAAAAGTTTCAAACAGAATGGAACTTAATAAAAGTAAAATATAACAACGAAAATTTCTCCTCAATATTTCTGGCGAGTATTATTGAATGAATAGCACTCGAATATAAAAATGGACTTTTATCTAAACTTTATTTTAAAATAACTTCCGTGGAACTTTTATTGTAGAGATTCTAAAAAAAAATTTGTTTCGTGATAACACTATTTAAAAGTGTTCTTAAGTGTGACGCTTTTTTTGTAAAAATTCCACAAAAGTGAATGTTTTTTTTTACACGAAATGTACAGAATCTTTTAAAAAAACTTGTTAATTTCGATTCTTCTGATTCGAAGAAGAATGTTTCACTCTTGAATTGCTCCAAAATAAATTTTTATCTCTGCCAATTGTTCCTTCGAATATCTGATTCGAGGGTCGATTATGTGTGTGTGTGTATATATATATATACACATAATTTAATAAATTCTGCTTTAATCTATTATATATGTATAAATATAATAGATTATATATAATACAATATAATATAATATATATATATAATAGATTAAAGCAGAATTTTCTCAGATTCTTCAAAACTCGAGGACAGCAAAAGTCATAGTAGTCATAAACTAAGCAGATTATCCGCGGGAAGGTGCGAAAAATACGACTGCCTGCGGAGGCTTAAAGGATAAAATTGTAATTTCGTTTGACGTTCACGTTAAATACGTGCTTTCTCAGTCATCTTGTTATTTAAAGTATCGTACCATTAAAATGTTGAAAGATATTTAATCCTTTGAGTGTTTAATCCGTCTACACCGGGATATCGCGTGGATAATTTAAAACGCTTGAAACAACAGATATTAACAATCAAATAAATAAACCCAAATGCATATCGACGATCGCACTTTTAATTCATTGCGTGCAGTCGTTTTAACGTGCGATTAAATAATAAATTTCCGTTTTCAGCCGACGAAAAGTTTCCCAAAATATAAAATATATATATTCTTTTTAATAATTAATAAAGAGGGAGACAGAAAAATTTGTCAACGGACGTGACAAATTTTCTGAATCTTCAGATTTCCGTTCCAAGAACCTAATCTCATCCAGCGAAAGCTCTCGCGAGCTTCTTATCCGAGACAAAGCGCGAAATTTTGCAAATTAAACTGCGCGATATCAGGTGGACACGGGGACACGGCGATAAAACAAAATTGCGACCGATTTATCAGATGCAAACGGGGTTATTTACGAGGCGACGAAGCGCGCGATTGCGTCGCGAGAAGTGGTTAAGGCGGTTTTTAATGCGCGCTCTCCGCTCTTGGAATATGAAAACTGGCACCGGGTTTATGAAAACGCGTTCGCGGGGAAATTTCTGTTGATGCTTATCAAAAAAGGATCTAGCAGCAACGCTAACGCTTTAAGAAAAGCTGTGAAACGTATTAAACACGATATTCGAGATCAAACGATTCTTCAACTGTAATTTATAGAAACTTAAAAATCCACTAACGTACAGTGATTCAGAAATATAAAAACTAAATGTTGGAATTGTTGTCATTTTGAAAAAGACAAAAAAAATCATACAATAACAAATTTGTGCTCATTTTAAAGCCTGAAATCTCTACTTTTGAAACATGTCGCTCATTCTATTCTAAGAAACGGTGCTTTTACATCGCGTAGTGGATAGCTAAGTGAAGACATTTTTTCTTCCTCGAATAAGTTGTAGCAAAATATTGAAAAATTTTTTTCATGACCGAATCTACCATGCGATTAAAGATTGAAGTCTCCATTTTATAGATACTTTTCGAAATTCACCGTATATGATTTTTTTCCCCCAATTTGGGTGAATATTGTACATTATGCAGGAACGAATAGAATCACGAAAATGCGACTTTTTGAATTTTCATAATCTCGACGTTCGGAAATTGTACATCAAATCTTCGAGAGTCATTTCAATCTTCGAATCCATTGCAGCTTCAGCCAGGAGAATATTTTCTTTTGTAAATAAACGTCTACTCTAGTATATTCACATATACAAAATAATTTAAATAAGTCTATTATTTAAGTGTATATCATCAATGAATCATCAATAATATTCGTCGTCTTTTTATACTTTTCGTCAAAATTAAATCCGAGTTTCCCTCACACTCGTAAATTACTGCCATGTACATTCACAAAATACAAAGTAATTGAATAAGTCTATTTATTAATTAATATTTATTAATATATAATATTTATATGTAAGTCTATTTATTAATTTTATTATTTAAATATATATCGTCAATAATATTTATCATTATCATCATCATCATCAATAATATTTTTAAATTTCATACTTTTCCTAAAAGCCTGATTTTTCCTCGAGGTGTCGCATTCTCAAAATTCGCCATAATTTTTAAATTAAACAGCTGGTCTCGTGCATTAGTAGGGTTCACTAAAAGGAATAAAAATTCTCCGACTGAAAAGAAATTATTTTTTAAAAGTTGGCCACGAGGCAGAGAATTTGTTACGACTTCGACGACGATACAACTCTTGCCACGCGACGAAAGCCGGCGAAAGTCGCGTCAAACGTTGAACGAGGAAGATAGTGTAGGGCACTCGTCAAGAGCGTCGATTCACGTCGATCGAGGGCGAAGCATTTCATTGGATCGTCGCGTCTCGTCTGTCGAAAATGGCAGCGAGAGAGGGTTCGTCGAACCCGTCACGCCGATCGGACACGCGGAACGCTAATACGCGTTCAGTAATTCGCGAATATACCGAAACCGGGGCGTTTAGTTTGGCCCCGCTGCGGGGGCCAATTACTCGACGCAATTTTCTGCGTGGATATTTTCGAATTCCCACGTAGACACTTTGTTTTCGACTGTGAATCCTCGGCCCAACCCCGCCGTCCGTATCGGCTCGTGTCATTCGAAACGCGCCGCTGTTACGCCAGACAGAGGATATTTCGCGGCGATTTATCACCGGTGAAATATCGCCGGCGAACGTCCTTCGGCGCGAATTTTCTGTTTATTATCGGGAAGAAAAAAATATATACGCGTATATGTATATCCGTACGAGCAATCGAGTAATTGATACTTGGCAAAGAAATAAATTTGCGGTGCCGGTGCTCGACTTGGCGCGATTGTTACGGATTTATGGGGCGACGATTCGTTGAGAGTTGTCCTTGGTTGATCGCCTGGAGGCGACATTGACGTTTCCCATTGAATTATGGGTAATATTGGTGTAATATTGGTGCTTCTGGAAATACAGAGTGTGGAAATTCGCGAAAAAAAATCTTGATTTGACTCAAAAAGGATTGCCGATCTGTTTTTTCAAAATTTTTAAGATCTAACATACTTAGCAAAAAAAGCAACGCTAAAACTCTTTCATGCATGAAAAAAGTTGATAAAAGCCATCCTTTGTCTTTTTCGAAGCCACGCAACTTTTGTATTTAACAATTTTTCATCACAACTTACGCATAATTTACGAGTATAACATTTGAATGTATATTGATTCGTAAAAGTACATTAAACATTTTTTTTTACGTAAAACATTCACGTTGCGTGAAATATTTTTAAATTTCATTTCACGCTGAAACGAGATAGTTACGATTATATTGGTCAAAGTTTAAATCGATCCAAAAATGTATATAGAAATCACGAGGTGTTTGTTGTGAATGCATATTTAATTACAAATATTCCGATATAAGCACGATCGTCGAGTCGTATTAATAATTGTATTAACGAAATTTCAAATTGTTGATTTCACACAAAAAAACGCGAAAGAATGTATTCATAAGGGGTGTCCACAAGCTTGAATAATTTCATAAGGCAACGTACACAAGACATATTCTTAATATCAGAATGCTTCTTAATTAAAATTAAAATACGTGTATAAAAATGTGTAAGAATCCCGTTTAATTAAAGAACACGCGTTCGATTACATACACAGACACAGACACAGACACACACATACACAAAGAGAGAAGTGAATATCAAGTATCACAATTCTTCATTAAACCAGAACACCGCGAACTTGCGAACACCGAGTAAGGGAAGAATCCAGAAAATTTCGCCGATACCGGACTTAATTAAATTCGAGTAAGACCCACGTGGAGAAAGTTCACGATCAAGAAAGTTATTCCAACGTGCAATTTTCTTAATCTTCGAAAGCTACCGCCGGAGAAGAATGAAAAATTTCGCCGCACGTGCGTTTCCCTTTTATTTTAAAAGTCGAGCATCAGTGCCATTAAATCTTCGCTTTGTTAAAGTTACATTCGTTTCGCGATGTCACATTGTTACAATGCCTCCATCGTGACTTGGCAATGCTCGAGCAAAATTCACAGGTGCGAGTTTCAGTTTCGCTACGATAATAATTTTCAAGTGTTTAGGTTAGGTTTAGGTTAGGTTTAAGTTAGGTTAGGTTTAGGTTAGGTTTAGGTTAGGTTTTACAACTAGGAAATCTAAGGAACTTTCTTGCCACTTTTCAAAAGAACTGTTAGGTTCTTTAGAAAAGTTTTACCTTCGTGACGAGTAGAATACAACGCGAAAAGGAGGAAAAGTTTTTTGACCTTGAAATTCAAAATCGAGATTCTTCGCGTGTATCTCCATCTATGATGGACAAACTTTTCTTTCCATCCTGTATACTGTTGCTTCGTTCAAGACTTGCGAGTTTCTGGTTGCTGGGGAACTCGTGTTTTCATTCATGAACGCGTGTTTTATTTACGAACGGACCTCTGGAAATTGGCGTTCAGTTAAATCAGCGAGATTTGGCAAGTTTCGAGAGCAACAGTCCTCCAACAGCGAATAGTGAAATTCGGAAACTTCATCCCCCGATATTTTCGACGAACGAATCGAACCAAAGACACAGTGTGATTTATTCTGCTTTACAGACTTAGGAGTTTAAGACAACGAAAAAAGCCGAAGGAGCTCGACCTACATTTCGATTTGTCTTTCGATGAAATAAATATCCGGACTCCATCTCGAGGAAATTTAGTATCATTCGTATTATCAGCAGCTTCCTCGGGTGAAAGCTCGTTGTTTCTAAAGCTTTGTCGTGGCAGGGAATCCTTATTTAACGTTGTTCCACTGAATCAAAGAAGAGGACCAAGCGCAAATCCCTTCTTGTAAACCGGGTTGCAAAAAATCCCACGCAATACATAAAATATTTCCACGGTCGTGTGAAAACCACGAGTGCTCATTGCTCATTCTGTTCGCACTTGGCGCGCTCGCGTGTTCCAATTTTTATAAACTTCCCGACCGTACGAATCTTTCGACGCCTCGGAGCGTCGGAAACTCGCGAGTCGGACAGAGAGAGAGAAAGAGAGAGAGCACTCTCGACCAGCGGAGGTCAGCTTTAATTCGTGAATTATTCGTCAGTCCGGCGTCTCGACGCGGCCGTAAATTCTCGCGAGCTGTTGCGAGAGAGAGAAAATCTTGGAAGACGATCGAAGACTCGAAGTCCTTGGCTGGACCTTGATTTGTCGACGAACAGAGGGGAAGAACGCTCTCTCGGTTCGCCAAAGATGCATGAAGCGGTTGTCGCGCGCAACAGGAGGCAAACGCCGAGAGAGAGAGAGAGAGAGAGAGAGAAAGGGGGAGAAGAAAGAACAAGAGAGACGTGCGCGCATCGATGAAATCGGAAGAAAGGGCCGGCGAACAAAGGATTTATGCAAGAGACTGGTCGGAGTTCTTCTTCCCGAGGATCGAATATGCAAAAGTTCCACGATGGAGAACTATCGACAGGCGAATTTATCGAGCTAATAAGCGTGTAATAATGCCGTTTCCCTGGTATCGCTCGATTTATCGGGTCGAATCGATTAGTTGGGAAAGATTGGCGAACAAAAGTCGATCGGTTTTGGATGAAGAGAGTACATCTGGCAGTAATTTAATTTGATTTATTCAAAAGAAAAAAGAAAGAAAGAAAGAAACAGATAAAATCCCTTCTTTTTCCGGTTACGAAAAAAAGAAAAGAAAGAAGTAACAAGAGCAAGCGCCATAGCGAAGACGAAGACATTATATAAAACATGAAAAGGAAAAAGAAAAAGAACTGATACAGGGATAATTAAAATAAGGATAAAAACAGTAAAAGGGAAAAGTAGCTATGCGTCATAGTGAAAACGAAGATATTATAAAAAATAGAGAGAGGAAAAAGAAAAAGAATTGAGTACAGGGATAATTGAGACGATAAGAGAAGATATTTGTAATGTATAAACGTAATAATTGCAGTGACAGATAATGAGATGTAAATATAGTACTTACGGTAAAGTAAGTAGATATTATAGATAAAAATAATGAAGATAGAAACATTAGCAATAAATAGGACAGGAATAAAAGATAGATTGAGTAACAAAGTAACAAAGGTAGTAGAATAATAGATACGTACTAGTGGATAGAAGGGATGAATAACAAGTAGAAAATCAATTCTTCATCCGTACTTTCAAATATTGTCAAATCGTTCACCGTACGAAGATATCTAAAATAACACATAAATCTTTCTCATCAATCTTTCAGAGAATTCTATTACAGCCGAAATTGAATATTGTGAATTTTCGCTCTTTAAAAACCAGGAGCGAAATGACATGAAAAAAAAATAAGAGGAGAATGACGATGAAATGATCAGAATGAAAATTATTCCCCATATATTCACTTTGTATTTCATACATTTTCAACGTCAATTTTCATACTTTCCTAACACGAAATGTTGCGTGAAACCTTTTTTTTTTTATCACTGAATGTGATTTTCAGAAAATCGGGTCTCTTCAGGTGCAACGCTGATGCAACGAAAATTAGCGATTGGTTGATTTGGGTCACGTGATTCGCGAGGGGGCGTGGAGTAGACCTCGAGTAGGAGTGGCGATCGCGCCTGTAATTTGTTTTGTATCGATTCAAATGTTTGCATGTCAATAAAATTTTATGGCAAAAAAGTCGTCTTCGTTTCCTAGTTTGAACAGTTGCTTCTGAGCCTTTCAGTGATTTATTCAACAAATGTATATTCAACACAATGATAATCGATATAGTGTTAATTGAACAGTGTAAGTTAACAGCAACGGACGCTCTACGCGCGAGGAAACGTTCCAGCAAATGTTCAGAAGGCGAGAAAAGAAGTTTAGCCGAAAGAAGAGAATGTGATTCAATCTGCTTGACGGCACGTTCGAGGCTATGAACCTCGAGCGAGAACCGAGAAATAACCCGGGATAGCACGCGTCGGACACAGGTGATCAAGGGGAATCGAGTTTTCCAACGGCAACGAGTTACAACTCCGGAGAAATTTCTGTAATTCCCGAGATGCATCGTGTTCATACGTGGCAGCTGCAATCTCGATGCAAAAGGAGGACGCCCTCGCGGCGTCTCGCGCCACGCAGCGATTCGCCCTCCGTCTCCGGTTATCAAATATGAAACTAATTAGGGCGAATTGCAATGTTCCGTAGAGCGGATTTATGTTGTTCCGAAACGTTGCGGGGACGCGGAATTAAAGGGTTCAGACGCTGATCCTTTGAAACTGCGATGAAACAACGCATTTTGGGTTTTCAAATCTAAATTTAGGGACTTGGAGTAATTGGTTTTTTCATTTCAAAGATTTCCTACAGTTCTGATAGTTGCGAGGAATATACAGCTTTTAAAAATAAAAATGCAAATACTTTTTTTTTTAAACTCAACAACATTTGAATGTATATGTTTCTGTTTTAAATATAAAGATAAAAATATATATATATATATTGGTGATTATATTGTGCATGATGATATGTTCAAGTATTTGCAGAAATTATCTAGTGATTGGATTTTTATATATTTTTATACATTTCCTAACTAATTTGTTCTGGAACTTGAGATATTTCATATATTTTCTCTTCTTTCAATTTCTCATAAACGCACAGAAATCCGCAGCCTGTAGATCACAGTAGATTAAGTAGCTCGTTCAACGTCCCCGTATTCATATCCGCTTCCAAAAATGAAAACGTACCACGCTGATGAGTGCCATCATGCGATGAAACGCATGAAAGAATGGATCCTAAACAACGATACCGAACATCTTGACAAAGGCTCAGCTGCAGCATCGCTTTAAAAAATGAAAAAACACGCGTACAGCGATATGCAGATGCAAATGGAGAGTATTTTGAGAGAGAGGGAGAGGGAGGGAGTACAATTAACCTTTTCGTGCTCGACGTTGCGCAGAATCAATACAGAAGCTCTATTTCTATAACGCGATACTTCATTTGGAAAATGAAAAAAAAAAAAAGAAAGGAAACGTAGAAAATTCGTAGTGTTTCGGAAAATCTGTGTATTGCATTTCGCCAAAATTACGAATTATTTAATTTCGATGAAAACCTTTGCTAGCGAAAACACGAGGGAGGTTTCTCCCATTAGTAAACCAATAAAAAACCCAGCAAATTTCAAGAGAGCAACGAAATCTGTGCACTTCTCTAACGAATAAAATACACCGAGTCGCGGTGTGTAATTTAGAGGCGGACATCCTTCTGAATTCGCTCTAAATACGCCATTCTTAATTCCAAACGTGAACGTTAATTATCGCGTTGCGCGCGTGCGAGCGTCGTTAAACGAAACGTCAGAGCGTCCCACATTCCCTGGCCTCGAGAAACGCTGATAATCGTCGAATACTTTCCGGGGAAGACAATGGCCGAAACTGAGAACGAGCAAGAATCTCGTTCACGGCGGGGAACAAACAACTTCTCCAAGGAAAGACAATAAGGACTTTCACTGTCCCCGCGCGGAATAATAGGGGGGCCGGGCCGGGCCGGGCCAGCTCTGCCTATTTACGAACGGGAGGAAAACGGAGCGTGCAGAAGCTGTGTATTATGTATGCGCTAAAAGCGCCAGCTCCTACGCCGCGTTGTGTCGCGATGAATAAATAAGTAACCCTATCTACCTGCATGAAAAGTGAGAGTGTGTGTGTGTGTGCGTGTGTGTGTGTGAGAGAGAGAGAGGGAAGGAGAGTTTGTCGCGTGAGACTCTTCGCGAGCTCCTCGCGCGTCTCGCGTTTATCTTTGCGCGTGATAAGATGCCTCCACGTGGTAAATATTGATGCCTCGCGTAATTAAGCCCGCTTCTCCTGTCTTCCGGTCCGCTGAAATATTCAGCCGACGGCACGCACTCCAGCACTCTGCAACTGGGACGCAAACGAAAGTTCCACCGGTACGTTAATTTCCCCACCGAATACGTATTGGCTGCCGGCCATTCAATGGTGATTAAAACGGGGAATGCAATTTGAATGTAATTTATCCGGCCGTCGATTTTCCGAGATGCGATACCGGTGTTTATAAATAATGAGAAAGAGGGAAAAGAAAGGAAAAAAAACTGCACGATACGTCTCACTGAAAGGCTCAGAAGCAACTGTTCTGATTAGGAAATGAAGATGACTTTTATGCTATAAAATTTTATTGATATACAAACATTTGAATCGGTATAAAACAAATTACAGGCGCGATCGCTCAGTACCAAACAACGCCACTCCTACTCGAGGTCTATCCCACGCCCCCTTGCGAGTCACGTGACCCAAATCAACCAATCGCTAATTTTCGTTGCATTAGCGTTGCACCTGAAGAGTGCACCCATTTTCTGGATTACGAACCATTACTAATAATTAATTACAAACAAAAGACTGAAGCAAAAATGCACATATAAACTTGATAAATCGTTTAACGACTGAACCATTCCTTGTAATTAATTGCAAAGACAGACCAAAGCAAAAATTGCCTAGTATCGTATTACACACTTACAGAAAGGAAACTTTATCGTTTACACAACATTCGACAAAAGTAATTACAGAGAAACGCAATTAAAAAACTGAGGTATCGTTATTGGGTTTCAAAATCGAGCCTGCGTTAAGTAATGGTATAAAAATCGATACGTTTCGACGATACTTCCTTTTTCCTTTTTTAATCTCTTTACGAGACAACACGCGTGAACGTTCGACACCGAAGTGCCATCATCGAGTGGCAGCCCCCGATCACGGGGCAAACGCGCGAAACGAACGATTTCATTCACGATTGATCCTCGCGGTGGGCCAACGTGCCTTTTGTGTCTCCCCGTGATCGATGAAACGCTCGGTTGTCGGCCAATCGGCCCCGGAATCCAGTTTTACAACGCGACGTAATCTCGTTTGGCGCGAGAACGCGCGAACGTCAACGATCGACTCGTTTGCGCTCGTTCGCGGACGAACGCGAGATCCTTCGACGTAACTCGTTGAGAACACTCGCCGATGTCGATCGTGTATCTTTGCGTATACATCCCTTGAGGGTATTCTTTTCGAAGAACCATCCACTGTTGCGGGGAATGAACAACTATAATCGATTGCACCGTTTTTATTTCGTTTAATAACCCTGATGGCTTCTAGTAGCTTGGAGTAATTTTCCAAGTGGTCGAATGTTTCTAGAAATTCCTAGATTTTGTCACATTGTATTGGAGCAGGTCCGTGTCACAAGTGGCACTTTGGCTTCCTTGTATTTCCTGTCAAATACCAACGGTAGAGAAAAAATGAATTCTCGGACGTCTCGTTTCACGCTGGTTGCCGGTCTTTTTCTTCTTTCTCTCTCGTCTGGATGTTCGCGAAATTGCCTTCGTGCATAAACCACCGGGAGTCCCCAAGGTGTTCTCCACCCAGCCGACCACCCACCCACCCACGTCCCATTCTCGTTTCCCTTCTATCGTTCCTTTTACCCGCCGTCGTTCTCTCCGTTCTCTGTTCTCGCCGCGTCTGTGCGCGCAGCGTGACCTTCTTTCAGCTTCCTCTCTCGCCGTCTATTCTTCCCTCGTTCTGGGACGGTTCTTCTTCCAGAGGTCTCGCTACCTCCGCGCGTTATCCTCTACCTGTTTGCACGGTTTATTCCGCTCTACGCCGCTCGTGCCTGATATCGTTACGGTTGCTTTCATTCCGGCTCGAACGTTTCACGTACTGCATTAATCTTGCTCCTCGAGGAAGAAGACGGCAGAGAGAGAAAGAAGAATTGCACGATGTCTGAGACATTGTAGGCTCGTAGCGCGGATCGATTTGTACTCGCGAATTAGAGCGGGGATGATGCGGGTAGGTTCGAGACATTCTTACTCCGAGAGATAAATTGCGAGACTATTTCTAAGAAAAAAAAATTCGATGACGGCGACTAAAAAATTGGAGACACGGTGCTTTTGTGGATTAGCACGCCTCAGAGAGAGAGAAAGGTTCCCGCGATTAGTCATCCTATATTCAAGAAGAATATATCGATCTTCTCTTCTATTCTCGATTAAAGGGGAGGAAACTCTTTATAAAGCTTTGAACGACGAGTTCAAACGGAGCAGCTCCGAGGCGATAAAAGATTAACGAGCGAGCGAATTATTTTTCTTATAGATCGCGTCGAGCGAAACGAGATCGTAAAGAGATCGTAAAAGGGATCCAATCCTCCGATCGAATTTGCGCACCTCCTGAACGAGGATGCGCGAACGAGAACCGACGATTTGCACACTTCCCATTGCTGGAGAATCGCGCAGTGTATGAAAGACAATTGCTTTAACCCGTCTTCTATTTTTCTAAGTTATTTCCTCCCTTGAGTCGAATCGACGGAATGGCGAAAAATTGACGCTTACCGTGAGAAAATAAATAGTTCAATTTGCAAATTCTTTTAGTGACAAAAAACAAAACTAATATTGCAAGAAGATGCAATAATAAACAAGTTTTAAACTTTGAAAAACCTTTTAAAAACACATCGCTCTTTTTATTTTATAAGATGTTTTTGCATCAGGTAGCGGTACTTCTTTTTTCGAAAATGTTACAAATTGTTATAGTACGTTAAAAAAATTTTTTCACACTTTACAATGGATTTTAAGAGTAAAATTTCCTGTTTGCAGCTAGATATACGATTTTTTTCTACGGTTTTATTAAACTTTGAATATCAAGTTTAGGTGACAAAAATTCAAGCAGTATTCGTCTTCATCTGATATTCATAGTTCAATAAACTGGCGAAGAAAAATCGTTAAATCATTTCTGAAACATTGTCATAAAGTGGAGGCTCTGATCTTTAAACCCGTCGTGGATTAAATCATGGAACATTGTTTGTAATGTTTTTACGGGCTATGAAAGTTTATAACACCTTCGAGAAAAGTGTCTTTATTTTGTCATCTGTTACATGATACAATTTTCTTTTTTTTTTTTTTTACGAAATTATAACAGTTTCAATATTAACGTGAGTCTCATTTTGTACGAAAAATACGTCAAACTAACACAAGGGATGACAAAACTGTCTTAACAATGTTAAGGAATTGAAATTTTACGAACAGCTCGATGCTTGCTCCACAAACAGAGAGTACAGAAAACCATACTTCTTAAACAAACGTTAAAGAATCCTACTAAATTTAAAATCAATTTCCTATTATTACAGTATTCTTTTTTGTTTGCAACAACCCCAACATTCTTACAACTCGTTCCACCAAAATTTTCCGCGGTTCGCAACACGCCTCACGCCACGAGTTCTTTCTCGTTTTAGTAAATTAAGTGGTTTTAAAAAATTCATTAACCTCGTTTCCGCATTAACCTCAATTCGCTTTATCATGCGCCGACCATAAGAAGACTGTTTTGCACCAAAGTCTTTAATACCGGGAACATATCTCATTTACGTGCATTTACACACATCTCGAGAGAGCTGTAAATTAAAAAACTCGGAGTATTTATTTCTCACTCGCCAACTCTCGTTGCCAAGACGGGCTCTGATATCATATTAAAAATATAATGTAATAATAATATAAAATAAATACAATTTTTATTAATTATAGTACAATAATAATAATAAATCCTCCCCCTGAAAGTGACTTCCTCGCAGAAATCTCTACAGCGTTTATTAAATCACGCGACTCGAAGATTTCTCGCGGCGTGAAATTTATGTCCGAGGCAGGTCATCATCCCCTAATAAGCCGCCTATCGTTTCGCCGTGTCCGGTTGATTTATAACCTAGGGTAATATTGACATGGTTGCCTCGATCGACCGATGCTTAGATTCCTCCTCCGTGATACGTTCAGATAATCCAGCACGTGATCTATAATGCCGATACCTGCATACTGATGAATACTTGCTGTGCACCGGGCACACACACACACATACACACTAACACACACAGACGCACGCCGGGAGAGTCTGCGAACGTATGTAAATACCTACGTATGTACATGCATCGAGACACGTGTCTGAAGAAGTCGCTGGTCCAGGGGCCATAAATTACTCGACAGAAAGCGAGGTATATAATTTATATCTTGCCAAGAGACGTTCAACTCATTCACTGGCAGTGGCTGACGAAATTTTCTATTTATTGCTTACTTTGGACAAGCAACAGTCGCTTGCAACGCGGATGATCATTATGTCTAAGTGTTTCGAGTTTTCGAATTTTCTCCAGTGTACAGGGTGGGAAGAAAAGTTTGTAGATAAATTCTACACCTTCAATTTGATGCAAAGAACCTGTGGTAAAATTGATTTTGAATTTTGAATTTCAAGGTCAAAATTTGTTTTTGTATTGTATCCTACTTGTCACGAAGGTAAAACTTTTCCAAGGAATCAAATAGTTCTCTCGAGAAATGGCAGAAATGTTTCTTAATCATTTAACACTGCGTGAGTCCTAACAGCGACTTTATGATTCTGAACGACGGATGTCTTTGTTACATAATTTTCGTATTAGGTTTCATTAACATTCGATTTATCATAGTTAGTGTGAGTCTGAATAATGATAGAACTAACTGTTAACATTATTCGAAATACAAATGTTACATTCACGCGTCTAGAAACGTAAGGTCGCTGTTAGGACGCACGCGTCCGTAGCATTAAATGATTAAGAAACGTTTTTACCATTTTTCAAGAGAACTATTACGTTGCTTCCTTGAAAAAGTTTGACCTTTGTAGTGAGTAGAATACAATGCAAGAAAAAAAAAATTTGCTGACTTTGAAATTCAAGGCCAAGATCAATTTTTCAGGTTTTTTACATCTATTTCCATCAAATCAAAGGTGTAGAACTCATCTGTTATAGCCACGGACTTAAAATATTATATTAGTGTACACTATCGTACGGTATGACGAATAATATCGCGGATGATTTATTAATCAGTACCTTAGGATGCTCTGACTGTCTTTTGACTTTTCTACTCTGATTCTTCAACTATTTTCTCTGTATTTGACTCACTCTGCCGTCAACGTGTATTGATCTGGCTGCAGTTAACGACACAGGCATACGTGTGTGTCTCGTCGTTACGTGTATAGTCATTAAATAAATTTGATGAACTTCATAGTGCGAATATCGCTTAATTAAATTGACACTTAAAATGTCTACCTCCTGTGTTACTTGGTCACCCATCGCTGTCGATGACAATTACAATATTGGCCAGAAATTACTTTGCGACAGTAAACGAGCGTAAATGCCGCCTCGATTAAATTGATACTTCAAACTTCCATCCCCAATATTTCAAATTACACTCCGCCAATATCGATCTCGCCATTCAGTCGAGCTCATCTTTCCAACTCTAAAGGAATTCATTTTCAACTGATATTCGACGACGATCATCGAAAATGATTTCATTCCCTCGAAACGAGATACACGTACAGAATTTCATTCTCTTTGAGACGTATAAATCTCAATTCTGGCTAATTCCACGACTCGCCAACAATACGCACAACTCTGTATGGAACATCCTTCGACAATAACATAAAAGCCGAGCATAATCGAGAACTGTAAAAGGACGCTGCATTCTACTGTTGTATTTTACTGAATTCGATCCGGTGAATAATCATTTCACGGCAGATCCGGGCGAAATTTACTTCCGATAATAATTTGTAAATAAATTTTTGAAACAATGTTCTTTAGTATTTGGCAGATAATGCGTTTCAATTAACGATACGTAGCTCATTTGATCGATTAAAGGAATTTGAAACTACGCAAATCACTCGGAGAATGATAAACCGAAGAGCTGATTGTTCGAGGAAATGATGTTTATTTGACAATTGAAAATTTGCCTTTAAAATAACGTTCGAAATAAATATTAAAATACCGAGAGCAAAACACTCGAATGAAAAAGGAAATAATCAGTGAAAATCAAAGTAATTACAGTGTGCGTTATCGCGGCAGAAATTTGTCTTGGTCTTCAATAGGACTATCGTTCCTCAGACATTTGGTCTATTAATGAAACAAAATTTGGGGACATCTGTTAAAGTCGCAAATGAGAATAGTCTTTCTACTGATTACGAAAACAGAAGCAGAATATTGTATGATCACAGAGCACATCTAAATTTCTTCTAAATTTCGTCATTAAAAAATCAAACGATATAAATCGTTTAAATTATATATATAAATATAAGTTATTTCTATCAAAGTCAAACAAAGAGTAACTAATTTACTTTAACAAAATAACAAATAAATCGCTTAATTAAAAATAAATTAATTTAATTTTCGTAACACAATCCCGTTATTTTGCAAACAGATTATTTCTGAAATATAATAATATAACTTTAAAAAGTAATTTAAAAGCAACGTTGCTTGAGAATATTTCAAAACGGAGATCCTTACGAAATAACAAATAAATCATTTAATTGGAAATAAATTAACTGAACTTTCACGTGAAATACTTGATGATATAATTTGGGTTATTTTGCAAACGGAATAACTTCGTTGCATTTGAACATTTTTCAAGACAGACTGTTTCGCACTGAAAGTCCAATCTACGGAAGTAGGAAAGCTGGAAATATGGAATCGTCAGCGACGACGGTGTTAACAGCACGTTTCCTTCGGAAAGTGATTCGAGAGGTTGCTAAATCACTCTTAATCGCCGGCACTCTGAGACACCCTGGCACTCCACCCTCCATTCTGTCGCGTGAATATATTCGGAGACGCAGCTGCAGGTGAATTAATTATCTGATCATACACGGATTTATTATACTTGCGGGACGTTTAACCAGCCGATCTTGCCGGCGTCATTTGTCTCGCGAGATATCATCGTTTCACCATCTGTCTCGGCCAACCTCGCGCGCTAACCCTTGTCCATCTCTGAATCACTGGCTGATGTCGACGCGTTTGTCTCCTTGCACCCCCGCGATATAATCTCTGTACGCGTATGTACGTGTATTATATATTATACATACGTACGTACGTACCGCGCGCGGTGACTTCGTTTGTGCGGCGAACGTTTGATAAAACGCGTCGTTCTCTCTGTCGCCTGTTGTCTCGCTGCCTTATCGCCTCCCAACGAGTGCTGAATTACTCGCGGATAAGCCACTCCCTCGTTCGCAGCCACTCGCCCCCCGTGAAATATCGCGATTAACTCGGATGGTCGGCCAACTGATTGTTGGCGAAATTAAGCGTGACATTCAGATCAGAGACAAATTTATAGAAACTTCTAGGAGGTAAGCAATGTCATTTTTCGATACTGTACAAAATTGTATTTTGTATTGTAATTGTGACAGTCTTCGCCCTTTTTGTAAAATGAGTGTGATTTCGAAGATCGCGTTAAAACAATTTTGAAAAATTAAATTTTACCGAGGAGACCCAAATAGTTTATTTCAAACCATGTGTATCGCTGAAGATCAATATTTCAAATTAAATGCGAAATTTAAAATAAAATGTACGAGTATCAAACTGAAATAGCTTTCACATCGGGAAAGAGTTATCAACGATTCATCGGTGAAGAGAAATGATTTATGATCTGGAAGTAAATAATGTATGAGTAATGCTTTATCGCTTATTTTTTTGAGACAATATATTATAAACTTATCACGAGCCTCGTTCGTGGTTTCTATGTATCATTCTAATTCCGACGAATCTCACTCGACGTTAACGGGAAAAACGACAACGCTGTGGACTTCCTTCGTTTTCCTCCGCGTGTCTGACCACCGAGCGACCATTCTACTCGCCGCAGCAGAGCATCAATCAACACCGTGTTCCCGCGCTCTCAAACGTGACGAACGAACGAACCGGGGAAATCTCGACGCGACGTGTTTGCGACCTCGCGCCGCGGATTTCCGCCGAGCTCGACGTTTCAACGGACTTGCCTCCCGCGACTTGTCGAACGCGGATTAAAAATCCAAGCGCGTGACTGATTGTAAACACCGGCCTAGCGGCACGATCGGTGTGAAATCGAGCAATGGGGGGCGATTTCAGCGTGAAAACCGCGGCAACGCTTCCCGCGCTATTACCAAATATTGAAAAAACAACAGAGAAACGCGATCGCTAGCCTCCCTTTTTTTTTTTATTTATTTTTTATTTCTCATCGAGATAAAACGAGCAACCGCGGGTGAAAAATGTTTGAAAAAAAAAAACAATGGCAGAGGAGGCGCGTCGAATTTAACGATTTAACGAGCTTAACGAAAGTGGACGACAATTCCATCGTTTCCGTCGAACGTTCTTCGCGGTATAGTAGTCAAAGTTAAGCGTTCATAGTTCGGCACCGATAGCGGACACTTAAGAGGAGTGATGTATTATGCATTGAAAGAAAGAGTGGACATGAAAGAAGGAACAACCGTAGGCACGTACTGCGAATTTCAGTATCGTTTGCTACATTATTTCATTGCGAAGAAATTTAGAATTTTAACATTTTTTATTTCATCTGAATGCATTTCAACTGTTTTAAATTCAATACGTGCATGCTTTTAAACTAAATGAAGCAACAAATTGTAATAAAGCAATAATTATCAAATGATTGTAATTAATCTAAATTTATAAAAAATTTATTGAAATTCCTATAAATTTAGTGGAAGCTTTGAATGGAAGGTCTTGTTACGTTTTTCTTTACCCTTTCAAGTTAAATTAACAATAGACAGAGTATGATTCTACAATCGTATTAATACATATAAATTGAATATGTATTTAATATTATTTTTTATTATTTTTAATATGTATTTGTTATTAATATAAAATTTGTCCAACTTTGTTCGATATGTGTCCGAAACAATCATAAAGTGCTGAAATATTGGTATCATGTATCATATATCATGTATGGCCGCACTAAGGTAGTGTAGAGTGGGGATAGTCCCAATTTCAAGAATGGGTAGGGATATCGCTTAATTGGGGAAAAGTGCGGGCGTTTAACCGGGAACCGCTTACAGTAATTCGATTTTACTGTAAACGATCCAGGCATCGGTGTCAATTAATTCCCCCTTTCGAAACCCTTTGTCGCGTTACGTGTGTGTAAACACACCGGGCAGGCTAGAAGATTTTAACGACCCCTGGAATTCGGATGTGCCGAATGGAAATTGATGGGTTCGTTAGTGAAAGTAACGATTCACGTCGGTGGATTCGACGACTGACGAGTGTTTGAAACGATTCGCGTCGTGTAATGACACCGTTGAATTCGTCCCAAAATTTTCTGAAAACATGCAACGCGTGCGATTAATTACACGGCGCATCTTCGAACAGACGAATCGTTAACGAGAATATGAATTCCAATTTCCATGCGGTGTGCATTAATTTGGCGAAAAGATTGGAAAAAATTATTTAATATTCACCGAATGAGATATACACTGCCGGTCAAAAGTTTAAGACCATTTGTATTTATATAGGAAATATTTTTGCGTTTGAACTCATCAGGTGCAACAGGATAATGATCCTGAGCATGCTTTAAAGTGAAGTAAATTGAAAGAATACTCAAAGTAGTAAAAGTTATAATGAAAAATAATGCAGAAAAAATAAGAAATGAATTAATTGGAAGAATGCCTAACATAGTAGAAATTGTATTCATAAATAATGGAGGATTTCTTAATGAAAAACATGTAGCCACTTGTAATAAATTATAAATTATTCACAAATTGTTGTGTGTTTTTCCTTTTCTTTTTTTATCACTGAAAATGATTTGAAAATGAGCGGAGATAACCCAGAAAATCGAGCCTCTTCAGATGCAACGCCAATGCAACGAAAATTAGCGATTGGTTGATTCGTGAAGGGGGCGTGGCGTAGACCTCGAGTAGGAGTGGCGTTGTGTGGTACTGAGCGATCGCGCCTCTAATTTGTTTTTTATCGATTCAAATGTTTGCATATCAAAATTTTGAAAAAAAAGTCGTCTTCATTTCCTAGTCAGAACAGTTGCTTTCAGTGAGACGAATCGTACTGGGGTACAAGTGGTGCGGTTTTTTTAATTTCTTACACTCAACTAATTATAGTCTATAGTCTATATTAGAATTTAGACGTTACGTAAAAATATTACATCCTAAATAAAATTATTTTCGAGAAATCAAAGTTTCTCTTTTAACGCGCATAATGGTCTTAAAGTTTTGACAGACAGTGTACAACGCTGACGATTTTACGCGGAGGTATAATGTTATGCATAAATATCGCCTGGCGCGAGCAAGAATTTATCGAGAGCGTGTTACATTTGAATCTAAATTAGCTATTAAAAGTCAATCTACGACGATTGACAACACGCGAGCTAATAATACGCCCGGGCGGTAATTACCGCGCGACGCGGAATTTAATAATGAAACGTGATTAATTTCCAATCCGTCCCGCCGTCGATTTTTCAACGCGTCGGAATTTTAAAACAGCCAGCCGAGGTACCGATCGAATACTCGGCAATATTGTCTGCCGTGTTTTTTGGACTTTTTTTTTTCAAATCGAAAACATGAGACAAACACGACAGAAACGAAGCAGATGTTGAAATAAACGTCGATTATCAATTTAATTGATAGCAAACCTACAAGTGGGAGTTAAAAATTCCACTGCACAGACTTTGTAGAATTTTAGAATATCAAGGCGAGGAGAAAATTTGACAAGTCACTTCTTCCATTTTATAGTTTCGAAATTTGAAATTCAAATTGTCGATCAATTGTATTACCATAACCACGTTGGACCTTTATCGATTAAAATCTTTAGTTAGATTAACTGACTAACGTTTAACTGATTAATCAGCGATTGATTTAATCGACGAATAAAATTAATCGTCAAACGTTGACTAAAGGAATTTAATCGTCGAAGAATCGCCGATTGATTTGGTCGATAAATGAAGTTAATCGTTTAATAAATAAAATTGATTATTGGAAATTAACCGGTGATTGATTTAATCGATTAACAATGTTAATCGTCGATTCTCAATTATTGGCTATTGTATCGAATTTAATTATAATTTCATCTAAATTGAAGATATACATATTCTGAAATTACAATAAAGCGTCGATGCTTCAGGGCAGAGGTGGCTAACTGGCGGCGTTTGCCCCTACTTTCCCGATCGCTAGCGCTACCCCCACCACAGCATCGATCTCTCCCCTTGCTGAGTAGGGAGGGGGTAGTCACAGATCGCCAATTCGTCTCTGTACTAAGATATTTCATCGAAATAAAACTGCAAGCTCGGTTAATTTATTTCAAACTCCTTATGATATAAATGATAGAAAAACTTCATTTCGTTGAATCAGGCATTAACATTGTTTCACTGTTCATGGACTTACTTATCGATCCCTAATCGCGAACAAGAAGACACTAATTTCACTACGAAATGAATTTCATCCTCAATCGCAACGATTAAAAGTGTATATATTTAACTAACGACTAAAGTAAGAATTTAATCGTTATTTACGAGCAGCAGCTAAAGTCGCAGCGCGATCGTCAACTGCGATCAAAGATCACCGATAAAACGTTGATGAATTCTTTGCCCGATTCCGATCGAAACTCTCCGCGGCCTTCGAATTCCGGGTATTCGACGATCGTTCGGAATCTTGCGAATCTCGTAACTTTGCTCGCTGCAGGTTGCCGGAGATCCGCTTTTTTCCACGGCTGCTTCCGCCGTGGCGATTATCGGGAGAGTTACCAGCGGAGAGAGAAATTTCCAACTGCGCGAAACCAAACGAAGCCAAAGCAACATCGTTGCCCCGCGTCGTTTGAAAGTTCGTCCGCGGAGAAAGCGGCACGCCAACTTTCCCCGAGAAGGATCGTTTCATAAAGATTCAACGCGGAGGGAGAAAGAGAGAAAGAAAAAGAAAAAAGAAGGAGAAACAGCTAGCAGGGAGGGAGAAGGGGGGGACCTGGCCGCGGTTAATGGTACGCCTTTAACTGAAAAATCTACTTCGAACCTAGACAAAGGGATTTCGGCCGACCGTGTAACGAGTTTGTTACACTACGCACGTTAGTGTAATGAAGTTTCCCCGACGTGCTCGTGGCGCATCGAGGGGGGGCCGCGCGCCTCGTGTGTGTCCGAGCCGCACACGCTCGCGTTTGGCGGCGTCTGTTAAACTACCGTATAATGCCCCGGCATTATCAGCGAAAGAGGTACGGCGCAGCGCAAGAAAACATTGGCGCTCCATCGTGGAAATCACGTACGAAATCCCGCCGATATTTTTCGTGGCGTGGCGCGGCCTGTTTCGAAAATCGGCCGGCGCGCGCCCGCCGAAAACAACGGTGCATGCAGCTAATTACTCTGGCAAACTGCTGTAGTTTAGTTTACAAGGAATTAATGGCTGGAATTTAAATGGCCGGATGATCCTCTTAGTAATAGCGGCGAGAGCGCGAACTTTTGCGGAAATTTATACTTTTGCGGGGTTGAAGAAGCAGTGGCTGTGCGTGGGGGTTTCTGCTTTATCTGTTTGTTGCTCCAGTTTGGAAGCAGCATGTAAGAATAAATTTAAAACGCGTGTCGTTGCGCATTAATCTTTTCTATCGTATAACAAAATATCTTGCGTGTAAATACGTAATTTATAATTCTAAATAACTTGCGACTCATATTTTGTGGAATTAAAGATACAGAAGTATGAGTAGAGATTTGCTTCATCCATACTCTGGTTTGAGTACGTGTAACGAATTGTATTTGTTCTCACAATACGTATAATGAAATACTTTTTTAAAGCATTCGCTATCTTCTTCGAAACTTTATTATACTTTTGTGAAATTCAGAAGACACAGAAGCTGAGTACTTGTTTAAACATCAATCTTATATTTATATATATTAGATCACATTATAATATTTTTCTATTATTAAGCGTAGATATTATTCTTTTCCATCGTACAGTAAAGTATTATTTTTTAAGCGTTCACCATCTCGCGCACATCTATCGCAACTCATAGTAATTTATAATTATTCGAAACTTTACGAGCAATTTTCTTTGAGATCTCTGAAACTTTTAACAAGTGGAGTCTACTTGCTGCAACAGAATAGTTTTTAAGAATCTCCACAGCTTGCGAGCTTGATAACGTACAATTAATAACCTTCTAGATTTCTAACTTTCACCAATTAGCCCGTGCCTCGGGAAGCCTAATGTTATTTAGATACTTCACTACTCTATAAACATTGCAACTACAGCGTGTATCTGTAGCACGGAATCAAGCCGGCGCTCGAACCAGAGCGATATCCACGAGAATATCCTTTCTTTATGAGAACGAAAACCAGGAGGGTTTGACAAACCGACCGTGGTTTAATATACGATCTTGACAATGAAACTCTTGGGAAATATATGTACATCCATCTGTCACAAGTCCTGGTGTCCGTGTGGATTTAAATATTCAATCTCGGAATTTTCTACAATTGGAGATCTGGAGATCGAGAATCTCACTTGTTCTCACTCAGACGATTTGAGAAACTGTAATTTGTAAAAATTTAGAGGGGACTCTGAAACTGTAATTTGTTCAATTTAAAGAGCTACGCTAACTCTATAAATCAAATAGAAAAGAAAGAATGTTCCGAAAAGTTTCCTCGAGATTCACGATTATTTGTATCCACTTTTTACGAGTTTAACGAGTTTGAAAAGCTTGATATTAATTATTCGTTCGATTATTATTTTACAGACAAAGCTATATTGATTAACTCTATGAATCGAAAAGAAAAAGAAAAAAACTGCACGACTTGTTCCTTAGTACGATTCGTCTGAAAGGCCCAGATAAAGCAATATGCCATAACGACTCTCTTGCCATAAAATTTTATTGATATGCAAACATTTGAATCGATAGAAAACAAATTACAGGTGCGATCGCTCAGTACCGGACAACGCCACGCCCCCTTGCGAATCACGTGACCCAAATCAACCAATCGCTAATTTTCGTTGCATCAGCGTTGCACCTGAAGAGGCCCGATTTTCTACGTTACCCCCGCTAAAATCACTTTCAGCGATAAAATGTTCCAAAAAGTTTCCTCGAGAGTCACAATTATTTCTATTCACTTTCTACGAGTTCAACCAGTTTGACAATTTTGACAATAGTTCGTGTATCCGTGAAATTTGTGTTTAATCTACATTTGTCGGAAATAAAAGACGTTGAGAAGAAATTTTGGAGGAGAGGAAATGAACGTCGTGTCGATGACAATTCGAAGGGATGGCAAACGTTTGGGGATCGGGAAATCTTGCATGGTCCACGAATTTACCGCGGGAAATAGCGAGCCATTGTTTCGATCGGTCCAGGAGGACCCTTCGACCCTCAACGTCAACGAAATCACCAGTGATCTGTGGCGAGAGCGATTCCTATTTTTGTACCCTCGGCGGGAATCGATATCGTCGCGTATCGCGTTTCCGTGGCAGTGGGTCGCGCCGAAACATCTTATTCCAACCCATAAAGATAAATTCGAACGGCTGCGGGGCAAAGTCCAGTTTGTAGGATGGACTTTTTCCAATAAAAACCTGTCGAAAGTTCGAGGCCCTTCTCGCGAAACAGTCTAGGCTCTTTCATCCTGTCCCTGAGACTCGATCAGGAGTCTGTGGATGAAAAGACCTTGGAAGATCAGTCTGCTGGCCCTGAGAAATTTCATTTGCAAGTTTGATTCGTCGGATGAAGCCTGCGAGAAAGTATTCGCTCTCCAAAATCTCCAGATCACTTTTTAATTTGAACATTCGCTACTCGTCGTAAATGAAAGTGGTCAGAATGACCACTTACAATTTACAATTTTCGTTAGAAATTTCGTAGATACGAAACAGTGCATTTTCAAAGATTTAAACGATTCTTTTTTCTGTAAAATATGTAGATAAAAGTTTGCGCGAGTTATTGTTACCGTAAAGCTTTTCTATTTTTTCACTTTAGTGTCTCTCATGGATATTTTACGCTTCGGTCGTCGGTAATTCTAGCGTTAACGAGCATTTTATAATAGAAAAGTACGTACTTCGCATTGCATAAAATACTAAACTTTCGGCTTCTAAAATACAGTGGCTGCGTGTACTCTTGCTTCTCGCTAAATTGCATTTCCAGCTGCTAAATGTTTCATCCCCGCGGTGTCAGGTACTTGCAATCGCGAAAGAGTGAAGTATCGAAAGCTAAATGATACGGAAACTACGATGCGTTCAATCGTCGACGATACTGGTCCGGCTCGCGCCAGGAAGGAACAAAAACAGCGAAAACACCAGGCCATTTAGCCATTTTAGCCGTGGCTCGTCGTTGTTTCAATAACAAGCGTTCGCAAAATGCTCGCCGATCGTTATTAACGCAATTTCGCCCGTTTGATTCAGCCTTGAAAGCCCTCGTCCGCCATTATCGTCCATATTGATAACTCTTTTTTCCGCCGCGCGTCGATGCTTTTAACGCGGCAAACACGCCGGTAAACGCCATTAATTTGCCCGCGCAGCGAGCCAAATTATCGCTGAAGGCCGGGGGCGGGACTCGAACGCGAGTTGGAACCGTGAGCCGGAAGTGGAGGCTGCAGGGACGAATTGTCCCGGTCGGCTCTTAAGCCATTCGGAACAGATGTTCCGAGCGACGCGCGCCAGTACAGGGCCAAACAGCCACCGAAGGACAGCGTTTCCCGCCGAGTTTCCACCGGGACACGAGCCAAGGACGCGGAGTCGCGTCTCTCACAGATGGGTACCTAGTCCATTGAACGCGTTCCACGCCGAGCAGCGTGGCGTTTATGCGATCGATCACCCCACGCTCCCGCACTTTGTCCTCCTTTGTTGGTTATTCGAATGCCTCTTTCTATCCTCTACCTTCTTTCCTTTTTTTATCACTGAAAGTGATTTTAGCGGGGATGACCCAGAAAATCGGGCCTCTCCAGGTGCAACGCTGATGCAACGAAAATTAGCGATTGGTTGATTTGGGTCACGTGATTCGCGAGGGGCGTGGGGTAGATCTCGAGTAGGAGTGGCGTTGTCGTGCATTCTTTTTTTTTTTTAACCCAACAATCTTTTTTCAATGAATTTACGTGTTATAATTTTGAAAAGTCCAAGTTCTCTGATTTTGGGAAATTCCAAGTATCGAAATATGTATTTGTGATGTCGTGAGAAGTTATGCTGAGTGTTTTTCTTTTCTAACCCATTAAATTCACGTAATTTTTTATGCAATAAATTTGTGTATTACAATTACGTTGTTAAATTTTATCTTTTTTTAACAGCAAGTCCCAAGAACTCGTTTCACGGACGTGGTTTCTATCTAAGTTCTCTGATTTGGGAAATTTCAAGTATCAAAATACGTATTTGTGATATTGTGACAAATGATTGCCGGATTGTTAATGGACGAGTGTTTTTCCTTTCTAACCCATTAGGTTCGCGTAATTTCTTTCTCAATGAATTTATGTACTGCAATTACGTTATCAGAGTTTACTTTTTTAACATCGAGCAAAAGCAAGTTCCAAGAAGTCGTTTCACAGACGTGGTTTTCACCTAGGTTCTGTGATTTTGAAAAATTGCGAGATATCGAAATACGTATTTGTGGCGTCGCGAGAAGTTATTGCTGGATTTTTAACGGACGAGTGTGTTTACTCGCTACTGTAAACATCAGGCAGTTCCGAGGGATAAATTTTGACAAGTTGATGGAACAACGTTAATTAGTTCTCATCCATTTTTCGTTTGCGCGTTTCTTCTTTTTCTCCGCGTCCGTGGAAAATTAAAACGACGGCGGCACGGAACCGGGAAGACGAACGACTCGTATTTCGTTATTGAAAATGAAAAAGCCGAAATTAAAATTTACTAGCGAATTGTACGCGATGTTTCGCGTTTGTACAAATTAAATCGACGCGAGCAGATAAACGAAATCCTCTCACGGAGAAAGATTTACGTTTATCAATTTTCTAGATTAGCAGAGCTAAAAAAAGAAGAATCGCCGTTGCGATTCGGATTTCCCTCCGAATTTCAAACAAAATCTACGAAACGATAGATTCGATTGTTTCGGGCCATTGGGCGAAATGTGTTTGAAATTCGAAAAACGTTTCGAACGATTTCGCGGGAGGAAGGAGGAGAGGGGGATGTTTCGCGCGACAAACTTCACGGAGAAGAGAGGAGATAACAGGTACCCGATACGTCGGCTGGAATTGATCCTCCACTCACGTGATAGTGTTTGCGAAAAATTTTATTCTCTACCGACGTCGATGCGACGATATCACCGGAATCGGTAAATGCCCCGGCCGAGAGATTGATACGACGTCAAAGGATATTGATCTCTCTCTGCGAGAACGTATTGGAATCGTGCGACGATTCGACGAACAGCCTGTTTCTTTCACGTCGTGCACTTGACGCACGGTTTCGAGAATTATTGAACATCCAGTCGACTTCCATTAGAGTATCTTTCTTAACTATGAAAGGGGAGGTAAGTTCTCGCCCAACGTGGATAATTTTTAATAATTCCGTCCGTGAGCGGTGGAATCGCGCGAGACGACGCCGTTGTTCGAGCTTTCGCCGCGGAATTCGATCCGTCATCCCTTTCGTTTTCGCGTCACTCGTATGTTTCTTTTCGTTGCAATCCTCGTAAAAACTTTCTGAAAAATTCTTCTCTATCGTAACGAAACAACGTCAGAGTCGTTTCTCTTTGAATTCTATCGATAGAGCTCTATCTCGGCGTCAGAGAATAATCGATACTCGAAACGTATTTCAAATAAATTTCTCTTCCCGAAAGAATCTTTCGATTCTTCTAAAAATCTAGTTAAACAACCTTTATCATCGCAGTAATTTTCCTAAAAAGAAACACTTTTGATCGTAATCAGATCGTAATAAGAGAAAAAGTCACAGGTTTAGGTTAGGTTTAAGTTTAGGTTAGGTTTAGGTTAAGTTAGGTTTAGGTTAGGTTTAGGTTAAGTTAGGTTTAGGTTAGGTTTAGGAATTATTTTTTCAACTGAAATGATTTTGATCACGAATAACGATTATTAGTATCAAGAAGAAATTTTTCGTTGTTAACATCGATTATTGACGAGAGGAATTTATTTCGACGCTCTTTCTTCAATATAATAATTACCACGAGATTCGTGTCGGAAAATGTCTCTGCGATTCTTTTAAAATATTTTAAATATTTAATACTTTAGTACTAAATATTTAATACTGCGCGAATGCGAAACTATACTTGTGAACGACGGAACTAGAGTTTTCCTCATTGATAAATGAAATAAATTTCCCTCGTCGATAACTATTACAAGCTAGCGAGATAGAATTTCTGTCATCAATGGCAAAAAATATTCTGTCGCTTGCGATTAACTAAAGTACAAAGTGACCAAACTTAAAATAATTTATAACCAGAAATAAATTTATAATTCATAAACTTGAGGAAGTTTAATTTCTTTAATTTAATCGCGTAGTTCTTTGAAAAATTTTCCCCGCATTTCCTGAGATTAACATCCTCAACTCAAATAACGAGCAAGTTTCAGTTACTGTTCTTTATTTTTTTCTTTCAGAAAAATTTCCAGAACAATTCTGATCTTTGATCTTTGGGGCCGAACGACTGATCTACCTATACGACAAACTCTCAGCCACGATCCCCGCGAAAGCACTTTCCCTATCGCGGCGAGTGGGAAACACGCGACTATCCCCCATCCCTCGCAATCGCAGCGTGAGCTCGTCCAATTCCCGGCGAGGCGCGTTCCCCAGTAGACGGTAAACCTACCGGAAGCCCTTCAATTATCCCGCGCTCTTACGTGATCGCGGCGTTTCCTTAATTAGCCCGCGCGCCGCGATAGAAAGGGAGCGCGAGTTCGTCGGAGAAAAAGCAGGATGGATAAGCTTACCGGGAGCAGAGGGCGATGAGGCTCGGTCACGTTGTGTTCCCTGTACAGGAGGCACGAGGCGGGGAACGTGATCGCTCCTGCGACCACCATGTAGCCGGTCAAGACCACCAGGATACTCGCCGGCCCTTGTACCAGATGGATCACCGGCAATCGAACCAGCAAGCACCAGACGCCGCTCGACAACAACGTGCACGACATGGTGAGGAGGGACGTGCCGCCGAAGAACAGGCAGAAACTCACCAACGACCTGCCCCCTTCGTGAACCTGCGTATCGCGAACCACTCTCTGAATAAACTCATCGAGATCGAAGTTATCGAGATTTGGAATTATTATGGATTGTTAAAATTTCTTTGAATTTTAATAATTTAATTTCTTCAATTTTAATTTTCAATTTCTCACAGTTTGCTTCAACTTCCTTTTCTGGCGAAACTATATTCAGAAGAATTGTCGACAATTGAAAATGACGTGGCTTCGTAGAAAAAGATCGTACAAGGATATCGACTTGGTCTCGAATTATAAATATTGAATTATAAATATTGAAATATTGTTCGAAATAGCAGTGATTAGGAAGCCCAGTAGTGACAATTAGTGAACTTCTTACGAAAATTGTTTAGACAAATATCTTTTTGTTATTAAAACTATCAATCGATGGAACAATTCAATTATGATTTATAAATAGTAATGTTATTTTAGTAATATTTTTAACAGTTTTAATCGTTACATTTTTAGTACTAAACTGTCCTATTAACTGAAAGTTTCTTTGCCAAGAAAGAAAAAAAGGATACTTTCATAGCACAAAAGTAACTTACGCTGATTCGATCGCGAGCTTCCCACACGCGATATTCTCGTATTCTGATATTTCGCTGCAACTAGTTAGTATTAGTAAATATTAAAATCGAGGTTGCACACGTGGACAGGTGCTTTAAATTTAAGTCACGAAGCCCAAAATGATTTTATATACATTTCCCTCAAAAATTGTAAAGACGTCAAACGCAGAGATACAACGACCCGTCACGCGCAGTGAAATTCTAACAAAGAAATCTATAGATAGACAGATCGAAATCCTAGATAGGCTCTCTTTCTCTCTCTTTCTCTCTCTCTCGTTTTCTCTATCTCCAGGTGAATACTGAATACATTACCGGCGGTAATGCAGTTCGCTCATAAATTAACATACGCCAACCATGAAGTCGTCGTTCCGTGAAAGCTCCTTAAACTTTCAATGGACCGCGAAAACTTCCCGGACGAAATGAAAATTTCCCGCGAGCCCGTTTCCAACGCCTCCATCTTACGATCGAGCCTCCTCTTTATTCTTACGCGAGAGTCTCCCACGTTATTACGAGTTCGTTAAACTACAGCCTGGAAGGATCCCCGGCTCCGGCTTATCTGCATCTGTCCCGTCGATTTCGCTCTTTGAATTATGCAAGAAACAATCTCCGCGCACTGACGATTGTATCGAAATTGACCGCGAGCGGCGAATGTGAGTATCCGACGAAAGGAAATATTTTTCCGGAGTATATTCTACTTCTCAATTTCACGATTTTTTTGTAAAATAATTACTGTGGGTTGGGGGAACTTTGAATCATGCAAGAAACAATCTTCGCGCACTGACGATTGTATCGAAGTTGACCGCGAGCGGCGAATGTGAAATCGCGTGTTCCGAGGAAAGGAAATATTTTTCTGGATTTACTTTACTTTTCAATCACGATTCCTTTGTAAAATAAGTATTGTGGGTTGGGTGAACTTTGGTCTCTTCCTGTGTTTGACAATTGATCGTGTATTGAGCGTGTGATAGCGAGATTAATATCTTTCCGTATTGGCACCTTTTTCTGTTAATTCCCAATTTGATAAATTTTATTTGTCTTCATATCGACATATTTGCATTATTTTTACCTACTAAAATTAATATATGATACACTATATAAAAAAAAACTTACTTCAGAGTCTTCAGAGCGAGAGTTTCTGTTCAAGTTCTATTCGATTTCTCGTGAAAAATTCCAATAAAAATTTTACTATTGTAGAAACCAAAGACACGTGTTTCCCGGTAACAGATGAATTTTTTCCGGCGCTCGATAAATGTTCATTGGCGCAAGACGAATCTTCTCCATTCTTTAACAGAAAGAAGGGAACGCAGAATACGCTCGTAACGAGTATGCCAACACTGGAGATGGAAACAAAGATTCGAGAGTCTCGTTCGAGTGTTCGAGGCGTCGAGACAGGTGGATCGTAAACTTCGCTCTCGTCCTAGCGTCGCAGTTTGACCGGAATTATGATGCGATAACGCGAGTGCAAAAAAAGAAACCCCGAAGCGTACGTTGTTGGCCGCGTCGAAAACGCGGATCGTTAAAATCGTGGCTTGCGTTGCGACCTTTGCCGCCAAGATTTCGCCACCGTCAGAGAAAATGCCGCGTGCAGACAGTTTCTGACAGCTGTCTCGCGATATTTTTCTACCCTGCGCTAGAAACATTCACGACAACGTGAATATGTTTCTGTTCTTGGACGTGATGAATTGGACACGTGCTTTTACAATGTACACGTTCACGCGCGTGATCAATATTATTCGTGTTACGTGCACGATCGTATCGTGCGTACTTCGCAGTTGTGTCGTACGTATAATATGACGCGTTATAAATAATATGTATTGTATTACATATACATGTGTAATACAATACATATTTCATAATCATATAATATGTATATTATCGTACATGATATTATGTATTATGTAGGATATCGTATATATTATGCATATAATATTGTATATACATTTACATCTGGGAATCAAAATCGAAATAAAGCTCCACTTTTTTGCATAATTTTTGAATTCATTGAATTACGGAGATAAGGAATTGTTGGAATTTATCCCATGAGTAAATTCCGTTTCTTTTTCTTTTTTTTTTTTTTCATCGCAAGAAGAAGGATTAAATGATCACGAATTCGAAGATGAAGATGAACAACATTATTTGTTCTTACAATTTTTGATTAATAAAGTTAATCACTTATCATATTCTAGGATACGAATCATATAGCATGTTATATATTTAATATATTTGTTAATCATATATAAAAAAAATCTGCCAAGACATTAATCAAGTGTCAAAATCTACATATTTCTGAAAGAAATCTAAAAACCAGCCATTTGAATCAATGGGCATTATTCGAATAAAAAAACGACTGTTTAAACAACGTATTACCTTATTATCGACTATGACTGGATATTATATGCTAAATTACACCACGTTAATTTATTTGAACGGACAAAGGTCTTTCAACGAAATTATTCCATCGAGTAAAGTAATTTTTCATTTTTCAGATTGTGAAATTGCTACTGAGTTTGTATTGTTTCATTTTAATGAATTAATTCAAACGAAATATCACTCGCGAATGATTCATTCGATAAAGTTACTTTTCCTAATTGTAATTATTTTTCAAACCAAATTGGTAGAAATAATTCTGATTTAAACGAGTCAAACGATTTGACTTTAGAAACTTCAAACCAATCGAATAAAAAGCTCGGAAAAGACGCTCGAATACCGGCAATTCTCAAAACACACGTCTTGCAAACGCTTAGAATTACTTTGACCGACTCTCGGCCGCGGTCGAGCGTGATCGATGCTCGGACAGGATATCGCGAGCGACACGTCGTATCGATCCCCTGATATCTCGTGCAAGACCTCGCGCGTGTATGCGTTAAGCCGTTATGTCGCGTTTATGGGTATTTGACGTTGATTTTGATTCGGTCGAATTAGATCAACGGTTGAGAGGCAGCCGTGAGAAGCAGCGATGGCCTGTGGCGCGCATCCTCCGGACGCCTCTGTAAGTCAGTCAACGTGTCCACGTATCCTCCGGCTACAGCTGCCGTCTCCTCAAATATTTACCATCCCCTAAGTACAAAGTTTACGTTCCACCTGTTACAGTCGTACACTCCCGCCGCCGTAACCAGCGATAAAACCAATCGATTTGAATCGCCACCGGAGATGGCGATTCGTTCATAGGGGCGGTTAAGAAAGGGGTCGAAGGTGAGAAGTTCGCGGTTGGCAAGAGGAGGAAGCGGGTAAGTTTATTAAGGAGGATGATCGGTACATTGGTATTCGATTGAAAGGAATTTCGAAAGAGGCTCGAAGGAATCGTTGGAAAGTTTCGTTGTGTTGTGTTGCACGTGGTTTGAGGATATCGATCGTTTCAAACTGCAGTTGCTCGCTAAATACTTGTAAAAGGTGTAAAATAAAATGAAGCTGGCTTTGTTTTAAAGCTTGAAGCCTGTATTCTCAAAATACATCATTTTAAAGTGAGAATGTGAAGACATTTTTCTTTGCAAAAATGACGTGAATTGACAATAATGTGTAAAACCATTGAAATACTTTTTTTATTAAAGATTGAGGTCTGCTGTTCCATTGAAACATGATTCTTGACTATTTTATTAAATATCAAATTCTTTCGGAAACGAAAACGCGATTTCTTGAATTTCCGTCGTCTAAACTGAAATTCAAAGTTCAATAAAATGACAACAAAAAAATCGTGCATCAAGTTTTAGAAGATCACTACAAAGAGAATCTTTACTTCAATCTTCAAATCAATTGTAGATGAAAAAAGAAATTTATTTACATATTATGACAATTTAGAGAAATGTAAAAACATCTTAGAATAAAATGAATGGTGTATTTTCAAAGTGGAAGCTTCGAACTCAGGTTTATCGTTGTATGATACTGTTTTACGAAATTGTGACAGTTTGAGTATCAACGTGAGTATTTTGTGAAGGATGATACGAAATCGTATAGTGTGGAAGTTAAAAAGAGATTTAATACAAAGATTTTCAAAGCTTTGAAAACTCGGGTTTGTCGTTGTATGATACTGTTTCATGAAACTGCGATAGTTTAAATATTTACTGCTCGAATATTTAACTATATTAATGTGAGTATCTTATGAGGGATGATATGAAATTGTATAGTGTAGAATTTAAAAAGAGATTTAATACAAAGATTTTCAAAGCTTTGAAATAAATTCAGGTTTGTCGTTGTATGATACTGTTTTATAAAACTGCGATAGTTTAAATATTTACTGTTCGAATATTTAACTGTATTAATGTAAGTATCTTGTGAGGGATGGTACGAGGTCATGTAGTGTGGAATTTAAAAAGAGATTTAATACAAAGATTTTCAAAGCTTTGAAATAAATTCGGGTTTGTCGTTGTATGATGCTGTTTCATGAAACTGAGATAGTTTAAATATTTACTATTCGAATATTTAACTGTATCAATGTGAGTATCTTGTGAGGGATGGTACGAAATCACATACCGCGGAATTTAAAAAGAGATTTAACACGGACGAGAGAGACAGAGGCTTGCTCGGAAACAATTTCGATACTGATAATTTACAACCGATGGAATTTAATACCACGTCGTGGAAACCTGATTCAAGGAACTCGATACCGACAACTCTTGACTTCAATGACCCGATATCGACCTGCTGGCGCGTGCTATAGCTACTTCTTGTACGACTCAACACTGGACTTTGCTCAGCTCCGCTCCGGTATTCTTCATCCGACTAATAAACGAATCAATTTGCGACAATTGGGCGTGACAACAACGAAGCAACAACATCGCGAATGATAAACGATAAATTTTTGCAAAATTTCGCATCATAGTTGAGCTGGCAATTAACGATCTCGCCGGACAGTGTCCCTTTGAAAACGACAGCTTTAACGCGGAGTAGGCAATATCGATGCGCTCGCGTGTAAACAGCGCGCCCCGCCCGCCGGGGACAATGAAATCATAATTTTATAAAACGGCTTTCCGCTCTGAATGGCCTCGAACGAGGAGCCACTGGTTGTTGTTAAACAAATGATATTCCGAGGCTTTTGGTTTAATTCAATTGGGCCGTTTGTTGTATCGAAATTTGCGCGTATCGGCGATTGTTCGAGTCGATGGAATATTCGTATCAATTCTTTGTTTTTGGCCGGCCCTCGTTAACGAAATCCCCAAATTTCGCGAACGTCCGATTTCATCGCCTCTCTAAATCCAAATACAGGTCGACAGCAGTTCGAAACGTATAAATTCGGAACACGATACATCGACGATGAAGTGGCAAATTTTTTCCAATTTCTTCAGATTCTCTGCAGAAGAATTTCTAGTAGTGCGAGTCAATAATAGGTGGCGGCAAGTGGGCGGATTCGTCGCTTTATAGAGCCCTCGCTAATGAAATTTGGCGAATCCACTTCAACCGGCATTTGCCTCTAAAGCTACATCCGTATCAACAGTGACACGAGTCAATGATATATCCGACGCGTGTGCAAATTTATTATTGCGCGCGTGGCATTACGCTAATGGAATTTTGCCGATTCACCCCGTTTCACGTAGCCTCTAAATCCAAATCCGTGTCGACAGTGGTACAAGTCAGCGGTGAATCCGACAAACGTATGAATTCTTTATCGCGCGGTCCATTTCTATGATGGAAACTCCGGGAATTTCGCAAAATTTCCATTACACGTTCCTCTAATCCACGCGTGGAAAATAACGCGCGATAAGCGAGATATTGTCTGCCGCTGTGAAGGCCACAAATCCAGGCCGATTAATTCGACTAATTGATACAAATGGAGCTTTAACGTTGCTTTAATATTATTCAAATAAACATCGCTGCTCGTTCGAACGAATATTCCGAGGCACTGACGGAGTAATTTTATTTTTCATCAACAGCTACTGCCTTTTCGTTGCGCAAATAACTACTTAAATATCCTCTGTCCGCAGTCTCGTACACTCTCTTTGGAAAGTCGTTGCCCAACGACAATAACGCCACGATCGGAATCGATATTTCTCGTTTAATCGAATTTCCATTGAGACGGATCCTCGATACCGCGAATACGTTCTCGATTCTTCGCCGGGGACCGTCGAAGGTTGAACGACGTATTTCGTTCGTCGCCCGAGAGCTGAAGCACGCGATTCCCAGATTCAAGTCAGAATTCCCCCAAAAATCCAACGAACGCGGCTGAGGCCAACCATCCGAGCTGATAAGGTCGTTTTCCAGGCGAACGATCAAGCGGTTTCGAAGAGCCAGAGCGCAGACTGCCCTCGGTATCCAATTATAACGCGCGCACGGCGTGCCTAACGTACGACAAATAGGCTTTGTCGCGCCATGCCGATCCTCCGGAGCCGCGAGGAGCCACGACGTCGTCAATTGTTATTTATCGGCGAATTATCGGATGATAATGACGTCAACTTTGTCAAAAATTGTATCTGGAGGACGTTGAATTTTTGTGCGTTTATTCTCTTCGACATTGCTGAGAAAATTTTAACTCTGCCGCTCTTCACGCGTTTCATTCTTCTCGAATGTCAAAATTATGTGAATTATAAAAGTGTAGTTTAGAATGGTTTCGCAAGGTGGAATCACAATCTGGTGTAAGTGATCTTTTGCAAAGGTTTTTTTCAATGCCGAGAAATCGTTAATTTTGGAGATTCTGCAGAGTGTATCGTATGAAAGACGAGAGAAGACAAGAACGGTATTCTTCTGGGTTCATACAGATTTTACAGAATAATTTTCCGACATATACCTTCGTGTGATCTCTATTCTGGTTTCTTATCTGAACTATCTTTCGCATCGAGGAAATATAAATAATTCACTTCTGATATTAATATTTTAGAACAATTTTATCTTTCACATTGCAGGCAAGTATCTGTCATTTTACAATCGTAAAAAAACGATAGAACAATAGTAATTAATAGATATACAATACATCTAGTACGCAGAAGTGTGTAAAATATTCAAATCCTAAGAAATTTTAACAAAATTACGCAGCCCAGCAATTAATTACGTGCGTCTGCAATTAAAATATTTATATCATTTCCCTGGGAAACGTAGGGAAAGATCCATCTCGTTCAAAAAGAAATTTCCTGAGCACACGTATGTTTTTTTTTTCTTTCCTTTGTTTGTTCATTAAAAGCACGAAACGCGCGAAAGATAATTAAATTGCGCCGGGCACTAAAATCAAATATATAAAAACGTAAACTCGATGAAAACAGGACAGCGTTAACAAAAAAAAAAAAAAAACTCTGTAACGAAGTTAATCAAATCTAATAAAAAAACACGTGCGCGGCACTTTACAATTTCGACCGGGCAGCAGTATCGTTGTGTGCAATGAAAAAATAAAAAAAAGAAAATAAAAAAAAACAGTAAGAGAGCCAAATACATTGGGTTGAACAAATGGTGTCCAAATTTCCCAGACAATGGCCCGAGGTTTATAAATAGATTTGATTGCAATCAATATCTGTTACCGTCACGCGAAAACACGCGGTGTCCAGTTATGTTATTAATACATCTCAATTAATAACCTGTCACGGCGTTGCGCAAGCTGGCCGATATCGTTGTTACATTCCCGGTCGCACCTTCATCTTTACCGGTTCGCGCCATTGTTATTGCCACCGCAGCATAATCGCGCGATATTATGCCGGCCTCGTGAATGTGTGTATATATCACGGAGTATTAAACGCCCTCGAGATCGAATTTAACCACCCGAACTCGTGCGCTCTCGAAATTCCAACTACGTACACACGTACGTACGTACGTACGTGTAACCAACCATTGCAGCACGCCTCTTCTCGCAGTGATATTTTCGTTCATTCCTCCCTGAGACGTTCCGCACGTTGTAATTTCTTTGTTAATTGTTCGAGAGTCGAGCTCCAAAGCTTCTGCGATCTAGCTACATTTTCCTCTGGTACGATTCTCAATATAAGAGAATTTAAGTGACAGACAGATTTCAGTTTTTCGAAATCTGGCGGAAGCTTCCGCGATTCGTGTCTCGCGTTGTATAATCGTTGACAACAAAATTGGAGTGAAAATGAAAACAGTTAAACGACAGAAACAGGTAGGAATAGTTTTCGTTTGGAAAATGAAAAGTTCAATCCTGAAACAGGAAATCGAGGAGTTAATCTTCTTTGTACTTTCAGTCGCGTTTTGCGGTAAAAATTCCATTCTTCTCATCTATTTCCTCTTTATACTTTCGGTCACGTTTTGCGATAAAATTGGAACGACAGGAAAATTGAAACAATAGAAACCACTAGTTTGGAAAGTGAAAAATTCAATTCTGAAAGAGTGCAATTTATTTTCTCCTTCCATCTTCGATCTCATCTCTGCACCTAAGTTTGGAAAATCCACCGACTCTTTCCATCGCTGCGGCTTTCATCTTTGCCCCCGTAGGTTAATAGCCGACATATCCTATTATCGACTGACTGGATAGTTCAATAAAAATTTCCACAAAACTGCAATCTACAAGGAGAAAGCTGAAAGGAAGTGAATTTTGTAACACGTTTAGATCGAAAGAAAGCGTAAAGATCGATCGCTCCTGTAAGTCAGCGCACGCAACGATACACGGCAGCGGAGCACAGAGGCAATTCAACGGCAACAACACACGCGACAGCAACAACGTCGAACGCTAATTGGATCCAGAGGATCGGAAAGCACCAGGCCAGAAAGAATTAACCAACTATGAGAGCTCTCGCGGCACGATCCCGCGCTTTCGACGCTAGAACAGCGAGTATTAGAGTTGTTACTTCGTCCTCACGTTCGTCGAAACCGAGACCGTGTCGCGCGGTTTCGTCGTTGTTTCCCCCGTTGCATCGGGCGTACCTTGGATCGAAACGCATTACGTCAGCTACGTACTTACGTATGTGCGGGGGAATCGGTAAAAGCTACGTAGGTACACTCTATACGTGACGCGATGACAATATACCGCATTGTGCATACACGCCGTGAACCTGCTGCGTGCGTCGTTGTTTGCGGAGAAATTTAGTTGAACTCTCTCGTAGCGAAACGAATGACATTTCGAATGTTTTTTTAACTGTGAAGTTAAATCGATCGAGATGATCGGACTGATCGGACCAGGGACTGTTTTCTGCAAAGAAATTGGGCTTTTTCGAGAGTTTGACGAAGTTTGAACAAACGTGTAAGCGCGAAATATTTATTTATTATGTGATTTTCTTTTACGACATTATAATTTAATAACGATCGGCAATTTTTCACTGTCATCGATCTAGTTATGCTCCTCGCTATAAACGTTCAAAAATAATTTTCTTGATATTGTTCAAGACTAAATATCGATATTCAGAGAGACGGCTATCGTAAAATTTTAGAAGCCCGATAATTAGCCAAATTTCTCAAAACTACGGAATATTCCAATTAATTTAATTCTGCCAGTGGCTCGTTTAATCATCGATCTGCCTTGGGAATTGGGCGTGACAACTTTTTATCGCCGGAACAAGATACACTAGAGATCTGAAGCGTTTTCAATCCTGACCAAAGCTCACCCTGGCTCTCGTTATTGCTTTTTCTCAAAGGTTTACTTTTTCACTATCATCGATAGGCTGAAACACGACGATAACGTTCCTCGCGTCGATTTATTCGTCGTGTCATTCCCGTTTAATAAATATCGCGTTTCGCGTGGCACCGTTCTCTAGAAAGACGAAACCAACTTCGATCTCGGCCAAGCCGCCCGTTTCAAGGCTTTTAGGCTTCCACCGCGCTCGAGATTCGTAACCGGCTGATCAAACTCCATTTTCTTTTTAATGGAAATTCATACTTTCGAGATCGTGTTTTGAAACGTTTTACTTTGGATGTGCATTCTCTGCAATTTCCGATCGTCATCTCTTGCGAGACTTTTGTTCTTTCCTTCTTCTTTTTTTTTTCTTTCTTTCTTCTTTTCTCAAATGACGTAATGAAAATGACGAGAGATTGAAAGATATATATTCGACGGATTATATTCTTTTCAATATCGCGACCGACTTTTAGTTTCGCCATGTCCGATACGTTAAATTACTTCTCGATCGTGTTTGCTTGAAAATAACGGGAACATTTGCATAATAAACGTGCTTGTATAATAAACGTCGTTTCTAGGTAAACGGAATCGATGAACGTAACTTGCTGTCGAGCGATGAAAATTTTTAATTAAAGCGAAACTCAGCCACGGCGAAACCTGAGCGATAATATCGAGATTAATTGTTCGGCTGTTGAAAAACTGAACGTCAACGAATGTTCAATGCCCGATGTGCAGTTTTTATTATCGCAGAACTTTGCTGATTCTAATTCTTACAGTCCATTTCGAGTGTTCCCGATATTATGGGCCGGCGATTTCATCGGTAAGTTTTTGAAAAAAGTAAAAAAAGAGAAAGTTTCAAAATTTTTTTATATTGTTGCTTTTATATTGTTGTCCAAGAAAAAGGGGATCTTCAACTTCTTTAAATGGAGTAATATATTTTTTGATCCATTCAAAAATTGCTTGACATTCGTTGTGAAAAAAATATTAACCTATTATTATAGTAGACTTTAAGTTCAATTTTGTAAAATTTATGCAAGAACATTGTAAACGCAAGAATTAACGCTGTTCTTATTTTTCGTGCGATGGGTTCTACAGAATGAAGATTAAAATATCTTCTAAACTAGTAATTTTTCGACATACATAGGTTAATAATATCATTTACAGAGAACTGCATCTATTAAAAAATAAAATAAGAGAGTAGAAAATATTTGCAATACAATAAATTACGAAAGTTTTTATTTATATATTTTTCGAAATATCATTTAAATCATCAAAATTACACTGTTTCGTATCTGCAAAAATTTCTAACAAAAATTATAAATTGACCATTTTGATAGTTCTAGTGGCAGATCAAAAAATATAAAAAACTGAAAATCACTTTCGGTCCTTGATTGCAAAAATTGAAGTACTCCATCATGCTGGCTACAAATAACGCAGAAAAAAAAAACTTATCATTTACGAGAAAAACACCGCGATCACTCTGTTTATTATACAATATCCTATATATATTCTTACAGAATTTCAAAGTAAAATCGACGAGAAACGTTTTACGTTATAATCGACGCGAGAGCCAGATACAATTTCATTTACGCCGCGTCACAGTGAGAATTTTCATTACAGCATAATTAGCAGCTCTAACGTTATAGTTCGCCTAAATGACGGTAACCGTGAATCCTTGAACCGTACCAGATATCGTATTCGTCGCAAATATTTGCGGAACCAGATTTATTCATCAAAACAGTAGCTTCGAACCTGTCTGCGAATTCAATCACGAGCTTTCGAACCAACCGTAGGAGCCATAATTTCCCATCAACACGCTTCACAGTCGATTTGCTCGGTTATCGATGGTGCTTCCAATGAACCAATGGAACAAATCAATTAAGGAACGCGCAAACGGAAATAATAGATATTTTTCGCTGCATATAGGAAAATTCTATGATTTATAAAAAAAAAAAAAATAATACTCCGCGTTCATCAAACTTTGTAAAATTGTAAAATGAACCAATCGCTAATTTTCGTTGTATTAGCGTTGCACCTGAAGAGGGTTCTGGATTACCCTCAGTAAAATCACTTTCAGTGATAATATAATAAAATACAATTCAACTAAAATGTAATTAAGTAATGTAAGAGTATGAAATAATATAAAAATATACAATAATAATTAATTATTGAGATCCGGTCGCAAATTACGAAAAACTGAATTGTGGATTATAAACATGCATCGCCACCAACATGTGTACGAAAAGTACTTTTCCATAAATTGACAAAATCAAAAAATTAAACCAAGTGTGTGTGTGTGTGTGTGTGTGTGTGTGTGTGTGTGTGTGTGTGGCTAGTTTACACGTGATGGGAGAATCAGTTGAGACCTAGAGAAGAAGAAGAGTGGGAAATAAAGTTCATCGACTCGCCTAACAGGCCTGATTTAAATCACCTGAACGCATCAATTGCGATCGTAACTGAAACGCAACGGAAACGCGAGAGACCCTTGACGAATCAGAGAAATAAATTCGAAGCTGGGAAAAACGAAGCGTGGTTGTACGATATACGATAGGAGTCAGCTTAAAGAAATCCAGCGGATGAAACGAAAGTTCTCGAAGCGCATCGCCATCCGTCAGCGACGACACGGGCTCGGATACGTCAACATAAATATCGTTGATGCGTCGTTCATCAACGATAAGATCGCGGCGTGGAATGCTGCGGGACGAGAAGAGCTTCGACGAGGAACGAGAGGACGGAGTGACGATTAACGAACGATTATTAAAGCAGCCCCTTATCGCGGTAATTGCGTGGAATAAATCCAGGTAGCGAACGAACCGACGCGACGTCGCTGTAATTTTCTGGCTCGACGAACCACCGGATGACGATACTCTTTCTCCCTCTCGCAACCCTTTCGCGTTCTTTCCCTCGCTCTTTCTCTCTGGCGAATACCACCCAGGTCTAGACTTGTCTCTTAGTCAACGCGCGATACGATACGATAATCTTTTTAGCCAGCAGGGCCGTTAATCGCGGATCGATTTTGCACCCTTCGAGAGAAGCTAAGGGATTGCTACGTGGAAATGGCACGAGGACCCGCTGAAAATTGGCAACAGTCACGTAGGCAGAACGCGTCACATCGACACGGGACTGTAAGTAAATCCGACAGGCTCCTTCCTTCCAACGAAGATCCCGAAGCTTTTTGCCAGAGGAGTCGATCTTATCGGACACCTGGCGAGTGATCGATGCTGACAACGCTTGTTTCGTGCACTTTATTGCGCTCCGCGGGTGCACGGGCCCCCGATCTGTTCTATCGGTGTAAACCGAGGTCTCGTCAGTGCCTATCAAAAGGTTTCTCGACGCGAGGAGCTTGACATCAACAGACTTTCGATTCTCAATTCTCAATTCTTTGGTAGTTTAATGGAAAAAAAAAGTCTGTTCGAATGTTCTGATCCTTACTCATCTTCTAATCAGCTTCCGGGTATTTAAAAAAATCTAACTTAACCTCAATCCCAAAATCCCTTTCGAATTTAAACGTTCATAAAGTTACCAACGTCTCTGAAAGTATTGCGACAGAAAACGAAATTCTTTTTTTTTCGTGCGTCGTGGCAACGAACGAAAGTGACAGACAGAGGAGATGAATTTTGCGCAAGTTGAAAAAAGCGCGAGAGACAAAGGGGTCGACGGCACGGATAGTGGCAACGGAGACAAAATTCGATGGAGCGCGTCAGCTTTGAACGATGCTGGAATTAATTAACGCTCACGGAGTCATTTACAACGGTTAGATGGAATTTTTCGCTGCCACCCCTGTCCAATGGCGCGCGATGGAGGAATACAATGCAGTCCGCAGCATCGATAACAATGGTCGATCGCTCGTCGGTTCAGTGTACCATTCGCGGCAACAATTAATCTTGTCAGATGGCTCGTCTCATTGTCTAATAACAATCATTTACGCTGCTGACGCGATTAATCGGCAGCTTAATAATCCCGCAAACACGACTACATCGATCCGAAATCATTAACGCCGCATCACCGTTTAAACGTTCATTCGTCTCTGACTAAATGAGCTGCTACCGGGTGTCCCGAAAGTTCGAATTACTTTGCCAGAAAAATCTCCGACAACCGAGATTCGAAAATATTTCCGATATTGGATCGTTTGTTTCCGAAATACCGATCGAAGCATGGAATTTTCATCGGCGATGTAAAAGTGAAAAAGAAATAAAAGATATATTTTACAAAAAGTCATTTAAACCTGTCTTTCACGCGTAAAATTTCTAACAAAAATTACAAATTCAAATCGTTTCGAACACTTTTGCTTCGGTGGTTCTAGCATTAAAATAATTCGTCGTTCTAATTTTTTGTTTTTGCTCAAAAAAATTCTATCGTTACTGTTCCTGATTTTTAAAAATTGAAGAGCCTCCAGCCTGAAGAAGGAAGCAGCTCCATTTTTTTTCTTTTTTCTGTTCCATATCCATTTTGTTACAAAAAAGAAAAAATGCGACCTGTCACTTGAGGTCATCACAAATTTGATTTTGACCTGCCTTCTTGTTGGTGGAGCTACCTCCTTACTGCAGCAGCCCCTTGAAATCTAAAAAAAAATTCTGGCATACTTGTCGAGCACTCTGTTGCATTGTAAAATCATTAATTGAGTGAAATGTTCCCGTTCCGATGAAAATGAGAACTACTTTCGGAAAAACTAGAGGACGAAATTTCACTCGGCATTGTTAACAACCCAGTTCACCCGCGAAAGGTCAACACTACTAAAATGGTCGACCTGGTTTACGGTTACTCAAGAACGTTCTAGCTCAGAAAGTCGTTAACCACGTGTAATGAAATTTTATCACTGAAAGTGATTTTAGCGGGGGTAACCCAGAAAATCGGGCCTCTTCAGGTGCAACGCTGATGCAACGAAAATTAGCGATTGGTTGATTTGTGTGAGGGGGCGTGGTGTAAACCTCGAGTAGGAGTGGCGTTGTCTGGTACTGAGCGATCGCGCCTGTAATTTGTTTTCTATCGATTCAAATGTTTGCGTATCAGTAAAATTTTATGACGAAAAAGTCGTCTTCATTTTCTAGTCGGAGCAGTTGCTTCTGGGCCTTTCAGTAGGACGAATCGTACTGAGGTACGAGTCGTGTAGTTTTTTGTTTGCTGATTATTTGCAAAAACAGCTGCGATTCGCTAAAATTTCAGCAAGTACATGTGTTTGTACACAGTCACGATCATTATCGAATCAAATTAAGAATCGCAAATGTCTCGGCGACTGTTCAGAATTTCAAGAAAATGTTTGTTCGCGGGGAAACGAGTTTGCAAAGCGAGCATTCCCAGCAAGAAAACCATTGTCGTAGAGGTTTAGAGGGTGAAATGTTCGCGAAACTGCGAGTGGCTGGTATTCCAGAAACGCGGCCATGTTCGCGCGAAATTATTTCGCGTTCAAGTGCCCGGGATGGTGGCGGTGCGTATAATCGAGCTGCGCGGCGATCAATTTGCGCGGGGAAACATTTTCATTTTCGCATCTTTCCTCTGGCAACACGTGTCGCGATAATATTTCCAGTCTGCGTGCGCTAATGGCCCCCGATCGATTTTCCAATTCTTTTTTTAACGCATAAATCATCGCCGGGCCCGCAAACCCGATTCTCTCATGATGCATCGCTGCAAAATGTACTCTTTGTCTTCTTTAATCTACCGATGATATTTTCCACCCGCGTTCACCCCGGCATTGATCGTCCATTGTTTTGCGCTCGGCTGTTTATTCGCCTCATTTGCCCGACTGCTGAATTACAAGCTTGGTCTAATGTACCTAAATACGTTTGACCCGGCTGAATTACGAGCGGATTCCTTTTTGTCCGGGGCCGTTTAAAATATTTGCCAATCCGTGGATTCGCATCTCCGTAAACAAAAAGCTTTCGGACCGGCGTAACACGCGTGTTAAATTGAATGGGGGTCGAATGAAAAGCGACAAACGAGCCGCGATTTTTCGTTTTCAATTTAAACCGAATGCAATTTTTGTACCATCGAAAAATATCGCGAATACTTGCAGAAATATTTCACGAATATATTTTGTGCGAGTTACAGCGAACATTTTGGAATTTTATTAGCAGCGAAAGGGAGAACAAGTATCGAATGAAAATGTATATCGAAATCACAACGTGGTATGGTGCATTTAGCGAACAATTGATATACACAGTTCGAATGGTCATCTTATTGTCAGACGTTAAAGATAGTTACGTTATTGAACACTATCGTACGTACTTGCACGTACATACTCAATCTTGCGACAGCTGCGTGTCTCATTAAAATCGCAACGAAATTTCAGAATGTAACACGCATAACGCGTACGTGAAAATTTTCCTAATGATAAGCGGCTTTCAAATACTTTTCCGAGTTTCATTTAACTTCTGTCTGTCTCTCTCTCTTTCTCCTAAAATATGAAATTTCACGTGACGTATTCTATTAAAAGATCGACGGAACATCGGCTTGATTCGACATGTAACGTCGTTTCAAACGAAAGATGACGTGTAATAATTCCAGGGAATGCAACGCGGGAGAGGGCATTTCTCTACTGACAGGAACAAACGCGCTCAGATCAATGAACTCTAATTATCGAGCGATTCCAGCCCGATCACGTATGCGGCCGAGATTGGATGGCATTGTCGAACACGCGTTCTTGCATTCGACACGTGCTCCTATCATCTTTTCGCTCGACCGGCATTAAGCGACGTCGCTAGACGACGCGCTGCCTTCGCTGCTGATGGCGTTATCTCAATATTCAATGGCGATTCCGCCAGTCAACTCGACGCGTTCCTCCGTTCTTTCGCTCGAATAAAACCACCCCAATTTCGTGTAATTAATTCCCATCTCTGTCGCGGCCATAACTTGAACACTGCATTTTGTTGAACACTGCATCATCAGATTGTTTTTTTTTTTTTATTATTATTATTATATTTTCTATTATTTTTTTTTCTATTTGAAGTTGATGAAAAACTAATTAAAAGAAAGAATTCGAATTTTTTTTATTTAAAATTGACGAAGGTGATGAATTTTGTTTTTAATTAATAATTCAAATCGTAAATTGATAGATTTTCTCTTTGATTTGCATGAAACGAAATATCAATCGTCGGAGGTTAATACAATACGTGCATACCAATTACATTATTTGTTGCACCTGATATCCGTATATATCACGATAATTTGGAAAAGGAAAATCTTGTCCGGTATCAGTGAACCGAGCGATATTCTCAATTAAATTTCACAATTTATTATTCATAAAATTAAACACTTCTTATTCTCCTGCTATCGTTCTCAATATTTGCAAATTCCATATATTTAAACGAAGGTTCGGCTTTTTCGTCGAAATTATATCACATCGCGAAATAAACCGCTCTCTGCAGTTTCTTCCGTCCGTGGCATAATAACGGGGAATTAATTATAACCAATAAACTTTTTCTCTGTTTTATTTCCGAGTGAATTGTTTCCTTCCTGTATAACCCGGTCCAATTAAAGAACAAACCCGACGTTTCCGTACGAGTCCACCCAGGTATAAATTGAAATTTCCTATAACTGCGAGAGCACTTTGTCAAATTAATAAATTAAAGCGTCGTTTGTTCCGATATTTTTTGCACGGGGACCGCGGCGAGATATATATTTCGGTGAATATTTTCAATATTTCGGTTTGTTAAATTTATTCGAAACAGAAATTATTCAATGATGCTTTTTGACACGGTTCTTCCTTTATTATTTGTAATCATTATACTCGTTCGTCATAAATAATTATTTTAAAAATAATTATAATATATAACAATAAGGCGTGACGTACGAATACAATATATTTACAAAATTATTTTTTAAAAAAGACTGAAAATTCAGTCTTTTAAAACCGACGATCCCTACGTACTTTCCCTTAGAGTTTAAGGTATTTGAGGCTTAAATAACGTAGCAAAGGGAAAAACTCAAGTAGAATAATTTACGACCAGGCTGCAGGATAATACTACGCATAACCGTATATATGCCTCATTTCAAAAATAGCACATAATTTTAAAAATGTATGAGAGTGAGAAAGAGAAAGAAAAAGAGAGAGAAAAAGAGTATAAATGTAGATTTGACCGAATTATGAAAGAATTTCGTGTGGAACAGCATAGCATAAAAGATTAATATATCAATTAAAATATACTTTTATCGTCTATAATGTGTAACATTGAAATCACGAAATGACAGATCAAAAAGATTATTTACCACGATTTGTCAACTTTTATCTCACAGTAATGATATTTTTGTTAAGAAAGAAATTTCTGAAAATCACTTCAATTCATTGTTATTTCAAATTGCATAAATTCTTTCGTGCCCACAAAACGCGTCTTTGCAATCACACGTGGCAGAAAAAAAAATTTTTAATTTTCGACGACAGGTATTAGAGCCTATAGAACGATACCTTATAAATTCTGACGTAAGAACACACAGAGATTGGAGGAAGTAAGTACACAGTCGGATCCCCGATTCCCAACGAATATCTCGCATGACCGGCAAGACAATTATTTTAATTGCATTCGGTTAACGACCTCGTCGCACTTGCCGGTTCTCTCCCACTTTCCCGGTGGCGCACGCTGTCGCGCTTCTTTGTCCACGTATGCGCTTTTAATTACGCGAAATCAGAAAAGTGTTCCTAATTAAACGCGCATTGTCGAACGGGCAACCTTCAAATGATTTTATTTATCGCGCCGTTGTTGTATTGTACAACGTCGAATCAACCGACGCTGCAATCGATACAGGCAAATGTCAACTCGTTACTCGAAAACAGGCGGCGGCGGGGTGGGGAGGCGATTCTTTTAATTAATGCCACGAACGTGAAGTTAATTTCGATTCAACGCAACGTACACACACAGACACAGACGCGCGCAGACCCTTCGTCAACGAGGCGATATTTTCTTTTAATTCGAACTAACTATGTTTGTATCAATATTTTATCCAATCGCCAATGTTATTACTCCCTTTCGTGCTAATTAACTCGTGAAAAAGTAAATTTCAAGCGTTATTACCGTTTCTTGTTCGCGGGGGCGCGATCGATCGGCCACTTTTGTACTACGTTTTCCGAACGAAGAGCTCGTTTTTGTGTGGGAAAAGAAGAGTTAGGCAGAGCAGATCGCCATGATTCGATAAAAATGTACAGAAGTGCCGCGTCGTAATGTTGAACGAAATGAATCTCTGCTAAAAATCAATCTCTCTTAGAGATCTCCGTTGTTCGTTCAACTGATGTTGAATGAAAATATGAACTTGCATACTCATTTGGCAGTCCACAGTCTTTCTCCTTATCGAAAACAAGAGGAAATAACACCGAATTATTTCGCGTTGTTCGTGTTGTTTCATTTTGTTCGTCGATTCCCATATAAAATGAAAAGCATCGCTTCGCAATCGAGCCTCGTGCGACAAGGGTAACACGAAGCTTAACATAATCAATTTACTTAGCTAACCCAGATTACCTATCAAAACAGCCGTATCATCACGTCCGTACATTATCATTTGAGTAATTATTTACCTGTGACAAAGGATCGTCAGCCAGAATGGTACTCGGCGAAATAATTATTCAGCGATGAGATAATGACCATTTTGCGGGACAATGTCGGGCGGATCGTCTCTCCGGGCCGATTCTCCACCAACATTCGGGGCAATTCGTTAAGTCTCGTTTCAGCTCCAGTTTTGCGTGTCACTCGATCGCTGATTACGTCGAACGGAGAGACGGAGACAGAGAGAAAGTGGGCGGAGAGAGAGAGAGAGAGAGAGAATTAGCAGAGAGCCGTGTCAGTTTCGAATCGGTCCGGGGCGGATCGAGATCGAGCCGGTATTATCAAGTGGAAAAGCGGTGAGAGATGGTAAAGCTTGTCTACCAATTAACGCGAGAGCCGCAAGTGGGCTTAAGTAAAATTAACGGCTCGATAAGTTTTCGAGTGCTGCGCGCGGACCGATATAACTTTTCTCGCGTTAATACGTGCTCGTCCCCGAGAGGGATCATTCACTGGACCAAAAAGAAAAAAAAAAACACTTTTAATCACCGTCCCTTCGTCGAATTAATGATCGTTGAAAATTCCAGAGAAATGATACTTCGTCGCGATAATTTTCCGTTTCAGCGTGCTATTGCGTCTGCAGCCTGTATGAAACCTAGTTGAAGTCGACTCGTTGTAATAAAAGAGGAAACGATGATACGATTGTTGAGATACTTCGCGAAGTTAGAGCCAGATAAAAAACTGCACGACTTGTACCCCAGTACGATTCGTTTCACTGAAAAGCCCAAAAGCAACTGAAGACAACTTTTTTGCTATAAAATTTTTATTGATATGCATACATTTGAATCGATACGAAACAAATTACAGGCGTGATCGCTCAGTACCAGACAACGCCACTTCTACTCAAGGTCTAGCCCACGCCCCCTCGCGAATCACGTGACCCAAATCAACCAATTGCTAATTTTCGTTGCATCAGCGTTGCACCTGAAGAGGCCCGATCATCTTTACTTTCACTGATAATAACAAAAACATTAATTTCGTCGTGTCAAGTTCCTAAAGCTTTCTGTTTCTTTCTCTTTCACGTACAATTCGAATCTTTTCGATCGAAACCTAAATATATTTGCAATTTCTAGCAAGTGAAACTTTTATTCTGTTGCCGGCTTTAATACGGAAACTACCGAGCTGCTCAAAATGATCAATTCATAATTTTCGTCGGAAATTCTACAAATGCAAAACACTCTACTTTTAACGACGAGATTTAAATGATTTCAAACATGTACATAAAAGCTTGCATACAATAAAGTTTGCCATCTATTTTTTTTTTTTTTTATCATTTTAATATCTCCGAGAGAAATTTTACGCTTTAATCGTCGGTACTTAAAATTATTTATGTTGTCATAAAGCATTTCTCTGATACGCAGATATACCAACATGATGAAACGCGAATGAATTTATTATACCCGATCGTGGGACGCCATTATCGATTCCCGATTGTACGGCAACTATCCGCGTATACTTAGGATATTCATTCATACTCATATTTTATTCGAACGCAACCGTGCCGAATTGGTTACAGCTAGAGTCATCCGTACTTTGACAAACATCTGTCACTCGTGATCATGCGTGCACAAGAGCCATGCAATTTTGCCATTATCCGTCTCTCATTGCAAATAATAATACCGGCATGAAACGACGCCAATCGTAGCCAATCGTAGCCAATCGTGATGGTATAATTGCGAAATAGTCGAAATTTCCATTGGCGCGACAATACGTTGCAGTTGTGTAACAAAATCGTAATCAGAGCGCGCGTTAATACCCGATCGAATTTACAAGCGCGATATGCGGTGGCACACGAAGGTAGGAAGGAAGGAAGGAAGGAAGGAAACGAGGCACGGTCAGTGTCATTTCCGGAACGAATCTACGTGGGGGAAACGCCACGGCCAGCGTACGTCGTCGCTGATAATTGCAGCTCTTACGCAGCCTGAAAACGCGTCAAACCGTTCCCACCGCTCTTTGCCGCGCGTTTCCATTAATTCACTTCAACGACAAAAAATTCCCAAGCGCTCGATCGCCCAATCGTGATTTCTCCTCTCGTGCTGTATTCGATTTTCACCCGCTTATTATTTATTTCGTTCGTCATTTTGCACCCATCGATCGGGTGGCATTTGCTGCAAAATGCATCGAGCTCATTTGCTCGAACAATGTTTTATCAGCCTGTGTTTTTAAAGCACGGTGTTATTTTATTTCTATCTAAACCCGAAGCAGACGTTTCTATTCTATTTTCACTCAGCTAGAGAAACTTATCATTTATTCTGTATATAATTTCACGTTCTTTGATTATACGAATGTTCGAGCTCTCTTATCTTAACAAGTTCCCCAACCAATTTTAAAGCCGGGGGTGTCTTCTTTATCAAATATGAAATGAAGCGTGCCCTCGCTTCCATTTTCGCACGCTTTCGCCGAGGGACTCGTTGTTTGTTCTATTTATTACCGTGCATCCTTCAATTATACACTTTGTTCAAATGCCGCTTTGCTCGCAACAAGTTCTCCGGCCAGTTCCAATGCCCCCGGCGCTCACCTTCGTGAAACGCACGAAACGAGCCGATGTCCGATTCGATTTTCGCTCGCGGACGTTAACGACGACGCGCGTTGAAGCAACCGCACCGCGCATACGTCATTTATTTATAACAGGCCGTTAAATTGTTTAAACGATCGTGATTGCCCGCGAAGCTTCCCGTCGTCTTCAATTCACGCTCGCCAGAGATACTTTACCGGGTTAAACAATCTCGCGTTATTTCCCCGGCACGTTTACACGGCGAGGCAAACTGATTATGGTAATTTTCGCTCTCGTTAATTACACACAACCGGGGCCGCCGGGGTGGACAAACAGCGAACCTCGATGAATCGATCCAAAAGTTTCGTTTGCTCCCTTTTTCATTCGCCTCTCGTTAATACGCTCTTTATTCGTCGCTCGACGCGACTCCTCGCAGTCAGGATGAAAGCCCCCTCTCCCTCGCCGTGAAATGGACACGACCGATTACACTCGACCGGGAATATTAAATCGGATAAGGAACGTCAAATATGGCGATCACGTTCGCGTTGTACCGAGGGGGTCTGTTAATTACCATTAGCTGGTCGTGCTCGTTAACGCGTTACTTTTCGACGCGATCGCGGTGATGAGCTGTGTGTGAAATTCCAATCAATTCCGCGACGCGGGAGGGGGCGGGCAACTCGATCGTTTTAATAATCGTTAAATTTAAAATAACAACGTTGACTCGACAAAGCGTCGAACGTCGTTGCGACACGATCCTCGCCCACCGGAAAGTCTCCGTTTGACATCCCGGCTAATTATTCGGGAAATAATGCACATTTCGGGTAAATTGCGTAAATTAACGAGCTATCGGGTTTTGGCGAGCTCGCGCAAGTGGAGACCTAATTATAAAATCGTACTACGTCGCTGACGAAGTACGATTTTGTAATTGGTCTTAACTTTCCGATTCTGCGTTAATCGTTCATTCCATTTGCGTCAGTTGGACTATACATTCGTCAAAATCTCATTTCAACAAGTTTTCTTTTTTTCGGTAAAATTGGTTTCGATTTCAAGCTTCTGTGTGTGTTTTTCTTTTTTTTCTTTTCTTTTAAATGCTTGAAATGAAATATATTTGTAGATTCCTCAACTACGAGTTCCGAACACTGACTAGCACAAGCCGCGAGTGTTCGATGCGAGTGTTCGATGTTAAGCAAAGTAGTGTGCCGAACACCGCTAGGATGGGTGACCGTCCAGCCCCACTGATGATGAGTCTAGGCAGTGACTCCGAGACGAAACGCAACCTTCGCTTTCTCTCTCTCTCTCTCTCTCTCTCTCTCTCTCAACTACCCAAAATCCTTCCTTTGCATCCATAATTTATTTAAACCCTTCAAATATATTGCTATTAATTGATAAGAGAAAAGAAAATGTTTAAAGTAATTTTCAAAACTAATTGCATTCAGTACAATACAACTTTTTGTCAAAATTTAGTCGGAAGATGGAAAAATTGTCAGGTTTAGTTATATCGTAGGCGAGGAACTTTCGCCGAACTTTAGCCTTAAATAAAGTTAATATAAACTGAACCGAGGGAAAGTTTCAGCCGGCAACTTTTATTAGCCCCTAAAATATTCATCATCAAACGAGTTTCCAAAATCAATAGCACTACTGATTGAAAGTTCCATTATTCCTGTAACTATGTTTCTAATCAACTTCAACTCCCCTCTTCGTTGCAATCATCTTTGACGTAGGAGGATCCTACCTTTCAAGAACGATCAAGAACGTAAAATACAGATATCCATATTTAATTTTTGTCACGGACAATATCAAATATGTAGATGCTTAAAAATCCTCGTTAATACGACACGAATATATAAATGCAAAAAAAACATCAGAAACAACATCCCCCCCTCCAAAGAAAAAAAAGAATCGTTAGCCAGTTCACCAGTTCCGAGCACGATCCATCAAAAACGAAAGGTTCCGTTCGGAAAACGCATTCGGACACGGTTTAGAATCTCTTCAGCGAAATCACATTCGATAATCCGCTAATCCACTAGCGGACGAAAAATGCGAAATCCCATTGTCTCACGTGCACGTATCGCACGTGACGCTTCTCACAGTTATTTTTTCCATCTGTAGCCCGTGGATTTATGCCGGTACGCCATCCAACGGATTAACTTTTTAATTAATCCCGACCGCTGCTTATCGTTATTTCATCCGACCGGGACACAGCGCGTCGCGTCGAACGAAAAGCTAGGAGAGAGGCCAGCGAGAGCCGAGTGGAGACTCGATCATTAAATGAAACCCGCGAATCGATCTGCCTAACAATGTCGAAAAGCCCGCGTAATCCATTTCGGGAGCCGATTTCGGGGCGCGGAATTTCCACGAAACGCGATAATGAAGCCCGCCGTCCGCGCTGGAACACGCGCTGGGAAATAATGCCCGAGCACGGTCAAAGCTGCCGCAAAATTATACATAGCCCCCCCGTGGTGGACGTCGAACTGGAACTACGAAAGTTTTCTTCTTCGTTGGCCGTTACAGTGAGATTCTTTTAAGAATGGAACCAGAAGAAGAAAATAACTTTATTGAGAGAATGAAGTTTCAATGTCCAAACCAAGAGTTCTTTGCTAAAGTAGGCTAAAGTGATATTAATTTTATTTTCAAAATTGGGCGCTCTATTTCTTTAGATCGTCCTTGAGTCCTTTGGTAAACTAAAATAACATTATTCAATGTAGTTTCTCAATAAAGAAATTTTGTAACATTTCTTGATAGCGCAAATAGTGTGGAACAAATTGGATCAAATGAAAGAAGCGTTTGTACATCGGTAATTAATAAAATTGGTACCTCAATTTTACCTCAATTTTACCAGAAAAATGAAAATTCTGTGAAATGAACTGGACCAGTGATCCCAGGGAACAGACCCTATTATTTCTTTTGGCCGGTCGAAAAAGAATCGAACGTGATTAAGTGATTAGGTCCTCCTCCAAAGAAGGATGGAGAAAATTGATTTCGAGAGATAATCTTTCGGATGGTGATGGACTTAACGACGAGTAGCAGTTCAGGTTTGAGAAAGAGGAAGCGAAAGAAGAAGAATAGTTGGTTCGTGAGACTGTCGGAGCTGTTATCTGCGGCGTTAAGTAGCCATCTCTTCTGGTCATCCAGTGGATGCTGAGAACTTGGAGAGATAAGGCAGTTAGTTTTCTCGGCAGTGATATCAGGATAATTAGCGGCATTCTTGAACAAGAGGAATGATTAGTTCGATGGAATGAACTCGCGAGAGTTGTTGGTATGCAGATGATAAATGAGAGAGGTAAAACATTGAAGACTAATGGCTGTGGTTTTGGGGATGAAGCTTGATTGTACAGAAACTTTCATAGATATATGTATTCTAGAATTCTTAATATACTGAGAAGATTATGAAATCCTTGATGTATATTGCTGATCATAATTATTCGAGTTCGAACGTTGATGTATATTGATTGAACAAATAATCCTTCAGAGCATTTATCGAATAAAAAGTATTCTGCGTTAACAATAGCAGAGAATCCCTATTTAGCTTCAACAGTAGAGTTGAAATTTAAAACCTTCAACATCCTTTCAAGAAACTTTAGATTCAAGAAATCCAAATTATCTTGGATCTGACTAAAGAATAAATCCTTGAATTTAGATTTCACATTACAATCTCTAAATTATTTCTTTCCTGTTCTGCAACTAGCTGAAGAATCATTACCGTTTCCAATTCAAAATCATTCAATCAAAGACGTAATTGCAATGAACCATCAACTTTAAATCTTGCAATTTTGGAATAATTTGCAATCTCCAAACAATATTTTTCCCCAAATACTTTGAGACGTATTATTAGAAAATGTAAGATAATTGAAAATTCGAAACTATAATTCGACAGAAGAGCCCGTGTTCTATGGGATGACACGAAGACGGCAACATTAGGTGACTCATGCTCTGTATTACGTATTAGCAACGTTACGAGTTACCCTGCGGCCTCTGAGACGTTTCCTCCATGCGCATTCACATTCTGAGACACGTGCACGTCATGTCAGCTCAACGCATTAGGAATTATGTACATGCTTTGTCTCCCGTACCCTACGTACACACACATATGCACACGTTTGTCACCTTGTAATCCCTCTCTTGCATTCTTCGCGTCAAAGTTTGTTACAACATGACTACAGCCGCTTCAACAACATTTAACATCCCAAGCAGCAATTACATTAAGTGACCATTAAGAAGTTTGCGAACTAAAACTTTGTGTTATTCTCTTTTCCTTTATGCACAACTATGTTCTCAACTTTGCATTGTTGAGGTTAAAAGTAACCTCGATGAAAGAGAATAATAATAATAGTAATGATAATAATTTTCTTTAAAGTGTCTAGCATTGTTATTTTCTCAAATATTTAGTTTCTATTAATATTTTAGTAATATTTAATTTCTTTTTCTAACTGTTAAGAAACTCATCTACAACAGGTTAAAATTTAAATCTATCATTAACATTATACTCTTATCATTATACTGTATCGTACTATAGCATACTGTATCATTAATACTATACTCTAAACAAATTTTTGTTTCATAAAGTATCAACTGATTAATTTTTTTTCTAGTGTTATCATTTTCTTGAAAGAATATAATTTTGATCTTGACTCTTATAAAATTTATCTGTGAAAAGGTTGAAACTTGAACACAACATTAACATTATTTGACAAATTCTATTATAGACAAATTCCTATTTCATAAAGTATTATCTGACTAGTATCTTCTAGTTTTATCAATTTGTATTTGGTTTCTTTTTTTAACTCTTAAAAAATTCATGTGTGAAAAGTTTAAAACTTAAACCTACCATTAACATTATATTTGTATTATAAACGAATAATAACTGATTACTTTCTTGTTTTAATAATTACCATTTTTCTTGTATTTAATTTCCTCTTTAACTCAAAAAAATCTATCTGCGATAAGGTTAAACCTTAAACCTATCATTAATACCATATTAACATTACATGACAGACAAATCTCTGTTTCATAATATTATTAGCGACTAATTTCTTCTTCTTCCTGATCATTTTCCTAAATTCTTACAGAACCCATCTGTGAAGAGATTAAATCTTAAACCTATCATTGACAACACCACATCAGTAACATTCAATCATGGACAAATTTCTCTTTTGTAAAATATCAAGTACATATAATGATTGTACTCGATGAATAAATAACAATACACCAATAATTTAATTACGTACTCACTTTTGCTCTCTGCAACGAAATTTCAAAAAATAGAGCCACGCATTCTTCATTCATACCATAACCTCAAACACTCTCCATTCAGCATTCAAAATTCCAGTCTCGTCCAATCTCTCTCACACCACACAATCAACCAATTCATTCGACGCGATTCGTATCAATCCGACAACAAAATTAAGAATTCTATAAAGCCAGTGTTACTCGATTTGAACGTCAGCGGAATGAATGACGCGGGAAACGCGACCCGACGTTCAAAGATCGTTCGTCGATTGCCGAAGCACGCGAGCGCCACGCATTAATTTTTCGCCCGAGACGTGGCGCTGGAGCGTCGATTGTGCGATTAATAATGCGATTATTTATCGCGCATCGAGATCGATACATACAAATAACACGAAATATGTTTTTCGAGGGGCAGACTGGTATCGTGACGGGAAAAAGAAAGATGGCTGCCTGTGTTCGAGGAACAAGGACGATTAATTACAAAACACTTGGCTTGAGTGAGGAGGCAGGGGGTGATCGCCCGAGAAGAACTTTGTCCAAGTAATTTCAAAATTACTTGATTCGGTGAGTTTGCGAAGTCGGTGCGATTCTATCGATTGGAATCGCTGAATCTTGTTAGAGTTTGAAGTTCCGTGTTTGATACTTTGAAGTCTTCTTTATCGATGACGCTTTTCTGTTATTCTTCGATTATTAGATTATCAATATACTAAGGTAAACACTGTCGTACATAAATAATTGGACACTGGTCAAATTCTATCAAAAGGTGGATATTTTTGTTTCTATCTAGTCAAGGAGCATTCTTCCACTATTAATTTTCAATATCTTACTATAAGTGACTTCTTCTTCTATGTTTTATGTAACATCGATATCGGAATTATATTAAATTGATTTCTTTGCGTTTTCAATATAATCTTGCGATCTCGTGTATAAATTTATGATATTCATTTCTAATAAATGGCTAACACCTCGTAAAATTTTTGAATGTAACTAAAAACATGAATTTCAATCTCAGCACTAAATAAATATACTTGAAGTATAGGAAATATTTATTATAACCAGGGTCTCTCCGCAAAGTTAATCTTCAGCCACTTTCAATTATTGCTCTTTTCATTTATAGTAATTAATATTAATTATTCTACGTTACAGTTAAATTTTAAAGATTCATTTAAATTGTGTATTTTATATAATTTTTTTTATAATAATTTCAAACTGTCTAAATTATTTTTGCACGATAGTATACGTTCGTATAATTGAGAAATAGAATTTTACTAATGATATTGGATAATTCATTTAATTACAACTTTGGTTGTTTATAACTGACGTGTTATGTTGAATATCATTATGCTCTAATATCTGAAATGTATTACATCCCTATCTGCGAACGATAGTATTGGAAATAACATGTAAATCAAGCTTTACCGTTTCAATTACGGTAATTCTCTTACTTCGGTACCGTTAGCTGTAATAATTAAAGTAATAATATATCAGTTAATTGTACAGAACGTCGATATACATATAATCGCTAGTGGAGAAATAGCTAAGTCATAAATTATCGAATAATAGGCACAGGATTATTGTCGTACTTCCGTTTTCCTCAACGCGTAGAAGTGATCATCAATATTGGTAATTACCAATTGATTTATTCTCTCAAGGTATCAAAAGCTTAATTCAATAGAAGAATTTGTAACTTTTTTTAAAGAATTTATAAAAAAAGAACCCGTAGATTCAATTCATTTAATATGATCAATAGATCGGTCAATCAAACTTCAAGATATCAAAAGCTTAATTCAATAGAAGAATTTGCAACTTTTTTTAAAGAATTTATAAAAAAAGAACCCATAGATTCAATTCATTTAATATGATCAATAGATCGGTCAATCAAACTTTGATCAAGAACGATCCACTGGTTTTCATTCGATAGAAAATATATCACGTCGTCGAATAAATGTGAAGTCAGGTTATGAGTTCGTTCAAGCTATCTATCTGACAATAAAGGCATTTGTTACACAGTTTTCTACTCTGCTGATTTCGCTGTATCTCCAGCATCTATAAATACCAATTCGTGCAGCGGCTAATCCACGTGGAGCAACATCATAAAAGGAGTACATGGTTTTTATAACGAATCCACCAGTAATGCTTCGTTACGTGCGTGTCGTCGCAGACATCACACTCGTTGGTACATTTTCAACGCGGATGTCGTCCGCGTGAAATTACACGCTCGCACGCGAGTCGACGCGTGTGTCGGCCACCTTTCAACCAGGGACAGGGGCATTGCGAAACAATCCCGCGAATCGCGATTTCATCCTGTTCTTGTTTCACTGCCGCTTTATTTTTTTTTTTTCTCTCTAACCCCCCTCTCTCTCCTCTGTTTCACGTTCGCGGGAGAAACCGTACAAAATCGGCTCGCGTGTCGCAGGTTGCCGACCCCGCAACACTGTCGTGTCGCAACGTATTAACCCCGAAACTCGCGTGGAATGACACTAGCCGGCTCAATTATCCAGCAGCTTTCTCGCAAAAACTCGCCTAACCGTGAATTGCCTCCGAAATTTCCAAGAAACTCCCGTCATCGCAGATCACAGATCGTACGCAGATCCGGACAGATTGAATCTGAAGAATTTTAAGAATCGCAAATTATACGTTCTTTTAATTTTCGAACGGCAAGCGTGACTAACTGTTTAAAGAGGTAAGAGGAATCGAAAGATTTCATTACTGTCCAATCGATCAGCGTGTCCCGTATGAATACATAAATTATGATGGACCATGGTTGACGTCGTGAGTTCAGTTCGAAAGAAAGGTGTTCGAATGTCCCAATGGAGCTCAGAATGTGGCAGGATTATATACGACGCATCTAGCACGATGACGTTTGAAAAATGTTTCACACTTTTGCGCTTTTTTGGGAGCTGACAGACGTCTTCGGAGGATGTTTCCAAGCTTTAGCTATATCGATTGTTTAAAATTTAAGAACGATCGAGCTTTAACAATTTGGAGTTTTCAATTTTAAACTGGATGAAGTTCTATTCTATTTTATTTATTTAACTATTACGTAGAAAGAAATGATAACAGTAAAGTATAGTAACACAAAATGACAAATGGAACAACGAAAATTTAAAAATAAAAAAAAATAATGTGACAGGACATGTTGTTATTGAAAGAGACCTAAATCAAAGTCTTTGACAATTTTGCCAGAAACCCTGAACGTAGTTCGATTTTTTTATAAATTTTGGATTTGAGGAGAGGAAAATCTATGAGGCAAATTTGTAATAAAGGAACAGAAGCATTGAGTAGAGTAAAGCAAATCACAAATTCCAGAATTTCCACGCACATCTTCTAATATCTAATATCTAATGTATCTTTCGACTTCCGCCACAGAATTTTCGCGGAAACGACATTTTACAACACATTTTGCCCGCCGCTTTTCAGACTTATTCGGCGAATTTCAATTTATAAGACGGGGTAATGCTTTCTAATGCAGCTGGAGAAATGTTGCATTATGCATACGACTGGCATTAACTTCGTTATCCAATTCAAAGCGTTTCTTTCTTCAGCGGCCGCGGAGTAACGTATTAGGGTTTAAGAAAATTGTGCCCTACGAGAGAGAGAGAGAGAAAGAGAGTGAATCCCTCGCGCAGAGGGATGGATATAATGTATAGAAGAGCGTAGTGGCCTAAGTTTAAACTGAGGGACGATATATGGGGCCCACTCCGCCGAAAAATTTGTATGTATTTATTAGAGTGTGCGTGGCATTGTGTTACCATAAATTTGCAAGTTGCGCCGCATTTATTCCCTTAATGTATGGCTTCTCATCACCTGAGCCAACCCCGGTTTTTTATTATTTCACGGCCGGGCTCAGCTCTCGGTTTTAACGAATTGAATATTCTTCGAGAATTTGTTTCGAAGTTTCGAACGGCGACCAAAACTTTTCGACGACGATAGCTAGAGACTGGATTTATCCAGTTTGATAAATTTCAAAGGTGGATGGAATTTCCAGACACTTTCGATAGTTTAGCACATAATATCAGAAACTCCAAACCAAATCAAATATGATATAATCCTACACTTGTATAATGCAACAATATTTATAATTTTTTATCGAAGAAAATAGTAACTTTCAATATATTCAATTTTATCGTCCAGAAATGAAAAATTCATCTACGCTAAAATGCATCACACTTTTCAGTTGATAGTATTTTTCTTTCTTTAAGTATCATCATATTCTAAAATTTAGATATATGTATCTCTAATTATTAGAGATTTATAATTTTTAATTTTTAATTATATAGATTTATAAGTTTTAATTTCTAATTATATAGATTTTTAATTTTATGATTTTTTGTCGAGAAAAATGGTAACTTTCAATATATTCAAATTTATCATCCAGAAATGAAAAACTCATCTACACTAAAATGCATCACTCTTTTCAGTTGATAGTATTTTTCTTTCTTTATTCTAAAATTTAGATATATGTATCTCTAATTATTGGAAATTTATAATTTTTAATTTTTAATTATATAGATTTATAAGTTTTATAATTTCTTATCGAGAAAATTAGTAACTTTCAATATATTCAATTTTATCATCCAGAAATGAAAAATTCATCTACACTAAAATGCATCACTCTTTTCAGTTGATAGTATTTTTCTTTTCTTAAGTATCATCATAAAGTATCATTAACTATCATTCTAAAATTTAGATATATGTATCTCTGTATCTAAAGCAGAATAAAATAGAACAAAGTATTAGACTTTGTAATAAATTCATTTGTCTCTAGGTACATACATTTTTGAGTACAACGAGGAATGAGTAAATGTTACTTGTAGTTGCAGATAGAAAATATAATGTGCGATATTTGAAATATTAAAAGAATCGTTCATTGTTACAGAAATTATTGAACTTACGATTGACAAATATTTACTCCACTGCTGACACTGGATTGTTGATCGTTTCAACGCAAGTAAGGTATTCTTTACAAGTAATAATTATATAATTCAGAGAAATTCCGTAGAATAGAAATACACATACGTTACATACACAAAAGGAAGAGACTAAAAAACCAAAAATACTCGTTTGCAAAGAACAATCGAATTTCAGAAAATAAATTAAATAGCATTTCAAGAAAAAGAAAGAAAAAGTCCGCTCGACATTCAAGAGCCATCGTAGCGGAATTTCCGGTTCGAGTTTTAATCCAATGGGACGACGGATAGAGAAATGTATGTAACAGCGGCGGTTTAGCATTTCGCGCGGCGGGAGACTAAACCTCATCAGGCTGTTTAGCGCTTTGCCGAAACGGAAACGATCAAAATAACCAGGTAATGGTATCCCTTAACCTCTAACCGGTTTAACCTGCATGTAAAATGCATTCAATGGTCGAGCTGCAACGTTGGCAATGTGTCGGTGAATGGGGGGTGCCGGTGTGTTATTCGTAGTACGAATAGTCGCGAATAGCGACGTAGCAGGCGTCTGGTAATGGCGGCTAAATTACGAGCGTATCCTCGAAAAATAGGCAGAATCGTTTCGCCGAAATTCCTGTTATCGCGAGCGCGCAGAATCGCGATTATCTCGCCTGACTTTTCAACGAGAATCGCGATATGATGAACGAAACCGAGGGTGAAATGGAAACGCGCGCGAACACTAATCACCCCTTGAAAAACGCCGGGCACGAGGCAGTAGCGCGGTGGAACAACAAATACCTTAATCACCGTTGCAGTCGCCGTAACTCGGAAACGAGATTAACCGATTGTTCCGCGCGCGCGCGGGCGGGCGTTTAAACATTGAAATTAATTCGTCGAACCGAGCTTCTTCGTTCCCTCCTCCCGTTTCTTTTTTCTTTTCATTCGCCGGGGAGCGGTTTTCGAAATTACGCCGGGAAATAATATTAACGCGGGATTGACGCAATTAAAATGCAAAACGCGTTTCGCAGGCTTTAAACGAGACACAAATGAACGATCCACCAGCGAAAGGTGACGGATGGCGCCGTTTCAGAAGGAGCGCGGGCGAACGAAAGCTGCGAAAAAAGGAATTGCATTCATCGTTCGGCGGCTGTTGGCGAATATAAATTTTCCGCGAGGCTTTTCGTCCGCGCTCTGGACCGCTTAAGAAATTAAGAAAAAAGAAGGGGATGAAACGAGAGAGAGAGAGAGAAAAAAAGGGAAGAAGCCGCACGTTATGAATATTCATGCGTTAATGCGGCATGCGTAATGATGAGAAAGTTGTTCGCCGCTGCAGTGCTTCCCGCGAGGATGTACGTACATGCACGCGGGACGTCCGTGTGTGTGCACGTACCCGTTTCGCGCGCGTTCGGTTGAAGTGCCGCTATAAACTGATATACGAGCGTCGCGGTCGCGCTTGCTCGCCAGCCGGATATTAAAAAAATGCCTTTAGCGTGAAATTTTTCCTTCCGACGCGGCGAGGAAACGCCAAGTTTCGTCCCTGCGATGTTTGTCCAATTCGGTTTGCTCCAATTAAGGGTTTGGAGAAGTTTGCGCGCGGATGTCAGAAATCCAAGTCGTGGATAGTTCGCGTCTTAAAGGAAACGAAGATTTTACAAATTTCCAGGAAATACGACTCGGTAAAATTGTGACAAAATGTATGACAAATTGTGAGGAAATTTCTAAAAATATAACTCGGATGAAATTATGACTCGCTCAGAGAATTCAAAGCATTGAAATAAAAATACTATCCTTGTTTGAAACATACAGAGGAACGAAATTAGCGATTAGTCAAACGAATTCCCTCGTACAAAAGACTTCAATATTTCCAAGTACTTTCGAATAGACGCGTTCGATCGGAAACGTCGTATTTTGATAAATAAAATAGAGAGTTTTAAAAGTTTGGGAATTAAAAAAAAAAGATAGAAAGCTGAAATCTTTTCGGAACGACAGACTCCCTCAGTCGTAATCGATTTCGTTGAAATATTATCACTGAAAGAGCAACGCTGATGCAGCGAAAATTCACGATTGGTTGATTTGGGTCACGTGATTCGCGAGGGGGCGTGGGCTAGACCTCGAGTAGGAGTGGCGTTGTCTGGTACTGTAATTTGTTTTGTATCGATTCAAATGTTTGCATATCGATAAAATTTTATGGCAAAAATGTCGTCTTCGTTTCCTAGTCAGAACAGTTGCTTCTTTCAGTGAGACGAGTCGTGCAGTTTTTGTTTTATTTCCTTTATCCGCTTATCGACGCGAATCCCGATGTTTGCCACAGCCGCGTGCATTCCGCGAAAGTTCCGCCTGGCAACGTCCTCTTGCCACCAACTTCCCTTATCTTTCCGCATGAGAATCGACTTATTCCCTCCAGGAGGAGTGACAGGGGGGAGGAATATTCGAAAAATCCGCCAAAAATCCGACCGTTGCAGATGAACGAGTTCCCGACGCGTACGAAACGCGATTCCCGCTAAAAGTATCGTTCTCTCGAAAGAGAACTCGCCTCGCGATGAGTCACGGGCCGCGTCATACTCCGGAGCAGCGGAGCAACGGAAAGGCGATCGTTTTTCGATCGATTAATCCGGTAAACGAAACGGATGATCAACGACGTTAATTACGAGAATGGGATCAACGATCGGCCGTGTTCAATGGGTCGCTCGTATCTCGAGAGCTTGCAAGTTAATGCGTTACGTTCGATGCGCGTGGCGGAACGATGCGAGGTCGTTGAGATTCTACGGTTTCGTCTATCGGGCTGAATTTATATTTCCACCAGTACTGTATTTTTCATGTTTTGTGTATTTTTGAAGCGTCACGCCGACATCCGTATTTCTGCGAATTTCACAAAAATGTGAAACGTGTTTTACGAATTTGGCAAAAAATCTGACGATGGGCAGAACAATTGTTTTGCCTGTCAAACAACGAATAGCGTATATATACTTTGAACACTTTGCACGTTCTCGCGTAGAAATCTGCTATTTGTCGGGGCCTGAGGCCGATGAATTCGTTGATACTGATTAATTTGCTTGAATTCGAGCGAGTCGAGGTAAAACAAGAGAAAACCACTTTGCAATTGACTTGCTTTGAGGCATGACCTCGGTGAAAAGATGCGACGCCGTTTCTAATTTCACGATTGTTGGTATTAATTTCCTAAACCGAGTATCGATATCCAATCTCCATTAAGCGAAATTATCGTGAAAATCGCAAAGCCAATTAATTAGCTTCGTTTAATTAAAATGAATTTGACCTAACGGTACGTTATCCAGCTTTTACTAAATTAAATTCAACACGGAGCTGCTGTCCGGCCCTTTCTCGGCAACGAAAACAGATGGATCCTTTTTCATTTTTCATTTTTCTTTTTCTTTTTTGTTTCAGAAATAGAGCAATGCATTTTCTAGCGGCGAGAGATCAAACTCTCGAGCAACTCGACTAATTCGAACAACTGCTCGGGGCAAATCGGCGCGAATCGGACGTCCGCACGCGAGCACGATTGAACGGCCATTCACGTGACGTTGTTCCCTTCTTCGAGTACTTACTTTTTGTTTCGACTCGTTTCTCTTTTGCCCGCTCGTCCGGCTCGTTTTGCTTCTTCTAACCTGTCTCACCGCGACGATTACCTCGCCCACCAGTCGATCCGACTGTATGGAAACACAAGGTGAACTTTTGCTTCGAGACCCCTTCTCGCGTTTCTCCGATCGCGCGATACTCGCGTCCGAGCTCTCGGATCCGGAATTCGTGGTCGACATAACTCGATCGCGAGACGAACCAGAACTGCTCGACACCGCTTGACTGTCCATAAACCGGAAGTAAACTGACACAGAATTCTGAACAGGAAAAATTTTGTTGCCTCGTTCGTGGCAATAAGCGCTCGTAATTTTGATCTTTGACAAAACTCTTATTCGTGGTTTCTGAAGTGAATTCACAGAGAAATGAAACTTAAACTCGTTATTTAAGGGCGTTTATTCAAAAAACACGGATTAGAAGGTTGAATCGTTCTTGGAAAAAGGAAAAACGTTTCGGAGCGTGTCGTCTTTTAAAGTTTGCATTTTCGCCGTGCACGGGGAGGTAAGCTGGCAGCAAAATGGCGCGAGTAATCGCTCGGAATAAAATGTTGAAAATTTCTAATATTATGGGAGAGAAACGAGCGTTGGCTGCCGCGGCGGTGCAACTTCGTTTCAGAACGCGTTTTTCCGCGTCACTTCGTTCTCGGAACACTATTTTCCAGGGAATCTACGCTCTGAAGAAACGCTCAAGTGGCGCCGTTTACGCCAGAGTGTATCAAAATATCGAAACCGTGGAAGCGCAATTTTCCGATCCAACCGGTGGGGGGGGGGGGGAGCTGTGCGGTCGAAATTTTGACATGATAAAAGCGACAGGCCGTGCAGACTCGCTCGCGTGTTCGAGCAAAACAAATCGCTGAAACTGTCGTTTCCGTTTTGCCAAAACATCTCTCACTTCCCCGGCGAATTTATGGCTCCAAATTTTCAAATAATGTTCCCACGCGTTTCGAACTCGCGTTCTAACTTTCGTTACAGCTCTCTCGCGCGATTCAACTGATATACATGCACGCATGTTTGTGAAATTTTGAATCTGTTTGTAAAACACCGGCGTGTTGTTGCAAGTCGTATGACTCCGTTGCAGCAACATTATCGATCCTTCACTGTTAGCTTTAATTGCTAAACTATCACGAGCGAAAGAAGGCGATAAACGATGCAAAAAATTACAGCGTGAAAGCATAACTGTAACACGTGAGTGGCAATGAAAAAATTTTTTCGCAACTATGTGTTTTGAGGATTGAAGCCTCTTAAAACTCGTACCAGTTTATATTAGGCGATAAAAATTCAAGACTTACTAATGCTCCATAAAATAGTAAAAAATTGTGCAATAAATTTTAAGAGCTTCTCGTAAAGAGAAAATTTCAAGCTTCAAGACGATAGTAGATTCAATCGTTAGAAAACAATTTTTCCACTTTTAAAGACACATTCGAGAAGAAAGTATCTTTACCTTACCCTCCACTGCGTGAAATCATCCTCGAAAAGTACAAACTCACGACTGTCAAAATAAAAGCTTCACGCTTTCAAATAAAACTGAATGGTTCGTCGTTACGCGTCATCTTTTCCAACGAAATTACATCAGTCTAAATTATCGACAATTTCTCACCGTTATGCAGTTACGCTCTTCGCTAAATCAACCGCAAACCAAATTTCGTGCCGCGCGTCGTGACGTTCAACTGCGTTCGGGATCGTAATTCTAAAATATGAGATCTCGATTCTCTCTCTCTCTCGCATGACAAATATTTCCTTTATTCGAAAATTGGCAAGCTGGGATATCGTTGCGTCAAAGCAAACCCGAGCGACTCAAAGGGGAACGGTTACGTCGGTGGCAAAGAGGGCAACAGGCGAGAGCAACCATGTGCGGTTTCGCATTTCATCCAATTATCGACTAGTCGTCGGCATTGCGTGCTCTCTTGAGTTTTACGTTACGAGAGTTTGCATCTGATCGTTAGTAAAATATCCTTGCAAAGACCTTCCCCTTTTGCCATACCGTGTCTACTTACTTACCTTTTCCTCTGCCCCCTCCAGGCCTGCCGTCGCCAGCTTTCATTCGTCGTATCGCGCGTTCGAAAGTTCCGCGGACTTTTTCACCCGATATAGGAAAAAGGGAAACCATTCGAGAAATTACAATTTACGAACTCGGCCCCCGGCCGAAGTTCAGTTATTTACGTTGTAAATTGCTCGCAGTTCTCCCCGCCGCTTCGGGACTTTACTTTCAGTTTATTAAGTTTCTCGGCTCTCGGTCCCGCCACCTCCTCCTTCCTCCCGCTTGTTTAAAGACCGCCAAGTTGCCCCGGACGACATTTAACAACCTCCTCTTTCTTTCGGGCATATGAAAAATGTCGAGTCGAGTTTCGAAACATCGCCGCCGGCGTCGCCGAAAGTCCACCGTCGACGGAAAGTTGAAAAATAACTCTGTTTCTGAAAAATTAAAACCAAGTCAGCCCGTGCTCGGGACGAACTTTTCACGATATACTGTTTTTATCACTGAAAGTAATTTTAGCGCCTCTTTTAACGCAACGAAAATTAGCGATTGGTTGATTCGGGTCACGTGATTCGCGAGGGGGCGTGGTGTAAACCTCGAGTGGTGATCGCGCCTGTAATTTAAAAGTCGTCTTAAGTTGCTTCTAGGCCTTTCGGTACAAGTCGTGCAGTTTTTCTTTTTCTGAGAAGAACTTTGAGGAAAAAGAAAGAGAGAAGTCGTGTGGGATTGCGCGAGCAAACCGGAAATCGATCGGCCGCGACGACTTCTGGCGACGCCTGTCGGCGCGCGTTCCAGCCAAGTCGCTTCCGCGCGCTGCCGATATCGACGTTCGATACGTTTTCATTCGCGCGAAAGAAAATTCGCTGCGCAACTTTTGACGAGTAAAAAAGCGTGAACTTGTTCGTGACTTCAACATATCTTTATTTTCATACACGATTATAATCCTCGCATTTGAAAAGTTACTTTCACGAATATCTTTCGAATTCCGATAAACATGTGCGAAACAAGCGAGTGGAAAATTCTCGTTAGAAAAACAAACAGTCCAAATCAGTTGTAACGTTCCTTTATTGATGTTCATTGAATACGATCGATGTTTACTGAACGAATAATAACGATACAAACAGTCGCATTCGTAAGGTTCGTTTGATTATATATACAAAAAAGAGAAGAGAAAAGAAAAGAAAAGAAAAGAAAAGAAAACAGAAAGAAAACGGAAAGAAAATGAAAACGTTTAACTTTGAAATTGAAACCGATTGAACAAAGAACAAAATTTTGCTTTTTTTTTTCTTCTCTTGCCACTGTGCTCGAATGAGAGGACGTGTGAAATGAAACAGCGGAAATCGCAGAATCCCAGAGAAATGGTACGAAAGCGACGGAGGTTCTCTGAGAGTCTACGTTTACCCAGGCTTTTCGGGCAGCCTGCTTAAGTACAATAGATATAATATATTTCATATAATAACGTAAACAAGATAATGTTTTGATCTTTATACAAATATCTTTAGTACAAAAATCGTGCTCATTGGGCCAAACACGGATTAAGTAGATTACGGAGTTTTCTTTCTTTCTTACTTTCTTGATCTCTTTGTGTGACTAGACACAGTCTCTCTCCATAGGTGTTACGTTTATAGGGGTCGCCGATTAGTCAACAGATGTGAAATTAAAGAGACGGACAAATCGTGGAGATAATCGTTAAATATCAACATTTCTTTTTTTTTCAATTTTTCCTTTTTTTATCTTCCTCTTCTTTCCGTTTAATTACACGAAAAATATAATTTTCACGATACTTTTACGTACGAATGCGACTAAACGTACTTGCAAGGACGAAACGGGGAATTCGAGTCTTAAGGTACTTTGGATTAAAACTGTTCTCGGGAGCGAGCAACTTGTTACATTCAGTCGCATTCGTAAGTGGATCTTTGCGAAGAATCTATGGTCAGAAAAAGAAGAAGAAGAAGAAGAAGAAGAAGAAGAAGAGGAGGAGGAGGAGGAGGAGGGGGAGGAACAAGAAGAAAGAAGAAGAAGAAAGATGAAGAAATAGTAAGAAGAAGAAGAAGAAGAAGAAGAAAGATAGGTTTAGTCGCATCCGAAAAGCTTGAGGAAAGTTTTTGTCCCTAATACTTCGACGAAATTTTTTTCTATCTAAAATTGTTTCGTTGGCTATGTGAAAGTTGTTTGTACCTATCGCCGTGACTTGGCAGTGAGACACGTCAGTTATTGGATCCAGATCGATCGATCGATCGATCGATCGCACACTGTCAGAAATCTGGTCTACCGTCTTCGTTAGGAACACGGAAACTTTCTCATAACCGAGAATTCATCGTCCTGTCCTCCAAAACGACAAAATCTACGGAAGTCCCTCATCATTCAATGCACATACCCTGAATCCAGAGATCACATATAAACCGATGTATATCGAAAGGCACTGCGTCGATCTAACATTCAAAACTAGAAATAACATTCGAAAACTAGAGACTACTTTTTTTTAATGAAAGAGTATAAAGACAAGACGACAGTTGGATCAATTTTGTTCAAGACAAGATTTCTTAATCTAGAGTGTTCTTCCAATGAAATGTACCGAAATTAATTTCTTTTAACGAAAGGTGCTCTCTTTCATTAAAAAGCTAGTCTCAAAATGCTTCTGGCGGAGGGACGATCGAGAATTAGCGCGTTTCGAGATCCACGATCGTCCGCTGTTGTTCCTTTCGACATCCAGTGTTATCTGCGATAGCCATACCTAGCAGGGTTGGTGTACACCGTAGCCTTTAACGTGATGGAGGACACTCGTGACGCCAGTGAGGCCTGTGACGCCTGTGACACTTGTGACATTTGTGACATTTGTGACACTTGTGACATTTGTGACATTTGTGACACCTGTGACACCTGTGACACCTGTGACACTTGTGACACTTGTGACACTTGTGACACTTGTGACACTTGTGACACTTGTGACACTTGTGACACTTGTGACACTTGTGACACTTGTGACACTTGTGGCACTTGTGGCACTTGTGGCACTTGTGGCACTTGTGGCACTTGTGGCACCTGTGGCACCTGTGGCACCTGTGGCACCTGTGGCACCTGTGGCACCTGTGGCACCTGTGGCATCTGTGGCATCTGTGGCATCTCTGGGTTATTATTGCTGAGCGCTTGGTTTTCTGAACGAGCCTGATTTCGAGTCTGAGTCCTGTTATTGTGTCTCCACAGCTGGTGCAGCAGGAGAGAAGCTTTGCTGTGGTACGGCGGACAGATGCATCCCCTGGCGGGCGAATTCTTGGGACACCGATGACATTTCAACAACCTCCTCCTGTACGACGGACTATGATACTTCTCTTTCAGGATGGCGATGTGGTTTTCAGAGTTCTCCGTCACCTGTCCCTCCTCCTCTTCCTGCTCCTGCTCCTGCTTCTCTTCCTCCTCCTGCTTGATCTCCTTCTCGGGACAGATCAAATCCTCGTCCTCCTCGACCTCTGTCACCTTTCTGGGTTTGCTCTGCTTACGGGATCGTCTCTGGATCCGACCGTTGGCTGGAGAGGAAAGCCCGGTCGGCCTGCTCGGTCCAGGGACTGGCTGGTAGTAGCTGTGCGCAAAATCACGATTAAGTATAGTAGCAGTGGAGCCGCGGCTGTGACAGCCGGTGCACGATTCGTCGTGTACGTGACGGTGGTCGTCGTGTTGCTCGGTGCACGGCGAGCATACAGCGGATAACGAGTCGAGGTCGCGTCTTAGCGTCTCGTGGTAATCGACGGCCTGGCCGGCGTTGCGTTGACGTTGGCGACGACGACAGCCGCCGTGGTCGTGGCCGTGCTGCTCGTGCCAGCTCGACCGCCTCTCCTCCTCCAACGTTGGGTACGCCATTGTCGCTGCAGTTGCAGGGGAGTTTACCATCTCGTGGCTGCAACCACCGCGGCACTGTTCCATAAGTTACGTTCGCGTCATTTTTCTACCAACGAACGAGCGCTCGTCGACCGTGCGACGAGACGACGAGAGACGTTTTTCTTTCTTTTTTTTTTTGGTTTCGTTGTTGCATTTTTCTTTTTTTTTTTTTGTAAGAAAAATAAAATATAAGAGACAGTGACAACGAGAGAAGAACAGACAACGAAAGTGAAGCACGGGAGCGTGCACGGCACCGCGTGCTCTGGCAACACCGAAAGCAAACAAACGAAGCGTGCACACGGCGCGAAACGGAAAAAAACATTTCCAACCAAAAAATGACGCTGCAACGTAACAGAAAACGGAGGGGTGGAGGGACGAGCGAAATGGCGACGAGCAATTTCGGTGGCAGACTCTCTCTCACTCTCTCTCTTTCCCTCTCTTTCTTTCTCTCTTTCTCTGTTTCCAATCGATCTTTGGATTTCACAAGCGATTTTTCATTTCGTAGAACAATGCGTTGTTCTGCGAGAGGACAGATATTCTTTTGCTATTCGTGAGAATCGATGTATCAGAAGGATTCAATCTGCCACTGAATAACGTCAACCTGGTACAATGGACAAACACAGAGCGTGACGTGAAAAGAACAAAAAAAAAAAAACAAAGCAAGCGCAGGAATCGCACTCGCAACTCAAGAGCACACAAAGCGCTGCTAACGGTCGTTCCTCTTAGATACCCATCGCGCGTTGAATAAATGAATTACTAGCAAACTACAAATATGATCTTCATTGTTGGAACGTAAATTTTGTTGCATCATCGAACTGGTCACAAACGATCTAGTTGGCTAAAGATGAGGAACAAGTTATTATTTGCAAGAGACACTAACTTAGTTGTTAAAAAAAGAAAAGAATATCTTTGTAAATTACTGATAAATCCTACAGTCTAAAGCTATGTTAACCAAAATGTACAATTGAAAGGAAAAAGGAAAAATGCTACGACACAAATTCCAACAATGGAGACCAAGTGCCAAAGGATCCAGGTACCGACTCGTTATTAAAATTCCAGCTGCTCGACACTTGGATCCTTGATTAAAGAACAGACCAAATTTTAGCTTTGTTTGTCGTTTCGGAATAAACGAGCAAACGAAATCCTAATTTACGAGCAGAGGTTTAGCTTTGCTGTGCGTCGACGAGTCATCCGTGGGCCAAGAAAAAAACAAAAAACAAAAAGAAGAAAAAAAGAAATAAAAAATAAAAACGAAGAAAACAGCTAGGAGCGTAGGAACTGGAGAAAGTTAGAGGGATGCTTACCCGAGTATTGTCGTCGGTGGTATGACGGTAGTAGCAGGTGCGATGGCTGGAGCCGGCGCTGGAAAAACTGGCGGACCAGGTGGTGGCCGCCCTCCTCCCGCGGGACTGAAAATCCGATAATTAATCCGTAAATAAAGCGAGTAATTAAATATTACTACAGCGAATTACAATGATCGTAATTAAACGAAAAAAAGAAAATTATAATTCCGAAATGTAAACCGGATCGAGTGAACAATTATGCGATTCAACACACACGGTTGTCGGTGTTATACATACATACAGTAATATTCCGACGTTGGTTGGAAACAAACTTTCGTGTGGTATTGTGTGAAACACTCTGAAATTACTCGGATAAGCGACGAGATCCGATTATTGTAATTACGTTTATAAAGCGAATTTTCATCGAAACATAAATGTGTTTTTGCGTAGGAGAATTGAAGAACGACCTTCTACGTTTTTGCAATTAACTGCATTTTGACATAAATTGGTAAATCATTGTCACATCTCGCAAATTTCTACGTATACTATCAGAGTGGCTTGAAACTTTATCGGTATTGTGGGGAATGAATGATGGAGAAGGATGCATGGAAAGGATTTGAGGTAGTTGAGAGAGAGAGAGAGAGAGAAAGCGAAGATTACGTTTCGTCTCGGAGTCACTGCTTAGACTCATCAGCGGGGCTGATGGAAGCGATCCTTATCTCAGACGCTTGTTGTAACTACCTGCTAAAGCGATGCCTGATGATCACCTCATCATAGCAAGGTTCCGCACACTGCTTTGCTTAACGTCGGAGATCGGCAGGTCCTCGACGCTAGGCGCGCAGTCAGTGTTCGAAACTCATAGTTGAGGAATCCTAGGCCGCTACAGTATGATTATACAGTATCATGTTTTATCACAGTATCAAAAAAGCAAACGAAAGAATTGTTAATCGAAATCAGTAGTAATCAACATCCACTTTCTTTCTCTCTGATGCTCGATCTCTTCGATCGGTTTTTGGCAATTAATCGTAGTCGATCTATGTTTCTCTGGCGAAATCTACGAGTGAAACGATTTCGTCGCAAGGCGAACTAACGAGCAAGAGAAACAGGACAGGGAATCGAAGTTTAAATCCGGGTGGATCGCTCGTTGCACGTTCGTTTGCCCGCGGGAACGCGGCTGAAAAAGTAACGGGAGCGCGGATTAATCGCGTCCGATCGACTTCCAATTAAATCGTTTTAATGAATTTCCCGGCTTTCGCGTGTCGCGGCCAAACCGCCAAACTAAAACAGACCAGCGGTGCGGTTCGGCGAGTTTTACAGCACCGGAGAGAAACCATTTCGATCTGCATTTGGGTAACAGCGCGTGAAGAAAAACGTTGCGCCGAATTTTCCAAGTTTCGCCGGATTATTCAGTCGAAATCGCGTTTTCGCGCGGTTCGCGAGCCAATTGAAACGAAATGAATCGGAAGATGAGGCAAAGAATCGATACGCGTTGCAATGAAGTATAATATAACAAAGAGTTGTGGTAAATGGCATCATCCGTGAATATAATTTTAGGGAATTCTTCGTAGAAAGGACATTTTTAATATTTTCGTTGAATTTCAATATTCTACTACGTTAATTCTAATTATATCAATCTCATTACTCCATATCGTCAAATCTAACAAGATCTATGATATTAAAAATATGCGAGATCTAATAGCTCTTCTCTGTTAACAATAGACAATTTGAATATTCCTAATTAATTCTAATTATTTATCTCATCACTCCATCACTTGTCTAACAATATAATGTCTTTTTTTAAATTTCAATTACTCCACTCCTATAAACATAACACAATTGAAATTAATTAATTTCTCTATAAGCAAGCTCAATCAACTCCACTGATTCTAATTATTTATCTTCTCATAATTCCATCTTGTCAACTCTGACAACATAATATTCTTTTAGTCTACTATTCCTGGAGGAAAAGTTCCAATTACTCTGCCAATTACTCTACAAACGTATCCAATTGGTGCATTAATTTCTCTATATTATATATATTAATATAATTTCTCTATTTCTCTAATTACCCTACAAACTACTCTAATTTCTCTATTTCTCTGCTAATTACTCTACAACATACCCAACTGGTGCATTAATTTCTCTATAATAATTTCTCTATAATTTCTCTATTTCTCTATAAGCTCAGTCAATGATTATCCGCTGTACGTGTACCCTAGTTTTATGATTTGCTACGAAAATGCGAATATAATTATTGACTTCGTCTCGCAATTTAACGAAGCAAGTAAAAATGGATCCTTACTGTAGTGGTTGCTGATGGCGATTAGTCGGCGGTGGCGCAGCTTGAGCGGTGGAGGTCGAGGGTGAGTTAGCGGTGCCGACACGATGAACGTGCAGCTGGTGTATCTGTAACTGGGCTGCGTCTTCGCCGAGGAACGAGCACCTTGAGCATTGTCGTCTGTTGTGGACCTTGAGCACGTGAGTGGATAGACGCTCGGCACGCGCTGCTTTGTATTCGCAAAGAGTGCACGCAAACGGCTTCAGATGTGTGTTCAGGTGACGTTTCAAGCACCAGTTATCCACTCCGCTCCAGGAACAGTAGCAACAAGTGTACCTGAAAAAGTTAGGCGAATGTTAAGTTAGACCGTTGATTCGAATTAGAGGAAATTCTTCAAACAAATCTGTGAGAAAGGTCAGTCTTCGACTCCAATTCTAAACGAGCATTTTTTCAGTTGTTAGAAAGAACAATCCAGATCAATATGTAATTATATCTGTTATTGATAAGAATTCTTAATTTTGTTCAATTTTCAATTATTAACAACACTGAATCAACAAGTGACAAAAATATTCAATTACGCTTCTAAAAGAACATTTTCCAATCTGGTAGAGCGAGTAATTATAATCATCATTCATAAGAACACTTAACTACAGTTCTAAAAGAGCATTTTTCAATTATTGATAAGAACACCGAATCTGGTAAATCAATAAGTAATTGTAATCGTTACAAGAATCTTTAACTCCATTTCTAAAAGAGAACTTCTTAGTTACCAACAAAACCAAAATGAATCTAGCAGATCAATTGGAAGTTATTAGGTTGAATCTTATCAGACCTACAAATCGAAACAAAATGAAACAATTTTCTATCTCGCTTAGAATCCTTCATTAACAAAACTTTCGAGTTGTTAAGTGTCTCTCATAAAACGTACAATTTTGCCCCCAACTGCACAATCCTCACCTCCGTTCCTGATTACTTTTAGAGCCACCTTTGAGATGACTCTTGCTATTGCAGCCACCGTTCTGCATCCTTCTTCCCGTAGTGCAGTTCGCTGCGTCTGGCTGCATAATTCCAGGTGCAGGCATCGACGTCCCCTGGTAAATTCCTGCTGTGTTGCTAGTCGTGTTGTTAGGATTCGGTTGCAATTGGTAATTCTTGTTATTGTTGAAACCTGACGTGTAACTGGTATGTTGCTGTTGTTGTTGCTGCTGCTGTTGCTGCTGTTGCTGCTGTTGTTGTCCATTCTGTGTGTTTGCGTTTCCAGCGTTCGCTGTTCCAGACTCTTGTTGAAGGGGTTTCGTTGAATTTGACCCGGCTGGCCTGCGTATCCTCGATAACTCGTAACCATGCTCGCGATGCATTCGCAGAAAGTGTTTCTTCACGTGATCGGCGCGATTGAACGGTTTGAAACAGATGTAGCAATGAAACGGTTTCTCCTCGCGATGGATGTTCTCATGTCGGGTGTACAAGTCGCGGCGATCCGTTCCGTAGGGACAGTAAGGGCAGGTATATCGTTTCACACTAGGCGATACCGTCACCGACGACATCGTTGTGGTGTTCTGCGAAAAGACGCAAGTTTCATTTATTACACGGAGTAGTTGAAAAATTAAAATTTGTCGAAAAAGATAAAACATAACAGCAAAACATTACTTTGTCTGGGAGTGCAAACTTGTACTCTTACGAACGCAACTTTGACTATGTTTGACATTATCGAAATAGAAATTAAACTTCAAACAAACGGACAAACATTCGTTCGGTAATTGTGTCACAATGCTTTCAGATTTCAGACAACTTGCCAAAACTGAACAAATAGGAGGACATGGTCGAACAAACAGCCACTGATTAAAATTAATATTGCATAATCCATGTACTCGAGCATTCAACCCCACTCCGACACGTAGAATATTATTCAAGTAAATATAGAAGAGTTCGCGTTATGCACGTGTCATTGAAATAACACTAAATCACTCACGCTAAATGTCAGTGTATCGCTCACGCTGTCACTCACTCTCAAATATCAAAATTGCGTTCTTAAGAGTAGAAATGAAATGTAATTAAAAATATATATATCCAAGAATGTAATTTTCTACTAACTTTCCAAGTATTCTACGTATATATATACAACTGTACACTTTGTGACAGTACACATTTAACAATTCCTACATAACTAATACTATTTGCAATATAATTTTATAATTATAATAATTTGATTTAAATCACAAATTAATATAATTAATATTAATATATTAACAATAATAATAATAAATAATTAATAAATTAAATTATAATATTATACACGTGGTGTGACATATATGACAGTATACATATGACATATGTGATATATAATTACTATTATATTAATGCAATATAATATAATTGACTTAAATAAACAATACCTGATGCAAATGTTGTTGTGTAGGGGCAGATGGTAGTTCTTGAAGTAAAAAAGTCGAAGTAACCGGCAATAGAGCGGCTGGCACAGTCTGCGTTTCCTGAGTCCTTCTCGATGGCGGAGCTACGCGCTCCACCCGCTCGCGTAGCCTCTCCAAGTATGAAATCACGTCGTCCACTTTCAAGTCTGCTTGCAAATAGTCCCGTGGTGGCGAGTGATGTCTGTTCCTGTCGTCTGCAAGTATTCTGGACGAATGAAGCTCCATGAAATGTTCGGCGACATCGCGCGGTCCTCCCCCCATCACGTCCCCTGTAGAAGCAATGCCATTTGTTAGTACAACTTACCTAGAATACCTGGATGGGTTTACGATGGTCAGTCCATGGTTTATGAAGGTTATTTGGCCAATTTGTCAAGGTCTTACGCTTCATTTGTACTTCTGTTTCTAATTTGTACTTCTGTTTCGCTTGTCTCTTTCAATTTGACAGCTTGACAACAATTTCTCCGCCAGTTGATATCTGTTATATTCTCGTTTGTATCGAGTTTAAATTGCAACCTAATTAAATCGCGAATATCACTGGTTTGCTCGAAATTTATTCTTCTTTAACTATTCTGTCTCGGCCAGTTCGGTAAGGCGTTTGTTACTTTTCAAAAAAACATTCGTTACAATTTACAGGACAAATAGAGCAACACATATCCTTCGATGTGTATTGTCAAACATCGCGAAATGTCGAGCTCGAACGAATACAAACCGACTAATGAACGATATTAACGTCGAGCCTCTCGCGAGGTGCCAGCTCACGGGGTCAGGAAAGGAAGTACCTTTGTGTTATTGGCAAGGGACACACTCGATAACAGAGCCTGTTACGACGGAAATTGCCAGGGAAGTACTGCGAATCGAATAATAAAAGTTTTTGCATTTGAAAAGGAGACATTTCCAAGAAACTTAAAATTACCCTTCGCATTCCTTGCATATTTTGCCCTCCTAATTTCCAACCCTTGTTAATTTACCGTTTAAAATTGGGTGAAAGTGAAGATGGAATGACAATAGGTCTAATAAATCTTGCCAGTAACTAACACTTCCGTTATGTTTGTCATTTCGCTGAACAATATTTTTGTAAAAGAAAATTTTTAACGTCCGAATATTGTCGTGCTGGCGTCAGTTTGTTTGAAAATAGAAATTTCTGCTTCTCGTGGATTTTTTTAAACAACCAATGGATTTGTCACTTTAAAGTTATCAAGATCGCTAAAATAATGAAATCAGACTCGGATGAAAGAGGAGTATCGATAAGAACATCAATACGTATTTTACTAAAAAGTATTTTATAGCTCGGTACAAGAGGATTCTCTTAAACTTGCGATACGAACCGCATTCGTAGCACCTCCATGTTGCTTTTCCGGCGTGATAAGCAGCGATACGACTTCCATCGGTGCCCTTCAGAGGTTCTTCCTCGCAGGTCCAGTTTCCATCGTCGCTGCCGTCAGTACCGTTTCCGGTATCGTCGTCGTTCTTGTACGAGACGGAAGTCTCGAACTCGTTCTGAACGCTCGAGGCTATGATAAACGAAGATAATGAGCCGACATTCTCTCGTGTAATTTTATTTCACAGAACGCCGTAGCTCGGCTCCCGCGTTCCCCGCAACAGTGCTAATTTTGATGGCTTTAAATATTCAGACAACAATGCGAACGCATGTGCGCGTTCAAAGTACGTCGTATAATTCTGCAGAAATATTTATTCCGGCTCGGTGAATATTCATACCCTCCGCCTTCGTTACCTTTCGGTGCGATAATACGCGCGAAGCTTGAATTTTCAAAGGCACGCGATTAATCTAAACTTAGTTTGGAAATTATTTCGCCGCAGTATCGCTTGAGCCTTTTATTCGCGTTTTGATTTGTTGAATTATTTCCTTCCATTCGAGATATAACGCAACCTCAACCGACAATATGTTCTTTTACTGCAGTAATACATACGTACGATCAAAGTATAATACACATTTTAATAAAGGAAAATAAGTGGATTTTCTCACTGTAATAATACGTGAATGAATTTTCGAAAATTGCATTGATATTTCCAATTTCCTTCAAAATTATTTCATCTTGTTTAGAGCAGAGTATATATTTTCACAAAAATATTGTCGATTCCCTCAGTGCAGCACTACAGTACGTTACACTGATGTTCCTAACCCCTTGTGAATTGTTGTTCATAGTATAGAGTACATTTTAATAAATAAAGAAAAAAATAATAACAATATAAATATAATAATAAGAAAGATATATCGTCGTACACTTACTTCTGTGATCGGGATCCTCGCCGTACAATTTCCTGGTTATCTCTTTAAACATGTCCTCGTAGCAGTCGAGCCTGCTAATTCCCGCACCGCTACCCTCCATCCTCCCAAACTTTGTTCGTCACCCACTGTCCTTGTAACAATAAACCTTCGTCTACCTGCGGGACAAATGACGCCGGTAAGCCGAATTACAAACTAATAGATCCCTCTTTCAAATGCGTTTCCTCCCAAATTTCGGAACGTCGCAGTGTTTCAATTTTCAAGCGGAAAAAATTTACAACACCATCCATTACTCTCTTATTCCTCCCGTAAATCTTATATTATTATTGAAAGTGATTTTAAAGGGGGTAACCCAAAAACTCGGGCCTTTTCACGTGCAACGCTCGTACAACGAAAATTAGCTATTGGTGATCACGTGATTCGTGAGGGGGCGTGGCGTAGACCTCGAGTAGAAGTGACGTTGTCTGTTATACTGAGCGATCGCGCCTGTAATTTGTTTTCTATCGATTCAAATGTTTGCATATCGATAAAATTTTATGGCAAAAAATTTTAAGTCTTCATTTTCTAGTCAAAATAGTTGCTTCTGGGCCTTTCAGTGAGACAAATCGTACTGAGGTACAAGTCGTGCAGTTTTTTCTCACTTCGATTTCAGAATACAGCTTCTTTTTCTATTTTCCTTTTTTTTTTTTTTTAGAATCGCTTGCACAGGGGTGAATCGACGAAGGGAGTTAATTGGCTCATCGAAGCTTAATTAAATCTTGCCGAAGCGTCTCCCGTAATCGTCGCACGGGACTTAACTTTTCCGCTGGCCGGCTTAAGTGGCGCAATTTACATAAGCGATGGGGTTTTATCGGCGTTGAGGGGTGGTGTTGAGAAAAGAACGAGAAGAGGATGGATAGGTACTACTAATTTGGTTGATATTTCACTCGAGGAGAGGAGAATAACATTTCAACAAAGGGCGATGAAAAGATCGGGAAACGAGAACAAAAACTTTTTTCATTCGAATGGAGATTAAAAGTTTATCGAGCACGCGTGCATTTAGCAAGATGTTCCTTTCCCGAGACAAACCGAGGAGTAATGTTCGAAGGAAGTCAATCGTTTTCGATATTCGTTGCCAGTGAAATCATATCGTCGATGATTGGTTATCTTCGCGAATATATAAATTTCCAACAGGTGACATATGAAAGCATGAGCATTCAATTTTTCGAAAATTCGAAACAACAGCGAAAGACGAGATACGTAATCAAATTTGATGGTCGGATATTACGTTTCCGCTTTCAAACACTCTCGATTCTCGCCGCTGCCTCTGAGCTTCTCGACAAATCGAAAATGTGGAAGAAGAGGAAACACGAAAATTAGCTTTCTCTCAATAAACCGATCGTTTTCTAATAATCAAAGTCGACAAATTACTTACTTCGTCGTTATCTTCCTTGAGAAAGAGAGGAATCGAAAGAACAAAGTTATGACGTGACACAATGCATCTGAATTCGTTTCAGAAGACTTTTTCGACTTTCTCCCCTCTCGTTTTTATCTCCTATATATATATTCAGCTGCAACGCGGTCGACTAAAACACATCTTGTTCCCACCTTCTATCCTCGTGCACCTGAAAAATCGATTCACCCCAACGGAAAACGTCAGGAACAACTCGGGCATCTCCCTGGGGCCAACGTGACTGGCGCTTAAGCCGCGTTCACGCCTACGGGAAATGCCTCGCAATGCAATCTCATCGCCCGACGCGATTGAGAACGATACGATGTTACAACTAATGAACGATGCTTCGTTCTGCTGCACTTTAACCTTTTATAACAAGTTTCTCTACTATCGTTCTGCACCGCGAACGAACAAAACGAGCCTGACAACAGTTGCTGCCTTAAGCCGCGTTCGCGCTTAAGGGTTGGAAAATTGATTTGAAATTTACATTTGCCATCAGATCTGTGAAATGTTATACATACACTGCAAGACGGTGACGGAAAATGAATAAGAACTGTTTTAATTGTGTTTCGGTCTTCATTTTGTTTTCCCTTTTTGGGGGAACAGTTTCAAATATTTGACTTGGGAATCTAGTAGAATAATTAGACTTGAATGTTTGTTCACATGATTCATTCGAGTTTCATATTATCCTGAGCTATGCGATAATTCTGAATTACTTGCTAATGCCTTTGCTACATTGTAAAATAATTTACTATCGTATTCCAGAACGAGTCAGATATCCGAAATTGTTTCGAAAAAATAAAGTCAAAAATTCGGAAGGGATAAATGAAAAGTTGAAAAAGTTTTAGTCAACTAAATCTACGAACTATTTTCCGATCGTTCTCCAAGCGTGTATCGGGCTTGAAGCGAATCGAAGCGCCCGATCGTCGAGCGCAAACGAGACAATGGCAACGTTAATGGCAATTTCAATCCAGGCGAAAGACATTCTGGCCGCGTTCGAACGTAAATACAGGGTTCACGCGTGCTAGGAAATCGTAGTCGGTGTTCGAGCACGACGACAGGGATCCATGGCGACGTGAAACTACGTATCGGAAGACGTTAACGAGTTCCCTCGCCGGAGGTGGATCGCGCGATGGAATTAGAATCGAGACTGTTACCGTTCGTTTAGACGCGCTCGATCGTCGTTACGGATCTTCAATTAGAACCGCTTGGAAATCAAGCACCGTAGACACTCGTATAATCGTTACTCGCGCTGTAGAAACGTTCTCGCGACTAACTTTGAAATTCCAAAGAATAAATTCGACGTAAGGAACAGTTCACGATGTTTTAAAGAAACATGATTCACCGAGGAAAATTTTTAAGAAAATGTTAATCTACCGTTTATATAATAAAATATATATAAATTTCATATAATAAATTTATTATTAAATTTATTATATATATTTATCATATAAAATTTATACAAATTTAATCGACCGTTTATATAAAAAAAAAAAGAAATTTAATTTACCGAGAAAGATGTAATTATCGAATTTTTGATGTCCTTGTGAATCTGCGAAGCCTTTCAAAATTAAAGACTCTGACGTAAGGCTGAAGTTGACGAATTTTATATTTTAATTCTCCCGTGTGAAAAGACTCTTAGTATCTTTTCGAAATGGAGAAATTCTATGAAATGACAACGTTTTAATCGAACGTCTCAAAGAGGGGAGCGAGACTCGAGAGATGCCGCACAGAACACATCGTTCGTCGACGTCGCTGAAGAGATGATTTAATCACGAACCGCGGAAGTTGCCGAAGGCGGTGAATGAAAAATTCCGAGGGGGGAGCAGGGGGAGGCACGAGGAGGTGAAATGCGTCGGCAAATTGTTCGATCGCTCTTCAACCTCGTCTCTCGAATGTGTTTCAAAGAGCGAGGGGCCCTCGAGAATTGGAGGATGTTGGAAAAGCACTCGATCGGTCGCGCGATGTCCTTTGAAAGGGAACCGCGACGAGCGAGGGAGGAAGGAAGGGGGAGCAGTCGCGAAACGCGCTCCTCGAGGAACTGGATCGGAGTTGAGGCCACTTAACAATTTGCTCGAGCGCGAGCAGTCTTAACTCTTCTTCTTCGCCTCGGCGAAGCATCGGCGAGGGTGAAAAAAATCCCGGTGCCAGCGTGCGCGCCAGCGTGGTCGTTAAATATTCATGAACCCGGGAAATCTTTCGCCTTTCAGCCGTTCGTGTTACAATTTAGAAGGCCAACAGTGGAGAGAGAGAGCTATCGATTTTCACTTGGAAGTGGAACACAGCGGTGAAACCACCCGTTTCCTTTTCCAACTATTCGCGCGACACCCGCGCACGATCGCTCGCGCTTCCTCCCCGTTCCATTAACGAAAGCGTTTCTCCGCCCTCCTCCCTCGTTCGAGCGTTCGCTCCTTGAGAAACAGCTGATCAAAGGGCAGGAATTCTTTCGAGATGGAAATCGAGGGAATGGAATTTTGCGAGAGAAAGCGATACGAAACGGAGCTGCGTTTCAAGAATTCTTCGCGACGAGAGGAAGTCTCTCGCACTCGTAAATTTCATCGACAAGATTGTCAACAAAAGATTATCACCGAGATTATTACCTACGTCAAACACAGCGCGATTTGTCACAACAAACACTCTACACTGTACCTCCCGAAACACTCCGTCGTTCTGTAAATTTAAATTTCACGGGAGGAGAAACCCACTCCCCGCGTTCAAATTGAATTGGAAACTGGTATTGATAGTCGTTGATAAAATTGCATTAATAATCCGAGGTGAAACGACCTGCAAGGATAACTCGAAGGGGAAACAATCTCTTTGCCCGGTAATCAGAGTTCCGCAGCGAGGATCGTCGACGTCAATTAAGCGATTACTCGGGCCGTTCTTCGGGAAAAGGAACGTTTCGACAAAAGGCCGGAACGTAATTAGATAAAACACGCCCGTTGCCGATTCCGTTCGCCACCCCTCGAGCCGCCCAAGGGGAAGGTCGATCGTCGGAAACGATCTCTCGAAACCAATCGAGCATAAAGACGAGCTGTTCTTCATCGAGGCGAGTTCTATTGCGAGCGACGATGAAGTCACGAGAACGTCACGAACAGCTCCTCCGCAAGCACAATGTTCGAAAACCCATCCCTCTCCTCACTCTCCCTTTACAAATCGGCTAACATACATAAAATATGTACAAAAGAAAAATAAACTCCCATAGCAAAAAAAAAAAAATTAGCGCTGGTTATAGTAATAAGGTAGCAACAAGTGTAAGTAATAAAACTTTAACTTAAGATTATGCGTGCATCTGAGATAGGTCTCAGCTACCGCTGTTATTTATTATATTTATAAACGTATTGTAAATATTACTGTAAAATACTGGCACTAATAAACGTTTAGAAAAAAAAAAAAAAATATTTGAAAACCCTTTTTTGAGCGGGGTGAAATCGAAGGTCCCCACAGGACGTTAATACGTATTTCTAAATGAGGTATCTTTGTAAAAGAGCCTAAGACCACTGGCAAACGGTAGGGGGAAAACCCATCGATCACGAAAGCGGAACAAGATAAGGACAGTGTAAGGACAATGCAACAGAAAGAGACTTCTTTCCTCTCTCAAATTTTAGCAAACAGCTATCACCTATTGTCTTTCAAATCTCAACCTCGGCTCCTCCTTCCTGTTTGCTACTGTCTATTCGTCGAAATTCTTCAATTGGCGCGTCCGTGATTGTCAAGAGTTGTTTAGAGCTTTTTGTGAAAAAGAACAAAGACAAATTAAGTATTTGAAACATCTGTTAATCAGATTATGAGGAAATTGGTTAAACATTTGTTTAATTTGTATTTATTTAATGTAAATAAATAATTTAATTTATCTTATAATTTAAATTATTAAATAATTTAATTTGTATGATGAAGGAAGAGTTTTGTAAATTACTCTTTGATTGGTAAAAATCGTCTCCGACACCAAATGTGTCTGTATCATTCTTCATCTCCCACACGAAATATTCAACGAATAAATTCCACAATCGTCGGAAAGTTACCCTCCGCAAAGGTTCATGCTAAAAAATATTCATTTCGGCGACGAACATATTCTAAATTATATTTGTTGATCTTTCGACTGTCAAAAACGATCCCATGATCAAATGGTCCCGGTTGTTTCTCGAAACGCGATAGCCAAAGATAAACTCGAAACCAAAGAACGATCCCCAGTAAATAGCCCCATCCCCACGGCGGTGCGAAGCGCGAATAAATTACCCATCGGCGAGACTCTCCGGCGCTTGGAAGCAACACATTCCGGGAGCAACAAAATCAATCGTTGAGCAACGCGTAACGCGGCTCGTTAACCGGGCAATCGAGTCTGTAGTGGTGGGTGGCTGGTGCTGACTGTCAATCGAACTGGATCCCACCCTGTGAAAACACGGATCGATCGATCTCGATCGCCGCGACGGTGTGCGACGGTGCTTTTAGGGGATGGCAGAGCGTTCGGAGCGAGAAAGAAGAAGCCCGCCTCGCTCGTATTGATCCGGGCACCACGGTTGCTGCTGCGTGAAAACTAGGGGGAGCGACAGAGACAGCGATAGAGAGAGAGCGAGAGAGAGAGAGAGAGAAACCGGCTGCCTCTGGCAACCCTAGGCGACCGTACCATACACCAAGAGACACGCATAGATCACAAACTGCACACATCTGCGCGCCCCCTATGTAGCACGTCGCACGTACACGCGTACTCCTACGCGCGTACTCTCCGGGGTGTATGTATGCCTGTGTGTGTACGTACCGTACAAAAGGGTGGTGGCGAGAACGTTCGCGCTGAGAGTGGGAGGGGGTTATACCAGCGGCGAATAAATCAATATTCACCTCCAGAGCGATCGAGGACACGTCCCGGAGGCGACAGATGGCAAGGGTGCCTAAGCTCGGCTCAGCCTCTGCGCCGGTTGAGCACCACTGTCTCCGAAGAAAACCTAAGCTTGGTGGGGAGATGCGGGTGGGCAGAGGAGACGACGTAGCGTGTATATACAACGAGGAACGTTCCGAGGGAACGCGAGTGTGGAAGAAAAGAAAGTAGAGAGAGAGAAAAAAAGAAGAAAGGCGCAGAGAGAGAGAGAGAGGGAAAGGTAGAACCGAGCAGCGTTGCGCGAGAGAGAGAAGGAGATGGAAATAGAAGAGAGTGGGGATGCGGTCGCGATGGTGGGAGTACGACGCAGTGGTGGGGGTAGAGAAGGCGCGCGCAGTGTGCCATTCAAATTCATCCGGAAATTATTACCAACTAACCAAGGACGGCGAGCGGGTTTCGACGTGCGCTGGCGCGCGCGCGCGCAACTCCTCCATGCCGACGCGCGTACTTACACACGGCTGTACACGGCCGTTTATAAATATATACGGCGGTGTCTGTACAGCCACTGTGGAAGACGCGTAGCCAGAACGCAGCAGACACGTAGATGAACTCCGATTGCGATCGCTGAAATTACGACTGAGTTCCGAAATGTTGCTCGCGGTGAGAAGCAGGATTTGTCCCCTGGCCATTGGCGTTTCTTCCGGCTCTGGCACAGGCCGATCGTAGGCGCGCACACACGTCGCGACGAGTAATCGACGCGATCCGGGCGGCGAACGCGGAGCCGCACACACACGCGACGCGTATCGTCGCCGTTCTCTTCTACGGCTCACGCGTACCGTGCACGGTGAGGCGAGGCGAGGCGAGGCTAGCGTGATCCACTCGCGCGCGAGCCAGCGTCGTACGCGCGTTCTCTCTCGGCCCGTATACCTGAAACGCTGTAGAAATAACGTCGCTGCGCGTACGCACGTCGGTCGAGTGTTCGAGTCGCTAACCAACGCGTAGGCTACGTGCGCTCGTTCGTTCTTCCACGGCCACCACGAGGTATAATTTTGTTCCGCGATGCACACGATACGCTCCTCTCCTCTCTCCGTTTCGACGTCTGGTTACACGCGTCACGCTCTTCACGTCACTCCGTCACTCTCGCTCTTCGATCGATCGCCGGTTCGCTCGTCGCTTCGTTCGTTCGTTCGATTCCTTGTTCGTTGCCCGTGCACGACATAACACGACACGATACGACACGACACGACACGACACGACACACGTTATTACGCTGGTGGAATCGATGAACGCGGCGGGTAGAATTCGCGTGGAATCCGTGGAAAAACCACCGGTGTTATCGGTCTTTCGACGAGAGCGGAGCGAGCGGAAGAAAGAAGAAGGACGGAACGGAAGGAGGAGAGAAACGGGGGGGCCCAGGGAGAGTGCAAGGGAAAAATTGAAGCGCGCGCGAACGAGTTCGCCCGTGCGAGAGGAAGAAGAAGAAGGAGAGGAAGAAGAAGAAGGAGAAGAAGAAGAAGAAGAAGAAGAAAAAGAAGACGATAACGAAAGTGAAGGTGGAGATACGGTGCGTGTCGTAGAGTACTCACTGGTTATTGTTGCGGCGTGACGAGAACCATCCGTGCCCCGATGGAAATTCGTTGTTCGAGGAAACGTTGTGCTGGTTCGGTTGCAGGTTGTTTCCTCGACGGCAGTCGGGTGGCGAGTGGGTGGGCAGGCGGGGTGGCAGGCGGACAGAAGTGGGTGGTGCGGGTGGGTTGGAAGCTAGCGGCGTGTGGGTGGTGGGAGTGGGGTGAGGGAACCCAATACCACCCTCCTCGCCCATTCAATCCTGCAGTATTAGGGGGAGCAGTCGAGCCTGTTCCCTCCCCTCCCTTCCTCCCACCCTCCTCATCCGTCCCTCGCTCTCTCTCTCTCTCTCTCTCTCTCTCTCTCTCTCTCTTGCTTTTGCTCTTGCTCTCTCTCTCTCTCTCTCTCTCTTTCTTGCCCTCTGTTTCTCTGTGTCTCTCTTTCTCGCACCGCACATATCCCGAGCACAAGCAGAGAAACGTCTAGGACGAGGATGATGGAGTTGACGACGAATCGTTTTACGAGTGTTGGTGTACACTCTCTCTCCACGGTGCGGAGACGTTCACGTTCGTTTGCGTGCGTCTCCTCTGTGGCCTCGCAGTATCGGCCTATCTCTTCCTTCTTCGCTCTACATATCGTACAATCGAGCCTCCAAACCTCCCTGCACGTGTTCAGAACGTAGCAGTCTGCTGCCGGTTGAGGGGCGGATTCGCCAGGGTGGGAGAAGAATTTACGAAGGCCCTTTCGAAGAACCTTACCGAGAAAACCTTTCCCTCGAAAGGGTCTCGAAACGTTGGGCCTCTCTCTTTCTTACAGGCCTGTATTTTCAAACCGTTGCATCGGAGTAGGTTGTAGTAGGAGTAACGGAAATCACCGGATACGAGTATCCTTGGAACAAAGGGTGGAAGGTCTGTGTCGTTTTTAAGTAGGTACAGTGGAAAATTTTGGGGAAAATTCAAGTCCCTCCATCGGAGGAAAGAGGTTCTCTAATCTGCAACAGGAAGGGAGAATTGTTAAATGATCGACAGGATTGTGTTTCTTTGGAAGAACGAAGGTGGTCGTTCTTAATAACGAGAGAGGAGAGTAACTCTAATTGAAGAAAATACGAAAGTCAACTCCGCTATAAATTCTATTTTATTAATACTGCTTTTTAAGACAATTTTTGTAAGAACGTGGGTAAATGAGGGAGTTGGAGGGTGAAAGATCGAGGCACCCTAAAGCCCTAAAGCGTGAAACGATGCGGTTAAGTTTCGGTTAAGCTTTATATTAATAGAAAAATTCGATACTGACCGAATCGATTCCCCCCGGAGGACGTTTAAAACTTATCTCTTCCTCGATCTTTCTTTGAATTCCGTAATGCAAAATACATCTGTTTCCTGTTTCCTGTGAAAAATTTTATATTTCCTCCAATGATGAGTAAAATAATGATAAAAGTTGAGGTGAAAGAAACCACTGACTTGACTCGAAGAAATGTGCAAAGGAACTCTTGTCAAATTTGAAATACAGATAATCGCGAGTGGTACCATTAGAAAGGGTTTAGTTTTCAAGAAAGGATAAGACACAAAAGTATTGTTCCCTGGCTACCCTCTGTTTGCCATAGAATTCCATAATATAGAAGGAAGCGATGTTGGAAACTGCAGGAACCTGTATTACCAACGATGTATGAAACAACTAGCGATGGTACAGAGACATCACATGGAGCTTCACAAGTGTTCTGAAATACCGATAGTTTAAAAGTGCGAAAGTTTCCTTGTGTTCTCTGCGATTTACAGTGTTGTTTGAATTCAATCATAGATGAGGAAGAGAACAGACCATACGCACAATGTTTCTTTGTGTCACATGCGATGTTATCGATTTAAACTGATTGTAAGATAATGGAACTAAAATAAAATTTTTTGATGAAATTTAATTTTAAAAGCTGTAAAATAATCTGATAAATTGTTTAATTACGAAAGAAAAAAATTATATGTACAGCCCATTAGCTTGTACTATTTAATATAGAATTTCTAATCGTGTTAATTATAATTGCTGACAGAATGTTTTCAATCTTCTAATCCTCGCAATTAGTGATTATATCAGGTAATAACGATTGCCCAGGTCTCGCCACGTGGAGGTTGTTGCACGTGGAGACCCACACCATCCACCCTGCTTTTACGCGCAAAAATCTACTCGTTATTTCTTTTAAAAACCCCCTTTTTTATGTACGTTTACGTAATATTTAATCTTTGATCGTCGTGCAAACGAGCAACGAAAGTAGATTCAAGGGAAACTGACGCGATTGAAATTAACGGGAAGAGTAAAAGACACAACGATCTTTGCAAATAAAATAAAAATAAGACGTCATCTAACGATAAGACTGAAAACTAGAGCTTAAAAGTAAGATTTAACATTGACAATAAGAGTAAAAATTAGGGCTAATGATAAAAAACCAAGGGAAAAAATAAAAATCGTAAAACGTTCTTCATAAATGAAATAAATCTGCCTGCGATGGATCTTAAAATTAACTCAATCTTGACCTTGGAATCAAAACTTATATAAAGCACAATATCTGGATTAATTTATAACTGTACTGACAACATTCCGCACACAATTTGACATAGAATGAAAGTCAAAAAGTTGAACCAACATTTTGATAATAACAAAATAAATAAAATCATAATACTTTATATTATGTAAATTAAAGAAAGGTGAGAAAAATTTTCTATTTTCCACGTAAAATAATCTATTTTCTTACGGAATGCGCATACAATCAATTTAAAATATCTTAGCATCTATCTTATAATTAATTATCAGTAAATTGTTTAACAATAAACGTTTTCCACGTCGGCATAGCTTTTAGCTTGGTAATTAATAATAATAGGTAATTTTAAAAAATTAATTTTTTGAAAACTATAAATATGAAAAGAATCTTTGGGAAATGCTACTGATTGCCAGATCTCATCACAAGGATATGACTGCGAGCTCAACATCATCTTGGTCTCTAAACCTATTACTCTCTGTTACACGTGTCTCAGCTGTCCATTGTGTAACAAGAATACCAAATTTTGACTCTACCTGCCGACGGAAACTCGTGAAAAGGGAGACAGGTATTAATTCTAAGATTTACAATTAAGCCTAAATTGCGGACACGAGACTTATCTCTCGGGCAACGCTTACAACAGATCTTGACAATGTTTCGTAAAGTAATTCACAGTATCGACAGTGTTCTAACTTTGAACGAAAGAAAAGAAATAGGAAATACAATATTGTAATTAATTTTTATTTTTCAAAGGTCAAAATTAAATTTATATTTTCGCGACAGTAATTTTTCACTTGTTGCTACAACTGTTTCAACATATACTTAAGGCAAGCTTAATAACTATACTGTAATCGGAAATCAAGTTCACCAGTAAATTATCAATGACTAATCAAAAATGATTATTTTTCATTTACGGTAATAATTTGCAAGTGCATCGTTGCAATTTTCTTTTACATCGAATAACAAAGAGAGTTAAACGATTCCCAAAATTACGCGGCAAAAGGGACTGTTGCATCAAATCTGTGTAATCGAGTTTGCTCCTTTACAAAACCTGTCTCCACAAAGTTAGATGTCCGTAGCTTCGAATCGAAGAGAGATCCATGCAACTTTACCATACAAGTTCCGGTCAATTTTCCGTTTCAACGAAGAAGATCTCCGAGGGTGTACTAATCAATTTCTTACCACGTCTACAATTTACTAATCAGAATTATTGCTATGAGAAATAAATCGGAAATAAATTTTCGTGCCAACCCTGAGAATCCTCAATTTCATTTTCCTATTTTTATTTTACTAACTATTTTAAACAAACATTTTCATCAAAACCATCGTGAAACCTTTGTATTTCATTTTTTGTCAAGAGATTTCTTCTCGATTTAAATATTTTTCATTTCGATCGCAAGCTTCCAAGTTCGTACGTTTTACGTGTACTGTGCGTTCCAAAGCGGAAGGTAAGTTCGTTGCAAGGAAGGCTCGAGAGAGGAGCCACCACATTGCCGCGTGAAAGTGTGTTGTAAATGTAAACGGGGGGGAATTGTTCAAACGCGCGTAATTTCCTTAGCTGACAAAGGTATACGTGAAATCGGGCGAATCGATCGGGGTTACGAGGCACAGCACGCTTTTGCGCGTTGTGAGGTAAGTGCGCAGCGCTTTTGTATAATTAGAAAAACACTTTGCGTTACCCACATTTCGAACTTTCATTGATCTATCTGAAACGGTCTCCCGGCAATTATTACTAAAACGAAATTTACGTTTCTAATTCTTATAAATGTTAATTTATTTTTAATTAACGTTCACGGTAGATTTTTTACAATATTTCGCGAGAAATAACTTTAATTGTTTTGGAATAACTTTGTGAAAATATAACAACTAACACTCTACGTATAGTTGAAAAATAATATAATATAATTGTCGTTATCTGTAAAATAATAATTATCAATCTGTACGTGCACAAATGTAATAAATTATCTGTCTATGTGTTTTCTTGGCGAGAAAATAAGAGCAGAAACGATAGGAGCAGGTGTATACATTTTGTTGACGTCAAACTTCGACGTCATCCTGCATCGCACGTGGTACGCGTCATCGCTTATTACTTTCACGCAGGTTGTACGCGTGTTGTTGCGCGCGAACTGCTCGAACAATGGCACCTATTACACTTCTTCGTTCTTAATCAACAGATATTTTCCCAGTGACACTTTGTTGATCACCTGAAAAATTAGACTAGAAAAAATAGAACGTTTTATTAAAAATAATCCTTGAAATGGAAGAATGTTTCTTGTGTCTTTACGAAAGACGGAAAATTTTATGTCCAAGAATGAGATCTCGAAGATTCTCGAAGAAGAAGTATTAAAGGACGAACCTAGAAGTCATCGAATTTCATTCATGATTCTCGCCTGTCACTATATATTCTAAACTAATCGAGCTGGTCAACTCAGGATTATTCAAAACTAAAGTCAGAAGTAGTCGAAATAATCAGTTTGTAATTTTTTCACAGAAATGAATATCTGTTCCTGGCGTACTGTGCAAGTTTTTTCCGTTTTAATTCAAAGAAGAACCCCTTTTCGAACATTTCTCGCGGCGAAAAATCCAAATTTGCAAAATTCTCGTACGGATTCATTGATAGTGATCCCTCCTTTCAGTCGATTCAGACTCTCTCTCTCTCTCTCTCTCACTCTCTTGGCGAAACTGCTAAAAGGACTGTGATAACGGAGAAAAGGAGGCGAAGCGTCCATCCAGCGAGTCGTTCGCACGCAGGATCGCACGGAGCATGAACCCGAGGTCCGGGCTGCGGCGTCGCCGTTTCACGATATGATGGCGGCTAGGTTGATGTCGCGGCGCCTCGCGTCAGCGTCAGCGTCGCTGGGACCGTCGACGACCGAGGCAACAGTGGTGGCCAACGCGTCGCGTGAGCCTGTGACCCGCCATATTGGCCGCGAGCAACCCGTTCAGACTGCGCGCGTGAGAGAGAGAAAGAGAGAAAGAGAGAGAGAGAAAACTCTCTCGCGAACCTTCGCCCAAGATTCGACCGTGGGGGTGAGAAACGAGGGCGTGTAACACGGAAAGAGCGTGTGTGCTCGCGCGATCGCAGGCGCGTGTGTGTGCGTGTGTGTGTGTGTGTGTGTATGTGTGTGTCTGGCGACGGAAGTGGTGGCGAAGGAAGACGGCCGAGATACGCCTCGAACCTGCCTGTTTTCCGCCACGCCGCACAGGGTGAAACAGGGTGAAAGACAGGAACGGGACGGAGGGAGGGAGGGAGAGGAGAGGGAAGAGAGAGGCTGGAAGGAAGTGTGCTGCGGTGATAGTGGCTGGGAAAGTGTCAGCGCAAAAAAAGTGTCCCCCGTGCTTGGGGCTGGATCGGTGACTACGACCGTAGTACCACCCTTGGCCTACATCCCTTCGTTCCGAACGACTCGCTGACCCTGTTTCCTTTTCTCCTCTCCTTTCCAACGAACTTGAGTCATCGAGGCACCGAGATCGTGACCGATCGTCGCGCGTCAACGACTTCGATCGACTCCCCCGATGTAACCTCTTAATTTCACGCGGAGTATCTCGAGTGCGTCGGGAACACTTGGAGCGTTCGCGACGTCGCGGGCATATCCAGCAGCCGTCACCACTTCGACACCACGTTTGCGTGTTTGCGGTCACGATCATCGAGAGTGAGATCCCACGAGGGAGCGAGGGAGAGCGAGCGAGCGAGCGAGCGAGCAATAGAGAGAGAGAGAGAGAGAAGGGACCGAATTGGAGAGGAAAGTTCCGGTTCGGAAACGACGCGACTCGCGGTGGAGGATCTCGAGGTGGAAGGTAAAGCGGGTTAGCTGGTCGGTGTCCAGCGTGACAACGCCGTGGGCTCGTCTCTCCCTCTGGTCACCCGACTTCTGCCAATCAATAACCAGCGCACCCGACTCGTTCACGCTCTGCTCTCTGCCTTCCTCTCCCTTCTCTCTCTCTCTCTCTCTCTCTCTTTCTGTTTCTCTTTCTCTTTCTCTTTCGTTGTATCCGTTTCCCTCGTTTACTCGCGGCTCGCACTCGAGATACCGAACGAACGCGGAACGAAACGGATCGGTGGGTCCGAGTCCGGTTCACCGGGGGCTGAAAAAAATCGTCCCGACGTATTATTGAGAGGCTGGTTCGTTTGATACCTTCCCGTTTCCCTCTTCCGTCCGATTCGCGTCGTTCCTCTCTGTTCCCGTGCGCTCCCGCCGCCTCCCCCGTTTCTTCTCCCCTCGCTTCCGCTTGCTCTTCCTAGCTTTTGCCGCCCTTTTCAGCGGCGAGAGAACGAGAGAAAGAGAGAGAGAGAGAAAGAGAGAGAAAGAGAGCGCGCGCCCCAGCAGACTACTCCCCAGCGTCTGTGTCTCTCCTCCGCTTGTTGTCCCTCCGCTTGTTGTTCCTCCTCTTCGACTCCGGGAACGGGGAACCAACGACGACGAGCGGAACGGAAACGGCGCACAGCGAGCGATCGGTGACGACACATACACACGCGGCGTGTGTCGAGAGACAGAGAGTGAGAGCCGAGGCAACGCGAAACGAAACGAAACGAAACGAAACGAAACGAGACGAAACGAGACGAAACGGAACAGCGAGAGGCGGCGCGGCGGTAGCGGCGCTCTAGCTGCTGGCCGCGCCAGCGCCCTGCACGCAGCACCTTCAAACAGAGCCACCAAACCTATTTATACTTCGTCAACGTAGCGGACGACGTAGCGAGAACAGCGCCGTGTTCTGGCCGCCCACGCGAGCAACAGCTCGAACGAACCGCGCCGCGAGCTCCACGACCACGAACCTCCAGAGTGGACGACGACCAAGACGAGCAACAGCCAGCCAGCCAGCCAGCCAGCCAGCCAGGAGACGAGACCAAGAGCCACCAACTTCTCGTCTCGTCTTCTCGTCTTCTCGTCGTCTCTACGTGTTGCTACTGCTCCGTTACTGAATATTCGCCATAACAGTCGTCGCGTCGAATCGTGGCTGGAGGACGTAGCCGAAGTTAACCGGGAGGAGGAAGCAACTCGGTGGAATTCGTGAAACGTTCGTCGTCCATCCATCATCCACCCATCCCACCGTCTACACTCCCGTACTTCGATTTAAAGCGATTCGAGAGATTGGAATCGTTTCTCACTGGTTAAAACCGCGGGTAAAGAGATAGATAGATAGATAGATAGATAGAAAGAGAGAAAGAGAGAGAAAGAGAGAGAGAGAGAGAGAGAGAGAGGTTCGTTGACGGTCGTGGTGTCGATGGACAGGGAGGAAATCCTCATGGGACAGGATCAACGAGAGTGGAGTCTGGCTAGCGGCGCGACCACCACAGCCCACCCATAGGGGACGCCATTGAGAGTCTATCTTTCCCTTGGCGTGTGATCGACCGTCGCGCATCCGCCTTCGTCCCTTCTCGCATCGTCGTGTGCCGATCTGCGCGCTCTACACCACCGCGGCGGTTGCTCTCCCGTCGCCGGAGCTGCTCCGCTCGCTGGATGGGGTTGGGTGTCGTCGTCGTCGTCGTCTCCGTCGTCGTCGTCGTCGTCGTGGTGGCGGTGGTGGTGGTGCCGTCGATGGTGTCGTTCGGTCCTGCTCGGTTGTCGTTGAACGTGTGTCGCCGCTGGTGATCGCGTTGCCGGCGTACCAGTGGACCGAGAACAGCGAGGACGAGGAGAAGAGGAAGAAGAAGAAGAGGAGGAGGCGGAGGAGGAGGAGCAGAAAGAGGAGGAGGAGGAAGAAGAAGAGAGCTGCCGAAAGTGTCGGAGCTCTCGAAGGCTGGGCGGGAAATGGCCGGTGGTGTACCGTGTTATAATGCTTGAGGACGATCCGCTGGCTGGACCGACGAGGCGCGCCGATTCGAGCGATCGTTGTTGCTCAACCACCGCGGCCGACGTTACTCCCCGCTTGGCTGTGATCGAGGCTGAAGGCGTCGGCGAGGTGTTCGTCGTCGAGGGGATCGTTCGCGAACAGACTACGAAGGAGAGTGACGGTGACGAAGGGGCGGCTCGCGTAGCCGGGGCTACGTCTGGTTGTGCGTGTGTGGTGCGTGGTGCGCGCGTATGTGTCCGTCCGCGTATGTGAGTGAGTGCTACGAGTGAAAAAAAAAAAAAAAGGAAAAAAAAAAGAAAAAGAGAAGAAAAGGAAAGGAGGCGACGGTAATCAGCGAGGTAATAGGGGAAGTTGGGAAGCTACGAGGAGCGCGTGGCTGGAGAGCATGCAGGATTCGGGCGAGGCCCGCAGAGGCCTCAGTCCCGCCGGTGGACCGGGATAAGCTTCTCACCCGCAACGATTCACGAGCGTCGCCGTATCCGAGTGACCAAGAGGATAAAGAGGGAGTCGGATTAAACGGCTGCTTGGTCGCGTTCGCTCGACCAAGTGAACGTCCTTAAGCTGAGATCGTAGGAACGCGGGAAGCGAGCTGGTCTCGCTTTCGGGCGCATGGAACATGATAGAGGTGAGGCGATGCGATATCGATTGAGAGATGCCCTGTCGATGGTTGAGATGCGAGCGAGAGCTTGCGTCCTGTGTCCCTCCCTCCCTCTCTCTCTCTCTCTGTCTTTCTCTCTCTCTCTCTCTCTCTCTCTGTCTCTCTGTCTCTGTGTGTATCTCTTTTTTTCGTACATCGATACGAAATTTCGTTTCGACAGTAAAAATTTCAATTCGCTTCCGGATTTTCGGGGAACGCGAAAAGGGATTGGAGCGGGGACGGTTAACAGCTGGAAAACGTCCGAGCAGCGGCCGAGGATTTAGGTTAGCTAGATTGTGTCGAGCCTGTTGATCCAACCGAGATTTATATTCGGCCCGGATGAATCCGTTGTTGCCGACACACCGCGCCGAAACCGGGAACCGTTTCGCGATCCTCCGCGGAACGCGATAGGATCGGACTGTCGTTGTTTAGAGAAAAATTGGTATTGGCAATTGTCGGGGTTAGGAAATTTGTTCGCGCAAATGATCTTCTGATTGGAAATAATTGAGATCTAGGTCGCTGGTTTAAATAAAGTTTGAACAAAGTGCTCTTGGGAAGCTTTTGTGTTGCCTGTGGAGAATGTTTGTGCAAATTCGTACATCTCTATGAACGCGTTTGAACGGAAGCCTGTTTCACCTTTCGGTCTTTCGTAAATGCGCAAACATCCGCATTCGGCGCGATGTCAAACGATATCAAACGATATTAAACCTTCTATCTAAAGTTTCGTCGTTATTTTTGTGTGCAAACATCTTTCTCTCAAACTCTATAAATAGTGCCCAACCACGCGTTTCTTAACGCTCTGTGTAAAGATCCAAATGTTCAGAATATCGCCGTTCGCAATACAAACTTTTATATCGGTTTCTCGAGGAACTGGACATTGAATATTTATCGAACAGAGTCGATTAAACTGTCCAAAGTGTAACTGAGTGTGTCTGCGTTGTTCGCGTGCACGTTGTGCACGTGCTTTCGAACGGAGTGACGCGTCGATGAGGTCGATCCTCTTGCATCGATAACGTTTCGACGTTTCGAGTCACTGCCACCCGATGATGATACGTGGCATCAACAAGTGTCTGAGCTTGTTGCACCGATCCAACGCTGTACGACGTTTTTTCGGGGAAAGAAAAAGGAGGATCTCTCCTCGAAACGATCCGCAACAGCCTCCGGAGAGCGCGGCATTTAAAAATAGAGGCGCAGCCTTCTGAGAGAGGAAAAGTTCCCCCCTTTTTTTTTTACGCGAATGTTTTTCGAATGAAAATGTTTTCGTGTCTTTCTCGCGGTACGTAAACACTGTGCGAATGCACTTTTGGGCAACGTTCCAATAGTCACCGACATCGTTCCGCATCCACGCCACGTTCCCTCCGAACTTTCTCCTCGCAACGAAATTAACATTGCTCGTCGCGTTGTGTTTCTTTTAAATTCAAGTGACAATGGACTGTTGAATTTAAATTTAAGCAAATTATTGAATTTCGTTGAATGTCTTTAATAAATTTTGAGGACGATTAATTTTATCGTTTTATGAGATCGTATGTAGTTTGATATAGTTTGAGTATTTCTTTTCTCTATCGCTTCGTCGTCTTTCTTTAACGTGCCACGTTGTAAAGTAAAATATTATTTCCAAAAATATCTACCAGTGCGTAAACATTTCGCTCTTTGCATGTCTGGTCAAAATTCTTTCTGAACAAAGCCAAACTGCTTTAAAACTATTCCAACACGTCCCATTGTTCGCTTTCATAAATATCAAATTAATCGTCGAGTCAATTACGTTACGTAATGAGACAAATTACGTTACAAAATAAGACGAAATCCAACTATCTAATCGTTTTCCAATCCAAATTGAGGATCAATCAAATTCAATTTAATTCACGAAATATTTTGTAATTCTTCCACTACTGGTTGCAAGTGCATCTCAAATTTCAACCGTTTCAATTAATCATCGAGCCAGCTAAATTACACAATGAAGAAAATTTCCATTGAATTTAGCACAATGAAGAAAATTTCCATTGAATTTGACCTCACTTTGCAATCCAGATCAAGAATCAGCTCAAATTCATCGAATCAAATAATTTTCCCAAGAATTATAAATACGTCTGAAGTTGAATAATTCTTCCGATCGTTACGTATACTCCAGATTTCTCCGAGATATATCATCTTTCAACGTCCATCAAGTTTTAAAAAATGTTTCGCTTCGTTATCAGGGAAAATAAAAAATTTGATAAAATTTTTCACTCCAAATCGATTAAATAGATTAAATTTATCCAATCAAATAATTCTCCCAAGAATTTTAAATGCGTAAGTTAAATAATTCTTCCGATTGTTGTACTTCAAATTTCTCCGAAAAACGTCATCTTCCAACGTCCATCAAGTTTAGAATTTTTCCTCGAAGCGCTTTTCACTTTCCACCCCTCTACTTCCGTCTACTCGCTTCGTCGTCGGCGTTCGCGGCCGCGATTTTCAGTGGCAACGAACCACAGCACACGTTTTCGTCGTGTGCTGCCACGAAAAGTTGCCACGTTCGTACAAACGACTCTTGAACGCGTTATCGTGACGTGTGTAAGTTGCTCGCGAAGCAAATTTTTCGTATGCACGCAACTGCGATCGTTTGCGTAAAATTCCAAATCACAACTTTGGCGTAGTTTGGAATTTTAGGTAGACTGGATTAATTTTTTTAAGTTTGGAGTTTTTTAATTAGGTCGCTCTAGATTTTGGAAATCTTTCCAGGAGACGTTGGAAATTTTTTTTAACATTTCGAGATTCTTTTCGAAACGGTGAACTTAGAGTACTCGGGATTCCCATTAGATCAGATTATAGCACAGAATATACTTAATTAAATTTCAAACATTTAAAGAATTTTAAACATTTTAAATATTTAAGATCCGATTCAAATTGTTTCGTTTGGAATTGGTGGTTTGATGTTTTAAGTTTGATGCAATTAGGTCGCTTGCTATGAAACTTTTTCGAGACGTTGAAAATCTTTTTAAAATCTCAAGAGTCAGATCTCGACGATCGGACTATCGCAGAATTCTTAATACATTTTAAATTTGGAATGTGCGCAATTGTGATCCTCTGTGACTGAAAAATTGGTGGAGAGGTCAAGTTTGGCGTAATTGGGTCATCTCGCTTGAGATCTTGGAAATCTTTCGACGGTGCTGGAAACTTTCAAAACTCGAAACTTCTAAAATTTCCGGAGACAAATCTCTTTGAAATTCTTTTCAAAACGTTGAATTTTAAGTAACTTCTACTATCGTATATAGAATTCTTTTCAGAATACACATAACAAATGAAATTTGCTTGAAATTTGGAGTGCTTTGACCGGATCTTCAAGACCTCTTGGAATCTTAAGTATTTCAAAAGTATTTTGTAACTTAGATTTTTCTCTCAGGAACCTCACTACACAGCAAACGTGGTAGCATTCTTTCGAGCATTCTTTACCAAAGAAATCTTTGGGCGAGGTTACTGCATCAGAGGGGAATTTTAGAGGCTTCGAGCGTTCGACGAGATCTAGCGAGATCTCGTAATTCGTCAGTTTTCCGCGTCAACTTGGAAGGCACCGAACGGATCGATGGGTGCAGTTGAGCGTGCGACAATCGTATCCAAATAAATTGGCCGGCTTTTGAAAGCTTATCTGTCAATTATCGCACGGTCAGGTTGTTTCAATTAAAGCTTAACGACTTTATCGTGTTTCCGCGTGCGAGCCCGACTGTGTGATGTTTTTCGAGTGTTCAAATACGCTCGGAGCCAGGGGGACAGAGCGAGAAAGAAAGAGGAAGATTCACTTTTCCATACAAGCCAGTTTGTAGTTCCCTTCTTTTTTAATAAAAGCTAAAACCTGATCCGCCCTGAAACGTCCTCTTTTTACTAGTTATTCGACTTGCCGTTTTTGTGTTGTATATTGAACAGAACTCTACTTTTGTCACCATGTTCGTCGCTTTCATACTTTCTATCGTCAAATTTGGATACAATCCTTCAAATTTATATTCTCTCAACGCTGGGAACATTTTTTGATTCTGTCGAATTTTGTCTCTCACCAAATATTGCAATTATACTCTCTCAACTATAGAACTACCAACGAAATATATTTTGATCCTGTCAAATTTGGTCTCTCACCAAATATTGCAATTATACTCTCTCAATGATAGAACTACCAACGAAATATATTTTGATCCTTTCGAATTTTTAGTCTGTCACCAAATATTGCAATTATACTCTCTCAACTATAGAACTACCAACGAAATATATTTTGATCCTGTCGAATTTGGTCTCACCAAATATTGCAATTATACTCTCTCAACTATAGAACTACCAACGAAATATATTTTGATCCTGTCGAGTTTGGTCTCTCACCAAATATTGCAATTATATTCTCTCAACGATGGAACTACCAACGAAATATATTTTGATCCTGTCGAATTTGGCCTCTCACCAAATATCGCAATTATATTCCCTCAACGGTAGAAATATTTTCTGACTTTGTCTTCCAGTTGAATGTCGCAATTGTGAGGAAGAAATTTTGTCACGAGTTCAGTTGTATTCTTTGATGTAATGAGGAAACGTTCATTAAGCACTTTTCTCATTTCACCGTCTACATAGGCAATTAACACACATTTCTAGAAGTCTGTACACTCGTCGCAACGAGGCGACTCCTCTGTCTGCCAATTCCGCGTTCCCTAATCGGATTTCCCTAATCAAAACCCTCCGGAGGATAAGTCGCGCGCTAACGCGGCAATCAGAATCTACAACGTGATTTCGAATTGTCGTTTCCGAGAGCGCGCAGACTTCCGCGGTTAATCTTCGCTCATTATTACCGACGTTCGCGCTAATTTCGAATCGACCGTTGTCTCCTAATCTCCGCGGGTCTTCTCCCTCTCCCGATAAATTTCAAATTACTCCCCCCGCTCCCTCCCTTCATTCTTCGTTCAGTCCCTCAGTTCAATCCAATTTTCCGCGTTTTCCTTTCGCTCGTTCTTCGCCTTCCAGGCGAGGCTTCAAGCCTCGAAGCACACACTTGCTTTTTATTTTCATTTTTGTTTCAATTCATTCGGAAATTATACTAAATAATATTTTAATAATAATATTATTTATTAATATTTATATAATAATATAATAATAATAATAATAATATTATATAATTATAATAATAATATAATATAATTTTATATAATATAATAATAATATAATATAATTTTCCACTCCTATCGCGTTTTTCCTTCGTTCATTCTTTTAGGCGAGATTTGCATTTATGTTGAAAGAAAATTTCTTGCTTTTTATTTTTATTTTTCTGTTCGTTTGGAAATTTATTATTTCTATTCATTTTTTTTTCATTTTAACTTTCTACTCCTGTCGCATTTTCCTTCCATTCGTTTTTCCAGGCGAGAGCCAAAATTTTGGAAAGACATTCCAAAGTTCTTGCTTTTTATCTTCTATTTTTCAATTTTACTTCACTCGTAAATTTATCGTAAGTTCCAACTGCTTTCGAAATTTTCTCTTGCGATCTAATTCAACTTATTCCTCTATTCGACGATTTTTCCACGCGTTAAATTCTTCTCAAATTCCCCTGACTCACTCGCAAGTGCTTCCTCTCGATCCAATTCACCGTGCCTTTCATGGAGCCTTCCGCGTTTCGAGAGGAAGTTTCGAAATTTTCAAAGAAAATGCCAAACGACACGACTTCCTTGTACGTCAACTTTTCATTCTCACTCTCTTTTCCTCCGTTAATTCCCCAGTGTCTTGGAACACGACTTCCAAAAGCTGTTCCAAAAGAATACCACTTTGCCTCATTTCTAAATTCCCTTTCCGTTCTCTCCTCGCTCTTCTTTCACATTAATTCGCCCGCTCGACATTCCGAATTTTTCTAAAGGAAATTTCAAAGAAACGCCTCTTCACCCGATTTCCAAATTGCCTCTTCGGCGCACAATTCACCGTTCCCTTCGCCCTTTTGTCAATTCGCCCGCTCTCCTCGCATTCTTCCAATGAAAATTTCAAAGAACACCTCTTCACCCAATTTCTGAATTTCTTCTCCGATACCCGACTTTCCAAATTCTCGCACAGCGAGCACAAAAGACTCGAATTAATCGCTTAATTAATTCTTTCTCCCGCTGCGCTGAATTGATCCTTCCCATTTTCTCTTCGATACCTCTTTCTCTTTGTGTTTTTGTTAATTTGTTAATTTCCGAAACTTCGAACAACACCTCTCTTCACCCAGCTTCTGAATTTCTTCTCCAACACCGTTCGCTCTTCTTTCACCTTCCAAATTCCCGCACAGCGAGCACAAAAAAATCGAATTAATTCTTTCTCTTATTGCGCTCGAATTGATTCTTCCCATTTTCTCTTCGATACAATTCACCTCTTTCTCTTTGCGCTTTTGTTAATCTGTGATTTCCGAAATTTCGAGCAACACCTCTCTTCTGAATTTCTTCTTCAACGCCGTTCGCTCTTCTTTCCGCGTCTCGAACTCGACTTTTCGAATTCCTCTACAGAGTGAGCATAAAAGAAGCGAATTAATTCTCTCTCCCATTGCGTTCAAATTGATTCTTCCCATTTTCTCTTCGATACAATTCACCTCTTTCTCCTTGCGCTTTTGTTAATTTCCTCTTGTGGCTTCCGAAGAACACTTCTCTTCACCCAATTTCTGAATTTCTTCTTCAACATCGTTCGCTCTTCTTTCCACGTCTCGAACTCGATTTTCCAAATTTCTGCAGAGAGTGAGCATGAAAGAATCGAATTTAATTAATGCTTAATTAATTCTTCCCACCGCGTTCGAATTACTCGCTTCTTTGATACAACTCACCTCTTTCTCCTTGTGCTTTTGTTAATTTTCTGGTATTCTTCCAAAGATTTCCGAAATTTCGAACAACACCTCTCTTCACCCAGTTTCTGCATTTCTTCTTCAACATCGTTCGCTCTTCTTTCCACGTCTCGAACTCGATTTTCCAAATTTCTGCAGAGAGTGAGCATGAAAGAATCGAATTTAATTAATTAATTCTTAATTAATTCTTCCCACCGCGTTCGAATTACTCGCTTCTTCGATACAATTCACCTCTTTCTCCTTGCGCTTTTGTTAATTCTTCCAATGATTTCCGAAATTTCGAACACCTCTCTTCACCCAGTTTCTGCATTTCTTCTTCAACACCGTTCGCTCTTCTTTCACGTCTCGAACTCGATTTTCCAAATTTTTGCAGAGAGTGAGCATGAAAGAATCGAATTTAATTAATTAATTCTTAATTAATTCTTCCCACCGCGTTCGAATTACTCGCTTCTCCGATACAACTCACCTCTTTCTCCTTGTGCTTTTGTCAATTCTTCCAATGATTTCCAAAATTTCGGACAACACCTCTCTTCACCCAGTTTCTGAATTTCTTCTTCAACACCGTTCGCTCGACTTTCCAGGCCCCTCCAGAGGAAACGCGAAAGAATCGAATTAATTCTACCCATTCTTCCCCGATTCTTCGAACTTGCCCGAAGGAGCAAGAAAAGAAATTTCCCAGAAGTTCCAAAGACCCAACGACCCGTACTCTCGAGACAAAAGCAAAAGGGAGAAGGAAAAGCTAAAGAAGTCTCTCGTAAGATTCGCTCCTCGAGGTAACGGGGTGGCTGAAAGAAGGTTAAGGTCGCGCGAAAGGCCGAAGAGCGTCGATCGGTGGCACGGGTTGGCGGGTGCGCGCTTATTTTTAGCGACGAGGATGGGTTGTGGACTTTAAGATAGACAGATAGAGATAGAGAGAGAGAGAGAGAGAGAGAGAGAGAGTGAGAGGGGGCTGGCTAACCAGAGCAGATATCGTTTGCAGATGTCGAGCGGAATCGGTGCAACTGCAATGGGGATCGGCGTTAGTCACGGGACAGGGGGTGGCGAGGGTGTCGCCAGCGGGTGCCGGCTCCGCGCGCAGAGCCAAGGCCAGGCGAGCGGATCATCCGGCAACTCGCAGCAGTCCTCGCAGCAGCAGCAACAGCAGCAACAACAGGCACCCTCGTCGCAGCAGCCGCAGCAGCAGCAGCAACGCCAGCCATCCGGGATCATGGGCCGCTCGAAGAAGGACAACTGTTGCCTGTGCTGGTGCTGTTGTTGCAGTTGCTCGTGGTATTACCGTTCCTCTTTATATCTCTCGTCGATGTGTCTCGCGAAATTTGTGGAGGTCCGATGGTCCAATGGCACCTTTTTAAAGAAGGACAAATTCTTGATTACAGAGTGATTCAGCTAAAACTTGAATCAAGCACGCCTGTACTAACTTTTAATTTAGATTGTGCGTCGAATGAGAAATTGCTCGATACGAAAGTTGTATGGTTGTATCGAGGGAGGCGAATTAATTCTAGACGTGATAAAATACGGGAATAATTGGCATGAGGGAAATAAGCAAACAACGCGAGATAAATTTCTGCGTTGAAAAATTTGGAAATTTATCAAGCACACGTGTACAGGGGTAATTATTTTCTTACAAATGAAGGTTTTCTCTTCTTCTTTTTTTGTGAAGAATGACATTTTGTATAATATTACGTATAACAGATGTAATAGTTATTATAACAGATTGTTCTCTCAAATTATATTGTAGTCTCAATTTGACAATGTTGGATAATATTTAATTGTACAATAAATATTTATTCGAAAGTATTGGTATTGTTAAGCTACAGCTGAAACAATTTACTTAATTTCTTAGAGGTTCGAGCTTGTATTCGACGTCTGTAAAAGTTGAGTCGTAGATTAGACTAGAGTAGAATGACTCATTTAATTCTTCGAACAAGTTTATTCGAGCATTCACGCGACGTTTGTCTTACAAAACGCAGAATGAAAATTGACCAGCTTAAAGTCAAGTTCGTTACCTCGTATAACCATGACGTTCTCGTAGACCAGCCGAGGGTTAAATTTAGAGGGATAGAAATTATTTATATTTGTGCAACACCAGCTCGCACTGATCAATGAACGTTTACACAGAATGGAAGCCACCGGCTTCCGTTTAAATCGGGCGCCCGGTTCGATCAATCGAGTCGAATCGCAAAAAGTAAATCGCGCAATTTCCAACTCCACAAATTTCGTCGCCCCCGACGACGATGCTTCGTGCCTCGCCCACACGCGTGTTCTCGCGACACATTCTGCTCGAGCATCTCGTCTCAAAGACAATGAACTAACCTCGTCTCGTCGCGTGCGCACGAGAGGGAGAGAGAGAGAGAGAGAGAGAGAAAAAAGAAAAAGGAACGAGAAAAAAGAAGGGAGGTATTTTTACTAGAAATCAGCGCGCCGGACATGAAAGCGAACGAGCTCGATCGAACGTACTCCGTTTTCATCCGTCCATCGCGGGAAAGAAGAGACGGTGGCAGCCGGGAGACGATCGATCTTCGAAACCGTCGCCGCGATAACTCGCGTATCCTGCCGCGTGACAAGCCATTATCGCCGCGTTTCGTAACATAATCGTAAGCGAAACGACGTCAGCCCATTGTCTTTGAAACGGAGCTACGACCTATTTACCGCGTCTACGTACACTCTTTCTGTGTTTCATGCCGCACGCAGGAATAAATGGTAAGCAGAGCAGTTCGAATTACATTCTCTTCTCTTTTTTTTTTTTTTCCCCTCGCCCCTTTCTTTCGACTCGTAAGCGCGCGGGGAATTTTCAAGTGGGACCAAAGGGAAAATTGGACAATCTCGAGAATGTTGGATTCCCTCTCTGTTCTTCCGTGAAGATCAATTTTTTTAAATTTGTAAATGCGAAAAGTGTGACAAGTTCGTTCGACGAAACGAATATGCAATTATATGGACAAACGAATTGCACGGCTTTGAATTTTTCTTTTAGCAAAAAATTGCATATAGTGCGTGTAATTCTGCATTTTTTGAATTATGTAATTGTTAAGATTCTTATATTGAAAGGATTAATATTTTAATAATAGTTAATAGTAAAGTAAACTTGAATCATTCATCTTTTTCAACTTTAATATTTTCTACAATAACAAACGATTCTTTTTTAAATATTAAATATAAAATATTATTAAATATCAAATATTTTAAAGCAACATTTATTCTCACAACACATACCTTTATTCATTCATGAACAATGTATGTTCACTGGATTTTTGATAAAACGTGCCTTTGGTATCCTGAAAAATAGGCGAACGAATTTATTACACGCTCTACAATGTACGTAGTAAAGATTCGCAGTCGATCATCGAGGTGCGAGTTCTTCTTGATCTTCTCTGATCTGAGAGAGCTTGGAAAAATCAAGTGTCGTCCACGTTCGTCGAAACGCTACATCTTTCCATTCCACTACTGGTTATACATAGTTATACCGATCTCTCGCCCAACTTCCGACCGACAAAGAGAAACTAAAAATATCGCCAGCCTGGCGAATTTGAAGATTCATCCTCCAGAACGTAGAATCCGGCAACACTTACAGATCCATCAACCCGAAACTGACCGTCACGCTAACAATAGTTCAGTAGGAGTCCTTGGATGTGTAAGTCACCAAAAATTAATTCCCCCGACTAGAGCTCTTTATTTTGCATTGAAACTAAAAATTACACATTTTACAATTTCACATTGAAACTAAAAATATTCTCGAGGCAAACTTCCCCCTACAATAAATTACATATTTTACAATTTAGAAATATTTTACAATTTTACATTGGAACTAAAAATATTCTCGAGGCAAACTTCCCCCTACCATAAATTACATATTTTACAATTTTACATTGAAACTAAAAATATTCTCGAGACGAACTTCCCCCTACAATAAATTACATATTTTACAATTTAGAAATATTTTACAATTTTACATTGGAACTAAAAATATTCTCGAGACAAACTTCCCGCTACAATAAATTACATATTTTACAATTTAGAAATATTTTACAATTTTACATTGAAACTAAAAATATTCTCGAGACAAACTTCCCGCTACAATAAACATAATAAACCCGAGAAGATCTATCTATCAACCTCGAAGCATCGACTGATTGCCCAAGGAAAAATGAACCCACCCCTCAATGTGCCCAGATGCTCATGAAACGTCCTCGATCGAAGATTACGCAGTGGCTAATCTTCAACTCGTAGAATTTCTTGTGCTTCGAAAGAGAATCGTCGTGGAAGATTTTCTAGTCTTTCTCCAGGGTGGGAAGACACTGTCGGCGCGATAAGCAAATGGAACGGGCGATAACCGCCGCCCTCGAGTCGATAGATTACGCGGTGGCTGGCCGGCTGCGTAACACGTGTCCGTCCTCCGACGGAAATCTGTCCGACCGGGGGAGAAAACGTTCTTCCCAAATCGTCGCCTTTCTTCTCCCACCTCGGCGCCTGCTTGTTTGTCCTGGACACTCGGCGCTATCGAGCGGAACGAAACGAGCGAGCTTCCGGAATAACGAAGCTCGCGCCGTGCGGAGGAAAGCCACGGAGAGGACAGTGTCGTCTTTATTTTCGTTCGTTCCGCCTCTCGGTTTATCGTCTCCCCTGGCACGCGTCCCACGCGAGTATCTTTGCTACCTTCTTCCTTCTTTTTCATTTCTCGCTGAATTTTTCCCTCGGCTTTTCCCCGGTTTCTTTTTTTACGGTTGCGGATTGAGGGTAACCGCCGGTCGTTTGTTTGCGCCGCGGTTCCCGAGCGGTGAAATGGGCATTTTGAGGTAATTTCTGGTGGTTTCTGGTGTCGTTCGTTGTACTATTTTCAGAGCACGACAGAGATGATTGAAAAATACTCTAACCAGTGGAAAAGTGAGAATACGTATATTTTTTTTTAATTTAAAAATCTCCAACAGCGTTTCGAAGAATAAAATCTGTACAACGAGGTCTTGGAATTTGTTATACAATTTTTGTTGAACTTTGAGTATTAAATTCAAAAGACAAAAATTCAAGACGAAGTTGTTCAATCCTAATGTTCAATGTTCAATGAAAAACAGTGAAAAGAAATCAGAGATTTCATTCTTCAAAATTCTGGCGGTGGATCTACTTACGAACAAAATTTTTTATCATTTCCAAAGACGTTTGAATTTTTACAATTTTCGAGAAAAAAGTATCTTTATCTTCCTGCCTGCTACGTAAGCTAAAAACTGAATCGAAGATTCTGAAAACAGAGATCTTGAGCTTTAAAGTGATTCTTTCCTCTTTTTCTTACAAAGTTACAAGAGTCTAAATTGTCGACAATTTTTGTTGGTTCGGTTGTATCTTTCTCTTCGTTTTGTCTTGAATTTCACTCCTTCCGTAGACATTCAAAAGTTTTTGAATTAATTGCAATGATTATATTAATACAAATATCCGTATTGGAATGAATTTGGAGTAATTGAAGTTTTTGGACGCATCGAGTGGAAAGTTTGTTGTTGTGAGCATTACTGATTCAAACATAACCTAAAAAGTGTTAAATTATTAACGAGACTCTTTCGGATAATTCTATTTTTTCGAAATGAGAAAAATTCGCAGAGTAAATATAATATGTAACTTTCAAAAAAGTATAATTAGAGTTTTTGTGGAAAACATTGCAAGTGTTTACTTAAATTTGCAAATACCACAAATTCTGTTTGTCCCTAGATTAATCGTACGTAGAAAGGCAAAAATATGTTTTCTTTTTATCGACGCATTGTCTTTATTTAAACGTGGCTGCGACTGAAAATTTAATATTTGGCGTTTTCTGCAAAAACTCTTCAATTACAGTTTATGATTTTCGTCTCGTCCTCTTGTTAATTCGCAATTAACGTTATTATTCGAGTCGCCGCGCGTCGAGATTCAAAGGCACTTCATTCAACGCGCATTCCTCGTTTCACGCGATAAAGTGGAAAATCAATGGTATTACATCACTCGAGATATAAACTGAAAAATTGCAAATCGATCGCCAAAAAGATCTATTATTACACAATCACGTGCAGCACCCACGCCCAAACAAAATCATTTTAAAATAACAATGCGAGATCCTCCTCCCTTTGAACAACTTTATCCAAATAAAACAATGGATCACTGAAAGAACCTATTACCACACACCCACGACGGAGTAAGCTTTCGAATGAAAAATCGTTTCGCCCAAATAAATCAAACGTTTAATCGTCAAAAATCCGTGCCATTGTAAAAGAGACAAAATAACAATATTGCAACAGAGACCGACGAATGAACTATGTGACTATGTGATATCTTGCAATCGTGAGGAAACAGAGAGCCTTCAAATTGGATAAACAAAAAGTAAACAAAATTAATTGCAAAAATAAATGATCGAGATTACACTGTCGATTTTTATGAATTTATGGGAAAATTTAAGGGTGCAAAAGGGGACAAAAAAAGAAAAAGTAACATGTAGAGAGCAAGTAACATTTTACAACATTTAATAAATGTTACATCGCGTTCGCAGAAATATAAAATTAAAGATCCGCAGTCCTGAAATTTTATATAATTATAAATATAAAATTAGATATATATAATATATATAAATAAATTATAATTATAAATATAAAATATAAAAGGTTAGGTTTATACAAAATATAAAAATTAGATCCGCAGACCTAAGAAATTTTGTTGCATCATGTACGCCATGCTAAGAAAGAAAAAAAAATAATCAAACGGCAAAAAATCTATCGTCCCACGATTCAAACTAAATCTTCTCGCTCTAATCTTAACCTAAACCTAATCTAAGGTAAAGAATTACCATACGGTCGTGCTCGACACCCACATGTTAAGAAGGGAAACTTTCCAACATTCGATGCAAAGTCAGATCTCCCAAAACAACCTCGTTCAAAACCAAACCAAACCTCGCGGAAAATTGAAAGACGAAGGCGCACTAATAAAAGGAATCGTAAAACGAAATTAGCAGTTTGGCGGCGGTCGGCGGGAATTCGACGGGCGCTGTTGGCGCGGCCGATCAGGGGAAGAAGAAAGGGAACGCGGGCGTGGAACACAGCGAGTTGTGCGAGACGGGGAACGGACTCGACGGCCTCGACGGTCTGGACGGGAACGCCGAGTGCAGTTTGGAAGAGATCAGGTCGTGGGGCTCGTCCTTCGACAAACTGATGAGGAGCCCCATCGGCCGTAAATTCTTCAGGGAGTTCCTGCTCAGCGAGTACAGCGACGAGAACATCGCGTTCTGGCTGGCCTGCGAGAACCTGAAACGCGAGAGCAACTCCGAGAAGATCGAGGAGGACGCACGGTACATCTACGATCGTTACATATCCACCGTCTCGGAGAAAGAGGTTCGTTCCGTTCGTATAAATCCTCCATTTGCAAAGTCTTCGCTTTGCTCTCTGATCTTTCCCGCTTCAGTTTAATTCAATTCGTAAATTTTGTGAATTTGTCATGACATATGCTATGTATTTAATTTAATATTCATTTATTGTTCTATATTTAATATTTATCATTATGTGCTTAATTTGAAAAATTGAAAAATATATATATATTTCATTTAATTATTATATATATAATTTTATATAATATTATATATAATTTTTTATTATACATATATTTATTTAATTTAATATATGAATTAAATATATATATATATATTTTTATATTTTATAAATTTAGTAAATTTAGTAAATTAGTAATTTTAATAAATTTAGTAAATTAGTAATTTTAATAAATTTAGTAAATTTAGTAAATTTAGTAAATTTAGTAAATTTAGTAAATTAGTAATTTTAATAAATTTAGTAAATTTAGTAAATTTAGTAAATTAGTAATTTTAATAAATTTAGTAAATTTAGTAAATTTTTATGTTTTATAAATTTTACAAATTTATTTAAATATATATTATATTTTGCAATCAGACTGTGGGTTTTTATGCATTATGAAATTTTAGGAAATTTTGGAAAATTTGTAGAATTGTATGAAATTGTACATAATGTGACATTCGTAAAATGTCCAGAGACTATAGTGTCCTCTATCGAGGTTTTGTCGTATTCTAAAAAATATGAATTCGCATAAAACTCCGCAGTCTGCTCATAATTGTATTATAAATTTCATAGTTTCGTTGATTCCAAGCTTGGCTCATCGGAACGAAATTTCAGTTGACGGACTTCTTAACTGAATTTTCGTCGCATGAGTTAACTACGGTGTGGATCAGTTTTAACAGTAGAACCGCGGCAACAGCCTAGTTACACTTCCTTCCTATTGTGCAGTTATAGCAACGTGTTTGTTTTCGGTGAAAGAACCGAGTAACACATCTGCCACCGACTACGCGTTGTAATCTGCAGAATGCCGTAGAAATGCATCGTTATCGCTCTCGTTATCGCGAGTCAAACAACATCGCCGCTTCACCTGAGAAAACTTCCGTCCGATCACAAACATCCGTGGAGAGATATTTGCGTTTCTTCAAAACAGACAATATCTCGAAATTATATTTCAAAGAATTACCCAGTATTAGTATAAAATTTTTAAATTCTGACGTTCATCCCCACCCTCTAACGTTTGACCTGAAATTTCTCTCGATCCAATGATCTATAGCCTTTCTTCTCTTTAACACTCAACTAAAATTTCGTTTGATCCGATAATTATAGTCTTCTGAATTACGCAGAATTGATGGAACTTTAAAATTCTAAAACTCACCCCCATTTTTAGCACGTATTTGAAATTTCGCTCAATCTGGCTATAGCCTTTCGAATTGATTACTTAATAGAATTATAAGGAATTCTAAAATGCTGAAACTTATTCCTCTCTTTAACATTTAACCAAAATTTCGTTTCGTCCGATAATTATAATTTCCTGAATTACGCAGAATTGATGGAACTTTAAAATTCTAAAACTCACCTCCCATTTTTGACATGTGTTGGAAATTTCGCTTGATCTAACGACCACACTCTTCTGAATTAATCAATTAACAGAATTATTGGAATTCTAAAATTCTGAAACTCATCCTCTGAACGTTGAGTTGAAATTTCGATCTGATAACTATAGTAAGTAGAATTGCTATAATTTTAAAATTCCGAAATTCATCCCCATCTTTAACATGTGTCGAAAATTTCGCTTGATCTAACAACCACAACCATCGATTAACAAAATTATTGGAATTTTAAAATTCTAAAACTCATTTCTTGAACATTGACTTGAAATTTTGATGTGATAACTACAATACGTAGAATTGCTATAATTTTAAAACTCCAAAGTTTATCCCCACCTTTAACATTCGTCTGAGATTTCGCTCGATCCAACGACTCACAGCTCATTCCGAGTTACGTATACAGTTCCCCGAAACGTTGAATAACATCGATGCGATGACTTTTCAGGTGAGCCTGGACTCGCGAGTGCGCGAAATAGTGAATCGTAACATGGTGCAGCCGACGCCGCACACCTTCGACGAAGCCCAGCTGCAGATCTACACGTTGATGCATCGGGACTCGTATCCCCGTTTCGTGAACAGCGAGCTGTACCGGCGTGTGGCGCGACTGGGCGCGACAGGGACGACGGGCGCGAACAATCAGGAGCAGGACGGCGGCACGGGCAAGTCGAAGGGGAAGAAGGGCACCACGTAATCGCTCGTCCGACGAGAAAAATCAACGATGGAGCGGCAGCGGACCAACAGCCTCCGTCTCTCAGCGGTCAGCCCCCCGAGGCGGCACATCGGGGGGCGCCGCGACGCTGTCAACGCTGGCCGATGACGACGAAAGCCGGAGGACATCGGCGCCAAGAAGAAACGACGAACTCTCTCTCTCTCTATCTCTCTCTCTCTCTCTCTCTCTCTCTCTGTCTGTCTGTCTGTCTGTGCCCTGAGCGGTAATTAAGCGAATAGAAAGAAAAAGAAAGAAAGAGAAAGAGAAACGAAATATACGCAAACAGATGGGACAAAAAGAAACAGGAGAGAAAGAATCGAGATCTCGAGGATTCTCTCCTCTCGTCTCGAAGGGGAAACTAAAGATGCTTCTCGAAGCGAAACTCGCGACTCGCTCTTCCACGCGACGCCACATCGGGGCCAACGTGCACGTGAACTTGACGACGGACTGAACCAAATGAACGAAACGTAACGCGGACGAAGAGGCCGAAGAGGAACGGGGACGAGGAAGAAGGAAGAGCTGGGGAAGAACGCTTAGGGAAAAGAAGGATCGCGGCGCGACGTCGCGTGACGTTGATCTACGTTGGATCGCTCCTCCTTCCGGGACATTGCGGTACACACGCTCGTTCACGCGTCACGCACCCAGTTATGAATCGAGGAATCGAAAACACAGAGACATATATATGTACATATATATATATATATACACACATACACGTACACGCGGGTCGGTCGGGGATGACATTCATCTTTCGAGAAAGTTCCTAAGTTCCATCTGAGTTTTTCGCGACTGATCTCTCTCTCTCTCTCTCTCTCTCTCTCTTTCTCCTGCTCCATGCACACACGTGACCAGCTCGACGCATGAATCAATCGTGTCTTCTCTTTGTCTCTCCCCTCTCGCCTTCTCTCGATTCTTTCTTCTCTTCTTTTCTACCCCCGTTTCTCTTCATCCCTTCATTCTCGCTCCCTTCTGTCAACAAAGATTGCCCCCTTTCATCGTACTCGAGTCAGCGAACGTAATCACCGGCGATTTCCTGCGACTCGATTTCAAACCGCGTGAAATTAGATTCGGGGTTGTTGTTCGCGCGATGAGTCCGCGGTTCCGTTGTCAGATTTGCGTTCGATTCGCAGTCTCTCGCGAGATTCGCGTAATTTTGCAAGACTTGGCCAACAACGATCAACCTCGATCGCGCGAGAGCAACCCCGACGACATTCGAACTCAACTCAAAACAGCCTTTCTGTGATCAAAAATCGCGCGAGATCGGCGGCATCTTGGAACGACTCGCCACGAAGCAATATCCGTCGCTGGAAACGATCGTCGCCGCCCGAGGATCGATACTCCGGGGGGGAAAAATGTCGGGGAGAGGCGACCCCGGGACGAGGCACTCGCGAAGAAGGAAAAGCTCATTTCTCAAATTCATTTCATTCCTCCGACGATGAAACGAGTCTCTCGGTGAAGAGGTTCCTTTCATGGGAAAACGGAGCAATGTTCGGTCTTACTCGTGACCCGACGGACGACTCGTTCAGTTCGTCTCGTCGCCGATCGCGTCTTCTGCAACTGGGACCACGAACGGACACGGATCGACGGGTGATTTATCAAACAATAAGTAAGCGCACGGTCGAGGAGCCTCGTTCGAGACGGCGAAGCGCGTCGCACGACACCAGAAGTAACCTGGATTCGTTAGCGTAACTCAATTTAGCGAAGGCGCTACGCTGATCGCCGTGAAGTATTTTGTTACCATCGCGATAGCGTCGTTAGAAACGTAAGCAGAGGCTTCGAAGACGAATTCGTTCGAGTCTGTGAAATCCACGTACGTACGTCGACCTTGAGTCGCCGGTGCAACGAACCCCCCTGCGACACTATTTTTCAAAAAAAAGAGAGAAAAGGAAAAAAAAATATACCCGTTCTTCCCCAGTTTTTTCGTTGCACTACACGCCACACGATCGTTGTTGCATCGGCGACTCGAGATCGACGGAGAAGGCGCGCGCCTCGACAATCCAATCGATCGTTGAAGTATATTCATCGATTCGACCCCCTCGATATCCCCCCTTTGACTTTTCACAATTCTCTCTCTCTCTTTCTCTTTCTCTCTCTCTCTCTTTCTTTCTCTGTCGGAGAAATCTGCAAAGACGTTCGCGCGTTAGAGGTTAGGGGACCACGCGGGTAGCAGTTTGCCATCGAAACGTAGCCAAAGATCAAACCAAACCGATCGCCACTTTACAAACGATCGAGAACAACGCGCAACAAGTGTGCGCAAGAAGCGGAGGCCGTTCCTTCTGGATGGGCGTAGACGAAGGCAAGACGGAAAGAAAGAAGGAAAGAAAGAGGTGTCCTCGACGATCTTGCCCGATGCAAACCCGCGAGCCGTTTCATTTCCATTTTTGTTCGCGCCGCAACAGCCAGGATCCCAGCCGTCAAAGATACGAACGAGGGAGTCCAGCTCGTCGTCATCCCCGAAACAGCGTATACCGAGTTACTGCCAGCGAGACGCACCGTGGATCGAACACGCCTCGATTTTACCCCCGACGACCAAGAAGAGGAAAACGAGGGACGAGATTAAGAAGGAAAATAATAATAATAATAAGAATAATAATAAGAATAACAAAGAAACGAAGACGATGAATGGCAAAAGTGACGCGCGATCTAGCCCAGCAACGCTCGAAGACGACGGCGTCGATGAAGAGAAAAAAACAGGCGGCCTAAGCGAGAAAGATCTTCAACCTGGAACACGCGAGTTCGAACTGTTGTCCGGAGTTGTATATCGTCGTTCGCCGTATTGTCGAGAACGGGGACGTCGCGTCGCCTCTGACGTTCCTACGATTGCTCCGTCTCTCGTCAACGTTAACTCTGTCGAACCCCATCCTCCATGAATTATCGCGAACTATTCTTTTCCTTTTTTTCTTCCTTCCTTCTTGTTTCCCCTCTTGTCGCATAAAGCGGGGACGACGAATCTCGAAGGGGGCGCGACGTCGCGCGATTCTCGCGCCAGTGTTCGAACGCTGTGTGTAAACGATCGACAAATGTTTTTTACGCCCGCGATTCGTTATCGATGGTACTTAATCGTTAAGGTTGTCACTTTACACGGTCGAACGTTCGACGAGTTGATCTCATCACGACGGATCTCACAGCAGCGCGCTCGAAACGAGGAGAAATAACACAAGTAAGATTAATATATATATGTATATATATATATCGTTATATACATATATATATATATATAAAAAAGAGAGAGAAACGAGGAACGAGTGTGGAACTGCGGTAGCGGAAACGAACCGAATTTAAGCGCGCCTCGTGCACGAGACACGCGCCCGAACACACGCACACGAACAGACACGTGACCAGGGTTCCACATCACTCTCACGAACCGCACAATTTTACCCATCCAACGACCACCGAAGTGAAAAGAATAAAACCGATGGACACCTGAACTGGAGTCACGTTCCTCTGCGTTCGCACACGTTTCACCCCTGACCTTGCAACAACAAAAGAAAAGCAACAGCAGAAAGGAGGAAGTATCGAAAAGAAAAATGAAAAAAAAAAAAAAAATGAAAAAAAAATGAAAAAAGTAAAAAACGATTAAAAATCTTGAGTCTACACTTCTTTATATCGAGACTTTTATTTGATACTACCATTTTCTTCGTTCCACGAATCTTTTATAACCTTTTCCTCCCAGCGAGAAGGCGCGTACGGGGTTGAGATGCCAGCTGAGATCCCTGGCCACGTGGCTGCCGCCGAGAAAAATTTAGAAAAGAAAAGGAAAGAAAAGAGAGAGAGGAGGATCGCTCTCGAACCTCGTCGATTAGCGACGCTTGGGGGGGGGAGGACGCGCAAAGTCGTCGCGAAAAGAGAAAAAAAATGAAAGAAAAGAAAAGAAACGAGACGAAGCGAAAGCAAAACGGCGAGAAGCGTTAAAAATTAAAGGAAAAGTTCGCACAGTCAGTCACAGCGGTTGGCTTACTGCCCTGTAGATAATATTTCTAGATAGTTAAACACAATGGCGGAGAAAGGTGGATTAAAGCTAATTATACATGCGAATATATGAATATACATAATATATATATATATATATATATGAATATAAAAAGGATTGAAAAGGAAAACAGACAAAAAATATATATATAAGCATAAGCACGCATACACACGCATGTGCATGTGCATACGTTCGGCAGGGTGAGAATCGCGCGCGCGAGGGAGAGAGTGGGAGGGAGCGAGCGTAGAGGTGAGAAAGAGAGACAAAAATCACGGACAGAAATCTCTTTTCCATTCTTCCCGAATTCGAGAAGACATCATTCGCGATCGAGTGCAGGCGAAAGGAGACGCTTCGCAACCCCCGTCGTCTCGTTGCTTTCCACCCGACGTTGAACCATCGATCGAGCAACTGAAAAAAATTCACTCTTCTCTCTTTCGCAACATTTTGTCGTTTTCACGCGGAAATCTCGTTTGAATACACTTCAGCGACGACAGAAGAATGGTCAGCGACGGACAGAGACGTCTGATTTTTATACACGTTCGTATTTGGTAATTTATCCTCCCCCCCTCTCCCTCCCCCCCCCTCTTTTCAATTCGCGAAACGATATTAACATCAAACAACAATTTCTGTCTGAAGCAACGAGATTCAGCGATTCTTCGTGGAAACACATTTCCCCCTGGTGATAGGAAGACGGGGCAAACGAGAAGCACTAGCGAAGAAGGAAGTGAAATTGGTCGAGCGTCATCTTCTCTAATAAACGCACAATTTTTCTCAACCTTTTCCCCCTGCTTCTTTCTTCCGGCGTCCCTTTTCTACAGTGAGAGAAAAAGAGAAAGAAAAGTAGCGAAGAAGAGGAAAATCGTCGTTCGATCCCGACCACCGAGATCCTTTTTTTGTATCAGTTTGAACGACAATTGTTCGTACACTGTGTCGCGGAACCCTTTCGATCGTGTAACAGCTCTGAGTTTTTGTACCTCGAATGTTTTCACCTGGAACACGGAGCCAAGTATTCCTCCCTGCTTCTTTCAGTTCGTCAAACCGATGGAGTAATGGAAATGTGAGGGATAATAAACTGGTGAAACATTCAACGTTGCCTGGTCTTCGAGTGTTCAATTACATATTTACGAACTCCTTTGGTTAGAAATTTAGGGGGGTGCTTTCGAATGGGTGTAATTCTTGATCGATTTAATTTTGGTAATGTTCCCTTCTTCCGATCAATTCTTTTTTCATTTCATTTGAAAACAATTATAGTCTCTCAATAAGAATTGTTTTGAAATTTGAATTCGGTTCTGTGGAAATGATGCTTCCAAGTAGTCTTTTAGACGAATTTCTTATGTGGATTTCTGTAGTCGGAGGGACAGTGCTATCGAAGCACACGCATGCTTACCAAAGACGCCATCTGCACGATCCACGAGTCAACAACTACGTACTTCCACTGCGAAAGTATCAATTAATAAAAAAGCAGATTCGAACGTTTGTAAATTTTTTGCGTGAGGTAAGTACCATGTTTCCTCGTTACTTCCTCTCTCTGCCATTTTGTATTTTCTCGCCATGCCGAAAATGTCAGTTTTTAATAAATATTATCGATTCACTCTCATTCGTAAATCTCAGGATTCCAATTTCGAAACCAATACAATGACCACCTCGAGACTTTTAGTGGAAAATTCCATTTAAACGAACAGTGAAAATATTAAGGTTTAGGTTAAGTTTAGGTTAGGTTTAGGTTAGATTTAGGTTAAGTTTAGATTAGGTTAGGTTTAGGTTAGGTTTAGGTTAGAAAAAAAGTCAATCAAATATCAAACTGCAAAATTTGTCTCCGTCGAAAGCGATTGAGGTCAGAGATAGACGCAGAATCCCCGACTTTTTCCATCTTCTTCGTCTTTCTTAAACTTTCCAAGAAAGAGAGAGAGAGAAAAAAAGAAGCGGAAATTCTTTCGGCGTAATTCTCTTTGTTACAGAGAAATCGATCATTACGCGGATCCGATTGTGATTCCAGCGAGTCTGTGCGAATGGAGGAGCGACGTAACTCGCGCCATGCCCTTAATCGTACGATCGTCATCGTGGCCATTTAGGGAAGGAGGGTCGTTGAATGCCTCGCTCGTTTAGCGATTCTCCTCGGGGCCGATGCCATTGTCGGGCTTCTTCTTGTGCCCCCTCGACTATCCAGAAACGCGTGTTTTCGCGAAAAAATGTCGGGTCGCCTTTCTTCCCGCTCGTGTCCGTCGCCGGACTTTCCTCGTAACGCGTTACACCTGAGGGACCGTCGCGCGGCTGTACAACTGCCAGGCGTCTGATGAATTTTCCCCGCTTCCCAGCGGGGAGGCTGCATTCATTTGCAAAAACCACTTACCTCAGGCAAATAGATGCGCGATCTTTCTTGGAATCCTCGGTAGCATTCGGAACGATTTCTTCCTCCACGTCCTCGAATTAATTACGATTTTCAACGTCATACCGAGAGACGCGGTACAATCGAGGATACAGCGAGTGAAGAGAAAACTGAAGAAGAAAGGAAACACGTAGTGGAATCTGGAGAGTGATTAGAACGATAATTATTGTAATTATCGTACAAATTATTGTGAACCAAGCTTGTTACGAACGAATAGAACAGAATTCGATAAGAATAAATTTGAATTTCCAGTTTCTAATGGACGAATGCGAACGATCGTGTCGAGGGTGAATTTTGGTGTAATCTTTGGATGGTTCTCCGATAGATGGCGCCATCGGGGTCATCTGGACGGAACTTATAGTGCAAGATTGTAAATTTAATTAAAACAAAAAAAGATTGTACGACATTTTAGTAAAAAGGACAAGTTTCTTTTTTTAGATACACAAAAGCAGAAAATTTTGAATTTTTAAGTATGCGTTGGTTTCTTTTTTTATTCCTTTTCCAGGGGTTTTAATCAAAGATACACAAGATATCTGCTTTTTTTAAACGAGCTCTATATGTCCAGCACTGCGTTTCATTCTTTGTATTAAAATATTCAACTAGCCGATAATACAGATCTCTGCAGAGAACGAGCGCATCCTCGATCAATACAAAAACTAAAAAAAAAAAAAGTGTATCCTCCGTCTCAAATATCTACCCAATCACAATGAAAATCAGATAAAAAAGAAAAGAACACACAATCCCAATCGTTTTCCTCCGGTAAACCTTTTTCATCGTACCTCAACTGGCGAGATTGATACGAAACATCTGAACCTTCCTCCCTTTCGTCTCACAGTTAAAGGAAAGGAATCTTTCACGATCATTTTCTCGTGATTGCAGTCGATACTCGGCGCATCCAGCACCGAGGGGAGGAAGCCAAAGGAATCTTCGAGAAAGGGGGAAAAAAAAGGAGAGTGAAAAACAAAACGGAAGGCAAGAGAGCGAATTTCTAAGCAAAAGCAAGCAGCCTGGTCACCGATCTAAGCCGCAATTTGCTCGTCTCAGGGGTTAATCGCGGCCATTAAGTTTCCGATTACATCCGAGCCAATTTATCTGGCAATTTCGCGTGATCGGATCAGCTTGCTCTCCGCGTCTCTCCACGCTCTCCTCCCCATCGCCGCCAGAGAGGGATAGTTGGTCGCGGTTCATCGCGAGTAATTACTTACTCGCTGATAGGGACAAGCGCGTTACAAGTATGAGCGAGCGGGTTTTCAGCGAGGAAATCTCGCGTTACGCGCGGCTGCCGAGGGAAGAAACGTGTGGCGTGGGTCTCTAGGAAGCGGACGTTGTCACGCTTTATGTGACGCTGCTGGCGAGTCCTACGCGTTTCGCGGCAGCTGCAGCTGCGACACGCTACCTTTTGCCACGCTCGTGTTCCTCTCAACTGCCCACGCGAGGTCCTCACGTGTCAACAAAGTACGTGTCGCTTTTTCAATTTAATATTCTTCCCTCTTTTCCCCCTTCTTTTTTTATTGTTGAAAGACTTTTGGAAGAATTTAACGTTAACGCGAGGATAGGTAACGTGGGATTACATTTTTGTAATCTTTAACATTCTGTCTTTCTTGTTTTCCTTTTTTAAATGTTTCTGTTTCTCGAACTTAGTACTCTTTCCTTCTTTATTTGTGCTGAGAAGGATTTAACGTCGGGTCGTACGTGTTTTCGAGTTTGAAACGGTTGACGGTGAATTTTTGAGATTTCAGAACGATGGACCATATTTTCGGTGAGTGGTCAATTTTTTTCTGTTTTTTTAAATTGGAAGAGTTTTAAAAGATTGGAGTTTTTTTATTGTGGAATTTAACTTTAATTTCCAAATTAGCAAATAAATTTGAGGGACAGAGCGGGAATATTCGAATATCGTAAAAAGTGTAAGTAAAGACTTGCAAGGTTCGACCCGACATTGGGAATGTTCGTACAAAATACAAATATCGAGGGTTTTCAATTCTGATGGTTTAACTAAAAGATGTAGATAAGACAGACTTTCAATTCGTGAAACATCGATGTTGGTAAATTCACCATCGAAGAGCCCAAAAATCACACCGAACGTGAAATCCTCGAACGCTAAAAATGGCGTAAGAATTCTGCCGTCGTACGATTTAATGGAAACTTCCCTCCGGTAACATAAAACGCATCAAACCATAACAATATATCCTCGCGCGATTGTCGTTAAACTTGGCGCGGTTGTGTGCGTCCGGGCACGCAACGGTCCGATTGAGATATAAGAATAGCGGAGCCGTGGAACCTCGAGAACCTGTCGCGATAACCGCAATTTCGTGCGCGAAATTCCCTCCCCTCTCCGCCGTCTGTTTAACCAGGGTAATTTCCATCGTTCACGGTTAAAATCACGCGGAGAAGCGGCGCGGACGCGGACCCTCGTAACCGTAACCCATAACCGGGATATCCATTCGCCGTGGAACCGCAAACGCCACGTGAAATCCGAGAGCGATACGTGCACGAACCGTGCTCTTTCCCTCGCTCTTACGTACGCGTGTATTCCGCGAACTTTGAGGAAAGAGAGAATCCATCGGCGTTGGAAACGCGCGCTTTCTTCAACAATGGAGCCTCACAATGGCCGCTGACACGACACCGCGATTATTCTTCACCGGCGGTGATCGAAGGTTATTTTTCACGTGCGTGCAAGGGGACACTTTTATGCATTCGGGGGACATTCTATGCTGCAAGAGCGTGCAGGATGCAAAATGTACAAAAATGTATCAGGTACAAACTGTGGTACTTTCAAACTATAATACTTCCAAAGTATGATACTTCTCAAATACGGTACTCACATAGTATAGTACTCCCAAATTATAATACTCCCAACTAATATAATGCTTTGGGAGTACCAAAGTATGGTATCCCAAAGTATGGTACCTCAAAGCATGCTACTCCCAAAGTATGCTACTCCCAAAGCATGCTACTCCCAAAGTTTAGTATTCCCAAACTATGGTATTCCCAAACTATGGTATTCCCAAACTATGGTATTCCCAAATTGTGGTACTCCTAAATTGTGATACTCCCAAAGTTTAGTACTCCCAAACTATTATACTCCCAAAGCATGCTACTCCCAAAGTATGCTACTCCCAAAGCATGCTACTCCCAAAGTTTAGTATTCCCAAACTATGGTATTCCCAAACTATGGTATTCCCAAACTATGGTATTCCCAAATTGTGGTACTCCTAAATTGTGATACTCCCAAAGTTTAGTACTCCCAAACTATTATACTCCCAAAGTATGGTACTCCCAAAGTACAATACTCCCAAAGTATGGTACTCCCAAAGTATGGTACTCCCAAAGTACAATACTCCCAAATTGTGATACTCCCAAACTATTATACTCCCAAAGTATAGTACTCTCAAACTATAATACCCCCAAACTATAATACTCCCAAAGTATACTACTTCCAAAGTATGCTACTCCAAAAGTATGGTACGTTGTTGCATCCTTAAATTTCCCATACAAATACACAAAAATTCGCAGTCTAGGATTCACAGAATTACCTCAAAAGGTTCTTATCCTAAGAATGGATCTATTAAATACAACGCGCATAAATCGACTGTCACAAGCATTATCACTGAAAATTAAAATGAAATTTGTCCATTTAACAAGAACAGGTGGCTCAATCGGTGCGCGAGCGTGGATCTGTCGATGGTCTCGCGATACGATCGATCTCAAAAACGACCTCGATTTCTAACGGACGTATCGTAACGCGGCATCTCTTCAAGGCCGCGTGCTACCGTTCGAGACCCGGAATCGTCTTGCGACGGAATCTCTCTCTCTCTCTCTTTCTCTGTAAATGGGAGAATCATCCGTCCAATCTGCCAAAAGAAAAAGAAAAGAGAAATGGTTACTTGTTAAATATCCTTTTAAGATTGATTTACGTTCTTTTTAACAATTAAGAAGGAGAAGAGCTGATCTTGTAGTCTTGATTTTTGAAAAAGATTCACGGACGGAAAGACAAGAGTCAAGACTGTTCATAAGATCTCCTCAAAGTCTTAAATTAATCTTTTTACCAATTTCTTTACCTCGTGCATACTTAACATTGACTAATTTCTTCGCATAAATACATAATCGACTCAACTTCCTGTCAACGCAATTACCGCAGCTTCTTCGCGCAAGCACATAATTGGCTCAACTTTCTCATTCGCTGCACGTAACCTCCCCGGTGGTGAATCTATAAAACAGTTTCTGCAACGTTGTCGCTTTCCTATATTTTTCAGTAGTATTTCTCGCGACGACTCGTACGACGTTTCGAGTATTACAGTCATCAGTTGATCGTAAAGGTCGTAAAACCGTTGAAATTGCTCGCGGTACCGTCCGAGATTAATGCAATTTGCAAGCGCCGCGTCTGAGCGCTTTAAAACTGAAGTCAGCGGAGCGGGTTGACTCGGATTTGCGGGCCTTCTGGAAACTTTCACGCGCCGGAGAAGGCGGTCTCTTTCCCCTGGAAAACAAAAGGAGAATCCGAATGGCGGCCGGGCACGACAATAAAGAAGGCCTGCCGGGCGAATTTCGTTCGTTCCCTTAAAAGCCAGGCTTCCTCCGGATCATTATCACAGCCGAGGACAGCTATCGACCCGACCTTCGGGTTTTTACGTTCGCGGATTATATTATGGCGCTTCTCACGTTTCTCGATACGCAGCCTGGAAAGAACTACCTGCCCGAGGCCATCCCCTCGATTACACGTACACGGTGTCCCGAGCCGAAAACCTCTCCCAATCCGTGCTCTCAGAGCGGTTATGCTCTCGAAGATTCTCGAAACAATAACTTTTTGAGGAACACATTGTTCCTTAATTTTCATTTCCAGATTAATTTTGACTCTTATCAGCGAGTGTGTTGAAATTTTATAGAAATTGTCGATGATTTCTGTCGAAAATTTCTGTCGGCAGATTTAAAGTGTCTTTCATATATAAAAGAAAGCAATGAAATTTTTGTTTTCAAGTGAATTTGTTAAATTTATTATAAAATTTCGAAGGAATCGCCGTTTATTTGCAGACAATTTCGAGTTACTCCACTTATTCCGATAAGAAAATTTTTGTCAGCAAATTCAAAGTGTGCTTCGTAGAAAACAAGCAATAAAATTTTTGTCAATAAATATTAACATTTTAAAGGAATCGCCGTTTCTTTGCAGACAATTTTAAGTTACTCCACTTATTCCGATAAGAAAATTTTTGTCAGCAAATTTAAAGTGTGTTTTATAGAGAAAGAGCAATAAAATTTTTGTCAACAAATTAGATGTATTAACATTTTAAAGGAATCGCCGTTTATTTGCAGACAATTTTAAGTTACTCCACTTATTCCGATAAGAAAATTTTTGTCAGCAAATTCAAAGTGTGCTTTATGGAAGAAAAAGCAATAAAATTTTTGTGAACAAATGTATTAACATTTTAAAGGAATCGCCGAATTATTCCGATAAGAAAATTTTTGTCGGCAAATTTAAAGTGTGCTTTATGGAAGAGAAAGCATCTTTCGCAACTAACAAGGAAACACGATCTGCTCCAAAGTCTGCTTGTCAGAGAGTTTCGATTACCTCCGGAAATTAAGTTCGAAATTTGAACATTTGTCACTGAAAGCAAATCACGATAAGAACATTTCTTCGAAACCTCCTCTGCGTCTTCTAAACGTCTCTTTCACTTCCATCAACAAAAAAAAGAAAAAGAAAAAAAAATGAAACGATTCGATCCAAGGGAAACTCGCTACCGAAATTATCAAAATGAATTCAAAGCACCGACAAACGGAATTTAAAGCACCGTTCGCATCCAATTAAAGACACTCTCGCTGTTACTTATTCGAAGAAAGCTGCGCCGCGATAAATTGCCAGCCTCCCCCTCCCCCCCTCGAAACGAATTCGAATCCGACCGGCGAATTTTACTCGCGCGTCAACTTATTTTATCATTTCCGCGCCGGGGGATTCGGCGGCTCGCCGAGCGGAATGTACACCCGGCAATATTAATCGCGATAATCCGGGCCGCCATCCGGCGCAATAACGAACGCTGTTTATAGACGCGAGCAAGAGATCGTGGCTGAGGATCGCGAGCTAACCGACGCGGCGAGCGAGCCGTATTGTAACACCGAATTACTGTAAACGCTTTAATTCCCGGCGACACCAGCTCGAAAACGCGCCGGTCCACCGGCTAATTACCGATTCCCCTTTACGCCGGGGAATCCCTCTCGTATCCGATTACCGGGGCCCGTCCTCCGGCGACTCGCGAAAGCACCGTGGAGCACGCAGTTTTCAGTTTTCAGGCCGCGCGTAAAGTCGGGCGAGTGAAAAAAAAAAAAAAATGAAACGTCCGCCGATAAAAATGCGTTAAACGATAATCCGACTCGATCGCTTTCCTCTTCAAGCTCGTGACGGGGGGGAGGGGGGACAGACAGGAAGAGAAAACAGGGAGAGATTCGACAGATTTAGGGTTATTCTCTTCCGCTGTGCGCAAGTGGCGGGATTCTGTGAAACGTCGGAGGGTACGTTGAGATTCGTTGAATTACGAGATGGAGATAAGGCCACGATATAAGGGTTGCTTCGACGTGATATGAAGCGACTATAGCGAGTTTAGCTTACGCTTCGTATTATTATTCAGTTTAATTCGTCCCTTCTTTTCGCTTCTCTTCGTTTGTTTCATTTATTTTCCCAATTGATGCTTCCCTCTGTCTCGTTTTCATTCAGTTCAGTGCTCCAACTCTGACTGTTTGGACAGTCAGAGTTCGATGAAGGTACAAAGATGTACGATTTCTCTGTTTCTGTTTCGATTCTTCCTTTGAAAAATTGTGTCGTTAGGGGAGAATAGTGATTCCGTAGCGGTTCGAACAATCACGCGTGTCGGTGAGTCAATCCTCTTTCGAGTTCCTATACCTTGTACATGTAAGTTTCTTTATCTTCGCAGGATCCGTCTGTTAAATGGTTAGCCTTTGTCAAGGCGAGGTGAATCGATGAAGGAAAATGGAAGAGGGGCTCTGATCGCCAGAGTTGAAAGGAAGAAAGAGAGAGAGAGAGAGAGAGAGAGAGAGAGAGGAGAGAAGGCCGTGAAAACGATGTCAGCACGGTCGAGGAAACAAACGGAGGCGGGGGGCAGTGAAAGAGTTTAACCGGGTTCGGTTTTCTCCTCGTCCCATACGATCGCCATCTCCTCGATCTGTAGCCGGTAGCTGGATGCAGAATAAAAAATATATATTCACGGGCGAGTCCGCGCTCGGAATATACTTTTGTATCGAGAGTCTGGCCGAGACGGTCGCTCGCTCTTAAAACGTTCGTATCCCTCCGTTCATCCGCTCGAGATGTCACGCGTGACTTCCTATCTTTTCGTTTTTGAAAATTGAAAAACGTGGAGCAAGTCTGTTGTTCCTTTTTATAATTTCGAGATGTTTCATTTATATTTGGGAATATTTAGAGGCAAAAAAAAAAAATAGAACGATAGTTCGAAGAGTGTGATCTCTAATTCTGTTACATTTGTAACTCGAAGACATTTTATTTAGGGGAAAACAGGAATATATTCAGAATATCTCTGTTTCCCGATAGTCGGCGAAGAGAAAGATTATAAAAAGCAATTAGACGCTTTTGCAAGCGAGCGCGTTGATGAATTTCGACTCCCGCGGCGCGGGAGTCGGAGCGTAGCGCAGCGTGGTCCCCGGATGTTCCGGTTTAATTGGAAAGAGACGTCGCGCCGGGGAGTTTTTTAACGCGCGAACCGCCTAACGAGTACTGCCGGCGTCAGCGACGTAATTACAGGGCGTGGCGGATGCGGCGCCAATGCCTGGCAAATACTTCGCCCCGGGGAATGAAATTAATCTGCATTAAGGGGAACGATAGAAACTACGGGACCCGTTCCACCCATTGATAACGAGGGAAACCATTGGGAACGATGCGCACAGATCACGATGTTCAATTGAAGATCAGTTCTCTGGCGTACAGGATGCTCCATTACTCCACTGAAATAAAAGTTGATGCCATCTTTTATATGCGTTATGCAAATTTTCGTTTCAGGAATGGAAATGTTATTACTGTTCTTTTAATTAAGTGCATTTTTAAATCTTTGTTATTGGTATTTATTGGGCAATTTTTATCGCTGAAAGTGATTTTAGCGGGGATAATCCAGAAAATCGGGCCTCTTCAGATGCAACGCTGATGCAACGAAAATTAGCAATTGGTTGATTTGGGTCACGTGATTCGCGAGAGGGCGTGGGGTAGACCTCGAGTAGGAGTGGCGTTGTCTGGTACTGAGCGATCGCGCCTGTAATTTGTTTTCTATTGATTCAAATGTTTGCGTATCAATAATATTTTATGGCAAAAAAGTCATCTTCTTTCAGTGAGACGAATCGTACAAGTCGTGCAGTTTTTTGACATTGCGATCAGTAGATTCACGATTTTACATCTTAAAACGAAATAACGTTAGGATTTGACATCTACCAGGTTGACAGCGTCGTAGAAACTAATACACGTTCAATGTCATCTGAGAGCTCCCCAGATTAACATCACTTCACTCCATCCTCTCGAAAGTAACGGTTGTTAATAGATTCCTCTCACACAGTTCGTTTCAGTTAAAAACTACTCGTCCACGGATCGATTATTACTTTGATTCATAAGCTCGATCCGAGAAATTTTCCTGCTATTCTTTTACTCGTTTTCTGCAAGTGTCACGTGTATGACTGACTCGAATGTGAATATCTGTCAATCTCTACACATGTACGTCTTCGGATCGGTTAGATCTCGATTAAATACAATCGTGCCTCGTTATGATGCTGATGAAATTTCAAAAATTCCGTCAACAAACAACGTACGTCTATCTTCGCTCTTTTCCAGGAGTCAAGTCGGAGGAAACTTCCTCTGGAAGGAAAGACGCTCTTGGTCCCCCTTGTAGGTTATCTCGCAAGGGAACACGCAGCAGAGTTCTTCCATGTTCTTCCTTTCTCCACGTCTCTCTCTCCTTGTCTCTCTTTCTGCTTCGAAAAGTCACAGGAAGGCCGCCGGCAGGGAAGAAGACAGGGCGTGGTCGCGATCTCCCGCGCCGCGAAACGCGTTTATTTGATCGAGAAATTTCTCTGAACCTCTCTTTCTCCGCTGTGCGTATTCCTATCTCTCTCTCTCTCTCTCGCTCTTCGTCATCCTTCGCTCGCCTCTTCTCTCTCTCTCTTTCTCTCTTTCCTCGTCTTCCTCTCGCAACGCGTCTCGCTCCCTCTCCGACAAACTGTCCCTACCTCTTCGTCTTTCTCGCAGCTGGATCTCCCTTTTTCTCCTCGGTTCTTCCCTGTCCCCGACGTTCGAACGGAGGCTCCGCTCTTTTTCGTTTTCTTGCCGAGCGGACGACTAGGAACGCGCGTGCGTGTGTCGACTTTTATAGAAAAGCGCGTCACACGGCCGACACTCGACTATGCTCGCGAGAAAGAGGCCCTCGAGAGGAGATTCGACGAGAGAATAACGCACGAGGGCGTGAGAGAACAACCCTCGTTCGTTTCTGTCGAGACAGAATTTTAGAATCTAAGAGAAAGGAGCTTTCACTTTATTCCATTATTGCAATCAGATTCGCGAATATAATGTGAAAAATATGTATAAAATGGAGCGCTGTAGTATTTTTAACACGAAAAACCAGTCTATCTTTTTTATTAAGGTTTAGGTTAGGTTTAGGTTAGGTTAGGTTAGGTTTAGGTTTAAGTTTAGGTTAGGTTTAGGTTAGATTTAGGTTAGGTTTAGGTCCATATCTTTAATTACATCTCGCAAAATATGAATTTGCATGGAGGAACGATGTAAATTACAAACTTTTTCCGCAATAATTCAATAAGTTCGTGATTGCATCGTGACAAACGATTTACACAGCTAATAAATTTCTAGTGATAAGATCACGAAGGAAAATATTAAAACAGAAATATTTGATTCGACGTCACGCATCGAGGTGCTCGAAAATTATTCGACGAGAATGATTCTATTTAGTCGCGTAGGGATTAAATAATTTTCGAAAGGCACTGCGCGCAGTAGTCGCGAAGTGGTCGTGGAAAAGCGGTTCAACGACCTACGGCAACGCGATCTTCAGCCGGCCTTGAAGCATGGAAATCTGTACCACGAGAGAAATGGACGGGGCACCGGATCGACAGCGCACCTGTTCCACCCGTATATCGAAAACAGAAGAAAACCAACAGACGTACACCGTCGTTGCATGATGCCGCCGCGCCATTGCTCCTTTTAATATCATTACAACGTATTTCTTGCGAGCGACGTCTGCCCGAGGATCGGGAGGAGCGCGAACCTAAACCAAAAAAGCTGCCGAGCAATAGAGAAAAAAAGGGAGGAGGACGCGTCGGATATGGAATTAAAAAAAAACGACGAGGAACGAACGGATGAACGAAGTAGCAAGAGAAATGTCACGAGCAAAGCATCGCGGTTTTCCCTTTTCCCTTCTTATAATGTTCCTCTGCGTTTTTACTGTCGTGAAATCGTGACTGTAAATTTTGGAAATTAATCCGATTCGTGAAAAGTGGATGTTCGAGTGTTCGTGGTAAAATGTACGGTACACAGAATGTATACAAGATATCCAAAGTATTTGTATGTTATAATTATAATATTATTATTATTATATAATATTGTATAATATTAATTTTATATTAAATTATTTTTTATATTAATTATTAATTATTTATATAATATTATATATTGTATATTATTATTATTATTATTTTATATATTCAAAATAATTATATTGTGCGTTATAAAATATTCAGTAGGTGAAACAGATCTTTGTCTACGTTCCACCTTTTTAATCATTTTCAAAGAAACATATATCTGCAGTCTACTGACCAGAAGTATATAATACATTGATTGTGCTATTTATTAACACAAGCATGAATACCTATCTATCCAATGTAATCAAAGTAATGTAATCTTTGATCCATTATGAGTCTAGTAGGATGTTAAAGGAAAACTCAGAAGCTACCTGTGTAGAAAGTTTCGAGGAGACTACGCCAATGGGGCGCCTCCCTTCGCGACCAGAGCCAGAGGGATCCTTGAGACTCTCGTTCGTTTCTTTTTCGCGTACGCTTAATGAAAGTTCCGAATATCCTTCGGCCTCATTTTTCGAGTCACCCTTATCAAACGAAGACCATTTTACTAAAACTTTTCGCGACATCTAATCCACGGCCTGGGAAAGCCGACGATAGATTCTATGATTGCTCGTAATTTACTAGGATATTATATCGAGGTAAAGACGGACAAGTTAACTAGTGTAGTCTTCAATTCCAACAGGTTTATTAAGCGTCGACTAATAAAGAAATTACGATCGTTCTTCGTTCTCGCTGATAATATAGCCTCTTCACTTTTACGACAAATGAAATTCCTTCACCGTGAATGCATCCTTCGTGTTCCGTTATGAACTGAATTAGATCATCAAATATTTGTATTTCATTCGTTTTAATCATTCACATCATAATTAGTACGGATTGCACAATCATAATTTGCTATTCGATTTTTGTAGAATTATCGACGACAAATTTTTTTAAACAAATAGAATTTCATTCGTATTTCACGCGATTCAATTATAATTTTCATTCAAGCGTAATTCAATTTGTACAAATCTGTCGAATGGAATGTTTAACGTTTATTTTATTGCCACGCATATTTTATACGAGAAATATAATACTAAATAAATAAAATACTAAATAAATAAAATACTAAACAAAAAATACTAAATAAATAGAAATACTAAATAAATAAAATACTAAACAAAAAATACTAAATAAATAGAAATACTAAATAAATAAAATACTAAACAAATAAAATACTAAACAAAAAATACTAAATAAATGAAATACTAAACAAATAAAATACTAAACAATAAACCATAATACTAAATAAATAAAATACTAAACAATAAACCATAATACTAAATAAATAAAATACTAAACAAAAAATACTAAATAAATAAAATACTAAACAAAAAATACTAAATAAATAGAAATACTAAACAAATAAAATACTAAATAAATAAAATACTAAACAACTGTGTAAATAACTCTACAGCCGTATAAATGATTATATAAAATGTAATGCACAGTCGATATCGGCAACGAATAAAATTCGAAGTGTAACACCTCGCGCTCGATCGTACGTTTTAAAAAATGCACCTCCCGTTGCAACATTACCATTTTCCACGTATCGACGTTCCTTGCAAATATTTTTGCAAGAAAGATTATTATTCATAAGGACTGGCTTTATCTCGATTACTCTGTCGTTCGTAACAATCAGCCTTATCAATCTCGCCGGTATTTATTGCGATCGAGCAACGTTTATCGCGTTTCTCCATTCATTATCGGCACTTTTCTTTTCTTTTTTTCCTTTTCTTTTTTTCTTTTTCTCCAATCGAACGCTCGAGATACTAAACGTCGGTGGAAAAGGTCGTGCCAGTGGAATCGATTGAATGGAAATACAGGCTGATCCTGGCCGACCTTCGGCTACGCGGTGCCTATTTTTCGCGCGATTGTGTCGAGTCCGCGGCGAACCGTGACGCGAGCAGCCGAGACTCGAAGCCTGTATTTACGAGCCTGTATCTTGGGAATCCATGACAAATTTTCGCCCGATTATGTCTGCTAATAGATTTACCTTGCGTCTCTAACGGATTAACAGATTAACCTTTTTCCACTTTACGAGCACGATACGTACACGTTCCTGGAATTCGTTCCCTCGAACTAGCCAATTTTATTAACTTTCTTAACTGCTTCTTCCTAGAAGAATAGACAAAACGAACTTTACAATATTTCATTCTCATTCGTACATTCGTACGTGTATAAATAAACGAGAATAAATAAATATGAATAACTACCCTCGTATAACGCGATTAAAAAGACTCATTTCTGATATGAAAATATGCGCACCTTTAAATTGACTCGAAGCATAGTTTTGCATCGACTTTTGTGCGATAAGAAAGGGTTGTTCAAAGTGAGTATTTTGAAACAGTTATTGTGCCGTGCAGAATTAGGTGTGTTGTTTCAGGAAGGAATTCATTTCAATTACAAAGTAGATACTGATCGATTAGGTAAGACAATCTTTCCTCGCTATATTTAATGTCAGAAATAAGGAACAATATTTTACAGCCATTACTCCAAAGATCTCTAAGAAGGATAAGCTGACTAGAATTTATATCATTGGAAGAAAAATTAGAAATCCAGTGGTAAGTTAACACCAGTAAATTTGCAAGAAATTGAACAGAAATGAATCGACGATTCCCACGATTGGGAAAAACGAATAGAGCTTCTGCTGGAACATCATCGAGTTTGAGGAGGACAGATAATTGTTTAATTATTTCTTTGATTACTTATTTAATAAGACAGAAAAAAAGGCTATTTTGAATTCGATAAGTGTATGTTGTTGTGCACAAAGAAAAGAGTTAACTTTGGAAGAAAATTAACAAAAGCAAGCAGATGCGTGTTTGTCCACAATTTTTATTGCCAACTATGTTGCTTTGTACCAAGAGGATAAACTTCCGTTAATTAACAGACTAATATCGACTTACAATTACATTTCCAGCATCCTAAAGACCGAATGTCGAGAGTATTTCACAACGAAGGTAACCCCTTGCAAGAGCCAAGAATTGCAAACTCGCAATTACAGGATGAAAGATATACCCGTAAGGCGATTATCGAGGCGATGGTTAATTTGTCGAGGCTGCTGTTACACGTGTAAATCGATCGATGCGCAGAGCGCATACCTCGAGGAACGAAATTCGAAGGTAAACACGGCGCGGGTACACCTGCGCCGTCTAAACGCCGGTTCGAGGTTAACGAGAACGACTTTGTATAATTTTCGCCAGGCAAAGGCTGTCCACAGCGAAACAGCCCCCTCGGGGGATTACTCCCATTGCCCCGAGAAAGATCCCACCGTTCTCGGTAACAGCGCTCGAGATCCGATCTCGAGATACCGTCCAACGTGAGAGAGAAGGAACGAAAACACGAGGCTCTCTAATATACTCCAAGAGGCTAGCGTCTCGGGTATTCGAAATCGTTACACGGAAAATGGCGTCAATTACTCAGAAGCCAATCGATTATTCCTCCTACTCGTTGGTCTAGGCTTCCTCGTGAGATGGAAGTTACATGGAAATGGATTTCTATGTACCTACAAGCTTCTGGATAAATTTGACGTCCTTTTGGAAAGATATGGGATGGCCACTGAAAAACTGAAGGGTTATTTTAGGTTAGGTTTAGGTTAGGTTATTAAAAGTCACAACTTGTTGTGTAAAGTCAATCTTTTTTATTTTCTTTCTTTGTAGGTTGTAGAAAAAAATAGTGAAAAAACCATTAATTATGTTTCCAAATAAAATAATGAGAAATTTAAAAAATACGTGTTTGTATTACAATTAAACACAATTAAACTCGGTCTGAATTACCGACCGAGGTAATTTTTCATCATCATTATCATCATACAATTATACTCTGAAGTGTATAAAAAAATATGTCTTTCAAATATAAGAAATTTGACGTAATTAACAGAGAGTAGAACACTCAAATTCCAAATTTTGCTATCTGACGTATCCTGACGGCACTCTATCTGCTGATCCCTTCGACGCTTCCTCTAAACAGCGAGAAGGGCTTAACCGAGAGAGGGGTGCGGCAACCCCATCGGCGTGTGTTTAACGTGTTTAGGACGTTTAACTGTTGAACGATCGGGCGACGCGGCAACTCGAGTCGATTCCCGTGGTCTTGAATGCCGGTTTGCACGCGCGCACCGCTGGCCAGCACCAGGGACACGGGGGTTGTTGACTCGGCGGGGCTTACACGCTTGACGGAAAAACGTCAGCTCGGGCATTCAACGTCAGCTGCGACCGATTCCGCGGTAGCACACGCCAGACCAGTTCAGCGAATTGAGTAGCTCCACTTGCCATATCCTGCCGCGTCCTGCAGACATTTTCCTACCTATTACGGCTCGGTTGGATCGGCCTCGGGGCAAAGAACTGTTCAATGAAATTCTCTGCTCGCCGAGCGGACCATCTGCCCACCCGGATTCCGCTTCCGTGCAGACCTCGAGCCTTCTCGCGAGCTTCCACTTCAATTTCGATAATTACGAATTTTGTCGGTGCCCAGGGGAAATTTGAAGAACCGCAAACCTCTGTGTTTGCTGAGAGTCGTAAAGAGAGGTAAGCATAGCTGTGTCGATTCTGTGATAGCTGCAATGTTTTGATGCCTTTTAACGCTTTTGATCTTTAATCTTTAACGTTTAAACATTAAAATTAGTTATGTTTTGAAAGTTGTGGTTAATCGTCGAGGGAAAGCTTTAGAACTTAAATTTAATACGAGCGGAGGGAATGTTTCTAATCTTTGATCTTTGATGTTTGAGGGTTCAGATTGATCAAATAGTGTTTCGAGACTTGTCGAAAGCTTTGAAATTTAAACTTAATATAATCTGAAGGGATGTTTTCAATCATAATCTTTGATATTTGAGGTTCAAGATCAATCGTATAATGTTTCGAGAGTTGTGGTTAATCGTCGAGGGAAAGCTTTAGAACTTAAATTTAATACCAGCGAAGAGGATGTATTTAATCTTTGATCTTTGATATTTAAGGGTCAAGATTAATTGTGTAATGTTAGTGATTGAGAAAAACTTTGAAATTCAAATTTAACATGGTAAATCTTTGATGAATTTAAATACGTATTGGGGATTATTTATAACTTTTATAACGAACCAAAAGAAAAATGTACCAAGTCGAATATTTTAATAATAGTGACTTTCAGCATTTTCTATCTAACGTTTGAAATAGAAGACAATACACAGCTCATTGGACAACATTTAACAGTTGCAATAATTAAACAACGACGAGTTACTTTAAGAGTTAACGCGCCAAGCCTCTCAACAGAAGGCAAAGCGATAAATGAGTCGATAAATCATACAAAGGATCTCAATGAATCTCCAACTTTAAACGTATCGGCTCGTTTCGTAGAGGTCGACGCCGATCAATGAAATTCCGCGAGCGGAACGCAAGCATCGCGGATCAACGAGAAGGAGATCGGCACGACATTCCTGGAGTTGCGTGGAGCGCGTTGGCGAAAGGCACTCGCGTCCGACTTGGCGAAATGGAAAGGGACACACCCATGCATACCGTGTTACGGGAAATCTGTTTACACCGGGAATCCATGGCATCCGAAAATCGTATCAGCGCCGTGAACGTTCGTTTACTCCGTAAAGTGGCAATTTTATCACGTCCCACTCCTCGGGCATGCTGTAACGAAGACTCTTCCTCGATCTTTAACGAAATTATCTTCTGCAGGCAAGTCGAGTAACATCGAGCAATTTCGAGAAATGTTCCCCTCGAGACGAAAGTTTCGAAAGAAGAAAGAAAGTTGTTTTGGAAACAGAAAACAACGCACGTACACGGAGAATATGTCTATTCCTATTTAAAAATTAAAATACGAATATTTAGTTAATTTTGAAAAGTTTTGGAATAAACATGCAACTGAGGAACTTGTTTGCTCAAACGTGCAAAACTGTGATTCATGGTACGGATGCTTCGCTGCTTTGACGAACTAAGAGGTATCAAGAATTTCCATAAGAATGTTAATTCCTGGAGAAGAGAGAGACTTTGAAAGAGAAAAAACTGTACGACTCGTACCCCAGTACGATTCGTCTCACAGAAAGGCCCAGAAGCAACTGAAGACAACTTTTTTGCTATAAAATTTTATTGATATGCAAACATTTGAATCGATAGAAAACAAATTACAGGCGCGATCGCTCGGTACCAGACAACGCCACTCCTACTCGAGGTCTACCCCACGCCTCCCTCGCGAATCACGTGACCCAAATCAACCAATCGCTAATTTTCGTTGCATCAGCGTTGCACCTGAAGAGGCCCGATTTTCTGGGTTACTCCCGCTAAAATCACTTTCAGTGATAAAAAAAGTGCTCGATTCAATCACTAGGGTCTGAATATTCAACGTTATCTTATCCCCTCAACCCTAATTCTAAAAAATAAGGAAGAAATAATACCTATATAAGATATGGAATAAGAAATAGGTATACTGCGAAATTCCAATGTCTGAGAAAAAGACTCATTCTCCTGAATTAAGTCCATCAACGAGCAAACTAAGAAACGACCTATTTGCACGCACAAACAATAAATAAACTCTCAAACAAATTATCTTTAAATTAAAAAAAATATATATATATTCGAATAAAATGAAAGCACTAAAAATGTGAGTACAAGTTCGTCCAAGTAAGTTTCTAATTCTATGAGTATAGAATAGACTATCTCTAAACAAAAAAATAAAAAAATATTCAAAGTGAAATAAAAGCTCGGCATAAAAAACTATCCAAGTGACGAGGATTCACAGGATCCCTGAATCGAGGCGAGGTCACGAAGGGTACAGATAGTCTCTTCGATAAATTATCTTTAAATAAAGAAAGAAAGAAGAAAAATAACGGCTCGACTACAAGTTTCAAGTTTCCAAGTATCCTCAGGGTCTCTCTCGCGACTCACGTGAGTTCGCGCGAGGGTCTACGGGGTTATCAACGCTCTAGGCACGAGACTGCTCGCGCGTTCTGCTAGCTGGTTGGGCGCGTGAAAGACGACGGTCTCTTCTTCGTGGACGACAGTGGTGGCAGTGTCGCAGCTGCAGTTGCACTGCAGTGTCGGTTACCGGCACGCCACCAGCAAGGTGAAAGAATGTCAAATGATGATTGGTCATTGCGGTGGCCAATGGGTCCTCGACTTCTCGGCTGGTAGGTAGGCGCTCGCCGTTGCACGTACCGGCGCCGCCTCCTGGTGCATCGGGCTATCAGCCTGCACAAGGAGGCATCGTGCTCGCAAACGACGTCTGAAATCGCTCCGACTCAGAATCAAACTCGATTCATTTCGAAGATTTCCCTCTCGCTGTGTCGCGATCGGTTCTCAAGGGTGGTTTAATCGAGCTTCGTCGGAGATTCATCTCGACGACGGAGTCATTGTCAAACTAGGAGTTTTTACAACTATGAATACATCAATTGACGAATTTACATTACATTGGATTAAGTTTCTTGGGTTGTATGTAATTTATTTTTGAGACAAATGAGCGATGAATCATCATCGTAGTTTACCTTTTCTTGATCAACAAGTTCAAGAGGCAATGAAAATAGTTTGAACCTCCTTGAAAAATCTCGAAAAGTCTGAATTTGAGAAGGTAACGACAGACAAGACGTTTGACAACCTTCTTCACAAAATTCTAAAGATACTGCGAAAAAGTCTGAGTGGTTTCGAAGCTCTGAGGTTTCTCCAACGTTTGGCTGACGCCTAATCTACTGCGTCACGTGTCCCACTACGCGCGACGTGCCTTGCCGCGAGAGGCCTATACTACTTCATCCGTTAGTGTACGCGAAAGGAACGCGTGAAAAATTCTCAAACATTCTTGCAAATAATGCTGCCTTGAATGTTCCTGCGAAAAGATTCTTCCGCGAAGATGCACAGCGTAATATCCTATCGAACTATAAACATCTCGATCGTGTCTGACCCTTCTGCAAAGAAATTACTCCTCTCTTTCTCACGCGTACACACAGAGCGAGTACGCAGCGCGTTGCATCCCACCAAAGACCCATCAATTTCTAAATTTAACACCCAGTTACCAATTTCGTAGGAAAGTAAAATCCCACTAACTATCAATCGCGGCGAAGCGGATAACTGTACCCAAGGGTCAACAACAACGTGATTATTCAGACTGTTTTATTCGCCGCAATTATTCACCGCGTTTCCAGCATTAGCAACGGGCCAGGAGGAATTCCTATCGATTCAAGCAGCGATAATATTTTTGTGGGAAATTATCGATAGGACGTGCATTGCAAATATCGCGCTGGCAAGCTTCTCGACGAAAGAAAAGTGCAAAATATGATCGTCAAAGGAGGCTCGCGATTTATCAGGTTTGCGTGCACGAAGCAACGCTTCGGCAAATAAAACTTTCGTCCGCGGACAGTTTCTGCAAGACGTCACGTGCCTAATTGAAATATTCCAAATTTATGCGGAAGGGATCATCGATTCCTGAATTTACGTTACACGTTTCTGGATCTGTTTTCAAACTGTTTTTCAAATCATTGTCTAAAAGATGTTTTAAATTCCAAATTTATATTCTCTCGTCGCCTTTCTCAATTTTAATATCAATATACCATATTGTTACATGCATTGCAATATATTATATATATTATATATTGTATATTATGATATAACTTATAATTCATCATGCAAATTATTATATACGTCAATATTGACAGCGATAGACAGAAATTTGGTATGAACCGATTTAGTATTAAACAGTTCACTCACGGTGGACGCAATCGATCATCGCTAACATAGTCGTCTGCTAAACTGGCGACATACTCCCTTTTCCCGCGATTGCTCGCGACTGCGTTGGCTTCTTGTCGCGAATATCTCGACGAGAGTATTTACCTCTAGCATGGTTCCGATACCGATACACCGGTACCGTTAACGCGATATCAACCTGCCGTTGCCGTGGCTTGTCGACGGCCCACGATCCTCGAGAAATCGCCGGAACAATGCGACTCGCGGCCGTGTGTGTACGCCGAACCGGACGATAAATCGAAACGATCCCAGGAACGCGCCGCTTTCCACACACCTGGACTTCTCTTTAATGGAACTTCACGGTGGTCTTTTAAACGTTTTACCAATCGCTCCTTGAATATGGAGCGTGCTCGCCTCGTGAGAATGAAGCTCCCTTCGAAGATGGTAAGCAGCCCGGCTTGAGAAATTACTCCGAGCGCAACTTTTCTTACAGTCACACCCAGCAATTCCAGAATTTTTTCTTTAAAAAAAAAAAAAAAAAAGACAACTCTGGATCAACGACTCTGGAATTTTTTGCACGTTTCGATTGGCAATTTTTAAACTCTGTACACGATAGATCGGCAATTCTAAAATATTTCTATCTGTCGATCGGCAATTTTAAAATATTTCAGACAATCTGTCGATTTTACGGGTAAAATGAAATTTTGCCAAGGAAGAAATTGAATTCGAAGAGGAAAGAAAAATTACGGATTAGCGACTCTGGAATTTTTTTATTCTGACTGGCAATTTTTAAATTCTGTACACGATAGATCGGCAATTCTAAAATATTTCAGACAATCAGATTGTCATTTTGTCAAAATAAAATGAAATTTTGCCAACGAAGAAATTGAATTCAAAGAGGAAAGAAAAATTACGAATTAGCGACTCTGAAATTTTTTCATTCTGACTGGCAATTCTGAAACTCTGTAGATAATAGATCGGCAATTTTAAAATATTTCAGACAATCTGTCGATTTTGCGAGTAAAATGAAGTTTCGCCAACGAAGAAATTGAATTCAAAGAGGAAAGAAAAATTACGGATTAGCGACTCTGGAATCTTTCGTAGATTCTGATTGGTAATTTTGAGTATTGTTCTTTAAACAATAGATTAGCAATTCTAGAATCTTTCAGACAATCAAACAGAAAAAAGAAGAATTGATAGATTTTATTCGTTTCATTTTTTTCACCAGTGTCCATTTATTAGCAGAGAAACTAAAAAATTGATTATTCCAGTCTCGAATTTATTTCATCCACACGACGAAAAGAAGAGATTCCCGAGAACCAACAAGTCGACAAAGCGCAAATAGGTGTACGTACCCCGGGAAAATGGTGCTCGATGCTGGTTTTCTCCGGCAATCCTCGCGCGATTATCCACACGCTGCAGGCGTTCGTCTGCTCGCCACGCGGGGATCGGAAGCTTGTAATTCGACGTAGCGAGCGTATGCCTGTAATACACCGAATACCGATGCACCGGTGGGCCCCCTCGATCCTGTCTCAGCCATCGTCGTACGTGACCATCGTCCGGGATCGTGGCCGATAAATAATTATCGATAGGTCCGTGGTAGATGCGAGAGAACCCGTGGACGACGTCGTGCCCTCCCGGTATGGGCTCGCGGGAGGAAGCTGAGAGGGTCCCCTCTTCTCGCTCGTGGCTCTATTATGGCATCGGGCACCGATGCTCGCATTATGCAGACCAACCGTTTCATCGGTTTCCGCGACGTATTTTCACCGAGCGGCCGTATAAATTCCGTTGATAGCATCTCGACAAATGAAATTACAGGCCGGCCGGGGCCGAGTTACATTGTACCGCGCCCGTATCACCGGGCGTCATCGGCTGACGGTGACTCGGTTGATCCTTCGGTCCACCTTCGGTCAACCATCTCCGCGGATAAAGCTTTCAGACGCGATTCGAGATCGGCCGCTCTGCTCGCTTTGCTCGTGATGCGTTCGTGGATCGTATCGTCGGGTTTTAGAGTGTTCCGATACGTACTACCGTATTCGATGGAGCTGATTTTGTGCCACGTGCGTGCGGTTAATACTGTACAGGGTGGAAAGAAAAGTTTGTGGCTACCACAGATGAATTCTACATCTTCGATTTGATGGAAAGAAAATTGACGTAAAATTGACGTCGACCTTGAATTGCAATATTGAATTTGATATTTTACACAGAATTGATTGACCCTGTTTTTTAGTATATTTAGGTATTATATTGTTGGAAAAGTGTGTGAAGTGTTAGATATCGACTAGAATGGTCCTCAACTTGTATAAAGAAAAATATCGTTCTGTTATCCAAAATATAATACAAAATATCTAATTTACAACGTATACTAGTATAATATATACTATACTAGTATATTTTATACTATGCACATATGTAGGTAACTCGTATAATCATTGACTTTATAAAAATGCTCACTTTGTACATGAAACTTAAGAAAAATAAAAGTGTAATGTCGTTCTATTATCCAAGCATAAAATGTCCAATTTACAACAAACTCTTTGTAACGTAGATTTTGCACTATATGCAAAACTTACGTATTTACTTGCTTCTAGAAAAATGATCAAAGCCCACTTTGTGCGTAAAGATGTCGTTCCATTATCTGAACAGCCAGCTACTCGTAATGTAAGTTTTGTACAACACACAGTTCACTTCCTTGGTATCGAAGCAGAATCTGTTCAGAACGTATATACGAAATGTAGTCGCAAGAAGAACGTCGTCCCGCTACTCGAACGAAATATCTAATCTCGCTTTTCAATTTCAACGTCCTTTCAAACGCAACGAGTGATCCTGCCGTACCGTGTTGCCAATTTCATCTCGAGACCAAGAATCTCATTATCGTCGTGCTTCAATCGATCTCGTCGAGCGAGGAAAAATATCCCAAAGATCGAAACGACGCTTCGAATCAATATCAACTCCATAAAAGCGAGTAGCCTCGAGCGTCTCCATTAATCCCAACATCTTCTTCTCCTCTAACATCCTCGCCAACTTTACCAGTCCAACTGCAACACGTCTCTGTCGCGTTGCTAACAATATTCCTTGGCCTAGCGTTTACAATCTTTTCTCTCTCTCTCTCTGTCTCTCTTTCACGAGCGAGCCGAGTATCGCCGAGTAACGATCTCCAGTGCCATAACGACTTCCAGTGCGCCAGGGTGCGCCTGGAAACGGTGAAGAATGAGGGAAATTAAAAGCGAGACGATGGGACGAGGTATACGTGGCACCGTTGGAACGGTGACGGAACAATTTCGTTCGAACGACCGTCGTTCCGGTTGTCTCGGTAAATAATTACCGATGCTTAGCCACGTCCTAAAAACAGCCGTGGCTGTCGTCGAACGAACGCCATTATCCCTCTCCTCCGTCCCGGTTGGCCGCGATAGCCGCCGCTGTACGAGAGCCGGCTATTTCAGTGGACATCGCCCTTATAAATACGGACACGCGGCCGCATTCGTTTCGTTAAAAGCACCGTGTCGTTATTTCATGGTGTTTCACGATCCTCCGCGAGAGGCTCCGCTCTCCGCTCTTCTAGCAGGGGGATCGCTTAATTCGGACGAGCGTGGTAACGGCGTTCATCGCCGCGTTACAAGGGTACAAAGTGGAGAAACGTTGGCGGGAAGAAAAGTTGGCGCACTTAACTTTGCAGCACGGCCGGCGCGTTTCTGCCTCGTGTCGAACAACTATCCGACTATCGCAATGGCTTTCTATCTGTTCTGAGTTGCGGAGGAACGGTTACTCGAGATTCTTGCCGATTTGTTCTGTCTCCGCGTGGCTTGAGAAATTTACCCGATGAGTTAGGGAAATTGAGTATCGGATAGCTCAGACAACCTTTGGTCTTGAGTCTACTGGTGTTTAATTTCACTTTAAGTGCTGATTTATTGTCATTATTATAGTTATTATCTGCAAAGTTTGAGAGATTTATGTACTTGTGACTGATGAGTTAGGAAAATTGAGTATCGGATAGCTCAGACAACCTTTGGTCTTGAGTCTACTGGTGTTTAATTTCACTTTAAGTGCTGATTTATTGTCATTATTATAGTTGTTATCTGCAAAATATGAGAGATTTGTGTACTTGTGACTGATGAGTTAGGAAAATTGAGTATTGGATAGCTCAGACAACCTTTGGTCTTGAGTCTACTGGTATTAATCTCACTTCAAGTGCTGATGATTTATTGTCATTAATTATTATCTGCAAAGTTTGAGAGATTTATGTACTTGTGACTGATGATTTAGGGAAATTGAGTATTGGATAGCTCAAACAAACTTTGGTCTTGAGTTTATTGGTATTTAATGTCACTTCAAGTGCTGATGATTTATTGTCATTAGTTATTATCTGCAAAGTTTGAGAGATTTATGTACTTGTGACTGATGAGTTAGGAAAATTGAGTATTGGATAGCTCAGACAACCTTTGGTCTTGAGTCTACTGGTATTAATTTCACTTCAAGTGCTGATGATTTATTGTCATTAGTTATTATCTGCAAAGTTTGAGAGATTTATGTACTTGTGACTGATGAGTTGGGAAAACTGAGTATTGGATAGCTTGTCTCAGATAAACGTTGGTTTCAAGTTTATCGATGTCTGATCTTACTTCAAATGCTGATGATTTATTATCTGTGAAGTTGAAGAACTTGTCACTGACGAATTGGGAAAGTTTAATGTTCGATACCTAGTGTTTCTAGATAGTTCTAAGTTTACTTTACGACACTTGGGATTAACTATCACTCATACAAATGTTCTCAAAGCGCAGTTCACAAACTGCAAATGGGGGTCCCGATAATCTGAAGAGATTCACACAACGCTTTCGGTAAACCTTCTAAATTGAAACGATAATTTTATACACACTGCTTCCGTATCTTTCAAAGTTTCTCCCACATCCAAACGCAATGACCACATTAATATCAGCAGAACACGTGAAACGATAACGAGTCTAAGAACCAAAAATTAAAAAAGGAGAAAGAAACGAATATGCTAAGCTCGTTTAACAAACAATCACGCAAAAGTACACAAGATCAGCGCCATTAGACCAACGATCGGTCGATGATTTCAGCTCCCGTACTCGAGCTTGTATATCAACGATACGGTATAAATCGCGGTGGTGCGCGAAATCGGCGCTGATCGTAACCGAATCGCGCGTACGATTGTCGGTTCGACCGGTTCGCAGGTCAACGGGGAACCCTGGCGGCCATTATCCGGCAGTCTAATTTATGAATGGATTATGAATGGACGGGCAGCTGAGTTGGGTGGCGGTCCGAAATGGAAAATCGGCTTAAACGGTGCTAGCTCGGCCGGGGAGATAAATGATACCGCCTCTCGCTCGTAATGAGGCTTCCTTGTCGCCGGGGACGACGCTTTTTGCCTCGTCGTCTCGTTCTCCACGCCGTGATTTATCCACCATCCGCTCCGGCGTTGACTATCAGCTAACTTCCTTTTGATGATGACTCGCTTTTAGAGTGGAAATCGATTTTCAGACGGACGCGATACAGGTTTTTGTTAACGTCGAGAATCGAGGAGAGTAAAAAGATCGAAGATGATGATGGATCATTTCGTTTCGAGACAGTTGGAAATGTGGACGAATAGATTTAAACGGGGTGGGTAAATAGAAGTTACGGGAGTAATGAGAAATGTGAAGCATAAAAGTATAGTACGTGATGTATAGTTGGGAACGTAAGAAGCAAAGGAAGCTTCTTTAGAAAAGTATCTACGTGAAAAATGTGAAAAGAAATCAAAGTTTGGGATGCTTGAGACGATGATTTGAGTGAACTAGAAATGAGAGTGAATAAATTCGAACAGAAGAAGAAGAAAGACTTTTCTTTTTATAAAATTGTAAAAAAGAAAGAAGACAACACATGGGAAAAAAAATGAAGAAAAGTTTCGAACTTTTCGCTGAAGGTGACGGTGAAATCATTTGATTTAAGAAAAATTGAAGAACGTGAATGAATAAATTTCGACGGTAAATAAAAACGAAAAGAACTTTTTTATAAAAGCACAATACATTAAAATTGTGAAGGAAAAAGAAGATAAAAGATGTGTAATGAACAATGTGTAACAAACAGGAATTTGGGATGTTGTAGATGATAAATATAATAGAAAAATATGAAAAATATACTTATCTTAAACAGTTGATAATTAAAAAATGTACTAATCTTTATATAAAAGTATAGCAAGATAATAAATGTGAGACGAAGGCAGTTCGACAATCCGACTGCGACAAAGTTTGATCAAACTTCCCAAAATTCAATCCAACGCGCATTACCAACGCATTGTGTCGTTAAAATTCCTCCTAACCAACACGATATACGCGATATTTATTCTCCAGTTTACACTTCGAGGAGGCAATCTTTTTCCAGAACATGTCCATTTACCATTAAACATCGCACTGCCGGCGAAAAAGCCGGGGGAACCGGATTCGGTGCCCCGGCACCGGAGGTTTTTGCGAAAAAAGAGCGATCAAACGAGTCGGGGACGATTGTGAGCGAGAAACGGGGAAAAGGGGATACTGTTAGCCCGCGATCACCGTTACGCCGGACGGTTTAACTAACCGATGGCTGGACAATCGAGCGGAATTCATAATTATCCAGCGACGCGTGGAAAATTGCGTCGATTCAGAGAGCCAACTCTATCGATCGGCACGCCGAATGACTGGCGTCTGAATCGCGCCGACCTGTCCTCGTCGTCATAATGAATTGCCGATCGGTCGACGCGCCGATTGCCGATCGCGATCGATAAACGTTCGCAAGAATGCGAAACGCTCCCTGCCGGTTTCGTTGCGATTTCACGGTCGTTTCGAGCCGATTAGATTATTTCCATGCATAGAATATAACGCGACACGAAGAAGAAAAGTAACGTATAAAATATTCGAAGAATATTTTCCATACTTTTTAATTGCCGATCAGATTTCCATGCATAGAATATAACGCGATACGAAGAAGAAAAGTAATGTATAAAATATTCGAAGAATATTTTCCATACTTTTTAACTGCATTCTCGAAAGACGGAATTTTCTACGGTCTGCTTGTTAAATTTTAGAGAAATTTTGATCGAGCTCTCACCTCCTTATCTGTCTGTCCATCTTTGTAACAATTTCACGATGTTAAACTAGTTAAATTAACAATAATATGGTAATTAATTAATAATTGTTAAATATACAAATAACAAATATTAAATTATAATTATTAATTTCCATCGTTCCGAGTCGAATCAGGTTACCATCGAAAGACATTAAACGCCGCGTCGATAGTATTTTACGCTGCACGAAAAACGTGACGGAGTGATGCAAAGCAGACGTGATATTCCGAGATCTAGATTTCGCAAATGAGACACGCGATAGTCATCTCCAACCCTAAACTGTTCCTTTTGCTACCATTAGCCTTATCCATCATCCGCGGCTTATCTCCCAGTCTCTGTGTCGTCAATGTGCGTGCTCCTCGATTTTCCGACCTGGCAACATAAATTCCCGCCTGTACGTCAGAGTCGGACGTATCTCGCCATATATTTCGCGCGTCGCGCATCGAGACGTTTTCTTAATCCCCGCACGACGGCCCCTTCGACATTGTCCCGGAGAAAAATCGTGTTATCGCGTATAAGTGTTCTCGAGTGACCTCGCCATTAATTTCTCGACGGTGGACGATCGTTAAAACGCCCCGAGGCAAGAAGAAGATCTTCATCCCCGGTGTCCTCGGAGAGGAGACCCTGCTACGACAAAGAAAGAGAGAGAGAGTTTCCTGCAAATTCGCGATCGCGAGAACGATAATGGAGACACGTACCGGTTGTCGGGAGGGAAAAAATCGGCCAGGTCTGGACCATAATAAGACGTTCGCGTTAACGTCGCGGTTCATTTGAAAAACCGAACGGGAACAAAAAGGATCCGACGCAGGATCCGCGTGAAACTGAACCACCGGTGCGTCATGCAACGAGCAAATTAAGTTCTCCCTTCGTTGCACTTTGCCTTGTTCGAGTCTCTTCTTTTATCTTTCGCGGCTATTTTGCTTCCGAAGAGACAGCATCTCTCTCTGTTTTCTCTTGAATCGCCAATAAGAAGTTCGTAGATGTAGATGTAAGAGACGCTATTGGACGGAAGGAGTGAGAACGATGGCTAAAAGTATTTTTTTATTGATAAATTTTCGCACTGTGACTTGTGACGATCCTTATTATTTAATATTATTTAATAATATTATTAGTTTTTTTTTCTCAAGTGTCGTGGATATAAAAGAGACGCTATTAAACAGAAGGAGTGAGAACGATGGCTAAAAGTATTTTTTTATTGATAAATTTTCGCACTGTGACTTGTGACGATCGTTATTATTTAATATTATTATATAATATTATTTAATAATATTTAATAATATTATTAGTCTCTTTTTCTTAAGGTTGGTGGATATAAAAGAGGCGCTATTAGATGGAAGGAGTAAGAACGATGGCTAGAAAAAGTATTTTTTTATTGATAAATTTTCTCACTGTGACTTGTGACGATCCTTATTATTTAATATTATCATACGCCTTTTTTTCTTAAGGTTGGTGGATATAAAAGAGGCGCTATTAGATGGAAGGAGTAAGAACGATGGCTAGAAAAAGTATTTTTCTTGATAAAATTTGACATAGATTTTTATTAAATCGTGATGATCATTGTTATTTAAAATTATTATATAGAGGCGCTGTTAGATGGAAGGAGTAAGAACGATGGCTAGAAGAAGTATTTTTGTTGATAAAATTTGACATGGATTTTTATCGAGTCGATAATCATTGTTATTTAAAATTATTAGGAGCTGATTACTGATTCGTAAAATTCTAATTTTCTCTGTAGATATTTTATTTTCTTTTCCTTTTTCTTTTCATAGTTAGACATTGCTGTTTCTTTTAATATAACATGAATATCGTAGCAAACGAGTTTTCAAAGTGGCCTTCTTTTCGTTTATGTCAACTTGACGGAATGAGGATAAAATTAATTAGGGATACAAGATAAATCACTCGACGATTTCATTTCATTTTCGCTCGAATATCGATTGAAGCACGTTCGAGCAAATTGAAAAGCCAAGGATTCGCAACAACAACGAGAATTTTCTCACTCGAGACAACAGAATCAACTTAACGCCGACAGTTGTCGTTAAGCAAACCTGATCGACGATTAAGGCAGACTAAATGGAACGTGATAGGCGACGATTAATAAACTTGCATCGGAGCTGGGTGATCTAACAGCTAATAACCGCCACGATCGTCGACGAAACGAGCGAGTGTACGTTTCCGCGTCAGTCGAGCATAGATCTGCGGCACATAATAGAAGGGGCATAACAAAGCGGGCATAATGAAGCCTTCAGACCGTGACAGCCAGGAATCAGTCAAGGGAAATCGAATCGGATCGCGTTAGGCGAATGCTTGCGGATCGATCGATCACCAGCGGAGACAAGTGAAATCTGTTAACACGCTGCGTATCTCCTGAACGAGTTTTCGCAGCCCCTGAAAGCAGCGCTGCTTCATCGATCCTGGAGACTGTTAAAGCTCAACTTGTTCGTAGCTATTACGATCGATGCAGGAGATTTTCACGACTGTCAGAGTTGCTGATTGTCTCGAAACAATTTCGTTCTCCCTTTACTTCTATATCTTTTAATACGAATGTCAATTCACATAACCTGAATATTCGTTTTAACAACGTTAAAGTTTTTAATATCAACGATGAATCACAGTATTATAATATCGACATTAGTTTTTTCAGTTTAATTAAATGTAAATTGTATTAATTAATTATATTGTGTAAATTATATTATATAAAAAATTATATTGTATGAAATATCTTTTAATATTCGTATAATATGAATGTCAATTCGCATAACCTGAACGTTCATTTTGACATCTATATTGAAATTTTGAACATTAATAATAAATTACAATATTATGGTATTGATATTATTTTTAATATTAGCATTTCGTTTTAATTAAACGTAATAATTAATTAATTATATTGTGCGATATTGTATGAAAAGTTCAAAAAAAGGAAAAACCACTTTGCCCCAAGAAAGCTAAACGTAAAACAGTTAAGTAAATTTCGAGGTAAACTTCAAAGAACATCTCTCGTCACTTTCTCCTGCCTTCTCAACCCAGCTGAGCCGAGAACCTCGACAAAAATCCTCGCAACGTCAGATCGGTATCGGTGAAAATCGTCTTGCCCTCCGTCGACCCGTGAAACGGTCCTCCATCCCGCGATGAATCACCCTGTACGCGAGTCACTCATACGCGAAACGGAAGCGCACGTTCGGTCGTACTTGCCGATGACTCATCATCACCGCCGACTCATCGTCATCGACGGTGCGTACGTTGAGGGCAACCGCGTAACCGTCGCCGGATCGGCCAACTCGAGATCTCGAGGCCAACTGCCAGGTGATTTTTCTTCCCCATTCTTCGAACGGTGCGGTTCGAAGAAGGGCCAACGCGCGCTTATCGCGTCCGCTTCCTGTGTCCAGCGTGTCCGGTCCGTCCGGTTTTCCCATGGTCCGTTGTCGAACCGCGATCGTGCCTTCTGCTTGCCCATCCTCTCTCGTCTGCGATCTCTCCCGTCGCGGGCAACGACGTTGCGAACGGTTTTCTCCATTGTCGCGGTTCCTGGAGCGTGTGCCCGACAGAGACACCCGCGATCAGGTTTTCGTTCCCACAGAGCTCGTGGAGAATCCGAGAGACGAGAGAAGGAACGGAAGGAGAGAAGTCGCGCAACCCCTCGCCGCGTTATCGACGGTCATCCCCGAAAAGGACGACGCTGGACACACAGAGAGAGGTGTGGTCACTGTCCCTTTCGGCCCCTTCTCTCACACCTCTTTTCGACAGGTTGACCAGGTCGTCATCGTCGTGTGTGTGTGTGTGTGTGTTGTCTTCTGCCTGCTTTACGGAAGGAACCGGCTGACCCGCCGATCATCCCCCTTGGCTTCGTTATTGTCGAGAAACCGGATTTCGGGACAGCGGATGGACAGAGGCCAGCGAGGGGCGACTTGAGAAATTCTCCTCTCGGACACGCGCTTTTTTTCCATCGGCACGACGCTTTATTCGGGGAGGTTGTTTCAGAGAGAGAGAGGGTTGCAAACGATGGAAAAAGTTTCGGTTTCATTCTCCGAGCTGGTGGGAAGACTCGAGGCACGGCACCGCGCAGTCCGTCGGACGTTTGTTCCGTCGTTTTCACAGTTGAAACGGATTACCAGAATGGAAGGTATCGCGCGATGCCATCGGGGGCTACCGACGGTTTATTTCGCATCTTCGTGGTAGGTTTAAATGGAGGATAAAAGAGACAGTCGATGAACGATGAAAAGGGAAAAATGAGAAAGAAGGGGGTAGTTGAAGAACGAATTCAAGGGATTTGGAAGGGAAAATTTCTCTGCGATAATAACCAAGACTCGCCCCTCAAACTTCACGTCCTCAACTCCTCTGACAACTGGCTCCTATTTTAATTTCTATTTTCTCCGTCAAATTCATCGACAGATTGCCTCTTTGTCACCGCGAAAGGAGAACATCTTTCCGAACGTTTTGATTCTCGTCCCCCCTCCCGCTCTTCTTTCGCATTCTCCGCGAGGTGAAAAGTTCGACCCTCGGTCAGAAGCACGTTCGAGGGCACCAGACGTCGCGTATTGTCGAAAACCGGATTTCGATCGACGATGGACAGTCCTTGGGGACGTATTAGAATCGCCAAGGGGGTTGGGGAACCCTCTCTGCTCCCTTCCCCCTCGCTGTAATTACTATCAGTCACAGTTGAGAAATCGAAGCACAGAGGCAACGTGACGTGCACGTGAAATCTACCCCTTTTCTGTTCCACTTGGGATTCTATCTGGCAGCGGGCAGAGAAGAATCGCGGAGCGGAATCTGCTATTGTCGGACGAGTGGAAGATGCTTCGTTGAACTCTGCTTCACCGTCGCCGCAAATCTACTCGAGATTTAGACGCCGGACATTCGATTTTGTTCTACCCTTTTCCGTTTCGTTCCCCGAATTGTACTTACTTACGATGCTTGAATTCTTTCTTTCTCTTCTTTGATCCAAGCAGCCATTCTTCGCTTACGTACGTGGTTTTTATACTGGTTGCTCTCCAAGGAGAACGTATTTTCCTTGTTCACAAATCCTACTTGAACTCTTACAGCGGAGGTTCCCTCTTTCAGTATCAGACACTGCGTATTTACAATCATGCAGATTAATTTTTTTTTTTTTTAAATAGATCTCGATACTTTACTTTTAATTTCATTTACGTTTATTCGTGCGAAAAAAATTTATTTTATTGTATCTATTCGCTTATTGCTATATTCTTGCCTCTTTTTTCGCGTATCATCTTAAAGGGAGTTCGTAGAATAAATAAATAAAAATCTGTTCGCTGAATTCGAATGATAAATTCCTTTATCATCTTAAAAATTCTTAAACATACGCGAGTCTATTCATTCTCAATAATTCCCCCAAAATTTAGCTCTATTTCTACGTATTTAATATGCTCCTAATAAAATCTGTCATACAGGGTGATTCACGTAACTTGCACACCTGGAACAACTTCTTAATTACGCGTCTACTAAAAAATTGTTACAACGCAAAAAAAGTTGTATGGTTATGAGAGAGGTAAAATGTGGCGTATCAGTTTTTTGTCTGTGTCGAGGGATATCGAAATTATACATTTTTTTCGCCACAAATCGAAAGAATATTAAATTGCAAGTAAAGAAAGGATAACATTGGTCTTGTTACATATTTTACGATAGTTTGTCTGTATGTACCAATTACTGTATCATGAGAGAACTGTCGCAATGTTTGCTCCGTGTTCTCAGACTGCCATATTATAAAAGAGTTGATTGTACATACGTGTATTTAAGACTAAACTTGATTTAAGGATAAACTAACTATAAGCTAGATAGATTCTAGATACTATACATTGTCTAGTTAATCTACACTGTTCTTCTTCGCTTAACAATCAAATTCACACTATCTACTTCTTTGATCTTTGGCCTTCAGTCGACTTATCCCCAACTACCAGTCTAGAATCCATCTGACTGCATCTGTTCAGAATCAAATTCACATTTCTCCCAATTCTCCCGAACTCAGTTTACCAACTCTACACTACTACGGTGCGTCGCGTCTCTCTGAAATCGCCACATACAACCCCTCCCCTCCCCCTCTGCCAGCCGTAGCTACTGTCCGACAGTTCGGAGGGTGATTCTCGCGGCTTAGCACGCGGCAGGTATTGTCGAAAAACCGGATTTCGGACCCCGGATTCAGGATGGCCAGGAGAGACCGCTAATGTATGCGGATGGGCACCGTGCGTGGAAAAGGGGTTGCTCGACGCGCGTATGCCACTCTCACGGAACGGAGGACGAGGCGAGTCGAACGGGGGCTGACCACGGTACCGCTCGGAGCAACGGGGTCCCGCCCGATGACCCGCGGAATCCGGAAACCCGCTAAACCGGATCTATTGGTCAGTTTCACGTGTCTTACGGGGCCCCGTTTACCAGCGGTATCCCCCTCCCCTCCTCGGTTTCGTTGCTCCGTTTGCCCAGTCGGTTGGCATTGAACCAACAAGGAGGGCCCCAAGGGCCTTCTTCCTCCTCTTCTTCTTCTTCTACTACTCCTCTTCCACCTGTGCACGCGCGCATGCCACCGGACATCTGCGTAGTTTTCGGTTCCGGCCGCGTCGATGAGAACCGGACAACGACGCGAGTCTCAAGAATAGCGTTTCCCCGATCGATTGTCCCTGGCTATCCGTTTCTACTGGCCATTATTTTTCTGTTTTTTTAAGACAGAGATAGAGAGAGAGAGAGAATTAGCGGGGTCGTCTTTAGAGTGCAAGAAGATGGACTCGTGGTACGTTGGACACTGCTACGACGTTGTGATAGCCAACGGTCGTACACGGGAGAGGTTGTGCATGAGGAAGAATTTTATGGAGGTATATTTGCTTTCAATAAAGAATTCCAGATGGAGAACTGAGAGTTGGTGAAAAAACATTTCGTGTGTAGGGAAAGGATACTCTCAGGCAGCGAATGGGAGAAAATTTTACGAGGGATCGGATCGATAGAATAAAAAAAAACTGCACGACTCGTATTCCAGTACGATTCGTCCCACTGAGAGGCCCAGAAGCAACTGTTCTGACTAGGAAACGAAGACGACTTTTTTGGCATAAAATTTTATTGATACGCAAACATTTGAATCGATAGGAAACATCGCTCAGTACCAAACAACGCCACTCCTAGTCGAGGTCTACGCCACGCCCCCTCGCGAATCACGTGACACAAATCAACCAATCGCTAATTTTCGTTGCATCAGCGTTGCACCTGAGGAGGCACGATTTTCTGGGTTATCCCCGCTAAAATCACTTTTCGTGATAATAAGGATTAGATAAGGATTTTTGAGCCTTTCACGAAGAAAATCTTCAGATATAAACTTAAATTTGAAAATCATCTTCTGGGAAGTATAACGTGTGTATTTCAAAATTTAACATAGTTTGTAAACGAAGGAAGAAAATTCATGATACTCAAAAATTTCAAATAAGCTAGGAATCTGATACGATGAAAAAGGTAGGAATATAATATTCAATGAAATATTTCATAGATTCGTAGAATCACATATAAACAAAGTCCAAGACGAACCACCTTGGACTTAGAATGTCAAATGCAAATTTCGTAATGGGGTCTGGTTGAGGAGAAGAAGAGGAAGAAGAAGAAGAAGATTCAGGTTTCGGAAACTCGTAGTGATTCCTCTGGTGGTGGTTCTTTAATCGGTCGATTTCCACAGCTAATGTAAAGCCAAGGTAGCTAATCCTTTCACTCGTCGAACGGAACAGCCGATCTATCGAAATCGCTGCATTTACATATCGCTCGTTTCAATGCCTGTGTTCGTCAATTTGCTCGCGCAAGCGGGCGCCGCTCGCGCATTCGATGCAAATCACGTGCTAATTGCGTGTCATTGTTAACTTTATGACACGTAACCGTCACGCGGAAGAGAATGTCAGAACCTCTAACGTAACGAAACGTTGTTTTCGATATTACGAAACGGCAACGTTCATGCAAAATTAATAACATCTCTGCATCCGCTATATTCTTTGAACAAAGCTATAGAAGCTTCGCAACAAGTTCCGCAACTGTCATTAGATCTCTGTATACAAACACTATTCTGTTCGTACATTTCTCGCAATTTAATATTGCGAATAAAAATAAATATATAATAAATAAATAAATAAATAATATATACAAGTAAATAAATCGCACAATAGAAATATATGATACTACCATTGTTGTAATATTAATTATTATGATTAGGCTACGTTCATATATTTTTATGCATTCACACAAAATTTATAGAACACGTGTAGTGCACAAAAATTATTCTCGACTTATTCTCGACGAATTTAAAAACTTTTACCTAAAAATCATATAAATTTACACCGAAAATTATGTGTTCGTTATATTTGACCGGAATAATAATTTATGCGTTTTTATACATTTGTAAAAATCTAGCGACTCAAAAATGCACAAAATACACGTAGCACGCAAAAACTAAACCAAAAATTTAAAATATATACAGAACTCTGCCTACTTAAACCTACTGTTCAACTTACTTTCCAAAAATATGAATCTTTGTACAAAAACACGCCGTCTACCCACGGTTCAATAACAACACATTCGCAGCTCATGCCGCAGGAGCAACGTTGAAGCAATCACGCGGCGTAGTTACGCGTGCTATCGACAGTAGAAAAGGTTGGCGCGCCGTTCGCTTGTCAGACAGGTTGAACGTCAGCTCCGTTGAAGTGCGAGCCAGTTGTGCGTCGCTGACAACTATATCGTAAGCGCTATGACCTTACCACCCTCGAACAATATATACTTCGTTTCCTCCTTTATTTTTCAAATTTTGTACCTTATATACTAAATATACTAAATATACTATATACTAAATACTGTATACTAAATATATTATATGCTAAATACTGTATACTAAATATATTATATACTAAATACTGTATACTAAATATATTATATACTAAATACTGTGTACTAAATATACTAAGTGTACTATATACTAAATACTGTATACTAAATACTGTGTACTAAATATTCTAAATATACTATATTACATATACTAAATATACTATATTATATACTAAATACTGTGTACTAAACATACTAAGTATACCTTATATACTAAATATATTACATACTATGTATTACCTTTATACCTAAATATACTTATACTATGTATTACCTTTATACTCAAATATACTATATACTAAAATTTATTAAATTTTATATTTTCTCAATAAATACCATTCAGGTTTCGGCCAGTTGAGCGAGCGTTTCTCGGACGAATCTCTCGACTGCGGCAAACGATCGAGAAAGAGTTCGCGTGATCGTCGTTCGTGAGCCACCAGCTGTACTGGCTGTACACGTCAGAGATAGAGCGTCTCCTTCCTCCTTTTCAATATCCTTCAGTCGTTTCATTTTTATTGGAGATGATACCAATAAAAGGAGATCTTCCCTCGACTCGATGCACGTGTCGATATTTCATTTCGCGGACGTGCAAGGAAACTTTGATAAATGGAAGTCCTGCTCTCTCGCGGCGCTCTCAGGCCGATCTTCTTTCGCGGATTGGAATCACGGTATATTAGGGCTGGAGGAAAAAGCGGTCCGACCCGGTGAGATTAAGTTTCCGTGTATTTTAACAATTTCTTTTCGGTCCTTTTTTCGTCCTCGCCATGCCTCTCGAGACCGAGAAAGTAAATTATCACTCCGTTTCATTTTCGTCGACTCTTAATTAAAACACATTTGCGTCTTTTTTATCCAAATTATCGGTTATTTGATATTTTAATATTTTAATCGAAGAATATACTTATCTCGCAGTTAGTTAATTATCTTTAAGCAAAGTATCGACGCTGCGAATTCCGTGGCACGCGATACGTCGTCGACGAAAATAGTCGCGGGACGTGTGGGCAATAAAAATGATAATTTTATCAAGCGGCGTCCTTCAGGAAGCAGGAGAGATCCTGATCGGGTTAATTTACGAACGCGTTCGATATCAGTTTGCATTTCTGCGCATGGAAATTTTGACATTTCATTATCTCGGCGAGCGCCGCTTCCGGGGGGGGAATCGCTCCTTCGTTCGTTTTCCTTCTCGCTCCTCAACTGCAGAAGACGTTCCAAAGCGCGAGACATCTTTTCGATTATAAACGAATTGTAAAAATGGATTTTTAACAGAGATTCGTTTCATCAATATTCACAAACGCGAGACTGCGGAGTAAAGGATTTCGTGAACGTCCGTGATTTCTATTCCATTATAATATAAATTCGCGAAACGAATCGAAACATTATCTCTTAATGTTAACGAATCTGAAAATTTCTAAGAAATTTTCGAAAACGTGATATTACGAATCTTTCATTTCAAAATCCGAGCTTATTTTTTTCATTTCTTGCTAGTACTGTTTTGAAGAAAGCAAAAATCACGAGAATCTAAATCTACGAAATTAAAAAAATAATAAAAATATTAAAAAACTAAGAGTAAAAGGAAAAATAATGAATCTGTGAATAAAAAATGAAATATTAAAAAACTTGTAAAACTTCAATCTCGACTCGCATTATATTATGACTTGAAACAAGGAACTTAAAGATACAGATATTATTATTATTATTTTTCTCATTCTTTCATCTTTTCTTACTTCAAAAAACGTACCACAGAAATTCAAATTTAAAAAATTACACTAAAGAAATGAAATATCAGAAAACTTACTATCATTTCTTTTTATTAGTAGTATTTCAGGAAACATACCGCAAAAATCTGAATCTAAGAAACTGCAATGAAGAATGAAATATCGAAAAGCTCACAAAACTTTCAAAACCCACATCCACGTTAAATTATTATAAATAAATAATAAAATTAATAAAACAATAAAATAATAAAACGCGTTGAAAGCCTGGAGCAATTGCGAAATTCCAAAAAATTCTCACAAAATCACGATCAAATACGTACACTTAAAATACAGAAACAAAATCATAAATTCAAGTTTCAATACGAAATTTACATTTGAATCAAAATCAAATATACACGCATGGAGAAAGGAGAAGAAAAAGAAAAATCGCAAGTCGCAGAAATGTTGGATTCTACGCGCGGATCTCGGAAGTTTGTTTCAACTTCAGTCAGTCCGAGGCGCCCATTACGCTCGGTAAAGGGCTCTTTACATTCGGCTTGTCTCGTTTCCACATATCAGAGGCGACCAACACGGCGCACCACCGGGGCTCGAAAATTTCGGGAATTCGGCGTCGAAACCCCTCGGAGCCGCGCGTTCCTCGTCCTCTCCGTGTGCATCGCGAGCACGTCGCGTTAAGTCAGGTCATGTTATGGGCTTATCTCCCGCGGGACGACGCGGAGAAACTCAAGAAGGCCCCGAGGCGACGGTCCCAGCGGCGCTGTTCCATTCCGGACCCTCGGCTCGCCCCGGGCCCTTTCGCCGTTTTAATTTATGGAGCGATTTTAATACCTAAAAATACCACCGTGGTATCCCCGCCTCGAGAGAGGATTCCACCGCGGTTCTTTCGCCTTTGCAAGCTTTCGCCCAGCCGGAGTTTCCTCTCCCTCTTTCCGCTTCGATGTTCGCCAACATTGTGTCGTCTGGCGATAAAAACGAGAGACGATCGAAGGCCGATGGAGCGGTGAAAGAGTACTACTTGGAAAAAGGACGAAGAATCGATAAGGGAAGGAAGAGGAAGAAACAAGAGATGGAAATGAATGAAGAGATAAGAGGATGTGCGAGAATTGCCGAAGAATTGAGGCGTTGTTTAAGCGTCGTTTGATGCAAAGTCCGTGGTTTGCGCGGGACGATCAGAGTAGCAGAATACTCGAGAGGAAGATGCGGGGAATTATGGAAGATTGAAATAAAGGGAGAGATAACAGGGCCCTTGGACGAGAGTGTTTTATAATACGAGGATTTGAGAGAACGACGGCAGAAACAGAGCCGAAATCACCGATAAAAATGTCCAATTTTATTTGCATTCGGCAATTCAAGGAGCAGAGGATATTCGAAACTTTGCAGAGAAACGGGGAGTATTTGAAGACTGCAGAAAATTCAAGAATTATCTCGAGATTCGTAACTAAAGAAACATTTAGATTTTAGTTCATCTGACGCCAAGAACTAATATTTAGTTTAGCGTCGCTTTTATCTTTTTCTTTCCATCGTAAAAATCTCTGTCGATACTTTGTCAAGAAAGTAAGCAGGAAAACTGTAAAGAAATGGAAAAATACAAATGTAACGTAAATGTTCGATTTGTGCTCAATCATTAGTGCTACATAGATTCATCGTATTCATAAATAAATTGCAAGCGAGAAGGAAAAAATTAATTAAGCAGTTAAAGTAAAACTTCTTTGTATCGGAAATTGATCTAAAATAGGTAGAACGTTTTTGAATTGAAATGAAGTGAAAAATTTCGCGAATTTTACACTTGGTGAGATTAATATAATTTTAATATATAATAAAAATATCGATTTCTCGATTCGCTTAAAAAGAACGTAGAATGATATCGATTCGTGTTACGCTAAAATTCGTAACACTAACAAGGGGACATACCGGATAATGTAAATCACGGATAATTTTGATGAAATTTGGCATAAATGTAGTAAAATTTGACCTGTATTTTTCTTTATCGGCAATGGTCGATATTAAAGGGGTGAAAACTATCCTAAAAGTCGAGAATGTTGTTAAATATCTGAAATCATTCATACCATTTTTTTGTAAATTGGTGAAATTAGTGTTTCTTAACACTAGAAGAATTTAATGCTATATCATTTTGCAGAAAAAAACCTTGTGATTAAACAATATATTAAAAAAAACTATATTTTTTATAAATTTTTTCAAGTTTCTTGAATATCTATTTATGTTCAAACACAAATTGCAGATAAAATGGAATCTTGGAAAAAACTCATTACTTTCAGGTCTCTTTCTCGAGGGTGAGAGCATCCCTTCTCGCAACTGCACGGAGGCCGACGTTTGGCCTTCGATCGAGCTGCAACTGAATTGCAGATATCATAAATCGACGATACGGCCGTCGTATCTCGTACACACGCTGCGATCTTTTCACCGTCTTTCGCCGGGTTACGTTAGCGAGGCAGCAAGTTATAGGTCTCGCCGCGGCTAAGTATGATTTATCGTGACCAGTTGCGTGCGCGAGTGTCTAGCTCGGATTCCCCTGGCCCCCGAAAGGGGCCCCCCTCTCCTCTCCTCTCCGCCATTGCCGGCAACCACACTTGCTTTTATTAGATGTCGATTTCTTCGACGCACGGGATCCCGGATTATCATAAAACGTGGGAGCCAGTGATAAATGCGAAAGAATTTCGCCGGGGAAACCGGACTTTCGAGCCAGAAAGCGGTGCAATGAATTTTAGGTCTGGCTTTCTTTGGGGAAAAACATCCTGCCTAGCGTTACTTTCATTTTTGTTCAAGATTTTTATTTGAACAATGCTCAAGTAATGATACGTTGCACGACCTGGTGCAGAATTGTAATTGTAATTAGATGCTTTTATTATATTAAATGTAATTAAACGTGTTAAATCAAATTAAACGTCGTTAAATACGTGTCTTATGTTATTCCTTTGAGCATTTAAAAAAATACAAAGAAGTCTAATTGGGTGTATATCAATCATAAATCAATATAGTATTTATGTATATAGCATTAATATAAATTAATGCATGTATGAATTAAAAATTATATATTAACCGAGTTGAGCCAAACTAATATTGTTCATTCGATCTTAATCACTTATCCTTAAACATTATACTGTATTAATATATTATATATATATCTAATAATATATAGTATAATATTAATACTAATATATAATATATCTAATAATATATTAATATATATATATCTAATAATATATTAATATATATATATATATTATATGTATAATTACTAACATTATTGCATTAATATTGCATCATATAATTACATAATAAATTAACGTGTATTAAAAATTGTATTATATATTAACCGAGTTAAGTTAAGTTCGATCCGAACCATCCATTTTTAGAAGTGTTTTTGTCCTCGAATCAACCAATCTACTTTTTTGAGTCGTGAAATCGACAACAGGAAAAACCACACAAAAACATATATATATATATCGTATCTTTCTCTCTCACACACACACTCACGTGTGTTTTCTCAATTAAAATTGTCCAATTGATCCACCAAATCTGCCGATTTCAGAGACGCGGAAGCGACGCACCCCCGAGCGACCCGGAACCGGTCCCACGGATCGGCGCCTGATTAATTCGCCGGTGGAAGGCGAACGGGGCGAGTTTCGCGGTGTGCACGATCCGGGCTAGCGATTCGTTCGGATAACGACGGGATTATTAAATTAAGTATTCCTTAAAATCCCGCCTTGGCCCCGTCCGTGGCCGTTAATGCACACTAAATTACGCGGAGGAACATTATCTGCTCGCCGCCGCGATCCCTGATAAATGTCCACTATATCGGCCGGACGATAATTCCTGCTGGACCGGCGATAAATTATCAGGTCGAGTGATATAGCTGCGTTCCGCACGCAGACGATTTTTCTTCGTATCGAGAGCTACCGAGAGAAATTTTCCCGCCGATATCCCTCGCCCCCTCCGCGCGATCGATCTCGTATCTGCCAGATACACACACGATAATTAAACTGGTTCTCGCGAACCCACGCGTAATTATCGCAGCGTCATAATCTGCCTGGCGTAATTCAGTGGCGACTCGCTGAATCGCGATGAGGAATTTTACATGTGTACTCGGAAGCAGAATCCTGATGTTATCGGAAATCTCTTGTACGAATGTTCTAGTACGGTAGATTTTATATTGTGTGTGTGTATAATTCATGGAGCATTTGCAAACTTCGATCGGTATCGTCGAAGATAATATTGTTAAAATAATTTATTCCATCGTTCTATCTGTATTGGAACTACGAAACGATCGGTTTTCACCAGATCCGATCACGCAAGATTTCTTACGTTTCCTTAAAGATGAATTATTTGAAGAAGTGTCTGTGCAAAATTGCGAATTGATCGTTACTCGTTCAAAAAAAAAAAAAAACAAGTTAAACCTCATCGTTTCCGCTAATTAAGATCTCAACACGCGCCAAGGAAAAGAATCTCTGAATCGCAGAACTCGAACCTCTCAAACGGTTGGAATCGCAAAGTTGGTTGCAAAAACTTGATTAAAATCCGATCAATAAAAAAGAGAGAAAAAAAAGAAAATAAAGAAACAAATTGAACCTCGCGTTGCGGGACCGTCGACGCGAGTATCAAGATCGAGTCGTGGCTCGATCGGAGAATCGGTCTAAACCATTAAATCATCCCCCGTCATTCGAGTTCCGAGGCGGGGCACGTTCAACGGATCTCGCGGGGATCCCGCGGTGCCGGGATACTCATCGATCGAGGCTAATTAAAGCGGCTTCAGCCGGTTAATCTAATTAAAGCGGGGGTCAACCGGTAGCCCGGTGACAATCCAACAGAACGACCAGCACGAAGAGCGGGCACGCGAAGCGCCGTGGGTTGCAACCGAGGCACCAATGCGCGCGAACGTAAATCATAGCGCTTTAACCGTGCCCGAAGCAGGCTCCACCTTCCCGTAGCGGTGGACACGAGCGTGCACCAGCTTGTGGCGCAGAATTTCTTTTTTTTTTCTTTGGTTCGCGAACTTTGGTTTTTGAAAAAGAGATTGAGAGGATTAGCAGGGACTCGTGGAGGATTTTGAACTCGTGTTCAGCTGGTGGTAACTGGGTTTGAAAGGGGTGCACTTTTCTTTGGAAGTTATTAATCTAATTCTAGCAGTTCTTCTTTCTGAGATTTATGTAGAAAGAGAAATCGATATTCTTTTGCGCAATTTCTCAAAATGTAAGTAAACAGTATCACGACAAACAGTTGGTGGTTAGGCCACAATGACTTCTATTGATATTTGAATAATCTTTTCAGGCTTTGGAGAAGTTGATTGGTTTGAGAAGTGAATATTTGTGGTGAGGAAAGGATCAAAATTCCTATAATCGGCAAAAATTGCAGAGATAAAATTGGTGACAAGATCGTGGAGCATCAGGCTGATGAAGAGTGAAAGAGAATTATAGAGATTGTAAAAATACGCTTGCTACGCGAGCCATATCTCAGGGTGAATGATGGATGCTTGGAGAAAGGAAACCGTCCGACTGAGATACATGGAGCATAAAAGTTGAATAATCGAGCAGTTTTCAAGTTTTTTGAAAGACCGAGGCGCCAGATTTCAAGTTTGTAACAAAATCTCGTAGACTTCGACACCTTGAAGTTTAGCCAAATTTCGACAACTTAAAAAAGCTTTATGTACAAATCTCCAGGTAAACCTTAAGAATAAAATAATCATCAAGGAAATTTCTTCCTCTCGTACGTCGACGTCTGTTCTCGATTATCTAATATCACACAGTTGAATTTAATGTTAAAAAATCTTGAATGTCACATACCAGACCAGGGAATCCCCAAAGAAGATCCACCGTCCATCGAACTTCGAGGAAACCTGAAAATAGAAAAACGAATCAGTAAATAAATATCATAGAAACATCAACATTAAAAATACAGAAAATTTCAAAGAAACTTCCATTATATTCCAATTCCATTTCGTTCTAATTCAAAATCAATCAAATATCGTAAAAATCAATAAGCATCACAGAAGAATCTAATAATAAAAAATATAAAAAGAAAATTTCATCACGTGCAATCAAACAATCAATAAATCAATATCATGAAAGAAACATCCAACAAAAGTATAAAAAGTCGAAATGTTCTTTTCTCACTTCGTAGAGAGGTAATTCCACTACGTTCTTCCAATTGTTCAAATATCGTAAAAATTAAAAATAATTAGACAATAAAAAAGAAAAACATTCAACGACAAAAATCAAAATACCATCTCGTATCCTCGACTAGTCGTACCGCTGGAGAGGGAATTCAATGGCATGTAACCGGCGCGTAGAATGGCGAGTGGCGCCTGTGCATCGGTCAGAAAAGTCAGATTCCTCGATTCGACCGGCGTTGTACGCGTTATCTGCGGGACCGAGGTCGACAAGAACGGTCTGTCCGATTCAAGAGCAGCGTAAACGCAGTTAACCGGTGGCGTGGCGTGCCACGACGTGCTCTCTTTCGCGGTGACTAGCCGTGTTGCCGCGTGGTGAAATCCCCCCGGTGTGTTATCTCGAGGCGGGCCCTGATAGGTTGTCCCTTCGCGTACGATAACGCTCGCGGAGAGAAGAGAGATACGCGGCGAGATTACCGCGCGAGCCCGAGCTCGTTCGAATTTTGCAATGCAGATCCCGGCTGAGCGATACGCTGAATTGATGGAGCGGAGAAAAAGAGGCTCCGCCTATAAATTGAAGGACGTCGCGCGATTTTGTCACGGAGGAGACGCGCGTAACGAGCCATAACGTATGCAAATTACGTAAGAGATCGCTTGACACGAACCTTTAAGTGCCTTCCTTCCACTCTCCCTCTCTCTCTCTCTCTCTCTCTCTCTCTCTCTCGCTCTTCTTTCAAATCACTTTGATTTGTTATGCTTCGACGAAGAGACATTTTTCGAGTCGCGTAGAGAACTCGAGACGAGATTGGGAATTAATCTCTGGTAGGGGACTTTAATGTTCAGTCACGAAAAACTGCTATGCTATAAACTACTATTTTTCTTTCTTCTTCTTTTTTTTAGATTTGGAGAATTTTATACTTTAAGCGACACGTATCCGTTTTTAAAACTGTTAGTTAAATAGACGAATACGTTAAAATGTATTTGTTTCCGGTGAAATTAATTTCAACTTCTTCAAATAAAGAATATTACATTCGTCCGTTGCTAATTAATTGTGCGATAAATATATCTACTTCCGGTGAAACTAACCTCAAATTTTAATGTCAGACGGAGAATATTATATTCGGAGCGATATTCGGTCATTTTTATAAGCTGCTAATTAATTGTGCGATAAATATATCCACTTCCGGTGAAACTAACCTCAAATTTTAATGTCATACGGAGAATATTATATTTCGGAATGAGATTCGGTCATTTTTATAAGCTGCTAATTAATTGTGCGATAAATATATCCACTTCCGGTGAAACTAACCTCAAATTTTAATGTCAGACGGAGAATATTATATTCGGTCATTTTTATAAGCTGCTAATTAATTGTGCGATAAATATATCCACTTCCGGTGAAACTAACCTCAAATTTTAATGTCAGACGGAGAATATTATATTCGGAGCGAGATTCGGTCATTTTTATAAGCTGCTAATTAATTGTGCGATAAATATATCCACTTCCGGTGAAACTAACCTGAAATTTTAATGTCAGACGGAGAATATTATATTCGGAGCGATATTCGGTCATTTTTATAAGCTGCTAATTAATTATATAATAAATATATCTACTTTCAGTGAAACTAACCTCAAATATTAATGTCAAACGAAGAACGATTGCTATAAAACCAATCTCAATTATGAATCTCATACGATTGCGCAAAAGACGAATGGAGTTTCGTTGCGGGTGATCAATAAAGCAAAAAAAGGGCTTCATTTACCTCGTCGCTAAATTATTCGCCTAATTCGAAAATATCGTCTCCTTAATTTCACGATACGGCGATTCGTTCGCCATATTTTTCGACGTTATTAACGACGCCGATACATTAACGTATTTTTATCGAGAACGGGAGAATTACACCGACAAGCTCTTCGTCTCTTATCCAATCCAATTACAGGCACGGCGTGCAGAAACGAGGTAGCGCATCCGCGAACGAACCGCGAACAATTTCATTTTTCCATCGGCGCGTTACTTCTTCAATCCCCTCCCCCCTCTTCTCCTCGTTTCCCGATCCGCCGACCGGCTCCGCCACACCGGGGCCATTCATTGAAATTACACGCGGCGTAAGTTACTTCTCGCTGGAATTTACATTGAAATTGTAATTAAGCCGCGGCGATCTCTGTTTTATCTGAAATTAACCGACAGAAATCCTGGGCGCCCGATGCTCCCACCGACGTATATAGACGTAACCGGCGTGTCGCGTGAAACCAGTGTCTCTCAAAGTTTCTCTCGGATTCTCTAAACATCTGCATGCACAGTGGGGAGCGTAACTGTACCAGTGGCAATAGGAAATTAATTGTAAGAAAAGGATCTCGGCACCTGAATTTCTCTTTCGTTCTTTGCGTTGTGAAAGAGACTTCGTAGCGTGATCCAAATGGTTTCGAAAGTGGAATATCCAATAGGACAAAAGGATTTTTTATTTAATGTATTTTTTTTTCTATTGCATCTTGTAGAGGGTGAAATTTTCTCTTTGCGACGATTCTTTAAAATTCGCTGTAGGATTTTTTTCTAGTATTTTATTTTTGGGCAAGAATTGTAGTTTAAAGTCAAACATTGGGATTTTCTTCAGTTTTTGTCGTTCAACTCCATTCAATAAAATGGGGAAAAGAAATCGTACAACAAGCCTTAAGGGAGCCTTTATCGTTGTAAAGGAGAGACTTTGATCTTCGAAATGACAGTGACTCCAGTTATGAGAATAATTATTTTACGTTCTCACACACGTTCGAATTTTGTACAGTTTTCAAGAAAGAAGCATTCTCTAACGTAAAATTATCTTCAAAAAAGGAAAAGAAAACGAGCTCACTATTAAAATAAAATTTCACGCTTTAAAATGAGACCAAGTGGATCATTATGTGACAAAGTTATATTGGTCTTCATTGTAATTAGATCGCGAATATTCGATTCCACTCGTCAAGTGCTGCACTGCTGTCTTAAATCAGAAGAAATATATCTGCAACTTTGAAATCAAGTCATTAATCACAATTTTCGCAGCAATAGTTTATTTTTATTTATATCTTCACTGCATTGGAATCGAAGGTACAAGAGATTTATATTTCAGGCTTTTTATTCAAATTAGTACACCGATTCGAAAAGTAACAAATTTAATTATGCGCGATGAATTTCGTACAGTAAAGATGCAGAATATCGCTGAGTTTTAAACCCTATCCATTTAGTACCGAGAAAAAAATGTCCAACGCTTCGAGATCGAATTAAAGTTTCTACGCTGTATACTCTTGATTTATCTATCAAAATCACTACGTGTCCACGGAAGTGTTAACGGCCTACCATCCTTCCTCGAAACATCGATTATCCATTCGGGAAAAAAGAGAGAAAGCGAAATAAAGAAAGAGAACGATGTCGCTATCTCGGGAACATTGAACGCCGTTCGATGTTTCCGCGATCATTTATGCGCGAGGTTCTAGGTTTTCTTTTCGCCGTGATCGGATGTTTTATCGTTGTATCTAGATCCTAGGCACGTTGATTACACGCGGCAGTATAAATACAGAAAAGGGCGAAACAGCCGCATCTGCATGCTACGTATCATGAATATTTATTCGAGATACCGCGTGTCTTCATTTTCCCGCGAAGCATCGCCGTCGTCCGCTGTCCTTTTTTGCGTTCTGCCTATTTACATTCCGCCACGGAACAGCTTTGACATTCAACTTTATTTATACTCTGTCGCGGATTCGTGCGACTCTCGCGTCCACCGACGAGAGCGTTCATCATCTCTCTCGATGTACGCGCGATGTTTCATTAAGGAACGGACCTCGGGATTTAGCGACGATTCCCTGCTGAAATTCTCCTTTCAGAGAGAAGGAAAAAATCGTATGCGAACAGAAAACGGTTTCCTCGGAAAGATCTCTGCGAAGAACGTGTTTTAATAGTACGATCCAAGAGGAAGGGGACGAAATCTTTGTCGTGTAGGGGCCGAGCAGCAGTGCTTATTATAATTGTCGAGTAAAGACGCGATCAGTGTTTGTAGGCTGAGGTAGTTGACGAACAACGAAGCCTATGTGCTGCTGTAATTATGCAGTCAGTGTCTTTATATTACCGCAGCGAAGAGCAAGATTTATTCGGTGTAGAAGTCCAAATAACCTGCGCTTGCAAAGTGCAATAATTGAGGAAGACCGATCGAGCAGTCGGTTTCATGCTAGTGTACTCGAGATTCAGAGCGTAGAGTACAAGTGGTCAAGTAGCAGTATAAAAATCAAGCGATCAATGTTCACGTGCTACGGTTTAGTTTGAGAACACCAAGATTTATGTAATATATCAATCACCACAATAATTGAACGAGATTAAACTCCGTGTAACGTAGCAATCAGTCAGCGTTCGTATGCGAGTAATATAACTATCAGAAGTAGGATGTATAAACATAATACAACGAATAGAAAAGTGAGGTGCGAAAAATAAAGTGAAACAGGTACTCTTCTGTCGATCACGTAAAATGGGATGTGAACGTTATTACCAGATTATATGCAAGAAACTTACACATCAATTCATATCTGAGTAAAATCATTCGATGCAACATTGAAAAAACGTCTTCAAACATCATACAACTTGCGTGAAAATAAGTAAAGACGTATTTAAGTAATTCAGAAAAAGTAAAAAGAAGTAAATGAAGTGATTTTCTTCAATCTACAAAGGAGATCAATTCATGTATGAATAATATCATTCGATAAAACATTTTCAAACCATTTTCAAACGTTATACTGTATCTACGTAAAAATAAAGACTTTCAATCCATCAAATGCAACATTTTCAAACCATCTTCATTTATGTACAGAAAGATTATCTAAAAATATACTAATTATTTTCAAAAATGTTGATCTACATATGCGTAGAAACCACCTTCAAACACATACTATAATACATCTATGTAAAAATAAAGAATGTCAATCAAAAATTTTAACCCACGTATAAGTAACATCACCGAATGCAATACTTTCAAACTATCTCCATTTACGTAACACCTTCACAAAGATCATCTAAAAAATACAGTAATTATCTTCAAAGATGTTGTCAATTAAAGACATTGATCTACATGTGTACGAAACACTTTCAAACATCTCCAAACGTTACACTACAACTTGCTAACAAAAGTTAAGTAAAAATATTGTGTAATTTACCACATTGCAACATTTACGTCTCTATGAACTCATCGAACCACTCGTGCTAATGAAAGAAAACGTCGAAATGAGATCTTCAAACCATCCCCAAACCATCCCACTCCACTCCGCTGTCAAACTAATTAGTCGGAACAACTTGCTAATGCAAGTGAAGCAATGAGAAACACTGTGTCTACAACAGTGTTTATCCAACATTCCGGAAGCGACAGACAGATCCGCAGATATTGATATTTAGTTACGAGCCACCAGTTATTTCTACCATTTGCACGCGGTCAGATCCCAACCGAATCGTAACACGTTCTCGGTCGAAAGAGGAGCTTTCCACGTCCGATCTCGATAGCCTAACGCAGTGCAGAGCCATGAAAGAGGAATTCGCGACGAACCATGGTTTTTCGCGATGACGAACGCTTTCTCACAATTCACACTCACGTATCGCGGCGGTTTCAGACGCGAGCTCAGACACAACGAAATCCCAAGGAAGCGATGAAACCGAAGGGAATCGACATCCGCCGGGTTTTTTTTCGCGAATAAGAAAACAAAATGGATTCACAGTGGTGCGTTCGGATGCTCGACGAGCGCGTAAATAACTCGAGGAGCGCTGAAATCGACGCGCCGCCCATAAATCAGAGATCGCGACTCTCCGCTGATGATAATTTGTTGCCACCCGTTGTTAGCTGTCTCGCGACAGTCAGAACGTCTGTGACGCAGTTCTGGATTTTGTTCGCGTGGTTATTTATGGACAGTGGTTTTAAATTATTTATGGACTGCAGCTTCGCCGAAGGTCTCGGAAACGAAGAGGTGATCAGAATTGGATTTAGGAAACATTTTTTAGCGAGTAGTTTAACTTTGTGACACTTTTTGAAACTGAAAGATGCTTTTTGTTAAATGTGTGAGTAACATTTAACCACGTTCTTTTCACTTCGATTTATTTGTTGTTCTAACGTGAAAAAAGAGGGATGAAATAGACGACGACAGTTACTAAAAAAAACTGCACGACTTGTACGCCAGTACGATTCGTCTCACTCAAAGGCCCAGAAGCAAATTTTATCGATACGTAAACATTTGAATCGATAGAAAACAAGTTACAGGCGCGATCGCCACTCCTACTTGAGGTGTACTCGACGCCCCCTCACGAATCACGTGACCCAAATCAACCAATCGCTAATTTTCGTTGCATCAGCGTTGCACCTGAAGAGGTTCGATTTTCTGGATTACCCCCGCTAAAATCACTTTCAGTGATAAAAAAAAAATTAATTCATTCAGATTTCTTCAAAATTCTTGGATACGAATCTAAAAAAGAAAGAAAAAAGAACCGAATTGAAATATTATACCTAAATAAAGCAGTGACAAATAAAAGTTATTCGCGTTTTACTAGAGTTGCAAGTGTGTTGTGATTTAGCGGACGGATTCAAACGAGTTCTACGATTATCCACGTGTTCGAAGAAGCAGTAAGAATGACTGAAACGGAATAATGGCGAGTAAAACACGCGCTGGCGACACGCGATCGTAAAGCATCGATTCTAACAAACGGACTAATGGCGTTCATATTTCGTGGCCTGCCACTTCCGCCCTCCACTTCCATTTCTAGCCCGTGAGCAACAATCGTTACGGCTTCATCCCGGCGCGATCCTTATCGCGGCGTTCGCGTTGAATAAATCCCGAGCCTGATTATCGTTCGACGCCGTGGGCAAATTAGAAGGGTTTCTGCGCCACTAACGAAATCGGTAGAACATCGGTTCCATCTTGATGAGATTTCTGCCCGACGCGAGATGATTTAAGAACGATCTATCGTGCAGGAACGAGGGCATTAACGAAACGACAGGCTCTGATATTTATTTCAGAGACAATTTCGAAACTGCTCGGAAACTACGATTGAGAATTGATTCTTAAAGAACATTTATTGCTTCCGTTTGTACATTTCCCTGTAATTTACTGCATTCTTGATCTGCAAGATTTTCTAATTGATTCTGAAACTCGCTGCAAACCCCTAGGGGTAACGAAGTTTGCTCATTTCGAACATTTTATTTCCGAAGAATCGTTTCGAATATTCTGTAATTATCGAGTATCTCCACCTTCTCAGAATTTATCCCGCCGACCTACGCTCGTTTTAATCGCGCAGGGGATTTTCAACGTTTCTTAATCGGCATTGGAACTCGTTCGTTTCCTACCTTTGCAAGTTTATTCCCTCGGTCTACGCTTGACGCTGATACCTTCTATCGTACAAGCGTCTTTCGAAACGTTTTCCATGCGATATCTTGAAACTCGTTCATTTGTAGTCTCGATCGTTTATCCCTTCGATCCACGCCGATTTTAACGTCCTCTGTCGCGAGGGAATCTATTTAGACTTTTCTAAATGATTTCGAAACTTGTTTGTTTCTCAGGTTCGCAGTTTCGAGTCTCTCGATCTACATTGGCTACGGAATATCCCCGATATCCGGTATTCGTCGCGCAATTATTCAAATTACATCCATAAAGATTCTCTGTTTCTTCGCTGTCTCAAAAGTTGCCTCGTTGCGGCAGAGAATTTTCATCTTTAAAAAATATCGGCGGCATTTTAAAAGAATCATCTTTCTTGATCAGAAGGTATATCTCATTCTCGCAGTTATCATCAAAAATTGTTGCAGTCGTATGAAAATACGTACTATAAAGTAATACTAAATTTAATTATCGTACTTGACACATGTAAAGAATAGAAATAACCGTAGCAATAATAATGAAAAATGATCGATAATTTAGACGGATATAACTTTGTAGAAGATCATGCAACAGAAGTGTCTGCCTTTTTCGAAGATTACACGTGGCAAAAGAGGAAATTGTAAGAATTGTCAAAATTCGAACGTGCGTAAAAAGATTAAAAAATTTCTTTCGTAACTGAGTATACCATACTTTTGAAGACGAGCCACTAAAATTCGCCATACGATTCATTTTACCACTCTATCGAACTTGGAATATTAGAGTCAGACGACCAAATCTTTGTCGTCCAACTCTAATTTAACGTTTAATAGAATGGTGAACATACAATAAGCATTAGACAGTCGTTGTAAGTCTCGAAAATCATGGTGAAATTAGTCATGCCCGTTGCATGATATAAAATCATCTTAAAGAAGTAACAAATTCACGATTGTCAAAGTAGAAGCTTCAAACTTTAGATCCTTGTATGATTTTTGTTTTAGAAAGTTACGTTTATAAATTACAGTAATCAATAAGTTGTAGCAGTTAATTACACTCATTAGAACTCACTTTAAATATTAAAAATGAATATTATAATATTAGTCAATTTGCATATCAAAAATGAATATTCAAATTTTAGTCAATTTGCATATCAAAAATGAATATTCAAATTTTAGTCAATTTGCATATCAAAAATGAATATTCAAATTTTAGTCAATTTGCATATCAAAAATGAATATTCAAATTTTAGTCAATTTGCATATCAAAAATGAATATTCAAATTTTGGTCAATTTGCATATCAAAAATGAATATTCAAATTTTAGTCAATTTGCATATCAAAAATGAATATTCAAATTTTGGTCAATTTGCATATCAAAAATGAGTATTCAAATTTTGGTCAATTTGCATATCAAAAATGAATATTCAAATTTTGGTCAATTTGCATATCAAAAATGAATATTCAAATTTTAGTCAATTTGCATATCAAAAATGAATATTCAAATTTTGGTCAATTTGCATATCAAAAATGAATATTCAAATTTTGGTCAATTTGCATATCAAAAATGAATATTCAAATTTTAGTCAATTTGCATATCAAAAATGAATATTCAAATTTTGGTCAATTTGCATATCAAAAATGAATATTCAAATTTTGGTCAATTTGCATATCAAAAATGAATATTCAAATTTTGGTCAATTTGCATATCAAAAATGAATATTCAAATTTTGGTCAATTTGCATATCAAAAATGAATATTCAAATTTTGGTCAATTTGCATATCAAAAATGAATATTCAAATTTTGGTCAATTTGCATATCAAAAATGAATATTCAAATTTTAGTCAATTTGCATATCAAAAATGAATATTCAAATTTTAGCCAATTTGCATATCAAAAATGAATATTCAAATTTTAGTCAATTTGCATATCAAAAATGAATATTCAAATTTTAGTCAATTTGCATATCAAAAATGAATATTCAAATTTTAGTCAATTTGCATATCAAAAATGAATATTATAATATTAGACAATTTGAATATTAAATATAAATATTATAATAGTTGTCAATACGTATGAAAATACGTACTATAAAGTAATACTAAATTTAATTATCGTACTTGACACATGTAAAGAATAGAATATAACCGTAGCAATAATAATGAAAAATGATCGATAATTTAGACGGATATAACTTTGTAGAAGATCATGCAACGGAAGTGTCTGCCTTTTTCGAAGATTACACGTGGCAAAAGAGGAAATTGTAAGAATTGTCAAAATTCGAACGTGCGTAAAAAGATTAAAAAATTTCTTTCGTAACTGAGTATACCATAATTTTGAAGACGAGCCACTAAAATTCGCCATACGATTCATTTTACCACTCTATCGAACTTGGAATATTAGAGTCAGACGACCAAATCTTTGTCGTCCAACTCTAATTTAACGTTTAATAAAATGGTGAACATACAATAAGCATTAGACAGTCGTTGTAAGTCTCGAAAATCATGGTGAAATTAGTCATGCCCGTTGCATGATATAAAATCATCTTAAAGAAGTAACAAATTCACGATTGTCAAAGTAGAAGCTTCAAACTTTAGATCCTTGTATGATTTTTGTTTTAGAAAGTTACGTTTATAAATTACAGTAATCAATAAGTTGTAGCAGTTAATTACACTCATTAGTACTCACTTTAAATATTAAAAATGAATATTATAATTGTTGTCAATTTGCATATCAAAAATGAATATTCAAATTTTAGTTAATTTGCATATCAAAAATGAATATTCAAATTTTTGTCAATTTGCATATCAAAAATGAATATTCAAATTTTAGTCAATTTGCATATCAAAAATGAATATTCAAATTTTAGTCAATTTGCATATCAAAAATGAATATTATAATATTAGTCAATTTAAATATTAAAAATGAATATTATAATATTAGTCAATACGTATGAAAATACGTACTCTAAAGTAATACTAAATTTAATTATCGTACTTGACACATGTAAAGAATAGAAATAACCGTAGCAATAATAATGAAAAATGATCGATAATTTAGACGGATATAACTTTGTAGAAGATCATGCAACAGAAGTGTCTGCCTTTTTCGAAGATTACACGTGGCAAAAGAGGAAATTGTAAGAATTGTCAAAATTCGAACGTGCGTAAAAAGATTAAAAAATTTCTTTCGTAACTGAGTATACCATACTTTTGAAGACGAGCCACTAAAATTCGCCATACGATTCATTTTACCACTCTATCGAACTTGGAATATTAGAGTCAGACGACCAAATCTTTGTCGTCCAACTCTAATTTAACGTTTAATAGAATGGTGAACATACAATAAGCATTAGACAGTCGTTGTAAGTCTCGAAAATCATGGTGAAATTAGTCATGCCCGTTGCATGATATAAAATCATCTTAAAGAAGTAACAAATTCACGATTGTCAAAGTAGAAGCTTCAAACTTTAGATCCTTGTATGATTTTTGTTTTAGAAAGTTACGTTTATAAATTACAGTAATCAATAAGTTGTAGCAGTTAATTACACTCATTAGAACTCACTTTAAATATTAAAAATGAATATTCAAATTTTAGTCAATTTGCATATCAAAAATGAATATTCAAATTTTAGTCAATTTGCATATCAAAAATGAATATTCAAATTGTTGTCAATTTGCATATCAAAAATGAATATTCAAATTTTAGTTAATTTGCATATCAAAAATGAATATTCAAATTTTAGTCAATTTGCATATCAAAAATGAATATTCAAATTTTAGTCAATTTGCATATCAAAAATGAATATTCAAATTTTAGTCAATTTGCATATCAAAAATGAATATTCAAATTTTGGTCAATTTGCATATCAAAAATGAATATTCAAATTTTAGTCAATTTGCATATCAAAAATGAATATTCAAATTTTAGTCAATTTGCATATCAAAAATGAATATTATAATATTAGACAATTTGAATATTAAATATAAATATTATAATAGTTGTCAATACGTATGAAAATACGTACTATAAAGTAATACTAAATTTAATTATCGTACTTGACACATGTAAAGAATAGAATATAACCGTAGCAATAATAATGAAAAATGATCGATAATTTAGACGGATATAACTTTGTAGAAGATCATGCAACAGAAGTGTCTGCCTTTTTCGAAGATTACACGTGGCAAAAGAGGAAATTGTAAGAATTGTCAAAATTCGAACGTGCGTAAAAAGATTAAAAAATTTCTTTCGTAACTGAGTATACCATACTTTTGAAGACGAGCCACTAAAATTCGCCATACGATTCATTTTACCACTCTATCGAACTTGGAATATTAGAGTCAGACGACCAAATCTTTATCGTCCAACTCTAATTTAACGTTTAATAAAATAGTGAACATACAATAAACATTAGACAGTCGTTGTAAGTCTCGAAAATCATGGTGAAATTAGTCATGCCCGTTGCATGATATAAAATCATCTTAAAGAAGTAACAAATTCACGATTGTCAAAGTAGAAGCTTCAAACTTTAGATCCTTGTATGATTTTTGTTTTAGAAAGTTACGTTTATAAATTACAGTAATCAATAAGTTGTAGCAGTTAATTACACTCATTAGAACTCACTTTAAATATAAAAAATGAATATTCAAATTTTAGTTAATTTGCATATCAAAAATGAATATTCAAATTTTAGTCAATTTGCATATCAAAAATGAATATTCAAATTGTTGTCAATTTGCATATCAAAAATGAATATTCAAATTTTAGTTAATTTGCATATCAAAAATGAATATTCAAATTTTAGTTAATTTGCATATCAAAAATGAATATTCAAATTTTAGTCAATTTGCATATCAAAAATGAATATTCAAATTTTAGTCAATTTGCATATCAAAAATGAATATTCAAATTTTAGTCAATTTGCATATCAAAAATGAATATTCAAATTTTAGTCAATTTGCATATCAAAAATGAATATTCAAATTTTAGTCAATTTGCATATCAAAAATGAATATTCAAATTTTAGTCAATTTGCATATCAAAAATGAATATTCAAATTTTAGTCAATTTGCATATCAAAAATGAATATTCAAATTTTAGTCAATTTGCATATCAAAAATGAATATTCAAATTTTAGTCAATTTGCATATCAAAAATGAATATTCAAATTTTAGTTAATTTGCATATCAAAAATGAATATTCAAATTTTAGTCAATTTGCATATCAAAAATGAATATTCAAATTTTAGTTAATTTGCATATCAAAAATGAATATTCAAATTTTAGTCAATTTGCATATCAAAAATGAATATTCAAATTTTAGTCAATTTGCATATCAAAAATGAATATTACAATTTTAGTCAATTTGCATATCAAAAATGAATATTCAAATTTTAGTCAATTTGCATATCAAAAATGAATATTACAATTTTAGTCAATTTGAATATCAAAAATGAATATTACAATTTTAGTCAATTTGAATATCAAAAATGAATATTATAATATTAGTCGATTTGAATATCAAAAATGAATATTATAACATTAGACAATTTGAATATTAAATATAAATATTATAATAGTAGTCAATTTGGATATCAAAAATGAATATTATAATTTTAGTCAATTTGAATATCAAAAATGAATATTATAATTTTAGTCAATTTGAATATCAAAAATGAATATTATAATTTTAGTCAATTTGAATATCAAAAATGAATATTATAATATTAATCAGTTTGAATATTAAAAGTGAATATTATAATTTTAATCAATTTAAGTATTAAATATAAATATCATAATAATAGTCAATTTAAATATTAAAAATGAATATTATAATATTAGTCAATTTAAATATTAAATATAAATATTATAATAGCAGTCAATTTAAATATTAAAAATGAATATTATAATTTTAGTCAATTTGAATATCAAAAATGAATATTATAATTTTAGTCAATTTAATATTAAAATAAATGCAATCACACGCCCTGTATTGCGATTTTGCTACTCTTCCTGCGATTGACTTTCAAACTTTTGATTTCCGATTTTTGATTCGTCTCTCTTTCCTAGAGAGCCACGCTCAGGTTTGCACTCAGCTGGCCGTCGATCGCCGATTCATAAATCGTCGCATCGGCTCGTACGTCTTTACACGCGTAGCTACATACGTACGTACGCGGGCGTGGATCGTGCACGAAACGCTCATTATTATTGGCGGAATAATTATGATCGGTAGGCCGTTTCGCTGGCCTGAACGAACGCGGACCGTCTCGCATGCCTGCTCGTAATTAATAATGCAAAAGGCGTCCACAAAGCTGTCAGACGCGCGACGCCGCTCGGTCGAACGGTCGAGGAAAGGAGGAAAGGAGAGGAGACGAGCGGCCGAGGAAGAGGAAGAGGAAGAGGGAACACCGTGGCAGGGAGGATTGCAATTTGCCGATAGGGGGATAGGGAAACGCCTATGAGCCAACAATCTCTCCTCTCTGATCGCCTGCGAGACGACTTTCCTTTGCTTTTCTTTCGTCCACGGTCAGGCCACGCGTCGTCTCTCGCATTCTCTCTCTTTTTTTTCTTTTTCCCTCCCCTTTTTCTTTTCTATAACACGAACCAACCCCAACCCACTCCAGCCGTGGACTCCGTCGGAGCTTTCCACGCGACGCGCTCCGCCAGAGTGGAGTTTATATCTGGCCGGTTATGCACGCTGTGTATATTCGCTGTGTTCGCTCGCGTGTTACCGTTCCAGGATAATATTTCCCGCGTGTACCTCGTTGATTTACGACGCGAAACGATCGCGAGCTACCTTCCCGCGATTCCAGCCGATTAAAACGCGATCGGCCAGATTGCCAGATTGGAACCGCCTGCACGGACGACTCTTGCAGCGTGGACGATGCAGGGTGGTTTTCGTTCAGTCCTCCGGAAGGTTTCTCACCTCTTTTTTGGGGAATTTTCCGTTGGCAAAGATTTTATTACTTCACAGCGCAATTAGAAGAGATCGTGGAAACATTGTTGTCACGAATGTCTATGATTTTCGATCTCACTTTCCAAGTTTTATGATTAAAAAAGAAGTTTAGTTCTGGGATGAAAGAATGAAATTAGACTTCGTAGATTTTAAATAATTATAGCAATTTGTAAGAAGTAACTGTTGCCATTATTATCACGAATGTCTATGATTTTTCAATCTCACTTTCCAAGTTTTATGATTAAAAAAGAAGTTTAGTTCTGGGATGAAAGAATGAAATTAGACTTCGTGGATCCTAAATGAAATTAGATTCGTAGATCCTAAATAATTACAATAATTTGTGAGAAATAATTTACAATAATTTATAAGAAACAAGATAATAATTTGTTGCGATTATTATCACGAATGTCTACGATTTTCGATCTCACTTTCCAAGTTTTATGATTAAAAAAGAAGTTCAATTCTGGGATGAAAGAATGAAATTAGACTTCGTGGATCTTAAATAATTATAAAGAATAAAATTAGATTCGTAGATCTTAAATAATTACAATAATTTGTGAGAAATAAGATAATAATTTGTCGCGATTATTATCACGAATGTCTACGATTTTCGATCTTACTTTCCAAATAATTTTATGATTAAAAGAGAAGTTCAATCCTTGGATGAATAAATGAAATTAAACTTCAACGTGGATTTCCACGTTCTTTTGCGAAACTTTCTCCAAAGATCGTCAACTCAGCCTCATTGATATCGACGAAAATATCTCAATCAACAGTTTCGCAAGAATCCCACACTCCATTCATAATCGTCAAATTTTCTCCACAGAGAAAAAGAGAGAGAGAGAGAGAGAGAGATTTTTCTCCTTGAAAATATCCACCGTGTCGATATTCACGCGTAATTGGCGAGAATCGCGAGAGATCGAGCCGTAAACACGGCCGAAAGCGACTTCATTCCCTTCGTTCGAAACTCCGAGAGCCTCGATCGAGCTGCCAATTAACACGTCATCCGACTGCCTCTCGCTACCCGCTCGTTTCATTAAAAATCGTCAAATCCGGGAAAGGATGTTCGCGGCTGCGTAAAGCAAGGACGACGCTCCCGGCCAATTACAAACCTCGCTCGTCGGAAAGTCTCAATTTTTTCCCGCCACGTGGAAAGTTTCTCCGCGTGACGCAACGACGAACAGCGATTTCGTCCCGCGGGCGACTGGGTAGACGCTCGATCGGCGATCGATTAAACGATCCCGGATCGTAATGGATCGCCGTCGTTTCACCGTCGTCGCTATTAGAGTTCCGCTGCTACGAGCGGGGGAAAAAAAAGACAAGAGGCGGGAAAGTCGAGGCGATTTACACGCGCGCGCGTTCTCATTTCTTTCGTTTGTTTTGCGGCGGCGAATAGACACGCGTTTATAATTTAATAGGACGATCGTCCACGGGCGATTTTTTAGCGACGAGTTTAACCGACGCGCGCGCCGGGTGGCGAGCTGCTAGGACACGGCCACTTCGACGCAGGTTTCTTGCTTTTATTCCGGACGATTTCACCGCGGATCCAGTCGAGAAATCGGCGGGATAATAATCGAGTTCGAGCGTAATGGCGCAAAGAATTTCTTTCTCTCGTTCTCTCCTGTTTTCACCTGAAATTTATCTCTCTTCTCCTTCTTTCTCTTTTTAATTTCGCGGAATTTTCTAATTTTTCGTTTCCCTTCGTTTTCAATTTTCTCAGAATTTCTTTCCTTTCCTTTCTTCTTCTTTCGTTTTAATTTTCTTGGCATTTTCTTTTTCCTTTTCATGGAATTTTCTAATTTTCTTCTTTCCTTTTGATTTTCTTGGGATTTTCCTTTTCCTTTTTGTGGAATTTTCTAATTTTCTTCTTCTTTCCTTTCGATTTTCTTGGGATTTTCCTTTTCCTTTTTATGGAATTTTCTAATTTTCTTCTTTCTTTTTTATTTTCTTGGGATTTTCTTTTTCCTTTTTATAGAATTTTCTAATTTTCTTCTTATTTGTTTTTAATTTTCTTGGCATTTTCTTTTTCCTTTTCTTAGAATTTTCCAATTTTCTTCTTCTTTCTTTTGATTTTCTTGGGATTTTCCTTTTCCTTTTTGTGGAATTTTCTAATTTTCTTCTCCTTTTTTTTAATTTTCTTTTTTCCTTTTTATGGAATTTTCTAATTTTCTTCTTATTTGTTTTCAATTTTCTTGGCATTTTCTTTTTCCTTTTCTTAGAATTTTCCAATTTTCTTCTTCTTTCTTTTTAATTTTCTGGAAATTCTTTTTCCTTTTCATGGAATTTTCTAATTTTCTTCTTCTTTCTTTTTAATCTTTTTAGGATTTCCTTTCTCCATTTCTTAGAATTTTCCAGTTTTCTTCTTCTTTCTTTCTAATTTTCTCGGAATATTCCAACCTCCTTTTTCCATCCTTTTTTTTTTTAATTTTCAGATTGACGTAAGAATCGTGATCGATTTGATACGGCTGCACGATGCGGCGTTCTCTCGCCACAGGGCACGAAACCTTTCACCAACGTCTTTTCACCTTTTAACCTACGGGGAAAAGTTCCCGACGCGGGAAGAATTTCCTTTCGCGCCGCGGCGCTCTTCGCTCGCTTCGCCAAAATAAACACCTTTCGCCCTTCTCTGTCGAACCGCGAATATATTCCCAGACGTGAAATATTGCAAATACCAAATAATTTGCGTTTCGCGTTCCTGGATCACTCGAATGTTAATTTTTCCGAAACAATTTTTACGTAAAGCGCAAAACGATGTTGTGAACTGTGATATTGAAATACATGAAACGCAAGACGCGTCTCGGAGGAATTCCTATAAGAAGAGATAAACGTAAATCATCACTCGGCACGGTCTTCACAGCTCACTCGCGGCAAGTTGGAAAATATATACTCCTCTAAACACGCTTCTCGAGCATCCCTCACGAAACTGATACAAATCTACGCTTAAGGCTAAACAGGCTAAGTCCGTCTCCACGGGACGGGGACTATGTTTTAGACCACCCACCGCATCACCGTAGGATTAAACGGGGATTCGACTCTTCGAAAACTTATTCCTATGTCTTCCTGTCGCACCTTTGTCCGCGTTCAATTTGAAGAGAAAATTCATTCTCTCAGTTTCATCCCTCCGGTTCGGGAATCTGAAATTGTCCAAATAATCCGAGGGTTTCAGGAGAGTCAAAATCTGCTGGAATTCAAGCATTGAGAATCTGAGGGATCTAAGAATTTTGGGGGATTTGTGAAATTTCAGAAATCCAAGGAATCTAAGAATCTTGGCGAGTTAAAATTTAACGCTAAAACTACAAGAGCAGTCAAAATTGTCAATCTATAATTTTTATTAGATATTTTACAGACGCTATCTAGTTTTGAGGATTTAAATCATTTTTCGTAGAATATACAAATAAAAGCTTGTATACTCCGTTGTATTATTAGTTAATTAAAGTATTATTAAAGTCTCTCCATTTTTTTGGACCTCAACGTCTCTGATGGAAATTTTATGCTTGAATGTTAAGCGAGCTAAGAAATCTAAGACTACCATCTTTATTTACGTGCTATTAATTATATAATATGATAGAAAATAACTTTTAATTCCACGAAGCTTGATGTCGGTAATAAAATATGACATATAATAGAGTTAAATAGAGTTTTTCATGCAATACTTGTTTGTAAACCTACAACAAGGCCCATTTTCCTGACTTTTTTCTTCTTTTGTGCGTAGATCAAACCTTCAAAGTTTGGCCCTCGTTTCAGTTCGAGATACTTGTATATAAAAACTGCACGACTCGTACCCCAGTACGATTCGTCTCACTGAAAGGCCCAGAAGCAACCGTTCTGACTAGGAAATGAAGACGACTTTCTTGCCATAAAATTTTATTGAATCGATACAAAACAAGTTACAGGCGCGATCGCCTACTCGAGGTCTATCCCACGCCCCCTCGCGAATCACGTGACCCAAATCAACCAATCGCTAATTTTCGTTGCATCAGCGTTGCACCTGAAGAGGCCCGATTTTCTGGGTTACCCGCTAAAATCACTTTCAGCGATAAAAAACTTACATATATGACCAAGTGGATCGTTAAATGTGGCAATCGTGTTTTTTACAAAGTTACGTCAATTTTAATTATCGAGAATTCTTTCAGCCGTCGTTGATAGAATTTACTTCACCGTGCGTTCTACATCCTTTCTGTCAACAGCTTCCTACACAAATAAAGACACATCCAGGAAGCAGATCGTCGATGAAGAACCGAAACCGAGGGGAGAATGGGACGAGTGGTTCTCACGAGTGGAATGTGTTTGGCCCGGCTCTAACACCACGAGAAAGTTACGGTGCCAGATTAGACGAGGGAAACTCATAGTCTCTCCCTCTCTCTCTTTTTCTCTCTCTCTCGTTCTCCTCCCTTACCTTTGGCGAGGTGGTAAAGGTTTTTTGGCTTTTTACGCTCCGCCAGGTAAAACCCTGACGGGGGTGTTCCTCGACCTGACAGGTGCATCTCTCGCCGACGTTTCATGCGTGGCGCAGCATCCAACCTCGAAATGCATCCAACCTCGATCCAATCCACGATCGTGTGTATCTGTCTGGGTATTCGGCCGAGCGTGCCAGCGTGGATGAGTGCGTACACATAGAGGCTTCGAGATAAATATAACGTCGCCTCAGGTAGATGAAGGCAGCGCCGTGAACGAGACGGGCAGGTAGGAAAGTCCCGTACAACCGTAGGACCCTTTTGGCCGAGGTCATCACGGTGACTAACGTAAGGGAAAGAACAATTATCTGACTGGGCAGATAGCCGTGGAAAAGTCCATGTGGGGGGAAAGGAAAATCCAATCTGCAATACGTGATTTCGTAATTGGGTTCCTGCGAATTTTCCTTCCTTTTTTTCTTTTGTTTAATTTACTCTTTTAACCCGTTGACCTCGAAAACATTTTTCGTATCACCTTACGAAGCATCACTTCAAACAAAATGACACAGCATTGGAAGTAATCATTTAACACAAAATTTTGTTGATCATTCATCTTTGCCAAATTGGTTTTCTTCAAAGAGGATACTTTTTCTTCTTGAAAATTCAAACTCAATTCCTCTCTGTGAGTCTTGAAGACTGAAATTTGTTCTGTACAATGACCCTTTAAAATCTACATCTGTATAATTGTTTTTTATTTTTTAGAATTTTGTTATGAATAAAATTTGGAAGATTAAAGTTAGAGGACGAAATTTTTGGATTTTTGTCGTTCGATAAAATAGTGGAAAAAAGATCGTACAACGAGTTTTAAGTGGTAAAGTGGAGACTTCAATCTTTAAAATGACAGTGAACCTAGTTTTTTAAGTGTGTTTTCACATACGTTCGATGTTCACAATTTTTTACAATTTTCGAGTTCTTCACTTTGCTTCACGATGTAAAATCGTCGAAAGAAAAAGCAAACTCAAGACTGTTAAAGCAGATCAAGTGGATCGTCATACGATCTTCTTTTATCAAATATCATCAGTCTGAATGATCGATCGATTTTTCATTGTTACTCGTGTAATTCTATAATTAATTATAATATCGTTCTTATAATTCTTCACTCTTTACTGTAGATTCGAAGGTTTTGAATTTAGATTGCATTAGAAAGTTGGACTCTTGTGGCTGAAATAAATTGTTTAATTAGCCTGCTTCTATTAGTTCTTCGAAAATAATAAATTCTCCGATTTAAATCCTTTACAAATACATTCAACTTCCAACTTGCGATAAAAAAGTTTCTTTCTGGGCTAAAAAGGAATTGCAAGTGAAATTTCGAGGAAAACCAACCAAGGAAGAAGAGACACAGTGTGAGTTAACTTTCGAAATTTTCTATCACCGATTACGCAATCCTAATCGCCTCCGCCGCTCAGCACAGTCTCCTCTAATCGAACTTTAATTCCACGCTCCTAAATAGGAGAATCGTTAAGACCCGATCTCTGACAATTCGTCGATCATCTCGCCTCCGTTTCCGACGTGTCTCCATATTCAACGATCGCGGGAACGCTCGCTGTCTTCGACGTTCGCGTCGAGAAGCGACTGTCATCGTCTCGTTGCATAATCCGGCGATTAATTAACGCAACGCCGAGCGATCGAAGCTCTCAGACGGCGTGGACGACCGCGCATGGCCGAAGAGGCGGGGACACCTCGGAGGTTAATTAACGTTAATTGCGTAATTCCGTCAAATGATAAATCGCGTTCCCGCGGTACGCGCGGTCGCGCGCAAAGCGGATTAAAAAAGCAGGGGAGAGACGTGGAAAAATTACGCCAGTCGAGGACGACGGTTGCAAAAGAAACGCACAATGGCGGCGTCATTAATATTCGTTCGACGATCGACAAAGACTCTGCTGTTCGCGATTTTTCTTTTACAGCGGTTGTCCCGCTTTGTTCCTCGTTTTTCGATCGTACCGTGGACCCTGTACAAAAGTTCCTCCTCTCCGATGAACCGATATATATTTTTCCTCGGTGGCGTACTGCAATTTACAACGATACAGGAGCGATTGAGTTAATCAGCGACGAAATTCTCAACTTTTTTCCACTCGCTCGCTGCTTCCATTCGGGCGAGCGACGTCATTATTTGGTAAAATTTGTAGAAACTTAAAAATCCGCTGAAGCGATTATAAGTGCAGCTTCTTTTTCGAGAATATTATATAAATAATTATATAAATAATACATTACAAATAATAATTATATAAATAATATATTACAAATAATAATTATATAAATAATATATTACAAATAATAATTATATAAATAATACATTACAAATAATAATTATATAAATAATATATTATATAAATATTATATAAATAATTTTTAAAAGCTCCGTTTGAAAGCTGATGTTCAATTCTGTGATTTACCACTGACGCTGAAACTACCAAAATTGTAACTTTTGCTTAGATATTTCACGTGAGAAGTGAAACAGAGTACTTTCAGAAATTCAAATGATTTTTCCCGAAATATATAACTAAATATAATAAATATATAAACTTAATATAATATATAAACCTAACCTAAACCTTGCTTTACTTTAATATTTCTAACAAAAATATCGTGCTCTAACAAACCTCCTGGATAACAACGTGACACGACAATATGACAATAACAACATCACCGATCTAATTATCGCATTTCGAGAATTAATTCTAAATAATTATCGGAACAGCTGTAATCCCAAACGACTCGTATTTCCTCCGTAAAGAGCCTTTGGATCTTCGTTTTACGGAGAATCCTCTCGATAAAATTCCACTCGGGGAATCTTCGATATTCGGTTCGCGCTTGGGCCAGCGTTCGAATCACCGAGCGATATCGAGCGCGATAAAAGGAGTCCGCCGCGCCGTTTGGTTTTTCGGCGCGCTCTCCTCGATGGCGGGGTCCTCCCCCCAATGGCTGAACACGTTCACGGGATCCACGATGGCTGAACGCGTTCGTGTTGCGCTGGCGACACACACGATCCAGAGAGAGAGTGCACGAGGGCCTGGGTCTCTCGCGTTTCGCGCACACTCTCGCGTTTCGCCTCTCGTGCGTGTTCCCTCTTCCTGCGAGGCCGTTGATTGGGCATATCTGGGTCCCGTTTCGCGCCCCTCGTCCACCAATTCCCTCTGGATATCTTCTAACGAAGAATGGGGAATGCAAATCTCGCGTTTGACTCGCCGGAATTTTTTTTTTTTTTTTTCTTTTTGCTTCTTACTATCGTCGAATTTTTTTCTTAATTCGCGAAAGCGGGCTCGAAACGAGGTGTATTAAGATAAGTTTTTATAAATCGACTCGTGGAGTCGTTTCGAAGTTTTGAAGTATTGGAGCGCTACGTATGAATCTTAATAGCTCGAGTAGTAGCGTTGTTAACATTCTCTGCATTTTTTGTTGATTCCAACAAGTTTAATCATAAGTAACTTAATTTATATAACTTGTGTCATTTTCCGTGATTACTAGTAAAATTCGATAAACTTAAGTAATCTAAGTTTAAACAATTCAATTCCAAATTATTATAATTCGATCTGTGCTCGATTTATAATTTTCCGAGATTGTAGTGTCTCTAGCGACCGTAAACTACTCGAAATTAAATTTCAAGCAACTAATTTTGAATTTCACAATTTCACTTTTTAAAATAAAATTCACTAATAACACTATTTGCCTATGAAAATTTCTACCCTGCAATAATTCAATTCCAAATTCTTTTATTTCCAGTGATTCATTAATGTTCAATTTATAACAGTTATAACAATTTATAACAGCTCCTTTCCGAAATTGTAACATTTCATAAATTACTCGAAATTAATTAAATTAAGTTTCAACTAACTAAATTCCTACTTCCCTTTTTAGAATAAAATTCACTAATAATTCTCTTCGTTTGTAAGTAAACGAACTCTCTGGTTCTAAAGAAATTTCTAAATACTTCAATCCCCAAACTGTTACAATTCCCAAACGATTCATTGACCTTCGATTCATAATGACACAATTTCCTGAAACTGTCAAAAATTGAATCTCAACCAACTAAAACTAAATTTCCTTCTCAAAATCAAACTCGTCGACAATCTTTTTCTTTTGTAAACGAAGAAATTTCTAAATACTTCAATCCCCAAACTGTTACAGTTGACGTTCGATTCAGAATGACAGAATTTCCTGAAACTGTCGAAAATTAAATCTCAACCAACTAAAACTATAAATTTCCTTCTGAAAATCAAACTAGTCGACAATCTTTTTCTTCTGTAAGTGAACGAAACTTTGGTTCTAAAAAAATTTCCAAATACTTCAATTTCCAAACTGTTACAATTCCTAAACGATTCATTGACGTTCGATTCACAATGACAGAATTTCCTGAAACTGTGGGAAATTGAATCTCAACCAACCAACTATAAAGTCAAACCCATCGACGATCTTCTTCTCGTGTAAGTGAACGAAACTCTGGTTCACGGAGATTTCTCCGTTCGAATCTGCTCGAGAGACGAGAATCTTTTGGCGACGAGGTGGAGCGTGGCCGCCGCGAGCGATTTTCTTGCGGGTTTCGATGGCAACTGCGCGCCGCAGCGCCGCGGCCATTAAGGTCCCGCCGCCAGAGTGGAGAGTCAATGAAACGCTCTCCTTATCCCCCGGCCGCTGCATGTCTGAGCGGGGTAACTGTTTTCCGTTCTTGCGAAAAGTTAACGGGCACCGAGCGGCGCAATTTCGCCCGGCCTCACGGAGCCAACGGGGCAAACACGGCGTCGCAAGAACGGCCCTCGGGCATCCGCGCGATTTTCGCGTACCGTTACGCAACGCTGCCTTAATTTCTTCACGGTCGATCTATCGGAGCATATGCCGTGCACCGTGTGTTAAAACACGACCGTCTCACGGAGCTCAACGACGTAATTCATGACCATTAATGCGTTGCGAGATTAAACATAAATAATATTTGTTTAATAACAATGCTGGTGAATAGACTAAAAATATAAAACTCAAATTTTTTTTTTAACAATTCAATCACCTCAAATCGACTCTGTTTTTACGCACGCTTTTTTCAAAAAGAAAAACGCTTCGCCGCATTCATACTTTAAATTTTTATTTATTATATTAATAGTTATCGTTGACACTTGAACGACCATCTATAGTTGCCGAAAATTTTTAACAAAGTTGATGAAACGAATATATGTGCTTGAAAGGCCAAAGTCAAACTGAAAGCTAGTAAGAGATAATTTAAGACAGGTTCGCTTGATAATCGCGTTCGCTTGATGAAAAATCGTTGAGATATTAACTTCGGTCATTTTTGTACTAAATAAGACATTTTTATTTTATATCTCATTTTTTTTATCACTGAAAGTGATTTTAGCGGGGGTAAACTCTTCAGATGCAACGCTGATGCAACGAAAATTAGCGATTGGTTGATTTGGGTCACGTGGTTCGCGAAGGGGCGTGGAGTAGACCTCGAGTAGGAGTGGCAATCGCGCCTGTAATTTGTTTTGTATCGATTCAAATGTTTGCACATCGATAAAATTTTATGGCAAAAATGTCGTCTTCATTTCCTAGTCAGAACAGTTAGACGAATCGTACTGAGATACAAGTCGTGCAGTTTTTTCGTTTACTCGAGGAAAGAAAATTGAGGAAAAACAATTTATCCTTCAATTTCTCGGTTTGAAAGGGTTAATTTCACATTGAGCGCGTTGATGGATGAAAGGGGCGGTGGTCGAAAGATCGATCGACTCGAAGTACGTCCGTCAGTGACAAGAAAGTCCTTTTTCTGCGACTCGGACAGCTCACGGACCTCGTCGCCGCTGGCATTTTCGTCGTCGCGAAACGTTGTTCCTTCTTCTCGCGCGCGACTAATCGCGTCCATTAATCGTGACTCGATTAAATGATTTCGATTTGGACACGGTCGCTTAACAAACGAGTTTTTCTTCTTCTTTTTCACGCTATAAATAGTCCCGTGGCGAGAGTACTCGCGCGCCAGCCAGCCTCGCTTTGTCCACCAGAGAGTTGCGCAATACGCCCGGGAAGAAAGGAGAGAAAAGACATCGCGCGCGCTCGTCGATTCGCGCCGGTTTCACTTCATCGAACTGGAGATACTTTGAGAGAAAAATTAGCGCGCGAGCAAAGCTACAGTGAGTTTATCCTGTTTGCATGTTTTCGCGAACGTGCGTGGCGGACAACAGAGAGAATATTGGCACTCACGTGCAGAAACGTTTCTAACTTTTACATCGAACTTATTCTTTCTCCGTCAACATCAACGAGAATCGTCTCTGTGCAAGTGTAATCAAACATTTAACCAACAGATTAAAAAAATTTTTTCCAGAATTATTAATCTCATCTGTTCAGGCAGAAACATATATATATATATTATAATTTATTTGAATTATTGTAGTTTGAACGATAATAATAATAATAATAATTTATGCGGAGATTTTTATTTATTTTTACACGTTACGTGTTAAAGGTTATTTCAGCATCGAGTCTTTAGATGTTTCCATTTATTAATGCATAATGTATCTGGATAATCACAGTGTAGGAATGATGATGGTATTAAATATAGCAAGGTACAACGGCTCGTGAAAGTGTTTGAATATTTACCGCGGAAAACATTTACGCGTATGTTGCTGTCCTGTTATGTAAAACATTTCGATGTTTTATTATCGTTGTAACGAGAGACGACTATGTTTTATTCATATTTAATGTACACGGGTAATCATAGTGAGATCGTAATGGGATAATAGGAATGATAGTTAATAGAGGTAAGGCGTAACGGATCGTAAAAATATATATGAATTGAAAAAACAGATTCGTAAAATGTGTAAATCGTGCTTTTGAAATTTTATCGACGTTCTAACGAAAGACTCTTACGATTACAATCTGAAAATTGGCAATACGTTTGTTGCAAGTCAAATTTTTCGAGATCCAGATTCGCCGATAAAACAGACAACCGACCGTTTCAATATTCTGCTTTGCTAAACACAGTACTCGTGTACAGTACATCCATAAATATCCAGCAAGTGTCCCGAGTAATTACGTTCCCGCGAGCGTGGAATATAACACGGGACTCTGAAATTTTAACGACGCCGTTTCGAAGAAATTCCGACGGCGGTTTTCGTCTGCAAACGCGGAGAAACGAACGCGCGCGCCGCAGTGACCGATTCTCAGGAATGGGAAAGTCGACTGATAACAATCGCCGTTCAACAATATCGCGCGAGCAATAAGCGTTTCGCTATCTTCTAGCCAGCGACTGTCATACGCTCGAATAATGGACGCACTTCTGCAGATTGCAGAATCGGTGGGCAACTGCGTTCTCCTAGAGGAGGGACAAAAAACAACGAATTTAGCAAACAATAAAGAGCGAGAGACTGACACTTTTCGACGATAAATTTCATTTTACGGCCTGATTGTTGCACGTTGTAGTTCCAACAGACATTACGTTGCGTAATGATCTTTCCTCTTAAATCATTTCACTTTTTTCTTTTCTTTTTTTTTTTTTAATATGAGTTTTATAGAGTGGAAAATATATCACTCTGCAAGAAGAATTAAGCAAGTGTTTTCTCCATCAAACTAAAGATCCTACAATTACGTAATGGTCTTTCTTCTTAAATCATTTCACTTGTTTCCTTCTTTTTTTTTTTTAATACTAGTTTTATGGAGTGGAAAATACATCACTCTGCAAGAAGAAAATAACAGAGAATTGTTAAGCAATTAAAGATCTTATATGTAAATGTCCTGTTTTTCTTTTTTTCTTTTTTATTAAATTGATTTTGTTGGTGATTTTGGAAATATTCTCTGCAAGAAGAAAAATAACTAAAGATCCTCTATGTAAATGTCCTGTTTTTCTTTTTTTATCAAATTGATTTTGTTGGTAATTTTGGAAATATTCTCTGCAAGAAGAAAAATAACTAAAGATCCTCTATGTAAATGTCCTGTTTTCCTTTTTTTCTTTTCTACCAAATTGATTTTGGAAATATTCTCTGCAAGAAGAAAAATAACTAAAGATCCTATATGTAAATGTCCTGTTTTTCTTTTTTCTTTTCTTATCAAATTGATTTTGTTGGTAATTTTGGAAATATTCTCTGCAAGAAGAAAAATAACTAAAGATCCTATATGTAAATGTGCTGTTTTTCTTTTTTTCTTCTTACCAAATTGATTTTGGAAATATTCTCTGCAAGAAGAAAAATAACTAAAGATCCTCTATGTAAATGTCCTGTTTTCCTTTTTTCCTTTCTTACCAAATTGACTTTGTTGGTAATTTTGGAAATATTCTCTGCAAGAAGAAAAATAACTAAAGATCCTCTATGTAAATGTCCTGTTTTCCTTTTTTCCCTTTCTTACCAAATTGATTTTGTTGGTAATTTTGGAAATATTGAGGATCCAAACAATTCGCTCGAATTGTACCAAAGAATTTATCAATTATTCCAAGGAAACAATTTCCAAAAAAAAAAGAAAAAAAAGGTGAACAATCTCGTAACATGTTTCAGTGATTCCTCCCCCCGTTTCATCCCTGCGTACGCGGCGGAGTGTTAAATCCATCTCGACGCTCGAGAAACAACGAGGACGCGACGCGACGCCGCAAAAAGCGCAAAACAAACAGCTCATTCACGGGCAGCCGAGTTCACCGCAGTCCGTCGTCGCGGTCGCGAGACCTCTCTCTCTCTCTCTCTCTCTCTCTGTCTCTCTTCCTTACGCGTTCACCTCTTTCTCTCCGCGAGAGCTCGATTAACTCGCCAGAGTATCTCGTTGGCAATAAATCTGCGAAATCCGCTGTACTCTCAAGTGGCGAACGAGACGAACACGGCGAACACGTGGCGAACGGGCCAATCGTCGAATCATCTGGTAGCTGGAAGCGGATCGCTCGCGAGTACACGACACGGCACGGCTTCCGTGACGGAGCTCGATAACCGAAAGGCCGGCGAAAATCGTAAATTTCCCGCGCGATTAGCGGCTCGCGAGCGACTCCCAACGGCGTGAATCAACGGAGGATCGCGGACACGTACGCGCGTAACACTTTCGATACCGTTATCGCGACGCGAGGCGTTTCCTGTCGGCCCTCGATCCGAGACGACGACAACGACGACGACGACGACGACGACGACGACGACGACGACGACGACGAGGAGATCGACGGCTGCCGCTCGCAACGCTTCTTTTTCCTGCCGCGGATTTGCAATTAACCGAAGCGGCTCGCTTCGACGAGTTACGCACGCAACGCCGGAGTCGGTGAAAGTTTCGCTCGAGCGTGTTACCATGCGTCCGAGCGGCCGTTTCTGCGTTTATTTTCTTCCGAGCCCGGGCCTGGCCGTACGAGAGCGAAGCACGGTGTGGGCAAGACACGTATTTAGTTTGGAAGTCGCGTGGGAAGGAATTCTTTCTTTCTTTTTTTTTTGTAACTTGCGCGGAGTTTTTGGTAGATCACAATCGGATCGTGATATCCGAGGCTAGCGGAAACTGAAAGTTGCGACGATCTACTTGCGTACGAATTGGAAAGCAGACTCTTTGCGTCATTTCGCTTGTGACAAATTTGTGGAGACTTTTGGAAGTAAATCGTCGTCTTCTTTCTTCTTTTTCTTTTTTTCCTGTTGGAGTTGAACAATGATCACAGAAGATTTAATGTCAATTGTTGCTTCTATTTCTTTCTTACTTCTTATTTTTGTTATTCCATTTTTTATTTTTGTTATTATCTATTTATTTATTATTTATTATTATTTATCAAAGTATCTGAGAGTGGAAGCAACTGAGCTCGAAAGTTGCAACGATCTAGAATTCGGCTTTCTTTGCTTACTACAAATTTGTGGAGATAGCCTACTGGAAGTGAATTGTCGTTTTTCTTCTTGAAGTTGAACAGTCACCACAGAAGATTTAATGTTAATTGTTACTTCTATTTCTTTCTTACTTCTTATTTCTGTTATTCTATTTTTTATTTTTGTTATTATCTATTTATTTATTATTATTTATTATTTATTATTATTTATCAAAGTATCTGAGAGTGGAAGCGACTGAGCTCGAAAGTTGCAACGATCCACTGTATGAACTAGAATTCGGCTTTCTTTGCTTACTACAAATTTGTGGAGATAGCCTACTGGAAATGAATTGTCGTTTTTCTTTCTTATCATTTCTTATTCTTGCTATTTTTATTTCTGTTTATTATTGTTATTGTTTTAAAGATGCAAGTTAAAACGTGAATTCTTAAACAGACATTTCCGATTCTGGGAACATCGGAGAAGAAAAATATTGACAGAATTTTGTGAGAAGGAAAGCCACGTACGAAGAATGAGACTCGCTTGGAATTATCTTTTGTCGAGTCCCGAGGTGTTTGACTTTAATTATAACGAACGCTTCGGCGATACGCGGCCGTGGGTTATGTTGGTTAAGTACGAAGGCATAAAACTCGCATTTGTGCTCGCGAGAGGTGCCATTAAACCACCACCAGTCGCAATCTTCTTTTCGCGGAGAAGAATCCGCGTTCCGTACTTGGCTTCGTACTTAGCAACTTCGGCCTATTCCCGCCGCGTCTTTACAACCGCGCGTCGAGGTTTTATTAATGTGGTAAAACTGTTGTCCCTCCTAGCGAGATAAATCCGCAGAGGGAACTTTGAAAGGGGACACGTACAATTCTCGCGAACGAATCGTCCGCGCACTTCTGTCTCGAAAAGTCACTTTTGCGAATCTGCAAACAAACAACTCTAATCGAATCTCAAGGACCGTACAAAACTCACAAAGAGATATTTTAGTTTAGGGATCGACAAAGAAGATCCCTAAACTTGTAAATCGATGCAATGTTCAATTGACCAAAGTGCAGAAAGTGCCATACACGAATAGACATCAACTGAACATGAGACATCCTTCCCTGAATGACCTAAAGAGTAAAGATCTCAAAGATCAGAAAGAAGAAAATTAATACACTTTCCAAAATTAATTGCAAGTCCAACCTTTGTAATAAATTGTAATGTAAGATTCGGTTCCACGTCTCTAATAACCCGCACAAGTGGTTCGTGCGACTACAAATAAAGAGAAGAAAATAAAGAGAAGAAAGATAATAATCTGACCGAAGAATTTTTATCTTGCAACAAAAAGAAAATCTCAATGATACAGGGGAAAATTTCACGTTTGGACGTTTTTAGAAAAAATAGGAGATATTTTTATATTTATATATTTTTAGAAATATAATTAATAGTATATATTATATATTTTTAGAAAAAATGGGAGAAGAATATTCGAAGAATTGCGTCGAAAGAAGCAAAGAAGAGAGCCACCGAAGAAACGAAGAGGTAAGTAGCGACAGTTGGACGGGACGAGACTGGAGCGCGTGGTCAGTGGCGAGAGTCGTCAGAGATTCGGCGCGTCTGGCTTGTGCAGGCGTCGAAGTCACTTCGGCCCGATTAAACGGGCCGGCGCGGCGCGGCGCGCTCGTGTTCTCGCGTATAATGGCCGGCGACCGGTTCGCGCGTTTCATTCAGAGAGACGTCGATGCTGCGTCTATTCACGTGCATGGCCACGATACATCATAAGCTACCTGTTCGACGAAAGACCGGTCACTGGTCGCTGTTGCCCGCGTTTCGAGAGTAAACAGAGAACCCGTCGGGGCATCGTGCCGATCGAGGTGCTAAAAATCTTTCTATGAAAAACGGACCGAAAAGGAGGAAAAGGAACTTCGCGTTCTTTCGTGAATGAAAGTATTGCTCCGTATCGAAATTGTAAGATTGTAAGATTCAATCAATTACGTTTTTTTTTTTCGTTTCGTTCGTTAAATGGAACGCTGCGTCAGATTTTGTTTCAAATTTATTTGCATCTGACGAGAACAAAAATGTCAAGATTCTATGATACTTTTTTTTCTCTTGTTAACTGGAACGCTGTATTAGATATCGAGATTAAAACAGTCAAGATTGGAAATTTTCTTCGTCTCGTTCCCCACTTGGAGCGTCAAATAAGGAGGGTTGATTCCAGGTTTTCAGAGAGGGAGGGATATGCGATTACTTTTCAACGGATTCCGAGAAATCCACGAGGCTGATGCACGATCGCGCGATAAAGGGAATAAGACGACAGCAGAGAGGGATTTTCGTGGTCGATGATAAATGACCGTGCTGTCGCGAAGGACGCGTATTTCACCGACGATAACTTGTCGTCGGTCGTTTGGAAAGATGCGTGCGATTACGACGGAATCGTCTGACTGTATATTCTTAGACAGCATCCACGCTAACATCTATAGATGTTGGTTAAAATTTCCTCTCCACGTTCGAGCGAAGGTTTTACTTTCTCTCGTGTAATTTTCGCGAATTAGCAAGGAATTTAACAGTTCGTCGAAAGCTGGCAGGTTTCGCGCAACGCAATCCCGCGCTGCCAAACCGACTGCAACGCGGTCAAAAACGCGCCTCGTTATGACATACGAGGTACGTTTAAGTAAACTCATTAACTTGGACGACGTTTTCAGGTCACCTTGGCTCTTTTTCAACTCGCACAAAGGGGAACCCTGTGACCCAGATTGTCGTCACCTTGGCGGAGAAGCCGAACTTTAACATTCCTAAATTATTACCGCCGTGTAATTTTCCAATTCGTCTCTGGTGTCCCTGAACCGCGTGAAACTCGACAAAGCCAACAAATTGTTAATTTCCCCGAAAAGAATCTGTACGAAATGTAGAAAAAATGCCAAACTATCCACGAAAATCCAAGAAAAAGTGTATGTCTCAATGATAATAAGGAGCCTTTTAATTAACAGGTCGATCAGAAATGATCGGTACGATCCATTCCACTCCGGTCAAACCGAACAAATCGACTCTCCGTCGCGCGCTGTATCCTCCAATTTCCTCGTAGCTCGATTCATCGGGCTCTCCCGGCCGGTCGGTGTCGTCCGCGAGGACGAAGAAAAACTCGAGGTCGTATCGTGTCGGAGGAGAACGCTGTCAACCAGGCAGACAGTCCCCTCTCTCGAGACGAAAATGTCGCCGTTCCTCCTTCTTAGCCGAGTCGATCCGCCCACGCGGTTGCGTGCAGCCACCCACGCGGTAACGTGCACGCGTAACGACCGGCGACCGATTCTCACGGGAAGGCGTGCGCCTATATTCAAATGATCCGGCCTCGCGTTTCGCTCGGTCGTTCGCGGCCGGCCACTGTCACGAGCACGCCGGTCCCCTAATTACTCGCTGCTAAACATCGCCGGGGAACATTGGACGTCGCCGCGACGCGACGTTGTCGTTGCATCGCGTCGCGCACCGCCGCTGAATAATTTCCTCTCCTTTCCTGCTTGCTTGCTCGCGCTCGCGCTCGCGCTCGTGCGTGCGTGCGTGCGTGTAACTTTATATATCTTTTAAACGAACGAACGAACGAACGAACAGTAAGATCCCTCCCTGAGCAGGGTCGCAGCGCGCGACGTAGCCCGAGGCTGTCTTCTCTCGCTGGCTGTCCATTTTTCACCAGTCTCCCTCCTCGCTCCGTCCTTCTCTCTCCTTCCTCCGCCTCCCTTTTTTTCCTCCTTTTAATTCCGTTCTCCTCCTTTTTCTCCTTTTAATCTCTCCCTCGGTGCGCGCGGCCCGAGAGGACCAAACAGGGAGGAGAGATCAGACAGAGAAGGAGAGGGAGAGAGACAGAGAGAGAGAGAGAGGGAGAGAGAAGATTTCTTCGTCCTGGTCGCTCATTTTCTCCTCTGCCTCTCTGTTTCCTCTATCGGAGAGGGCTCGCCGCGCACTCTCTTCTCTTCTCTTCTCTTCTCTCGGCTCTTTTCTTTCTCCTCCTCCTCCTCCTCCACAGCCGCCGCCGCCGCCGCCGCCGCCGCTCTCTGCCTCTCTCCAGCCGGCTGACTGGCCAACTGGCCGACCTCCCCCTCGCGCGGCATCCCCAACTTCTCGCTCTTTCGATCCAGAGTCCATCTCCTGGCTCGCTGCCGCCGGCACCAGCAGAAGCCAGCTACGGCAGCATCGTTTCTTCTTCGCCGTACCACACACGCACGCACACTCTCTCTAGCTCTCTCCTTCTATCTCTTTCCAGAGGAGCACTCGCAAACTGAGAATCAATAGCCACGCACGTGTGTGTGTGTGTGTCTGTGGCTACATCGGTGTACACGCACGAGTCTACTCTCGTACCCTTTTTCCATTTTCTCTCTCCCCAGTCGCATCCTGCCTTCCTCTTCCACTCCGTGCGCGCGTTTCTTGTTGCTCCTCTCCTCGTCCTCGTCCTCGTCCTCGTCCTCGTCCTCCTCCTCCTCCTCCTCCTCCTCCTCCTCCGGCAAGGGTGTCGTTTTTTGCCAGCCGTCGAACGAGCCTCATAGAACGTCCACGAGGAATCTCCTCCTCGTTTTCTTCTTCTTCGTCCTCTTCTTCTTCTCCTGTCGCCGATAAAAAGCACGATAAAGAAGAGGGAGCGAGGGGAGGGACGCCCGGTATCGTTCACCGTCGCCGCCATGCCTCCTCGCCGCCAAGAGGTGATCTCTCCTTCGAGAGAGATCGTACAAACGGGGAGAAGAACAAAGAGGAGAAAGTCGAGCTTCGTGCGATCGTACACCCAAAAGCGACAAAGTGTCCTAATCAGAAGAGCCAGAGTACGCGCAGAGAGATAATGGATTAAATCGCGTGGCTCCGTTTCGGAACCTTGGCCTCGTTCGATCTTGAGTCTTCGTAGGACGTCCGCGGGATAGGTATCTCGCGGATATCTTGGACATCGTTCCCTTCGAGGTGGGAGAGAATACGATGAAACCAGAGAGAGAGAGAGAGCAGCGCAGGGTCTCTCGGTGGCGGCGACGAGGGGCCAGGAGAATTACGATAATCTACGTACGCAGCGTCCTCCTTCTTCCTTCGTCTCCTCCTCTCCCTCGGCTCGGAGACGGCCAACTCCTGGCCCGAGGAGTTGGTATCCTTCTGAAGGTAACGAGACGGACAAGGAGAAAGCCTTGCGCGGCTCCGTTCGCGAGTGAACAGAGAGACGCGAGCGCGGACGATAACGTCGTGTCGGGGGATGTGTGTGCGTGCGTGTGGTAGCAACGTCCTCGTCTCTCCCCCAGAGAGACGAGGTGGGCCCGCCTCGGTATCCTTGTCAAGGTAGCAGGTCAGAGGAGGAACGAACGACGGATCGACGGACAGGAGAGACAGAGACGAGTCTCGGAGACACGATAATGCCGGGTGGCCAAGAGCCCAGGCCGCCTCGTCGATGACTCGATGCTCTGTTTGTATCCGTGCTTCGGTTGCCGTAGAGCAGAGAGACCCCAAGCTCCGCCGATCTCCGTCGCGCCAAAGTATACCACCATCTTCGTACTCTCCTCGTCCAGCGTTGGCTACCTGTGCGCCGGCTATCCTGTCTCTCCCGATCCCTCCTCCTCCTCCTCCTCCTCCTCTTCCCTTACGCTCGCGTCGCGTCCTCCTCTCTCTTCCAGGTACTCCACAGAGAGAGAGAGAGGCTGTTCGTCTCAGCCGGCCGAGCAACAGAGATCGGTGAACGCGTAGAAGAAGAAATATCCAGCCGGAGGCCCTCGTCCCACCGCCTCTCCTCCGCAGGCTGCCACGGTGTAAGTATGTACCTATTGCTTGGATTCTCTGGCAAGCAAGGAGTGGGAGTACAGCGGAGAGAAGGCTGCTGCTGCTGCTGCTGCTGCTGCTGCAGGTAGGTGACGATAGAGGTGAGCGGTGTCGAAGAAAGAGAGAGACAGAGTGCGCGTGTCGAAGAAGGACGGTCGATCAAAAAGAGAAAGAGCCCCGAATGGGGAGGCGTCGTAGGGTGGCCGCAGGTAAGAGGACGAAGAAAGAGGAAGACGTGGAAGAGACGGGTGGTGCGGGACGTGGATTCGGGAGCGAGGGAGGCTGACACCGGGTTCCACGCTCTGGAGAAACGGAGAGAGAACGAACGCGTGTCAGGGAAACGAGCACGAAGGTGGTACGAGAGGAAGGCTGAGAGGAAGAGAGAGAGAGAGTGTGTGAGGCGGAGGGAGGGGGAAGAGAAACGGGGGAACGAGAGAGAAGAGAGGCAGTTTGTGGAGTCGGACGTGTGTGCCGCAGGAGAGAAGAGAGAGAAAGAGAGAGAGAGAGAGGGAGAGGGAGAGGGAAAGAGGGAGAGAGAGAGAGGAGAAGTGGGTGGGGGGAGGGGGCAGGAGACACGGAGCCAAGAGCGGGATGCTGGGAGGCGGCGGCGACGGCGGCCATGTTGCCGTATCCCGAGAGAAGAGAGAACGATCCGAGAGAGCACCGTGAGGCTGCTTCGTTTGTTGCTTGCAGCGGCTGCCTAAACTTTGGGTGGTTTAATTCTACCTGTTGGGCCGCACAGTTCGGGGTGTAGTGCATCCGTTTCCACCCTCGACGAGTTCGCCTCCTCGCCGCCACGCAGAGGTTCCACCGTTTTCCACAGCGAGAAAAAAAACAAAACGAGAAGCTCGAGTTCACGTCGCGCGGCTTCGACACACACGACGTCGGTCGATCTGTCGCGCGCGGAGGTATCGTACGCTCGCGTCCGCGATTCCACGGCGACGATGTCGTCCTGCTGTCTGCGCAAGCCACCGTCGCGTTCATCGTCGTCGTCGTCGTCGTCGTCGTCGTTGTTGTTGTTGTCGCTGTCGCTGTCGTTGTCATTGTCGTTGTTGTTGTCACTGTCGTTGTCGTTGTTGTTGTCGTTGTCGTCGTGGTCGTCGTGGTCGTCGCCGTTGACGTCGTCGTCGTTGTCGTCGTCGTCGTCGTCATCGTCGTCGTCGTCGTCGTCGTCGTTGTTGTCGTCGGTAGAACCGCGGTCTGCGCGAGCGTGCGCGTGTGCCTGAAGCCGGTGTACAAGTGTGAATCGTGGACAGACGATCCGGTTTGGAAAAACCGTATACGGTCCGGATCCTCGTGGCTCGTCGAAGAGGGGTGTGGAAGGCGCGAAAGGAACGATACCAGCGCTTAGCGACTGGCTGAGGCGGAACGCGACGCGGAATGGACCAGAAACAGAGGATAATGAGGTGCGCGGAGTGAATTTTGTGAGTTTCACGGTGTCTCCTTTTGTCTCCTTTCTTCTTTTCCCCGTGCCTCTCCGCGTCTCGCCGGTGTGTCTCTCGCCTAGTGCGAATCCAGTTTCGAATCTCGATCGGCGAGTCGACGACGACCATTTCGCGAGAGGACGGACAGAGAAGAGAAACACCGAACCGGTAAAACCGCCGAAAAGCGCGTGTATACGTGTATACGTGTGCGTGTCGTCCGTAGGAGAGGAACCGAGAGAGAAAAAAACTGACAAAGGATTTACCGGCGACGATTTAGTGGAGAAGAGGGTGGGGAGAGAATCGCGAGGAAAGCTCGTGGAAAACTCGCTCGGATGAAAACGGATCGATCGATCGCGAAGACGGTGACACTGTCATCCGTGGAGATGTGATCCGGAACACAGGAGAGACGCTTAGTAGTTTGTAGTTGGCCCCCTCCCCCCCTGGCCACCCCACCAGCACCCCCTCGACCTACCACCTACCGTCACATTCTCTACCACCTTCTTCTACTGCTCTCCACGTACGTACACACGTCTACGCGCGCGCGCACTCGACCGTCGAGAAAACCACCTGGTTTTCAGCCACCGGATCGGATCCTAATCACCATCGGACCGATCGAGATTGCATCGGTCCGCCATCGATCCATCTTCGAAAAATATCGGCCTGTTCCCTCGAATGCACACCGAAGGCTTCCTCCCTTGCGATCCAGCGAGATCCACGACTGCAGACACACCCTTCGGACACGTTTCTCTTTGCACGCGAGCCCCGACAAAGTGAGTATTATCATCTGGTATATCTCACTAGAATATCTTTCTCTCTCTCTCTCTCTCTCTCTCTGTCTCTCTCTCTCTCTCTCTCTCTCTTTCCGGACGTCGCGACGTCGATCGTTTAATCGCAGCGGACCTCTTCGCCGCGGATGTTCACCGGCTACCTGCGCGGTGACGCACAGGTGACGCGCAGGTGGGCCGCCGGTCGCGCATCGAAGACAAGTGGGATCATCCGGTTCGCGTGTCTCTTTTTCTCTCTTGCATCGTCCGTTTCAATTCCTCTCTTTCTTTCTCTTTTGCATCTCCGTACGACTGCCAACGTCGTATATATATATATATATGCGAGATCGATTCTCGCGGCTCGAGGTGTGAGATACCAAAAGTACGTTGCGTGGGATAGAGTTTCGAAGGGTTACGTAAAACGGCGCGCTACTACGGTAAAAATAGTCGGCCGTTCGGAATGGCGATTGCGCGCGCTGCACTCGGTAGCACGAGTAAATGAAAGATATAATTGGCCCCGGTTTAACGGCGGCCGCCCGATGGAATCGCGCATTTCCACGCGTGAACGACGCGAACGTGTCTCTCGAGCGTCGTGTCCAGCGCGGAGATTCCAAAGAACGTTCTCGAACGGTCCATTCTTTCTTCCCTTCTTCGTCCCTCCTCCTTCGATTCTTCTTCCTCGCCCGGCGAAAGAGACAACGACGCGCCTGTTAATCGCGAGAATGAATCCTCGATTCTTCCCACGGCCAGAGAACACGCCACTAATTCTCACTCCCGGAACACTGCACGGAGGAGGACAGCACCTCCATAAAGTTGAAACGATCGCAGGTAGTAAAAAGGAGGAGAGCGCGTCGTTGACTTCGCTGGTGTGGGCCAGGTACGCTCAGCGAGGCGAGCAAACATCTCGTTCTCTCGAGAGGGTTCCCTCCGAACGATCGAACATTCTTGTCCCTTGGTTGGATCCACTTTCCAGCCGACCCGAGTCGAGAAATTCAGAAAGACAGACCTCTCTCTCTCTCTCTCTCGCTCTCTCTCTCTCTCTTTCTCTCTTTCTCTCTCGAATTTCTGCGTTCACTGCGTTTCCAACGATGGTTCGTAGGATGACCTCGGCGACGAACGACGTTTGGCGACTCGATCGGTAGATCCAAAATGGCACACGACCGACACCCGACTTCGGCTAGGTTTCGAATCACCAGACAGACTTTCTCCGCGAGACAGACATAGCTGTACTAGCTGTCCCGCGGAGGAGAGGCTCGTTCCTCTTGGCAAAGACTCGTCTCCGGAGTCCTCCGTCTCCGAAGGCATCGTCCACTGACGCGAGGCGAGGGAGTACAGGTACTTGAAATACAAACGGACCCACGGAGGTGGGTCCAATCTGATGCAGGGTTCCCTTTGAGAATCAGGTTAGACCGGCCGAACCTGCTCCTCTGGCTTCTCGTCTCCGGTCCGCGGTTGTATACCGGCTTCGTGTACCTACTCCTTCTCCCCAGTCGCCCCAATCTCCTTCTTCCGCGTAGTAGGTAGGCAACCAACCTACCTACTTCCCGCCACCCTGTTCCTCGACGAGTCTCTCTCTAGCGCACGAAGGCCGGTTCATCCTCATTCTCAGCCGCGTTTCTCTCACTCGCCACCGCGAGTGTTCTTCCTTCCTCGAGTTTGCCGGTGATCTTCGCGGGAGCCAGGCACCCGCGTCTCTCGTCACTTCCAGGAAGTCTTCGGAGGCTCTCCTCCCGAAGAAACAAGGTTTCTGCGTCTATCGTCACACCGGCGGTCTCTATCGGCGAGTCGACAGGCGGTCGCGGGTCCAATTCCAGTTTCGCGCGGCCTGTCCTCCTTCTGGCTCTCCACGCTCGTAGTAGGAGGAGATGAAGAAGGAAGCCAACTGGTTTTACTTTACCGAGCATCCACCTGGTGGACACGACGACGCGACACGAGGACGATGGAATTCGTGGTGTTCGACTGGTTTGGTGGCCAACGTCCACCGATTCTCTGGTTCCGACCGGACGCCGCGCACGTGATAACTGAATCAACCAAAAGCCATCGAACCTGCTATTCTGGCTTCTGAATCCTTCTAACTCTCTCTCTCTCGATCGTCCTGCCACGATGGCCTTCCTGATTCCTCCGCCCGATCTCGTTCTTCCGCCAGGGACGTCGCAACCTGACTTGCCGCGCGGCAAAAATGCGGCCCGGCGCTTCCTGTTTCACCTTCCTCTCTTCTTCTTCTTCTTCTTCTTCTTCTTGCCAAGTTGGCCGGTTCGAATCTTACGGCCGGATCGCCAGTTTAGGGAGAGGAACTGGCGCGTTCGAGAGACGCGGCTAACGGGAGCTTTTCACTTTCCAACAGCCTGCCCGGCTTGGTTTCGCCCGTCTGTCTGTCTGTCTGTCTGTCTGTCTGTCTTCGACGCCGGTTTATTACACCTGTCTATCAGAGCCGCGACCGCGAAACCGTTTCCAGTTTGACGTGCCGGCCTCGTAGCCGGTTCAAATGAATGGAGGAGAGGCGAGACCAGCTGGTCCCGCTGATTGCACGTTGCGCAATCGTGCGACGCGACACAGAACGTTAGAGTTCCGGAGAGTGCTCGAGAATGCCGTCTTCTTCTCGGCTCGTTTGCTTCGGCGGGCGTTTTAACGAGAACGAAAGAGCGAAAAACGGTTTTACTCGGTGTCGCGTAAAATTCATTGTCACCAACCACCGATGTCGCAACGCTTGATCCCTCGATAACTTGCAACAAGTTGCGGTTTCGAAAGAAATCCGAATTTTAAAGTACAGACTGCAAATGACATTCGTCGTCGAAAGTAACGTTGCAGTTTCGAAAGCATCGAAAGGAAAGGGGTTAATTTCGAACCAACGAGAAACTTTACCGTGCAAATAAGCACGATATTGTAATTTCGTGAAAAATTAAACGAGCTCGTTGCAAGTGTAAACTCTACCGAGAGAGCGAGTAAATTGATCGTAAAATTGAACGTCGTAAATAATCATCGAATCCGAGGTAAATTTCAACAAATGAACGACATTGCTGATTTTCTCTACACTCGGATATATCGATAATATCACCGTGGCCACCTTCGCTTGTCAATTACATTTTTACTTTCCTCACCTGGGCGAACCGGAATTCGACTGCAACGCAACGCAACGCAACGAGAATTTCGTCGTGAATGACAAAAATCTGCTATAATTTTCGGTAGTTGATAGTTATAGCAAGCAAAGGATCGTTGAATTTCTCTTTTGTTTCCACGTTGGTTTCGCAGGTCCTCGCTGGCTGCTCCTCTTCTACCGTTCAATCACGTGCCATACAACGCTCAGCAGAAGACTGTGATACGCAATCCCTCAACTCTTGATGCCAAGAACCCGTACGTTCGCGTACAGCTAGCAGACGATTGTCGATTGACCGCCGCAGAGAAGATCGAAGCAGAAGGGGAGGTGGGAAGCATTGGAGGATAAGAAGAACGCCACGATTAGACGAACTGGAAAGAGAAGTGGAAGACTGCGCGGGAGAATGTCGACTTGCACCGACGAGGCCGACAACGCACCCCTGCACATGCAGGAGGCTCTATCCCCGGTTAGTTCATCTCTTCGTTTCTTTCTTTCATTGTTTACTCACTTTAAAGTTTGCCAACCGACGGAACAGTTGAAAATTGAACCATTCGCGAGTCACTCCGAATTTTGTTTAATAATCATTATTTAATAATTAAATGTTATTATTGTTAATATAAATATATTATGTTAATATTAATATAAATATAATTATTAAATAATAAATTATTATATATTATTTTATAATAATATATTTATAATTTATTACTTAATAAACTATTATTTAATAATAATGTAAATATTGTTATTATATTATTTTATAATAGTATATTTATATTTTATTATTTAATAATAACGTAAACATTATTATTATATTATTTTATAATAGTATATTTATAATTTATTACTTAATAACAATATAAATATTATTATTATATATTGTTATATATAATATATTATATGTATTATTTTATAATAATATATTTATAATTTATTATTTAATAATTATTTAATAATTAAATATTCTCGAGCCAGTTGACAAAGTAGCTAAAAATGTGATCGTTCGCGAGTAACTCTGAATTTTCATTCAACGCTCTCGAGCTGGAAGAAGTTTTCTCCTTGGGGAAGTTGTTCGCGATAGTTTCGTTTTGCACGAACTTGGGGTTTTGCACGCTGAAACGACACTGAAAATAAAAAAATCGTTCGAAACGGCTTTTAAATTCAAAGAAACCTTCGCTACATCGCCGGGGAATGTCAGAAATCAATTTCTCGCGTCTCGCCGAAAAAACAAGCGTTTGTCGAAGCGCGATTATTGTAATTTCGAACGAGTTCCAGGATATTTGTCAGGCTTGGAGGATTTTATTTTTTTGGCAGAGGCAGGAAGGGGATGTTCGTGACCAAAGCCCTCTCGTGTTTCTCGTTCGATTTCGACGATTCACGGAATGCAACGGCACGGTTTCGTGGGTTTCTTCTCGCGTGGGTCATCGTTTGACCTTCCTCCCTTTCTCTTTCTCTCTTGGCCCCTCTCCCACCCCTTCCACCGTCGTTTCGTCGGTACCACCCGTTGCGTGAAATAACGAGAATGGCGGACCGACGAGATTATTGCCGGTTGCCGTTGTTCCAGTCGTGGAACTTCTGGAACGGCCCTGAGACTCCGCGGCGTGCCGGTGATGAACGAGGCTCGAGGTGGATCTACAGAAATCGACTGTCGATTTTTCTCGGGAAAAGTTTTCATTACACACGGACAGACATTGGTCTTCTCAGAGATTTCTTTGTTTCCTTCTTTTTCTTTTTCTTGCAATTAGTCCTTCTTGGTCTTCAATGTTTGTATTCGAATCTTACACCTAATTTGGCAAATAAGAAAGGATTCGTCAAGATTGTAAGAAGACGTTCAACTTTTAAGAAAAGATACTCAATTTTTATAAGATATGGGGTTGCAATATTGTTACAACGAAAGCGTATTTTTCGTTTTACAATTTTATCTAGCTATTTATATTAAATAAAATTCATTCGTTCAAAGTGTTTATAGAAATAGACGGCCATCAGCGTTGACACAAAAATGACGTTCCTGTACGTAATTTTCGCATTCTGTTCAAACTTGAAATATCTTTTCAACAGGGTGAATTGCGTCAAACATAAATGTCAAATTTTCCCCAAGTTAATTTCAATTACGAAGGAATCAGATAGTTTTCACACTTGTTTTCATATCGTATCTTCGTATTTCTGTACTCTTGCAGCTTTATATTTTCTTATATACACGTGTCCCTGTTCTCTTGCTTCGTTTTCCTTCCCTTTTCTTTCTTGATTTGCTCCTCCGCGTTTACTCCCGGCCGTGGGCAGTCCGGTTGGTTTAGACGGATTGATTTTGGCTCCGAGCTCTTGTTTGAAGAGAGTAAAACCGCTCGAGGATTCGTTGACCCCGCGCTAGTCACGCTGTCTTGTTTGTCTTTGGGAAGACGTTTCGCGGGTCTGGCGCGAGTAGAGGCGCGTCATAGATCGTGAACCTTCCTTTCACGACGAGTCTTTTTGGAGAAACGAGCGTGTAATAACAATATTCGTTGGTTTGTTCGCACCTCGGAATAATTTCATTTCCAAATTCGAATTTCTTCAAAAAGTATACGAAATTCATTATCCTAAGTGAAATTCAAAAGTATGTAAAAAGATACAAAGTGCAAAGAAAAAGAAAAAAGAAAAAAGAAAACAGAACTATCTTCTTCCCTTAGAAGATAGATGACCCGAGAAGCAGAGATAAAAGACAAGATCTTCTCGAAGTATAAAACAAGAGACTCTGGAAAAGGAAGTTGAAGCGAAGCATCTTTTATGGATTCGAGAACGACGGGGGACGCCCATCGTTACGGGATCCCATTTCAGGTGGAGGCCGAACCCTCGAAAAAAAAAAAAAAAAGAACTCCAAACGAATTCCAATAACTTATCGGCCTTAGTGGGTGATGTGTATATCGTTAGGACACGGCCACACCCCAGTGGAGAGGAGAGGAGAGGAGATGAGAGGAGAAGCCTCAGAAAAGATTTTCACTGTCACCTGGCCGCAACGTTTTTAACCTCGACAATAGCATACCTGTCGCTTAAAAGTGAAACTCCGTAGGACGAAAGCCCGTTATTTGCGTGGCGTTGCTCCACAATGGCCGAAGACTGCTGGGAGTAAGGTGGGCTCTCCCCTTGGAACCTCGGCGAGGCTCGAGAACGTTACCGGGGCCAAATCCCTGTCGGAATTACTACGCTTGATCTCGTTCGTGAACGCGATCCGGCGATACGATTCACCGTAATCGGATGGAACGCCGACGTGGCGTTCTCTCTTGCTGTTCGATTCGGGAAAAACTGATTATTGACGATTATAGCGAATTTGGGGGGCTGATGGAGATTACTCGAGAAGAGTTTTACGAATTTGAAATTGATTTTTGGAAATTCGCGTAAATGAAGGATTGTTTCTTCTAGTTCTTGCAATATATATATACATCTTTCTATATATGTAAATATCTGCAATATTGCAATATTTATTTATATATATATACATACTACAGATATTTTAATATATATTTATATACATATATATATTTATTTATTGCAGATATTTTAATATATATTTATATACATATATATATATATTTATTTATTGCAGATATTTTAATATATATTTATATATATATATTCTATATATATAAATACCTGCAATATATATATATATTGCAGACATTTTAATATATTTTAATATATATTAAATATATATATTTAATATATTTTAACATATAATATTGCAGATATTTATATATATATAAATATATATATTCTACATATATAAATATCTGCAATATATATATGTATATATTATATATATTTAATATATTTTAATATATAATATTGCACATATTTTAATATATATATATTCCATATATATATAAATATCTGCAGTATATATATATGTATATATATTTCTTTATATATATAAATATTTGCAATATATGTATATCTTTCAAACTTGTCAATTGTACTTGTTAATTACTCCAGTGTTATATAATCATAGTGGAGCTAGTGACTTGGCACGTCTACTTGCTCCAATATCAATCATCCAATATTGATTATTCCGATATATTAATTTGTAGCCAATGTCGACTATTCCACTACAGTTATTAATTTAAATGTCATCCAACATTGGTGACATTATCTAATCGTAGTGAATTTCATTAAAAAACGTCCTCTAGCCTCTGATAACTCCAAGACTTATCAATCACTTAATATCAATTATTCTAACGTTAATTGCATGTGACATTAATTATTCCTAATCGTAATGAAACACTCTCGAGTCTTTCACCCGTTAAATTTAATAAACCGTACAGATCCCTTTTTTCTTTTTCAATCTCGTTGGAAATCGATGGGAATTTCTGTTTTCACACCAAAAAAAAAAAAAAAAAAAAATACTTTCCATCGTGGCCAGAATTCTCGTGGAACGCCGATGGCAAACGGTCGTCGTCGATTCGTGCGCTGGAGTCGCGAATCACTCGGGGTGAAGAGGAGAGAAGGAAGAAGGGGAGGAGAAAGATGTTTCGCTGTGTGTGTGTAGAATGACTCGCCGGATTTCGCGTATACTTGATACAAAAGTTGGGCCGTAAACGCTCGCTGATCAGATCGTGCTATTCATTGTCCAAGTAATCAGCAGAGATCACTTAATAGAATCCAGTCTCCCAGACTTCGACCTTTTCTTGCTCGATTTTCCTATCATCGTCGCGTCGATGATAAGAGTGAATAGGAAATCTTTTCATTGCGATAATTTTTTAAGGACTGTCTTCCTTTTCTTTTTAATATCTCTCTTTTTAAACTAATAATTTCTCCTTTTAAATTTTAATTTTCTCTCTTTAATCAGTGACTTTGAAACTTGTGGTCTTTCGAGTTGTTGAGTACTTTTTATTTTCTTTTTACTTTCTTCGTTTTTATCCAGGTTTTCCAATCCTCCAATTTTCTAACATTCGACTTTCGAGCATTTGAACATTCAAATCTCCCGCTCTCCCTGGTTTCAAATTTTAAAATTTCGGATTGCCCAATTGCAGATCTACAAATTTCACCAGCATTTCCTCAAATCTTTCAATCTTTAAATCAAGAACAAAGATTTGTAAGGCTCAATGAATTGTACAAGATTGAAGAGGAATGTCCAATTCTCGACAGAAGTTGATATATATATATATAATATTGTGTTATATTATATAATAATATTATATATATAATATAATTTTAGTGAATCTATTATATATATTATATATATTAATTTCATATATATTAATCTATTATATATAATATTATGTTATAATAATATTATATTATATTATATTATATTATAATATTGTATATATATAATTTTAGTGAATCTATTATATATTATATATATTAATCTATTATATATAATATTATATTATATTATATTATATAATAATATTATATATATATATAATTTTAGTGAATCTATTATATATATTATATATATTAATTTCAACGAATTTTAAGTGATTCGAACTAGAGTTAGAAATTCCCTAAACTCATAAACACAAGAGATAGTGAGGAAACACCAGTTGAGATCAGAGACGACTCGTGATCGATTAAAGCATAGAAGCGATGAAATCGGCAATTGCGAGAATCGTTCGAAAAGGATCAGAGGGACAACCGATCGCCTTTTTTTTTCCTAGCAAAAAGATCGTTGTTCTAACCATTCTGAGTAGTGTATAATGGGAACGGAATAATGGTAGTAAGAAATGGTTAGCGAGAGAGTTGTGGAGATATCAATCAAAGATAATGGCGGTGGAAGAATTTTTGTTTCATTCTCCAGCTACCAAGAACGAGAGCTACCAGATATCGTGGGAAAAAAAAAATGATTTATCGCTCTGTACACAGTGGACGGATCCGTGCACGTGATAATTACGCGAATACTGTCGTAATGTCAACGATATTGCTCGCTTCTTGCTCTCAAATTGTGATTGATGACCCTCCGATGAGCTTCTCAACGAACCGATGAACAGACGAGCGAAAAAAAATCAAAGAGCGGACGCTTCGAATTTTCCAAAATGAATTTAACAACTGACTGAATGAATTTTTAAAGGTCTCGATATCTCCCAACTCTCGAGTAGTTTTGAATTTTGGAATCCCTCGGCTTTTCAAGTCTAATTTTCGAGCGATATCCAGATATTTCCATTTTTAATTATTAAAGTTTCTAAATATTCTAATCTTCGAATATTAAAATTGCCCAGTATTCTAATTTTATAAATATTGTAATTGTTGAATATTAAAATAATTAAAATTGTAATTTTTGAATATTAAAATTATTAAAATTGTACTTTTGGAATATTAAAATTATTAAAATTGAAAATTTTTAATATTAAAATTGCCCAGTATTCTAATTTTTTAAATATTGTAATTTTTGAATATTAAGATTATTAAAATTGTAATTTTTTAATATTATAATTGCCCACTATTCTAATTTTTTAAATATTGTAATTTTTGAATGTTAAAATATTAAAATTGTAATTTTTTAATATCATAATTGCCCAGTATACTAATTTTTTAAATATTGTAACTTTTGAATATAAAAATTTCCAAATATTCTAATTTTGGTAGATTAAAATTTCGGAATACTCTAATTTTTCAAATGTTAAAATTACCAAATATTTTGAATTTCGAATATTCTGATTTGCAAATATTCTAATTTACGAGTATTAAAATTTTCAATTTGAGAATTTTTCCATTTCAAAATCCCCAGCTACGAATTCTCACTCTCCTATTCCCAATATGCCTGAACTTTCCAATTTCACAAACCCCCGACTCTTCTCAGCCTGTCAACACAAAATTCCCGATTGCACCGACGATTGAAACGAGAGCAGAAAAAATCTGCGTGTAAAGCGCAAGTGAAATAACGAGCGTATTTACCGCGAAGAGAGGGATGAGGGGGAGGAAGAGAGAAAGAAGGAATAAACGGTGGAGATATAATGATACGATCGTGGACAAGCGTTCCTAGCAATTCCATTTAGCTTGGCTCGCCCGCGGCCATGGTTCGCGATGTACGATGTACGTCGAGCAACGTTTGAATGAAAAGAAAAAAGAAAAGGGAAAAAGAAAGAAAAGAGAAACACAACCCGGCAAACAATCACACGGATATTTTCCTGATTACCGTGACTGGAAATAGCGGCAGGAAGTTCGCCGGGCGAAAACGCATGGATCTACGACTAATGACAGTAATTTATCTCGGATCATAGGCGCGCCACGTTTTCGTTACTTAACGAAACTTAACGCCAACCCACGAGTTCGTCGCGGCTAATAAACAATTACAAATAATTACAAGAGCCACTCGACGAGGCGAGTTTAACGTCATCGAACGATTAAACTCACGCGGCTGATTGAACGTTCGTAAAAGTAGTGTTGGCGCCTACTTCACGTTGCTCGAATCCAACTAAATAAAAACTAAATAGGCGCCCGGCAAAAGTTGCAACAAGAAAATATCGAATCGGACCTAAGTGAATTCTAATTCGACAATTACGTTTTTCGTTACGTCAGTCATGTGTTATTTTACAGTTATTTCATAATAACAAAAATTAATTTCACTGTGAATCTGCAAGGGGTCAGATTAACAAATTACAGACGCGATCGCTCGGTAGATCTACCAGAAAACGCCACTCCCACTCGAGGTCTACCCCACGCCCTCTCCCGAGTCACGTGACCCAAATCAACCAATGGCTAATTTTCGTTGCATCAGCGTTGCACCTGAAGAGGCCCGATTTTCTGGGTTACCCCCGCTAAAATCACTTTTAGTGCTAAAAAGAAACAAGAAAGAAAAACGAAGGCAATAACAGAAACGCTGACAGGTGTTCCGCGAGTGGACAAAGCTAGAGGAGAGACATCGGAAGAGATATAACGAGGATTCAACGCGCGGATGGCAAAAACCCCCGGACGGTCGCGTACACGGTCCGAGGCGGAGAGGGATGCTGCGTGGAGCCTCGCTGCGAGAGAGGGCCGCGAGCAACAATGAAGAAGGCTCTCCGAGTTAGAGCGCGTACGCTGCGTTGCACCGGCGAAAGAAAGGCCCTTAACGATTCCGCGTATCTCGGAGCCGCGTGGAATACGTACGGGGCGCAGCTGCGTATTCGAACGACGTGATCGGCAGCGAGCGAGCGAGCGCGCGCGCGACTTTCAAGAAGAAATCGACGCGAGGACGCGAGAGTATCCGCTCGGCCTCGGAGGAGTATCGCCCGACCTGGAACAGTCTCTCACGGCCAGCAGGCCAATTAACTGTTATTATCAGCCGGTTCTTGCGTGTAAACAGACGCTAGCCTCTGTTAGAAGGCGGATAGAACGGCGGACGATCCCTCGGAATCCGCTACCGACCCCTCGACTCGTTTTTGTATTTACTGTTCGGCTCGATCGATGGAGGCTTTCAGGCGGAGGCTCGGCTTGTTCGCGAGATAACGAAAATCTACCGGGTACGTGAGATGGCTGCCACCGCTCCTATCACTTTGGACGCCTACGGTGTGTAATTGACACGAGACGAAGTGACGAGTTGATTATTTTCAATTGGAAGATGATCATTTTCTTTTTGTTAAATGCCAATGCTAATGGGGTCTGCGTTCTCCGCAGATTGAATTGATTTATTTTTTTCCAGCTGTGGAGAATGGAAGCTCTTTCAGAACTGACGTATGTTTGATGTGTATAATTGATATACAATAATTACATGTATCGTATGTATTAGAATGTTGTAAACATTTTTTAAGTTTCGCCTCTTGAAACTTTATCTTCACCGCACAACTTTCCACCGCGTGATGAAGATGAAGTTGTAAACCATGTTTCTTCATCCGCGGAACCTGACCTAAATGTCGTGTGGAGTCATTCGTTCGGAACGAGCTTGCGGGGAAGAAAAAAAAATTAAAAGTAAACTTACGCAACTGTCAGGAACATTCGAAATCAAATACAGAGTTAATTAACGCCGGAACAATTAAAACGTAAAATTTCCAAGAAAGAAATGGAATAACTTTATAATACAATAGAGTACACGAGCTTTTATTCTTATACATTTTACTAAAAACTATTTAAATCTCTAAAAAATACGCTGGTTTACGTCTGTAAAATTTCTAATGAAACGAAAATCGTAAATTGGTCGTTTTGATCATTTTGGTAGTGTCAAGTCAATGGAGGTCTATTCGAAATCAATCCCTCAGTTCGATCAAAAAACTAGAAAATAAAACGAGACCGTTCGAAACAAACTTACTCAATAATCAAGAATAATCGAGAGAACCGCACAAAGTTCCCTTTAATTAAAAAAGAAACAGACAGTCGAAATAAATCTGTTCGACAGACAGACACGAAATCGATTAATTATAAGAGAGAGAAAAAAAGAAAAAAAGAAACTAAAATGAAATCATTTGAGGCAAACTTACGCAACGATCAAGAGGCTACGCGATTATTCAGGAGAGAAGAAATACGAGGTAGAAAAAGATCATTAGAGGACATCATCTGTTCGATAGATAGATTCGAAAATTATTATTATTCGAAATCGATTGCAGAACGAATCAAGAAAGAAGAAGGAAAAAAAGAAATAAAAAAGAAATAAAAAGAAAGAGAGACAGAGAGAGAGAGAGAGAGTCAGGCACAAGGCCAATCACCGTCTAATAACTCTCGACGAACGAAGGAACGTTCCGTGTTGAAGTACTATCGCGATGCCCGTGGTTACGTAATCCCTTACCTTGACAGCGATACCAGATTGAATCTGTGGTACAAGGCCGTCGTTCGACACCCTGTCGTGTACGCGTTTATTTCATAAATAATCCCGAGATAACATTCTTTGGAGGAGTCGCGGTACTCCGCGCGAAGCGTGTATTCGTGAGCTGGCTACGCGCGTATCGAATCTCTTCTTCCTAACGATTCTCTTCTCTCGCTTCTCTTCCACCGTCGTTTCCATCCGTCGGTGTCGATGTTGGCGCGTGTAAAACGTCGTCGAAACTAATAGATTCAGTTCCAGGGCTGTCTCGCTAGTCAACGCGCTCGCACACACGGCCGCGATAAATTTCCCTGGCGAACAGCGATCAGATTTCAAACGAAGTTGGTACACGCTTTCGCCGGACAAGTACTTAACGTCGTGTCGCGACCGCGGATGCCTTCGTGATTCAGTTGATTAATATTCTTTAGATACCAACCCCTCGTATGAGTGTTTGATACTTCGTTTAGGTTTCTTTGAGACGGTTAATTGGGACGGAGGGTCTTGCGAGGGTAAACTCGATAACGAGAATTGACAGACGTTCTCTGTGCGCTGAGAAGATTTTGATATCATTGGATCGTTCAGTATATGGACGTGGTGTATTTCTGTTCTTGGAGGGGGAAATTTTATTTTTATTTTTATTTGTGAAGATTAACGACGGAAATCCAATTCTTTCGAAGATGGAAATTTAAATTTAAATCCAAGATCGCAAGAGCGAGTGAGATATTTGCATTTTGGAAAATTCTTTTTGACAAAAATTTTACTTGCGAGGATAAATGACGAAGGAAATTAAATCTTTAATCTTTCGAGAACAGAAATTTAAATTTAAACTTAGGGTCATAAATGAGACCTTTGTATTCTAAATTTTACATTTTGAAGACAGAAATTTTATTTTTAATAAAATCAAACTTACAAATGTTTCCTAACAAAAGTTTCGTTTAAAGAGAAAGGATTTCAGACACGAACGAATTGAGATCTGGCATATTTTTTTAAAAATCCTTTTGCGTCAGATAATTTCAGAAAAAACATAAAAAATCGAAACCCAAAAAAAAAAAAAAAGAACGAAACACTCGACGTGTTATTATTGTACGTTCTAGAAAAAAGAAAGAGAAAAACCTTTTTTCTTCGAATAAATTCAACCTCAACAACTTGGGATCGTCATTAATCAACGGGCAGCAGGTATTCGCTGAAAAAATAACTTATCATGTTGGTTGACCGCTGCTCGAGACGACCGATGACTCGCCGCCGGTGAAACTCGAATATTAACCAGATGACTCACGATATTGTTAATTATGTTAATGGCCGGTGCATGATCGTAAATGACATTGCACGCTCGTTCGTCCGGGGCGCTGCTCGAGAGATCGGGAGGCGAAGCAGTTCGGCTCGATTCTCATTGGAAAGTCCCATAAACGCGCGGGAAATTCCAAACGACGTCGTTAGCATGATGGAACTCGCGGAATGACTGCACGACGATGGCTCCAACTCGAGTCCCTCTTTCTTTCCTTTCTTCTCTTTTTTAACAGCATTTTGCATCCACTGTGCGTGTGTATGTGTGTGTGTGAAAGTGTCCTTGACGGAATAATTAGCGAGGGAAACAAGATTTAAAAACATTTTGTTCAGACGAATTTTCTTTTTAAAAAAGATGTGTGTTTTTTGGACAAAATTAATATTGACTTTTGTTTATAAATCCAATCACGTTGATGATGATCATTTAAATTGTAATGATTTGCACATGAACAAAGACAGGTTGTTCCAATGCTAAAATCATGATTGCAACGAAGAGCACAAGAGTGGATTGCAATTAATGATACTGGTTGAAAAATAACTTCAAATGACGTAGAATAAAGATAGACAAACTTGTCTCATTAATATCTCCACATTGAATAATACAAAACACACAACGACGGCAAAGAAACATAGAATTTTCTTCCAGCGTCCAAAGTTATTCGACTTGAAGAATTCTCGAAGAAAACATTCCCCATTCTGTCGAGCAAATCCATTCATCTCTGAATACCTTTGCATTTTACTCGCAAGTGGCTATTTGTCAAAACATTCTCAATTTTCTCGGAGTCGGCCGAGAACCCGATGCAGAAACCCATTCAAGAGACCAATTCCGGGAATCCGGGCAACGCGCGCTTCAACGAGGAAGATCTTCTTCAACCACGAAACTTACTTACTCATCGATCGATCATAACCGCTCGACAATCTGAACAAGCAAACCAAACGATCGTCTCGTCTGTTGTGGACTTTTTTTTTCGTGATTGCAAATCCGCCAACGGAGAATTAAACTGCGAAACGAACTCTGACGATAATACTTGCGGCGGCGAGTTGTTCCCTGAATTTTCACGCGAGGAAAGAAAAAGGATCGATCGCGCGATGCGTTACGCTAGGAAGTCGAAAGAACGGTGACGTGGCGATACTTTGATCTTTGATCGATTTGATAGAACGAGAGAGGGGAGGGGGAAAATATTGGCAGATCAGAAATGTTACCAAACATCATCCAGGAGATTAATTATTAATACTCTCACGGCGGGCGTCACATACATGCGTGTAGATAGTTGATTTTGATTATTCAAAAATATTAATATAAAATAAAAATACTATATAAAATAATAATATTATAAAATAAAATACTATATATAAAGTAATATTATAAAATAAAAATACTATATAAAATAAAATAAAATAAAAAAGATAAATATTAATATAAATGAAAATAATATATATTATAATATGATAAATATTATATATTATATATATTATACAAGTATATATATATAAATATTTATATATTTATACATTTCGACTGGACTGGTCTCCGCGAAGCGATTGGCAATATTGGGATTTTTACTCGAGAACGTTCCAGAATGTTAAATTATCGTGCGTCGTTACGACATACATAGAATATTGGCAATATAAATTTCCGTGACCGGCGAACCGTGCATCGATAAAATGGCAATTTCGTGGTAGCCACGCGACCACGATTAATTGAGGAACGATCGCATAATTGAGAAATTCGATTTAGCGAAAATCAAATCATTCATCCCTGACGATTTAATTTCGTTGTCCAACAGCACGTTTCACGATTTGAATTGTGTAATTTTATTAGAATTGTAATAATTTTATTTCATTTTACTAACGTTCACAGATTTACCCGTGTGGCCATGTATTTATAATAAAAATTACTAGAAATGATTTTCGTTCGTTTAAGAATATTATTAATTATTTTAATTCATCGACACATTCACAAATTTACCAACATATATTTACATATTATAAATAATATTAATATAATATATAATATTATTATTATTATTACTGGAAATTATTTTGGTTCATCGACATTCCCAAGTTTACCTGCCTGATTATGTATTTAGTTGCGTAACTTGTTATTTACGTAAGCTTCTAACTTCAACATCGTGGGCATTGGTTCGCGCGTCTTGAAAGCTTTCACGAAGCCGTCCTCACCTACGTCTACCGTCATCTGTTGAAAGTATTTTCGCAGAATGGGTCCATTTCTAATCCTGTATGGGACCTGTGATTTTCTTTAAAACGTTCGGTCTGTACCCTCGTCAACCAATCTCCTACGAAGAATTGCGACTGAGTGTTGAATCCCTCGCCTGAATAGAGCCCCGAAGACCGTCTTTTGTTCTCGATAACATCCTTGAACTCGACCACTGTTCTCCCAGCCCTTTGTAGATCGTAGAATAGATCTCGAGGATCTTAAGGAAACCGAGATTATGAATTTTAATTTCAGATCTTGGCTCAGTTGCGTACTCGTTTAAAAAATTTCAGTTGAAACATTCGGATTTTTATTTTTATTAGAAATCGTAGCGAACGAAAGGCGTCGATGTACTTGCGTATCTGTAACGATTAGATTATTTATTCACGTAAGAGAAGAGAAAGTGTCAGTCCGTGTTATACGAAGACATTCTGACAGAGTTTAAAACTTTTCTAATTGCACGTAATAGCACTCGCGTTCGCCTCAGTGGCCATAGGACGTTGACAGAAAGAGAGATTTAGTAGCAAATGAAAAAGCAAGTACCATAATTGAACTGATCGTCTGTCTAGTTTCTTTGAATATTCCTATTACGAATACCTATCGTCACGTTCGCGAGCGGTTAAAGTCGGCAAAAACCGAGACTGATGTTTATTAAAGTTGTTATATTCGACCTGTGCGTGTATTTAGTCGCAGACTATATCAACGAACTGCGACAAAATCTTTTTGGACGTCTAAAATTCCAGAAGTTCGAATACTTAAATTTCAAAGTTTCCAGAAAATTGTTATACTTTTTCTTTCTTTAAACTATAAACTTTCAAACGTAAAATTTGTAAACGTTCGAATTTCTGCAGTTCCAAATACCAAAATTTGCAGACGCCCAAATATACAAATTTTCAAATTTCCAATTTTTCGGGGGCCTAAGTTTCCAAGTTTTCAAGTTTGCAGAAGCCTAAATTTCTATATTTCCGAACAGTTAAATTCGTCCATTTCCCAATTTCGAGACACCAATTTCAATAATCCTGAAAATTTCAAAATTTTCAAATCCCCGAGCTTGTCCGAAATTCCCCGAAGCGAAAGCGCTTGCCTGCGACAATAAAACGAACGTTCGCTGCGGTAGGTGCAGGAGGGGCCAGTGTCCCCGGCGTCCTCCTCGCTGAGCAACCAGAATCAAAACGAGAGCGAGCAACAGGTGCTGCTGGCCACGATGCAACCGGTGAACGTGCTAGACCTCCACGAGCCGGCGACCGTTCACTCTCTCCACCCCAAGTACCATCATCACCACCATCGTCATCACCACCACCACCACCACCATCACCATCAACAGCACATCCAACCAGACCCGGACGAGGTGCAGCAACGTGCCGCGGACGACGCTGACGGGCGAGTGACCCCCGGCGCCGATCCAGCGGCCGCCAACGCGACGCTGGGCGTCGGCGAGCACAAGATGATCGATCTGATCTACAACGACGGCCAGAAGACCGTCATGTACACCCACGACAAGGAGATCATCTACGAGAACGAGGCGGACCGCGTTCAGGTGGTCGAGTATCCGCCACCGCCGCCGTCGCCACCATCCCCGTCGCCACCCTCCGCGGTCACGAGGGCTGGACTGCTACCACCGGCGTGTGTGACCCCCAGGTCTGGCTCAACCACCGCCTTACACCTCCATCATTATCCTCAGCTGCAGTTGCAACACGAGGACGATCTTCCACCGAGCGTACGCCACGCTGTGAACGCCACGGTGCCAAATTGCGGGGCGGCCACCACCACCACCACCGTCTTGGTTCTGTCCGAGCTGGTCGCCGCTGACCCCGCGGCCGGGGCTGCCGCCGCCCAACAACTCACTCTCACCGCCGCTGCTGCCGCTTCCCTCCGGGCGGGGTGAGTATTTTTTTCCCTTTATTATTTTTTTTTTTCGGCTGCGGATTTTTATTTTATTCTTCTTCCGTGACCGTCAGGAGACAATTTGTAATATTTTACAAATGTTTCGTACGCTTCAGATATTTCTTCTTTTTTTTTTTTTTAGGGGATTTTTAGGGATTTAAATAATAATTTTTAGAGAGTTAAATAATCTTGCGTTTCTTATTTTTACGAGCAGATGCTATTTAGTTTTGCATTTTTGCGACTTTGCGAGTAAATCTAACCTAAACTATCTGTAGATGCATGAAACTCCGCAATTTTTGGAGGAGATTTCAGCTCGCGAGAGAAATCCGAGTGTATTTAAGGTAGAGATCTCCGTCCCATCTTTAGATTCTTTCCTACATTACCAACGAAGATTTATGTTGCTTCATTATGGTAATCGATGACTCTGTTTCACATCAGTTAGTTCCATTTGTCAACTTCCATCATGGCAAATAGCGTTGTTGCATTATACCAATCGAAGCTAAATCCAGCTAAAATGTTAATGAGTGAATCTCTAAAATGTTCGATCGACGACGCACCACATCAATATAATATTTAAAAGCGATCGAGAGAAGGGAACGCGAAGATCTCGGCAACCTCCGCTTTTACAAAAGTCCTTCAGCGCGTTGACGCGACTCAACTGTCCAAGAGTTCGCTAAATTCGAGGCAGGTGCGCCGTTATTTTGAGAAAGGAAGCATTAAATCTTCAGGAGCCAACTGATCAACTCCAGTTTACGCTTAATGTTCAATTTTCCACGAACAACGATAAGCCCCCAACCTGAATTTAAGACACAGTGTCTGACACATATTTCTGAAGTTGATCAATAATATGGCTCACTCGAAGAGTGAGAAAGTCGCATATAACTTTCAATTTATGAAGAGAGAAGAAACTTGTATCAAATTGCAAACGTGAAAGTACGTGCGTTCGCGAAAATGTCCACCTGTTTTAACCTTTTTGTGTCCCAATGGCACTTTCAACGCGTTAAATTATTATCAAATCTAATCTATTTTGCTTCTGAGAGGACAAAAGAATTTAATTCAATTCCTAGAACTGCAAGTCAGCTCGATGAAAAATTGCTCGGTGCGTACCAAATATTATAGAAAGCACTAACATTTGGTAGTATTGCCACAACAACATTTATTATTATTACAATATTATTATAATTTTATATTAATATTATTTATATTATTAATGACAATATTAACAATATTAATAATATTAATATTATTAATATTATTATTATTACAATATTATTTAGTAATATTTAGTAAGATCCAAGTAAATATCGATTTAAACGATTTATTTATCGTCGCTAATTATCAGGTACCTCGCTAAAAAACTGAAAAGTGCAATTACCTACAAATACATTCGTTCAATTAGTTTTCTTCAAACTCCCGACGCAGAAACGTAACGTATTACAAACATAAATCTTAAAGAGAAAAAAATGGAAATTCCTAAACAACGAAACGAGCCTCATTGTTATAGGAAATATACTGACGAATCGTACTAGAATTTCACGAGAACGTGAAAAATTGAAATTCCACGAGACGAAAGGGAGGGAGGGGGATCGCGGACGAGCGTGTCGAGAGCGAGAAACGTATCGTTGGCACGGTGTCGCGCCTTAATAAGCCGTAAAGTAGCGAGGAAAGTGGCCGCGCGCGCGGACAGTAGCCTGTTCACCACGCGTGGAAAAATCGGTGTAGCCCTGTTGAGAGTGCGCGTGCGCGTGCGCGTGCGCATGCGCACGCCGTGGGCCGCGAGAGCACGTTGAAAGACTCGAGAGCGCTATCGGCCCCGTGTATCTGCGCCGACGATTAACAATTATTGCGCGCACCTACTCTCGCGGATAAGTCACGTTGCTGCGTAGAATTTATTATTAGGACGCGCGCCTGTACAACGTCACGCAGCGGACACGGGCGCCCTGCAAGGACGTTCGCCATTGCTAATCGAGTCCGTCGATCCGCTTGGTCTCGTTCGAGTTGTCTGCCCGGGTGCTATGCACTCGAAGGGATTCGACGAGAGAACTGACGTACGGACAGAGTGTTATTGGGATATTATTCGCTCGCAGCGTGGAAAAAAAGTTGTTTGGAGCATGTTGTATTGGAGAAGGTCGAGTTGACTTTTTTTTAATAATCGAATCGTGTAATCTTCGAACGCGGTGGTTGATTTATCTGAGAATTCTGTATGAAAGATTTAGTCATTGATTTATTTGAAAAAATCATCTTTGTACCAGGAGATATTTTTATTTTAATTTTGCAAAGTTTATCTTCTCTCTGATCACAAAATTAAATCTCCCAAACCACGGACAAGTTAATATTTTTTTTCTTTTTTTTAATAGAGAATAGTGAAATAAATTGGTTCTTGCACTCTAAATGATACGATTCCATTAAAAAAAAAAAATGTCATTAACACCAAATAACATGTCCCTTTATACCAACTTTTGTTAGAAATATTTTTTTTACGAGTTCTCTCAATCCCTCACGAGACAAAGGATTTCAAACACCATGAAATATTGTAATAGTTTCGTGATTGTAAAGTTTACTGTTCGCGACGGATCAATCGCTGGCGACGTATCCACTCATTCACTGCTAAAAGACACGCGGTCGCCCTGTATCTAGAATTACACAACGTTTCAAATTACACAATCTATATTAGAAGACGTTGTGGATTGCCTTTTTTGTCTAGACGCATGAGAATAGAGACAGCTGCGTCAGTAGTATTGACCCTGGTCAGACAATTGAAACGACAGGTATCGTACGCGTCAGTAGAATTAGTTACAGTCAGACAAAAACAACGCAGCGTCTGCATCTATTACAATAGCGAAACTTTTAAAGTACCCATCAGTAAAACGAACCACTAAGGAAACTAGAAAAAAATAATTTACATCTCGTTTTTTGCTGAACAAGTATTAAAAAAATAAAATAGTGTATTGTATCACGCAAAGTAGAAGCATATAATGTACAATTGAAGAAGATACGTACACGAACATACGTAGTAATCGTGCAAGATCATGATTCGAGAACGATGTAAATTTTTATTATTATAATAAAACGAAGAAAGAGCACGGTTCGTATATAATTTAAATAAAAGATTAAAAAATACACATTTCGTGTATAATTCAAAAAAAAGAAGAAAAAAATTATCGTTCATTATATTTCCATCATTACCTCGCTGCAAATTATTTGCTCGACCATTCATCGAGATAATAAACGCGGTGAATTAAACTCTCGTTGTCGGTTCATCAATCATTTATTAATTACTATCGCGTTATCCTATCAGTGGACGGAAGACATCGTTCGTTTTCGTTCGTTTTCATTATCCGTTCGTACAAAAAAAAGGAAAAACCTACCAGATGAGAAACATTGCATGCCAATCTCCGTATCGCGCGTGAATCGCGCGACACGCGCGTGTGACCGTCGGATAAATAATCCGCGCGCTCGTGTTACTTGCGGAAAGGCACCTCGGACTCGAAACGCAATTAAGATCTCGATCGACTAATTTGTAACGTTTGCCTATCGCCCTCGTATCTCCGCATATCCTCGGAGCGAGCAACAATACTTAAACGGGAGAGCAACGTTTCTGGCCAGTATATTTAGAAATGACGTTCTTCCGCGCTGCGTCGAGCGCTGAACTGAACTGCAGCCACGCGTGACGCAATGAATAATCCAAAAAAAAAAAAAAAGAAAGAAAGAGAGAAAGGGAAAAAAAATACAAAGAAAAAGAAACTGAAAAGAGGGAAAAATTATCGCCGCGAGAGTACTCGGAGTTCGTAGAACGCAACTTAAACGATAGCTACAGTGTACATTGGGAAAAGTCGGTTTTTTCGTTTCAACGGAGGGGGAGTAGTAATTTCACTGGTGGGTACAGTACGGTGGAACGTTGTCGAAATAAATTACTTCAGCTTTTAGAAACTTTATCAGATCGCAGATAAAGTTAGAATTACGAGTACCGCGGCTCCGCGAAATGAAAGTTGGTCGCCTTCCGATCCGAGTAATTCGAGCGAGCGCTTTCTAGAATTCGTTTCCTTTTGTTTCAAAGTCTCTAAAAACGTCGAACGAAAATTTACAGTTCAATCGAGTTCAATCTGCGCTCTCGATTCGTCGGGCCGCGGGTTTGGAAACGGCCTGTAGACACGCGCAAGTACGCGCGGCACGCTGTGTATCACGGGATATCGCGAACCAATAACCATTAAACGAGCACACCTTGCTCTTTTGCATTAAATAAAAATCAAGCGTAATTAATCGGTCGGTAAAATATCCACGCTGAGACCTTGGGGGCCTCGAAAACAACCGCGTCTCTTTCTCTCCTCGCCTTTCTCTCGTCGCTCGGTGCCTGTCTCTCTTCCTCCCTTTGCCTTCTCTATTCGTCACTCTTCACCTTTCGTTTCTCTCTCGCTCTCTCGACTTTTGTCACGAATATCGAAACGATCGCGGGATCCAGCTGTGCGAAATTCCTCCTGAATTCCCCCCGATTCTGAAGAATTTTGCGAAAACTCGAAATTTATGAAAAATTTTTTTTTCAATTCTTTGTTGCCATTTTCTAGATCGTTATAACGCATCGTTCGTTTGTCGCAAACTTACATTTGTGAGTTAATTTGCAAAAAATGTGTAATTTGGTATAAATATTAGAAAATCTATTTTTCTTTTCTATGATATTTCTGTGTATTATCATTTAAAGTTCACAACGTCAGTTTCTTCCTACGAAAATCTGTAAAATTTATTTATTTATTTTCATTAGCGTTTGATAGATACATATAAATCCTGTAACCTACAACGCGAAATTTTTAAGACTGCAACTCCTTCGAGCGGCAGATACAAAAAATATAAATGTCTGAAAGTAATAAAAAATCCGGAGGCGATTAAAGCAAAAGTATTTAACAGTGGAATTTCAGTGTAATAAAAAATTTCAATTATTTTAGGTGGTCATATAATACAATTTAATTTCAATTGAAGGAGAAATTGATCTATGAAAAAATCTACCAAAAAAAAATGAAATTAAAAAAAATAATTTTGAAACAGTAAATATGATTATTCTAAATTTTAATATTAACTTAATATAAAATGTACGATTTCCTAAAAATGTTTTTTCTCGAATAATATCTCGAAATCGTAAAGATTTAATTGTAATAATATTTAACGTTATTATTAATAATAAAGAATATTTTTTTATATAAATTCATGAAATAATTCTAATTAAAAAACACTCGCACCGGATCTCCATAAAGAACGATCAACCCCTAATCGACGAGAATCTGATAATCAGATTAAAATCGTTAAAAGGTTCGACCGTGCCAAGACTGTCAGCACTGTCCCTCCGTAAGCTACTTACTCCGCGATTTAAATACTCGCGCGCGGCCACGAAATCCGAGGCAAATTCTCTCGAATTCCACCGATAATCCAAGTTTGCCACAAATCGGGTACAACTCAACGCGCGAGAGAATTAACTCGACCTCGCGCACTGCACTATCGCGCCAAATGACTGCTCGTTGCCAGTTTATCGGCATTTCGCCGAAACCCCCCCCTTTTCGTCGAAACGAAACGAAAGCGACCGCTAGGAAGGTCGACGCGTCGCGTTCGGTTAAAATTCGCTCGCCTTTGTTTATCGAGCGTAATCGCCGCGTCACGGCGCTCGTTGAATATTTAATGCCCTCGATTTTGCCAGCTTTGAATATTTATGAGCCGGATAAGCGAGATTTCAAGATGAATCTTTTGTCAAAGTAACAAACAAACAAACAAACGAACAATCCTTTTAAAAAAAATTTCTTCCTGAGATGGAAATTTTAATTTATTTCGTTGCTCTTGTTTGGAAATTCTCTCTTTTGTTTTTCTTTTAAGATTTTTTTTTTTTTTTTTTTTTCCTTTGTGCGATTCGACGTTTCGAAATTGTTTGCTGGACGGACTTCTCTCTCGCGATAAGCGAGATTTCAAGATGAATCTTTTGTCAAAGTAACAAACAAACAATCCTTTTAAAAAATCCCCTCCTGGGATGGAAATTTTAATTTATTTCGTTGCTCTTGTTTGGAAATTCCTCTCTCAAGTCTCTTAAGACTTTTTTTTTTATTCCTTTGTGCGATTCGACGTTTCGAAATTGTTTGCTGGACGGACTTCTCTCTCGCGATGAGCGAGATTTCAAGATGAGTCTTTTGTCAAAGTAACAAACAAACAAACAAACAAACAATCCTTTTAAAAAAAATTTCCTCCTGGGATGGAAATTTTAATTTATTTCGTTGCTCTTGTTTGGAAATTCCTCTCTCTTTTGCGTCTTTTAAGACTTTTTTTCTTTTTTATTCCTTTGTGCGATTCGACGATTTTATTTCGAAATTGTTTGTACTTGCTTCCTGCAAAGAATCACACGGATAACACCGTCTTGCGATTCTAACGAACCTCGATTGCTAACGCGAGTGAGTTATTATCATTGTTATGCAAGAGTCTATCTTACGCATAACTACATCGCTCGTTTCTTTGTCTAGCGATCCCGATCGGCTGCGACGAATAAAATAATACTCATCGCGATTATCGCGGGAATGTGTTTACGAGAATTTCGTTCGAAGAAAGAAGAAAAAAACGTTTCCTCCTCGTCGAAGTTTCTTCATTCTTTTACTCGAACGCTTTATTACCGGAAAATTACGTGGAGCGAGTTCTTTGGAGTTCTTCTCTCGCGTTGAGAACGATGTAACGCGGCATAAAATTAAAACGTATGCGGGGACGAAAAGCGCGAAAAGGGGAGAGGCCGCGATTTGCATATATTTCGCGCCGGAGGGACGAAAATCACCCATCATCCGAGCAGTTGCTATTACTCGCTACTCGCTTCTCGAGTTGCGCGTTTCTCACACGCGAGACGCAAAAGAAAAAAGAGGAAAAACTGCCGTTTCGCGGAAAACGTCCTCTCGATCGAGCCAACAAACTGTGAGTTTCGCAACGCAGCGTGCACGCCGTCTTTTCTCTCTATATTTATCGCGATCTATTTGTCGCGGTTTTGAGCGAGAAGGTAGCCGCGACAAATGGATCTCGTTACGGCACTCGTTCTCCTTTCAGAGCCGGCCGAATTACCGACGGGCAATTCGCGGCCGGTAATTAAATCAACGTGAAAGTCCGCCGCCGCCAGCACCGACGAGCTGTTTTCTGCGTTACACCAGTTGACTCTGCCTTTCTCCGCGCACTTACATCAGAGAGGAATGCGTCGCGGCGCATTTCTAAACAAACGGGACAACGGGCCGAGGAAGTATTTTTCGATGCGCGCGGAATGCTGTCAATTTACTCGGACGATAATTCCTCTGGCGTAATGGGGAGAAAAGTACGAGGCACCGGAGAATGAAAGCCTCGCTCGCGTTAGCGAGAGGTCAAGATCGTTGAACTCGCGTGAAGAAACGCCGTCCGTTTCTACGTGACAAAATATATAATAATACATATGATGTAATATGAAAAAAATGACAAAGCCACATAAAAGACAGGATTTGAAGACTAAAGTACAAACGTTTTGGAACAAGTGGTACATTTGTATAATAAAATTGGAAAAATTGGAGAAATAATACTTTTATAATAAAGAATTCATAAAAATTTTTAACCTTCTATAAATATTGATTATTAAAAATAAATATTAAAAAAGTACCCCAAGGCTTTGAACCTGTATGTATAAGTTTCAATTGTATTAACATTGAATTTGAAGAATAGCAAAGAACGTTCAAACATTTTGCGCGATATAAATAAAATATATATATATAATAAATAAAATATAATATTTTATTAGTTTATAATATACATATTGACTAATACATATATATTTTTATAAGAATATATATTTATCAATATATATATAAAATAAATAAAATATAATATTTTATATTCGAAATAACTGAAATTGAACCCTCTACTCAAAAATCAGAACGAGTAGTATATTTCAAAACTGGAAAAATTAAATACACTTTATACACTTTATAAACTAATATAATATAACAATTAGTTTATAATATATATATTGACTAATATATATATATATATATTTATTAGTTTATAAATATATAAATATATATATATTGGTAGTGCATTGTACTCGTAGCGTATATATAAAGAAGATCGTCGAACTCACGAACGTTGAAACTGGAGGAACGAGAAGAGGGAAGAGAGGAGGCTGACGGGGGACCAGAAGATGGCCTCCGTTTAATAAATCGGCCACGATGGAAGCGCGATCGGACCCCTAAGAAAAGCGGGGCCGCTCGAAGGGGAGCGCTCGTAATCGTAAAATGTTAATGCGGCGGAGGTGGGTGCACCGACGGCCCGTAATAACAGTGTTTTTTCGAGGATGTGACGTCACACGCGAACAATACACGCCCGAGCGTGTGCCCCGGGATTCGCAACGCGCTCCCTCGCCTCCCTCTATCCCTTTGCCGAATGCTAATGCGCCTTTATACTACGAATAGTAGATTGCGTATCTCCTTTCTAAGAATAAGTTACAAGTAAATACGTTCGCGGTGATTCGCGGTAGATATTTAAGCTCTGGTGTCCCTCTGCGTTGCGTAGAACGATTCGAAGTTTGCCAAGTATTTAGATTTTAGTTATCGTCATTTCATTTGGACTGCACGAGCGAGTATCTATAGGATTGGCCATAAGCAGTTCGTGATTCACCGCGATTAAAATATAAGTTATATTGAAAGATATAAACTTCTTGCAGTCCAGTTGCACGGAATGTAGAACGAACACATTACTCGCGGAATTCATTTTACTTGCGATTCTAAATAAAAATTCTTTTCTATGTCATCCTCTGAACGCAGTACTTCAGTTTGGACGTTAAAAAAATTTCCTTTGACGCAAAACATCCCCCCAAAATTAGAAGAAACTCATTCGCGAGCTATCCACTTTACGAAAGTCCAAAATTTCCATATTTTCATAAAATTTGACGACTGCTACATTACGATCGAACGAACGAAGGTAAGTCGGAGGTACGTTAAAATTAAAAATAAAGAAACTCATTCGCGAGCAATCCTATTTTAGAACTTTACAACTTTAGTTTCAGAACTTTAGAACTTTACAAAAGTCAAAAATTTCCAAATTTTCATAAAATTCGACGACTGCTACATTACGATCGAACGAACGAAAGTATGTGGGGGGTTAAAATTAGAAAAAAGAAACCCATTCGCGAGCAATCCTATTTTAGAACTTCACAACTTTAGTTTCAGAACTTTAGAACTTTGCAAAAGTCAAAAATTCTCAAATTTTCATAAAATTCGACGACTGCCATATTGCAATCGAAGTGAAAGTGAAAGTGGGGGGGTAGGTTCGACCTCGTCGAAGCTCGAATTTTCAAGTCGAGCGTTTCGTATGCGCGGCAAATTGCCGTAATGACTTCTGTGCGCGCCGTCAGATAAAAAGTTTCGCGTTCGCGGAAAGCAGAATGTAAGCCGGACATGTACCCCTGGCTCTGTCCCTGTCTCTCGTTGTCCTCGCGGTTCGCCGCACCCGCTTCTTGCTCCGCTCGGGGCTCCCTTTGATCCCTCGCGTTTTCAGCGCGTCCGTCTCTCCCTGCCCCCCCCCCCGTATACATATATGCGCGTTTCTCGTGTTTTTGCGGCTTCCGGGGACGACAGAGTCCCCCGTCTCTCGAACAATGTCCAAAAGAAACGATTATGTCGCGGCTGGTTCATCGATCGATAAAGGTCCAACGAGCTGACTCGATTGTCCGCGACGAAAGGACGCGCAAGAGTCGGAGCTCGAGGGGCGATTAAAAACGAACGATTTTTAAAAGTTTCATCTTCGGATTAAAATTAGAGATAACCGAGGTAGAGGAATTTTTTAATATTTTGAAATTAATTTGAAATTAATCTCGCAATTGAGGCAGAGGGATTTTTTAATACTTTAAAATTAATTTGAAATTAATCCCGCAATTGTGTCAATGATGATGAAAAATTGTCAATAATTTAAATTAATACGACTTTGTAAAAAAAGATGCAGTTGATCTCATTTTCATTTGAGATTAAAATTATGGATAACTGAGGCAGAGGGATTTTTTAATATTTTATAATTAATTTGGAATTAATCTCGTAAATGTGTCAATGATAATAAACAATTGTGAATAATTTAAATTAATACGACTTTGTAAAAAAAGATGCAGTTGATCTTACTTTCATTTGAGATTAAAATTGGGGATAACCAAGGTAGAGGGATTTTTTAACATTTTGGAATTAATTTCATAACTGTATCAATTGTACAATGAAAAATTGTGAATAATTTAAAGTTAATGTAACTTTGTAAGGAGAGGTAAAAAAAATAAACGAACAATCGCATTTATTATTTTTCTTCGTCAATTAATTAACCGATCACCTTTTGTTTGTCTATTCGCCTTCAAGATTTCGAAATACTCGTTCCGTCTCTCCTATTTTGTTACTCACGCTCGTTTCTTTCGTGCAGCCTCGCCTGGCGACAAACTGCACGAGCAAACGATAAGAACGATTACCAAAGCGTCGTTCCACGCGCAAATAAATTATAGCAATTTACTCGTGGATAAAAATAGCTAAATGGCAATTACGGCCGCGCGGTGCTTAAAAATCGCGCCAGCAACAACAATCCCCCCCCCCCAACTTTTGCGACCGATCATGCGCACTGTAAATCAAATTAACATTGCCGCGCGCAATAAGTTAACACGCTTTCCCTCTCTCCCCCCTCATGGACGGGGGAATTATATCCTTATTTTTTACGACCTGCAGCGCGTCGCCCGAGAGCCGAGAAGAAATCACACGCATCTCCCGCCCGGTGAAACTTACTTTCTCAAATTCCAACAGCGTGACCGCCAATTAACGACGTTATCGATGATCGTACGCGACACCGCGGTTTCCATGTAATTCTAAATTCACCATGCGAAACGTATCTATTAGCCCGTTCGACACGATCATTTCCCTCGCCCCTTTGTCGCGCGACTGGCAAAAAATCGCAGAAAAGCACCGTCAGTCCAATCATCGATATCCCGCGTGGAAATTGACTTTTTTGGTGGCTCGCGACGTTTTCCCTAATTTGGAATTTTCGTGCAAGCTGGATAAACTGGAATTAAATTGAAGGATGACTGGAATGGCGGATCTGTTTTGTAGAAATTAGCCAAAAGAAATGATCTAGAAAAAGTATTTGAAAAGATCACACACACACTTGCTGCCGTCGTTCGCGAAATTCGCGAGGCGCTTTAATTTCCATTCCAGTCGATTTCCACCGGACTGGGTATCGATATCAATTATTGGGTTGTCCGGAAAGTTCGTGCCGATTTTGAAGGAAAATTTAAATTTTAGTACTCATTTATTAAATGTTAAATTTAATTTATATTAAATCGGCACGAACTTTCCGGACACCCCAATGCAATTATAAATTTTCACCAACATGACATGCTTGCGCTTTTGTAGATGTAGCAGAGTCGAATGCAAAAATACAGTTCTTGTGCATTTTTAGGGTTGTCCGGAAAGTTCGTGCCGATTTGATATAAATTAAACTTAATATTTAATATTTAATAAAATACTAAAATTTAAATCTCCTGCGTTTCAATTTTCCTTCAAAATCGGCACGAACTTTTTTTAGTCATCAAACTGAATTGAAGCTTCGATTCGAGAGTTAATAACGCAGAGATCGATCATGAGAACTTGAGCGAGATGAATATGTCTTAATATCAGTGGAACAAGAAAAGAAAATACATAGATCGAGAGGCACGTCGACACTTTCCTCCCTCCGTCCCTCGAAAAGGAAAACTTCGGTCGGCTTTTTTTCGCTCGCCAACAAACTCGCACACGCGGCTAAAATCGTAGCTTATTACGCTTGCTGGAGCGTGACCGATCTATCGCGATCTATCGCGCTCATAAACGCGCTCTAAAGTTAGAAGTCGCGGTTTCCCAATATCCTTCGCGCCCCTTCTGTCTCTTTTTCCCGGCCCGTTAGCCGGCAATCCGGTCGCCACCGTATCGTAATCACTCACCAATGGAAATCGGCTGACGTAAAGACAAATTCTGTTCGCGCTGCTGACTGATTACGATACGGCCAGATAACGACACGGCCAGGCCTGCGCGTTCCTCGTGTCGACATATTTCCTCGCGGTCGAACACGCAGCCTGCGAACCTCCTTCTCGATTCCTTCCCGGACAGAATTTTATTCTAACCCCCCTCCCTCCCTATCGAGATCTCAGCCGGATCCGCCAGCTATCGTTGCGTCCGCGTGTTTTCATTAAAATTTTGTTTACAGAGAGAGACGAGATTTTTTTTTTTTTCTTTTGGCGGTCTGTTTGGAAACTGATAGCGTGATTGATGATACTCAGGAAGATTGAAGGATTTTTTCTTTTTTTGAAAAGGAAAGATTGTTTTAATCTATCGAACTGTTGCACGTGTGTCGTGATTTTCATCGGCAGAAAATTTGTGCCACTTTTTTCAGTGATTAACATTTAGAAAGGTTAAGGATTGGAGATAACGAAGTAGAATTACTTTGGAAAAACTATGTATGTTGGTAAGAAATTAGGAACAGGTTGAAATAGAAATGATTTTCAATCAATGAAATTTATCACGATTGATACAAATGTAGTGTATTTCTACTTCTGGAATTTATTTTAGTTTCGGTGTCATTCTACGAGAAACGAACTTATAAAATACCTTTCATTGGCAATAATTTTTCTTTGGAAAAAACTGTCAATCAACGGAATGGAATTAATATATTACATTAGTTCCACAGACTAAAGACTCCAACAAGAAAATTGGTTTTAATGAAACCAATGTACGATTTATAGCAACTGGCTTTTGAACAGGATCGGAAAAGGTTTCGAAATGGATTAAATTAGGTTAAACCTAAATCGTAGAATTTTTTCGAAGAATATTCTTGCGTTACGAGTCTTTTTAAAAATGGAAGTTTCAGAAAATAGAAAACGTTCGCGAGATATAAAAGTAAAAATTTTTCTGTCAGAGGAACAGATACTATATAATTTCTTCATCGATACTAAAAAGAATACTACTCGATGAATTTATTAAATACTGTTCAACAAGTAGTATGTCAAATATAAATATATTTTATATATATAAAAATAGATTTTTAATCAAATGTTCTAATATAACTTTTATCATACAGACTCTAAAACATCTGCTCTGTGAAAATACTATTCGAGAGTGTTCCCTTTCAATAAAAATTCCACGCCGACAAATATTTTTTTTTTATACAGAATGCACAAGTTCGAAGAGAATTTCTTAAAAAAAAAAAAAAGAAACCTGCTAATTACGATAACCCTGTGTCTGAGCCCTTCGTACTTGATAAAATCAGTCATCTCGATCACCGAGATTGCAGAGGCTTCCGTCGGTTTCGCGGCTGCAAACACGTTTCCACCCCGGTACGTGCTGCTGCTGGCCAGGATCGGTCGACCGAGGCACGATCGGCGTCCAGCTGGCGATTTCCCAAACGATTTTAATTGTACTTGAAATGGATGCACGTAGCTCGTCCCCGGGTGGGCAAAGAACTCCAATTAGTCGCCGCGGTGGTGTCCTTATGCTGCCTCGGGCCGGTAAGAACTAATGCCGAAATAAGGGAAGGGAAAGAAGCGGCGCGGTCGGCGAGCGTGCGTGCGTGCGTGCGTGCGTGCGTGCGTGCACGCGGCGCGTGCAAGAAAAATCTCACTCGGCGGAGACATGCCTGCGAACCTGCGTGGATCGGAGACATGCCTGAACGTATTACTCATACCCGAGCGTAGAACCCTGGCATCCTCTCTTGGCGTACGCGACGCGTTTCTCCGGATCGACGCCGGTCCTCGATGAACTCTGCACGCTGAATCGCGATGCGTTTCTTGCCGCTTCACCCCCTGCGCGACGGAAATCGCTCTCCCCGCCGGCAGAAATCGTTTCGGGTTTCGTAGAAACTTCGGGAAAAATTAGTTCGTAGATTCTCACAGAGCAGAAAGGGTTCGGAGAAGCATTAATACATTTCCTGATTTTTATGATTTTTATTGTAATTTTATTACAAGTGTTGGAAGATCGAGAAAGCATCGAAATCTTTGAGCGATTACTTACAATTTCTGAGTTTATTTATTTTTATTATGGCATTTAAAGTTTTCATTACGATATTTAAAAAGGAGCTGGTTTTAGAAAAGCACCGATGCTTTTCAGTTTTGGGTAGCTTATTGGATGGTGATTTTTAGGGTTTTTTGTAATTTTATTGCGCGTTCGAAGATTGTGATTTCTGTGTAATAATTCCATTGAAAGATCAGAGAGGGATGAATTTTGAAAAAAACATCGAAATTTTTGACTGATTTCTAAAATTTCTAAATTTATTTATTTTTATTGGCATTTAAAATTTTCATTACGATATTTAAAAAGGAGCTGGTTTTAGAAAAGCACCGATGCTTTTCAGTTTTGGGTAGCTTATTGGATGGTGATTTTTAGGGTTTTTTGTAATTTTATTGCGCGTTCGAAGATTGTGATTTCTGTGTAATAATTCCATTGAAAGATCAGAGAGGGATGAATTTTGAAAAAGCATCGAAATTTTTGAGTAATTTCTAAACTTTCTGAATTTATTTATTTTTATTATAGTATTTAAAATTCAGATACGACTAATATGATATATTTGTGTAATTTCGTTGAAAATTTAAAGTAGCATCAGACAAAAGAGGAGTGAAAGTAACTTTTTTCAAGTTTTTCAATTGCTCGACGTTAAAAAATAAATATCAAAATAAAACTTTGCGTCGCAGCCGTTTTATCTGTTCCTTTCATTCTAAAATTATCACACGCCAAATAGTTTTGCTGCTAAATCTTTCGAATTATTGCAGAAACTAACAGCTAATTTCTAGGAAGTGCATGGTGCCGTTGAAAAACGAAGTGTCAGCGTACCGCGAGCGCGATCGAGTTAATTGCACAAGCTCCGATAACTGCCTTTAGAGTTATTACGTGACAGAGTCCCGAGACATGGGCTGGCCAGAAAATATTCCTCGTCGTTTTGTTCCCCGCGCGAATTGCAAAATGCGATTGATTGATCGAGTAGATTCTATCGATTACACGCAACAATGTGTATCGATTAAGCGCGCACCGATTTTACTCGCTGGCCACATCCTGCGCGCCGCGGCGTTTAGAATGATTAAACTGAATCTGCGAAGGCATCTATCATTCGCGGATATGCTACCGCCACACTTGTCGAACGCCAGCGTACACTCGACAGATAGGATCGAGCCGATACTGTATACTGTATAAAATCGATAGTGAAACGCATTTTATAATGGTATTCCGACGTGCGCGAACGCGTGCGTAAAAAGTGATAGTTCAAACATCGATTAACAAAACACTCCGCCTCTTGTTACTGCGCTATCGATCAAACATCTAGAAAAAAGGAGAGAGAGAGAAAAAGAGTAACGACTCACCGATGGAATAAATAAGGAAACATCGCAAGACAGGCTTGGTGACACTTTTGAAAGTCATTTTACATGTAATAAAAAATTTATATACATAATGAAATAAAATTATTTATATATATATATATAAATAATCGTAAGAAAGCGATAATTTTTCTGCCAGCTTCCGTTACGATTCCACGCCCGATCGCTACCGAAACGGTGCCTACGTACATTTTCTGCGCGTTTTGCCTAACAACGACACGATCCACCCCCGCTTTGTTGTTTCTCATGAAAAAGAAACAAACTGACTTTATCTGCTTGTTACGCGAGCTGGGAGCGAGTGCTTTTTATAATGTTCACAATGGAATAATTTTATAAATCACAGTGGAATATCAAGTACGATGTATCAAACGTACACGTTAAACTGGAAAACCAAGTGAAAAAGCAATTCCAAAGCAATCCGAGGTCGATCGATTGCACGCTGAATTTTAAAATTCGTCTTCCCGCGAAAGACGGGGGATCCCTCGTCATACGCCGCCCTCACAGGCTGCGCGCGCATTCCGCAGCACGCTACCTCCGCCGCTAAATTTCCCACATGGCGCACGAACGTCCTGGTCTCCGTAAAAAGCGTTAGCACTCGCACACGGGCGAAGAGGAAAGAAAAGAAGAGTTCGATCTTCGGCGTTTGACGTGCAGGGACGATCGGCGGGGACGAGGAGCGAAGAACGGTAACGGAGGTGAGGAAGAGAAAAGGACGAAGAGAAAAGGACGAGGGAGAGGAAGCTGGCAAAGATGGCCGCCATCGGTGCATCGCGCTGCCGGCGTTGGTACGGGGAAAAGCGTCGGACCTCCGCGTCGTTCGTCTCTCCTGTTAATTCCCACCGGCGTGTGTCCTTCGTTTCTGCCCTCCCCTTCCCCTCCTACCGCCCTTTTCCCACTGTTCGTCTTTCTCTCCCCTGCCGCGTTTTCGAAACGCGCGCGCTCGCGCACCAGCCTCCCCCCTTGCTCGGCCGCGTTTCGAGCTCACCACGTGATCACCACGTGATCACCCCGGGGCCAGCGCTCGCCGCTTTGCGCGACCGACTACCCAGAAAACCGGCGCAAAATCCCCCATCTGTACGTTTATCGAATTACGATATCCCTTTGTCTCGTCTCGTCCTTCCGTTCGAGAGCTTCCGCGAACAACTCTCCGGCGTTCCAGATCCGATTCGATCTGTCCCCAGCGTGATGACTCTTCTTCTGCTTCGGGCTCGAAGCTAGCGTTAGGAACAAAAAGGGGGAGATCGAAGAGTATCGATCGGAATGGTCGAAAAAGATCGATTACGACGAGGTAGAGGGAGACTCTTTATTGGCCATTGCAACGCTGTAACTCTGGAAATTACGAGGGGGGAGATCGAGGGTTCTTAATTGCGAGATTAAACTGCGAACTCGACGCATTGACGTGTTATATTATTCATCGTTTTTTTTTAGAAATTGTAGATTGTACTACCTGAAAAATGTAAATCTTGACTCGGAAGAATTCGTTGGATCTACGTAGTTCTTTTACAAGGGTTTGTAATTATAGCGAAAATTGTAGAAACAGATAAAAATAGGGTTGGAACGTGCGATTGTGATTTATAGGCTCGTACTACTTGAAAAATAAGAATCTTGCTTCGGAAGAATTCGTTGAATCAAGGAGTTCTCTTTTTGACTTTCAAATAAAAATAAGAGTTTGTAATTGTAGCGAAAATTGTAGAAATAAATAGAAACAGGGTTGGAATGTGCGATTGTGATTTATAGGCTCGTACTACTTGAAAAATAAAAATCTTGCTTCGGAAGAATTCGTTGAATCAAGGAGTTTTCTTTTTGGCTTCCGAGTAAAAACAAGGATTTGTAATTGTAGGAACAAATAGAAATAGGGTTGGAACGTGTGATTGTGATTTATAGGCTTGTACTACTTGAAAAATAAAAATCTTGCTTCGGAAGAATTCATTGAATCAAAGAGTTTTCTTTTTGGCTTTCAAATGAAAATAAAGGTTTGCAATTGTAGCGAAAATTTTAGAAATAAATAAATAGAAACAGGGTTGGAATGTGCGATTGTGATTTATAGGCTTGTACTACTTGAAAAATAAAAATCTTGCTTCGGAAGAATTCGTTGAATCAAGGAGTTCTCTTTTTGACTTCCGAGTAAAAACAAGGGTTTGTAATTGTAGAAATAAATAGAAATAGGATTGAAATGTGCGATTGTGATTTATAGGCTCGTACTACTTGAAAAATAAAAATCTTGCTTCGGAAGAATTCGTTGAATCGAGGAATTTTCTTTTTGGCTTACAAGGGTTTGTAATTGTAGCGAAAATTGTAGAAACAAAACAGAAGTAGGATAGGAACGTGCGATCGTAATTTATAGCTCTGGAAAACGGAAATCTTCCGATTCGAAAGAACTGAATCAACGTCAGGAGCGTTTTCTTTAATTTTAGATTGAAAAATGAGGGTTTGAAATCGCGGCAGAGATAGACACAGGACCGAAGCGTGTGATTGCAGAGTGCACTCGCATTACGCAGGTGCAACGTGTAGTTACATTGTGAAACTGCAATAGAACGCTGAGATACACGATCGAAAGGTGCATTTTCATCGTGTTAACTGTGCAACGTGCAGTTAGAATTTACAGTTGTACTTGCAGGGATGCACAGGCAATCATGATCCGTGTGTAACCGTCGGATGTGATTAGGATACCTAATTCCATTATGCAAATGCAGTTCTGTGTTCCGGTGAAAAACAAACTTTGACAAACAGTAGCGAGAAAATGAAACGGAATTTATTCTCTAGTAAGAGTTGTAGTAAAAAAAAAAAACACTGAGTGTCGAAAACTATCGTATTATTCTTAGTCGAGAGTGTGCAAAGAGATCCAAACTCAAAGAGAGAAAATCTGAGCAATTAAACATGATACTCTTACTAATAATACATTTTTTTAACAATACGTAATCCTGTCTATTTATTATTGTCTCGAAAATGAAAAAAAGTGGCATTACAATCACGAAGCGAACACCAGTTTACATTTTCTTCTGGAAGGAAATGAAATCAAAAGCGAGAACTCTGCAAAAAATTCTAATTGTCGACAAAATTCTGACATTTCAAGAAACGACATTCCAGCTGCTTTTCTATATTTCCTTCAGAAAACAAATAAAATCAAAAGCAAGACCAAATTCTACAAAAATTCTACCAGTTAAAGAATAAAATTGAAGTCAAAAAAAAATAGAGCAACTTTATAATACAATAGAGTACACGAGCTTTTATTTAAGATTATTTAAATTTTTAAAAATACACCGTTCCACCGTCTGTAAAATATCTGAGAAAAATTATAAATTAGTTTCGACCATTTTGGTAGTTCCAGTGTTGATAGTATTATAGAAAATTGATATTGTCGATAAAATTTCGAGGAAGAATATTAACAATTCTAGCTACTTTTCAAACTTCAGAAAGATCCTACTACTCCAGTCTGAGACTATCAGATAATCAAAGCACATAAACTCGAGACTGCGGCTTATCGATATTCTGCATACCTCCGTTTCGCATTCGACGCGAGAGATATATATTCCGCCACGATTCAGAGCAACGATTAAATCCTCCAAAAAAAAAAGAAGAAAAAAAAAACAGAAACAAAAATAAAAACATTTTACCGTATCGATCTGCGTGGTATCCGGATGCACATAAATTCGCGAAATCTCGATGGCGATGGGGGGACAGCCGGCCTGAGGCGAGTCGGGCAGTAACGATTTATCTAGGAACGCGATCGAGCAACGTTTTTGCCGGCCACGAAAAGCCCTGGAAACGTACGAGCTACGCCCCGCCATCGGATACGCGTAATAACACCCTTTAACGCGGCTCTCGCTAGAAATAATGTTGCAACCGCGGGAGGAACGCGCGACTCTCTCTCCAGGAGATATGCACCGTCGCTGCTCAGACGGGGAATAAGTGATTTCATGGCGTTCGAGGAACAAGCCGAGGTGCGAGGGAATTAAAGGGTCGAAAGCACGAATGAAGGGTTGTCTCGATTGTCTTCCATTCGTCCTCTCTCTCTTCAGTATTGCACCGAGGATGAAGACTGACGTACGATCGAACGGTCTTCTCGAAATGAAATTGCAGTGAAGCAGGTGATAAAAAAGAAATGATTTTAAAAAAGATCAGTGAGGACAGTTTTGGAAACCATTTTCGAAAGCAAGTCGAGCAAACCAAAGTTTCGTACATCTTTGTATCCTCAAGCGTCGTCGATGATGCACGGGTGGTCTAATTATAGCGATCGAGTGCGATTTTATGGCTTCCTGCCTCATCTATCAGAGAGAATATTCATGAGACGATCCGGACAAAGAAACGAAGAGGGAACGTCGGTGGAATCTAAAGTGGGATTATAAAATAATTGCTGACGCGGTGCTTGGAGTTCGTTGTCGTTTTATTGTTTGTCACAATAAAATCCCGAGTTCAAGGAGGACATCGGCCAGCTGCTGAACATCGACGAAAAACCGACTAAAGCTGCATTTTGTATGCTACGAAGCTACAAAGTAGTCGAGCTATTTTTCGAAAGAAATTGTATCACGTGATTTATCATGTCATATCAAGTGACAGTCGCGGCTCTTTCAGGATAATCGTGACGATTTACACATTGGCGTATCGAAAATTTGCGTCCATATTCATTCTAGAATGCAGAAACTAGCAGAGAGCAGTTTATTGATTAAACGAAAGCAAGAAGGCGGGAGGGGGCAGAAAGAGAACTGCAGAAAGCCGCGAGATTTAAAGCCCTTGAGGCCATCTAGGCCGTGAATCACTCGGCCGTGATTTAGCATTCGCCGATTTATTGGTCACGCGTAACGCGATCATCAATTGAAATCGTCGAGGTTTACTACCGTCGTCCTCGCATTGGTCGAACTCGTCGCGCGAATCGAGAGAAAAATAAAGAGGGTTGCGGGGGGGAGGGGGAGAGGACGGAGAAAAAGAAGAGCGAAAAATAAACGAGGTGGCTCGGGAGATTAGAACGATGACCAGTTCCAATCGATTCGAGCAATTTAATCGTTTTAATAGCCAGAACCGTTAAGCGATTAACGCGACTTATCACGCAATGTGAACGCGAATTTTTCCACGGGACAGGACGTTTCATTAATAAGACGACGTCCGTCGTATCGGCAAGATAACGCGACTCTCCAATTTTTTTCTATCGTCTATAACGAACATTGCTATCTGGTCAGTAACGAGCTTGGACATCTGCAAGTTGATAACGCTCTAACACTCGGGGGGAAGCAGTAAATCTCGAGCGACGTGTCTGTCAAATCTAACTCTTTGCTCTCGAGGACATTTTATCGCTGAAAGTGATTTTAGCGGGGGTAACCGCTAAGAAGAAAATCGGGCCCCTTCAGGTGCAACGCTGATGCAACGAAAATTAGCGATTGGTTGATTTGGGTCACGTGATTCGCGAGGGGGCGTGGAGTAGACCTCGAGTAGGAGTGGCGATCGCGTCTGTAACTTGTTTTCTATCGATTCAAATGTTTGCATATCGATAAAATTTTATGGCAAAAAAGTCGTCTTCGTTTCCTGGTCAGAACTTGCTTCTGGGCCTTTCAGTAAGACGAATCGTACTGAGATACAAGCATCACTTCGAATAAAATGATGTAGCACTGGGAATAATCGTTCAAACGATATCTAACACGAAATTTCGTTGATTATATCTATTTAACGTGTGATATCGTTTGAATTTAAAGCAATCATCAACCAGTGCATCGCGGGTTTGCTGGAGCAAGTGTGATACAAGTTTCAATCTCTGGAAGAAAACAATATCCTCCGTCATTTTTTAGACTTTAAATCGTAAGAAGCCTAATTGGGAGGAAGTCTAGTTTGAATGTGAATTATATCCGACGAGTATCAATTGACTCAAAACTGTCTTCGGATATTCCTTCTTCCGAAATTCTTTCGCTCTTCTTAAGTCGTTATTGCAGCTTTTTAGATGTTATACCATTATTTATCGCATCATACAACACCAAGTCTATACCTTCGTTGCGATCATCAGCAAATTATAATATAAAGAGAGCAAGTCCGAACTGTCGGCTGGATTTAAGAGTGCAAAGGATTAAAATAGCGGCGATCCGAGAGCCGTGCACGGCCGAGCGGTCAATCGCGCGAATTTCTCGGCGAATTATTGGCCGATTAGTTCAGATACACGTCGTGTGCAACGAATATTCGTTTCGGGCTTATTGGAATCGCCGGGCCGATTAACAGGCTGAATTTCTGCGCCGCCACGGTTTTGTAATTGCGGCGTTTATCGATAGTCTACCTGCCGGGAGAAAACCCACCTCGGCGAAACTCATTTAAATTCCGACGGATCGACCCGGTTCGCGGAACGCAACGGCGTTTCGTCATCGATATCGCGCGATCCCGCGGATAACGCTCGCACCGCGCGCGTAGGATTATCTGCGACTCCATTATGCGCGCCGACGTGACACTTGAAAGGAAGTCGCCCGTGGATCGATTTCGTTGATCAACCTTTCCATTTGAATTTTTTCGCCGCTCGACTCAGATTCTGATCGACTTTCGATTTTTGGATTCTCGACTGCACTGTATTGGACGTTGCTCTCGTTTGCGATGGGGATTTTTAAATGTGGCGCCGGAGGCTTAAGCTCGATCTAGAGTCGTTAATGAAGCGAATGGACATTTCTTCAAATGTTTCCTTCGTGAAAAATTCTTGTACGTTTTTTGAGATGTATTCAGGGTAACAGATGATTCTCGAGAACAAAGGATTTGAACGAAAAAATGTTGACTCGTTTTCTTTGAAACTCTCGCGTTCAGACATTTCGAATCGCTGCTTCGAAACTTAAGACACGCAAACTTGAACCTGATTCGTCCAATTAGCTTCCTAATTTCCTGCAATTATTCGTAAAATCGTTTAAATATCCAACCAAGGCTCAAACTTATTTATTTAATCTATTGACGCAATTAGCGTCTATTTTACGGTCTAAATTCTGTCGATGCTGAATTTCACGACTTTCAGCCTCTTCAACAGGAAGAAAAATCACCGTTTACCGACGTATAGGAATCCACGATCCAGAGAATCGCGCGTTTCGATCGGCAGATTACTCCGGGAAATGAATTTTTCCAATTAAACCGGATTCCGCGCGCGCGTGAGCGCGGGATCCGCCGAGTGAGAAGGGCCAATCTAACGCATCCGGCGAGCGGTGTCCCAAGTGAAAGACGATTTCAATGGGACGTCTTCCTGCATCGTGGAAAATCGTTTTAACGGTAAACGCCCGTTAACCGTTCGTTCCCTGGGAAATTATCGCGCGAACGTGAATTGCTTTAAACGACGGATTCCTTCGCCCGTCTCTGCTGCGTCCTCGCGAAAATCCCGCGTGAAAATCGCACGGAAAGAGAAGAAGACGGAGTGAGAAGCGAAGAAATAAAGAAATAAAGAAGCGAAGTTTAGCTTCACTCTGACCAGTTTCGTTAATTAAATAGAACTTGAAGCCCTCTGACGGGTGACAATTTGTTATTTACTTGACTGGAAATGTTGCTTCGAGCAACCTAACTTCTCTTCAGAGACACATTGATACACGTGTGAACGGTTCTTTTTTTCAAATAAACACTTATGTGTACATTATTTTTATTTGTGCGTGAGTATTTATATCTATATAAATTATTTATATATTTATTATATTATATATTATATTTATTATATTATAATGATATAAATACTTGTTTATATTATTTATACGTATTTATATTTATATATATATATATATATTAGTTTTCTGAATTACCATCAATGTAAAATTAAATCGTTTTTTTCTTCAAGAATATCTCAAAGGATGTAAATTCTATGCAAAGTGAGCGAGAAGAATTACAAGAAAAAAAGAAAAGGAAAGAGCAAGCGTTTCCATTCGTTCGTTCGCGATAATTAGACTGAAAATTCCGTTTTCCTCAATTTTTTTAAACGAGCTGCACGAAATGGTTGTTTCGCTCGAATCGAATTCAGTCCGAGCTGCTTGAATACCTGCTTGACTTGGCCGATCTGAATCGGGGCTCTGAGTCGAGGAAGAATTTAAAAAGGGGGCAAGGGAGAGGGAAGGGGAGCTCGATAGATGGATAGATAAGGGTGGAGGCACGGAAAGTTAGAAAGGAAGAGGAGAGACGCGTCGAGTTTGTTAATGAGCGCCGGAGAGCGTAATCGAAGGATTGGAGAGATCGGTCGGGGCTTCGTTAACGAACCGAGAGGCGCGTTACCCTCCTTGCTTCAACGCGGCAACAGTTTCGCGGCAAACGCTTGCAACGATATTTCATCGATATCCCGACGATCGATATCCATCGTTCCTGATAATTACCGGTGGCCGGCCCGGTGTAACGTCGCCGCGATGCTTTATCGCCCCGGCAATTATAGAACGCCCGAGTAATGAATGAAGCAGAAATCAACGCGGCATCGGGGGCTGTTTCATAACGCGCGCGCTCGTAATTAATACAATCCGAACATTGGACGTCGATTCGACCATCGTCTCGCGTGTACTCGCTTCCAACATTGTGCAAAAATCGCGCTTCTGATCCTTCGGCCACGCGTTTCTTCCCTCTTTTTGTATCACTGAAAGTGATTTTAGCGGGGGTTGCACCCAGAAGGTGCAACGCTAATGCAACGAAAATTAGCGATTGGTTGATTTGGGTCACGTGATTCGTAAGGGGGCGTGGCGTAAACCTCGAGTAGGAGTGGCGTTGTCTAGTACTGAGCGATCGCGTCTGTAATTTGTTTTCTATCGATTCAAATGTTTGCATATCGATAAAATTTTCTGGCAAAAAAGTCGTCTTCATTCCCTAGTCGGAACAGTTGCTTCTGGGCCTCTCAGTGAGACGATTCGCAAGTCGTGCAGTTTTTTTATTTCATTTTATTTTTATTTTATAAATATTACTTTATTTTATTTGATTTGTTCTATGAATAGTCTGTTCATTCAAATAACTATATTTGAATGAACAGAATTAGAAAATGGATATCGACAGAGGATATAAAATTGTAGATTGTAGGGAATTACAATTGCAGAGAACCGGTTCTATTAAAAAATATAATTAGACTTATTTATTCAACGTATTATTGATTCGATTAAACAGCAATTATTCCGATTAGCGCGATTGCGATAGAAATAGCCTATATTTAATAGCCTATATTTAATATTTAACATCTCGTTCCATCTGATCGATATCGAGTCATCTCATTCTCTCCTGGTTTCTTGAAGTTTCAATGTGATCGAAAAATAATTATATTCAGACTGTCGATTCGCATAAATGTGATAAATCACACACCGACATGGGTCATTCGATATCCAACGTGCTTATTAATCGAAACACATTTCTTTCTCGATCTGTTCCGTTTTTTCTCTTCCCTTTTTTTCTTCGTTGTTATAATGAGTATAAATAATATGCGAGCTATCGCAACGCACGCATAAACGTATCGACGTGTTTCAATGATACACACCGATGTCGAGACGTCGATTTCTTTCCTCCTCGTTGCAATAATCGCAACGAGGGCGGGGAATAAGTTCGGTTATGGCTGTGGGGAGGGGGGAATGAAACAGACCACTGAGTAATTTGATTTATCCCGCGATTAAAGGGGAATTAGACGTTTTCTTCCAGACCGCGATTTTCACGCTCCACGGATTAAACGGCGTTTTATTACGGGCTAATCGCGGATCTATCTTCCTTCGATGATCGACACTAGGCTCTGGATTTATCTTCCTTACGTACGTTCCTAGATCGCAACGATGATAAAGATTAATCGAATTATACCAATCGTATTTCATCTTTAACGTGACTGGTAAAGTGTAGAGTTTCGTCTTGGATTTAATTGGAAGACGTTTAAATTTCAGTCTTTGAATATGCAAATCTATGATTTTTTGGAACTTTTTGCCTCTCTGTATCGCTAAACGATCAGCCTTCGTTAAAGTTGATAAGTCTGACCACCGTGCGACAACATTTGGAGCGTAATTAATCCGTTTCCAAACGAAATTTCCAAACCGGTATGCAAATGACGGTCGTGTAAAAGCTTCGGCGAAACGTGGAACACGAGTTTAATCAAATGCTAAATGTGACAATACCGCGAATGCGTCCTTAATCTGCGCGTATGAAGCTGCTCCAGATGCGTGTCGCTGAAGTAAATTCGAATTATATATGTATACGTCGCTGGTGCAAATTCATTTCGAGTAGGCACTTTCTTCTTCAGAGGACAGATTTTACAGTACTTTACAGTAGCATTTAGAAGATATCAGTTTATAGTGTAATTACATTTGATTGCATTTAGAATGTTCTTGGATAGGCTTGGGAACCTCCATTTTTAGACCGGACACTTCAAACTCGATTGTCGATAATTTTGCACGAACACGCAGCGTATTTGATCAAACTGATTTGTCATGTCTATTGGTAATTGAAGGTTCGAGTGCCACTTTCGCGAGATTCGATTCTGAGTCTTGGAAATTTCAATCGTTAATTATCTACTTGAATCGCCGTTCGATCTCGTGAATTCGTATTGAAGAAAATGAAAATTCGAAGAATCGTAAATTCAAACGAAACGATCGTGGTGAAATTGTCTCGAATTCGTGAAAACGCGTTCAACTTAATTCGATCGACTTGATAAAAAATCTAGAATGCAATAACCACGAAAGAGAGAGACAGTCAAATAAGAAATAAGAAGAAATAAAAATGATCGTCTCCTCTCTCTTTCGAGGAGAGATTGCTCGAACGGCAATAAACGGCTGGCTCAGCGAGGATTTCGACAAAAACATCAGGTGAAAAGCACCGGGCGTCCGTGATTCATCGGCGTCCCTAAAATAGACGTGATGCGGCGTCCTCCTCATTGGACGACGATTTCCGCTTTAAATCTTTGCCAACCGTGTTAATTGCCGCTCGTGAAAATCCCGCCGGTACTTTCGTCTTTTTTTTTTTTTTATCTTTTTATTTCTCGAAGTGTTCCCCGCGAAGCCGACGGTTTATTGGATCATTCAACGAGCGATTTGTCCTTTTACGGCGATGGCGAGGCGAATTGATGGCGACGATACGGGCGCGTACGGATATCATGTCGCCGAGTTAAAACCTCGCGATTTTGTCACGAGCTTCTCGACGTTATCCTCCCTGGTGATATTTCTTCCTTTTTGTTCAGCTTTCGGCTCGAGAAGACGGTGTACCGAATGTTTTCTCTTCTTTGAAGAAAAGAAAAAGAAAAAGAAAAAGAATACTACCATTCGGCCATCAACAATTCGGTACAATAAGTTTTCGTTAATTGAATCCTCAACACGCCTAAATTTCGATGTATGTCTGTTCGACTCATTAAGTGTTACGATTTTTTCATTATTAATTAGCGCATGATTAGCGTACGTTGAAAATATGAGAAGAAAAATCTTTGAAACACTCCTACGTGTGCATTTTATTAGAGAAGATAAGCGCTGCTCATAAGTAGAATAAGCCATAAAAGTCAGACCACTCTTAATCTGTACTACACGTGTCAGTTACTTTCTCCTTCCATTTTAATTCTTTTCAGAAATCGAACCACGAATTTCACGACCATTGCATCAACACTTTAAACCCCATAAGCTTTCAAAATCTTCACTTTACTAATTATCGAACGAGTTTCTGATATTTCTTTCCTATGAGATACCGCTCGTTAATTATAATGTATATCTCGGTAAATAAAATGAAATTATTCCAACATTTGTTCGTACATTTGATATTTCAATCAAAAATTATTATTAACGAACGTTTCTTCAATTCAAACAATTCCATAATGATAGCTCATATTCTGTCACTATAAAAATAATTCATCTATACACATGTACATTGTAAGAAAACTGCATCGAAACTGAAGGTGCAACAATTTATATTTCTGACGTACAATGAATATTCGGACACCAAGTATACTTATTATAATTTTGTAAAAAGAAATCATACAAACCTGGTCCCGTTTTAAAACTCGAAACCTCTACTCTAAAAATGCATCGTTTATTTTATTCTAAGACGCTTTTACAGTTTACAGCGCGTTGCAAGTGACAAAAGTAAAAACTTTTCTTTCTCAGAGAATGCGATAAATTGTCACAGAAAATTTGTTTCGCAATTGACAATGCATTTCTTCGACAACGAAAGCGAAATCCATTAAATCCCGCCACCATCTCGCGAAGCGTGCCGCGTTACCGGAAGTTCTTGCGCGGTTCACGCCAGAGTGGTCGTAGGTCGTAGAAAACGTGGTTCCGCGTCTGGTTCCCATTCATACGCCGTGGCGCATCGGTGTGCAACGGTGAACGATAAGTAAAGGGTCGAGACACCCTCGGTGCGGTTTGAAACGAGACGAATGGAGAGGCAGAGAGAGAAAGAGAGAGAGAGAGATAGAGAGAGAGAGAGAGAGAGAAGGAACGGTGCGCCGCGGAACAAGTGCAAGCCGCCTGATCTCGGCTCCGGCTGCAGGCGGGCAGCAGCAGACAGGTTGTCCAGATTCCACGGAAGGTCGTTTGCTTTGCTTACCGCGGGTCGCGACAGACAGACTCGAACGCCGCCGCGCCGCCACTTCGGGGACGCCATACTTAGCGAACGCGCGCCGACAACCCAGGCAACCGACAAGAAGAGGAGAGAGAAAAAAAACGAACGCGGCGGCGACACGTGAACGCGTGTTTACCCGGTAAAGCGCGTCGATTGGCCCGACTCGTTTCTCCCTTTTCTTCGTTTCGTCGTCGTCGGATTCGCGTTTGATCGAATTTTAAGAAGTTGACCGACGATTCTGAAGTTTGACGATATTCCTCCGAGAGCAGAAGGTCTCTCTTTGAGTCTTTGACCAAAGAGATTCGAGAAAAACATCCGAGATCGGCGACGACGACACCTGTTCCACCTATTGGGCACACCTACGATCGCCGTTCCTAAAATACACAATCACGCTCGGACAACTTTCGCTCGCTCGCTGGCGGGCCTCAAGGTCTCACTCTCCTATTCCAGTCTGACATCCAGTCGGACTTTTCCCTGTATCGGCGAACCAGCGTCCGACGCGCTGCTACAATGCTGCGACCGCGCGGGAACGTCCCCAAAACGGGAAGAAGGGGAGGTCACGGGGGTCTCGTACTCGAAGAGAAAAGGAAGAAAATAAAGGAGAGAGAGGGAGGGACGAGGAGGGAAAAAGAAATGAAAACGTCCGTGTAGGTATTCGATCCTGCCGTACACGCGCGACGTGCACAATTGAAGAGACAGGATCGAGGAGAGGAGAGGAGCGAAGGAGGAGGAAGAAGCAAAGGCAAGAGGAAGAGGGCAGCTGTCCGGACGAATCCACGGTCAGGTTCCTCTTTTTACCGCGTTCGCCGGTTGAACGACAGCCACGAGGAGGAACACAATCGGTCGGAATTAGCGAGCCTTGTGCTATCGCGTTCATTGTTCGTCGCGGCGCTTTACACCGGCCGTGTAACCTAACGCACGTACGTGTTCCGTGGACGAGGACAGCGACGCGTATCATCCGACGCCTTCGTACACGTACGCGCGTACGTACATCAGGGTCCTCGGCGAGCAGCTGTTTTTCTTACGTCACCGTTGTCAGACCGAGACTTTTGATTTATGACCTTACGACGCTCTTCCACCTCCCCCCGTCTCTCCTCCATCGTTCGCGCGTCGCCAGCTTCGTCCCTTCTCTCCCAAGATCGCGATCTCGCGTGTGCACGAACGAAGAAGGGGCGTGGACGCTTTTTAGCGCCCCTGCTCGCTCGTTACTCGAGAGACGAGGCTTCTCTCGTCCTCTTTCTTCTTTTTTCTTTTTTCTTTTTTAGACGATTTTTAGAGAAGGGTAATTAATACAAGGGACTGACGATCGTAGAAGATTATTATCTTTATCGGAAGGGGAGAATATTCTTAATTGACGTAAATGTTGAAATTTATGGTAACGTTGTGGAAGTAAGAAATAACTTCTCCATTTTTCATCCAGTATCTTTCGTTGGAACCAAATTAAAGAAATCTGTTTGTATTAATTAAGAATTAAAATCTTACAGTCTGTGATATATTTATATTAAGGTATATTCAGTATCTCGTGTTGGAACCAAATTAAAAAAATCTGTTTGTATTAATTAAGAATTAAAATCTTACAGTTTATATTAAGGTATATTCAGTATCTCGTGTTGGAACCAAATTAAAAAAATCTGTTTGTATTAATTAAGAATTAAAATCTTGCAGTGTGTGATATATTTATATTAAGGTATACCCAATATTTTGCGTTGAAGAAATCTGTTTATATTAGTTAAGAATTAAAATCTTATATTTTAAGTTTGTGATATATTTATATTAAGATATATTCAGTATCTTCCATTGGAACAAAATTGAAGAAATCTGTTTATATTAATTAAGAATTAAAATCTTATATTTTAAGATGTACTTGTAAGGGGTATAAGAAGGGCTAAATATCTCATATTGAAATAAAACTGAAGAATATTTTGTGTTTTAAATCTATCTACATTGTTCAATAGTTCAAATATTATTCTTTAAAGTATGTTCATATTATTTTATATATTTTAAAGAATACATATTATTATTTATTATTACAATATCATTAAAGAATATATAAAAAAGGTAAAGTTTATCCATCTATTGTTTCTGGACACATATTGCATGTTGGAATCTCTTTAAGTCTTGTATTAATTAAGAATCTTACACTTTATGGTATATTCTTTATGTTGAAATAATTTCATCTCTACCTCTTGAAGTTCAAATGAAACTAAAGAATCTCCCATGTTCTAAATCTCTCTACATTAAAATCAACAATTAAAATTTAATAAATCATTCTTTAAAACGTATCCGTATGGAAAAAATGAAAGAAACAAGTCGTCCATCCATCTCCACAGCTATATTTCACGTTGAAATAAAACTAAAAACGAATCTCTCGTGCTTCAAACCTACTTGTATCAATTAAGAATTAAAATCCCGAGTTACTCCGTGCAAAATAAATTTATCTCCCTCTCTCCCTCTAACGAACATCTCGCGAGGCTGAATTTTCAAAAAATGGTCGCGGACCAAACTGTTCTCCGTAATTCACCAGTCGACCCAACGCTCGATCCTCGAACTGGCAACTTTAATTACACGTGCGCGAAAGAATCGCATAAATTCAATCCGGCTAATTGTAAGTCTGCGACTTACGGGGGGAACCAGGCCATTAAGAGAGAGTTCTCTCTCTCTCTCTCTCTCTCACTCTCTCTCTGAAGAGAGGTCAACATATCTCGCGAGAGGCGGTTGCTTCCTGCATCGGACGACAAAATAACTCATACAAGTGGGAGGGTTATCCAGGCGTAATCGCGGATCCCATTTGAACCGTGGTAATCCAACGTGATCTGGAAGTGAAACTGGATCCCGTGTGCCCTGTCGCATCGATCAAGACGTCGATTTGCATGCCCGTTAACGTTTCCACCAACGACAACGTACGTGCACGAGAACACGAGATTGTGGAACGTTCAAGAAAATTTCTCTCCCTCTCTTTCTCTCTCTCTAGACACGTTAGAAGTATCTCGATTCGATTGAAAAAAGGAAAGGAGAGAAGTCCACTGTCGCTTTCCTCTGGAGCGTGATTAAACGAAAAACGTTATTAAATCGTGTGACGTACACACGGTGTCTCTAAACGAACTGGACGTTACTCGAGTGTGTGTGTGTGTGTGTGTGTGTGAGAGAGACACGAACGTGTAATTTCCCCGAGAATGCACACAGAATGATCAGACGAGGCAGGACAGTTTCTTGCCCGGTCGCTGCGAATAGCAATTTTCGAAACTTCCACGGCGTGGAAGAGGGACTGGCAGGAGTAGAAACCTGGTGACAAGCAATGGTTACGGTTAGATAAGAGATCAGCGACGCTGGAAACTGATACCGGAGGATTTAATTAGCTTAATAGCTAGGAAAATGAAGGCTCGCAGCGTTCGCCAGTTGTAATTTCCTCGGAGCCCAATGCGGATTTCAAGTACCCTCCCGGCTCCGTGATTTCTGTAATTCGAGGATTCGACTTACTCGTTTGCGGAATAACTCATTTACGATTCGCGCGGAAATGCCTGGTTATCCAATTATCGCGCTCCCTGAATCGCATCCCATCCCAAATGTATTGGGAATTTGCAAAATACTGAAATATACGCATTTAATTACGATATCTTTTTATTATTTGTAAAATTCCTACTATCGCTGCGCTCGTTCGAGATTCGTTCAGAACGACCAATGTCCAAATTCCAAACCTAACCTAAACTTAACTTAAACCTAACCTAACCTAAACCTAACCTAAACCAATACAAAATACTGAAATATATGCATTTAATTACGATTTTATTATTTGTAAAATTCCTATTATCACTGCGCTCGTTCGAGATTCGTTCAGAACAACCAATGTCCAAATTCTAAACCTAACCTAAACCTAACCTAAACCAATACAAAATACTGAAATACATGCATTTAATTACGATATCTTTTTATTATTTGTAAAATTCCTATTATCACTGCGCTCGTTCGAGATTCGTTCAGAACGACCTAACCTAAACCTAACCTAAACCTAACCTAAATAGAAAAGTAATTTAAATTGCGAGTATTCTCCCTCAAAATGTCAAAATTTTATCAACAGTTCTATCGTTACGACTTAGAACTACCAAAGTGGTCGAAATAACCAACTTATAATATTTCTCAGATATTTTACAGACGTGAACCAAATATGTATTTTTAGAAATTAAAACGATTTTTCGTAAAATATCTAAGTAAAAACTTGTGTATTTAAACTCCGTTGTATCGCAAAGTTTTCCTATCTTTTTTTTTATTTCAATGAGTCTGATGGAAATTTTATGCTAAATCATCGGCGTTAAACGATAAAAATTATTGATTTTTCACAAAAAAAAATTTAATTCAATTTTGTGCAATCGTCACAATGTAACGGCTGAAGCTCGTTTCGCGGAACTCGATCTCCAAAGCAGATGATCGAGCGCGTTCGTCTATTCGTCGCCGCTCTCGAGCAGCGCTCGCTCGCAAAAAAAAAAAAAGAGAGCAAGATCAGCGACAAAAGTCGGCGAACACGAGCTACTTAGACCCCGCCTCGGCAAAATGGCCACGAGCGCACGAGATACACGTTATCGTTCGGCGGCGACATAACTCTCGAAATATCCGATGCTCGTCGATGGGAAACAGGCAACGACAACAACGACCATACGCACACACGGTGGAAAGGGAGCGGCGCGCGTCTCGATTCGCGAAACGATCGTACACACGCTCGCGAGTGTATAAATCAGGAAGAGAAATGCCAGGCCGCGTATTTTATAAGAGCATTGCGCGCCGCACGCTGCTAACAAGACCGCGTTAATGTAAACTGCGAAAAAAGAGAGAAAAAAAGAAAGAAGAAGAAGAAAGAAACGCTTACAAGACGACATTGGGGATGGCCGATGAACCGAATGAGGAGCGAAGGCCCGCGGGGATATTGCATATTCCCGGTAACGACATGCGAACCCCGCGATTGACAAAGAGACTCATCCGAGAGTCGGGTGTGTTGTACGCCTCCAGGATTTTCCATGCTCGAAATAACTCTTCCTCTCTCTCTCTCTCTCTCTCTCTCTTTTGCGATAACGGAGAATTTGCACGTGACATAATCGATCTGTCGTGCTCGCGTCTCTCGATTAATCGGCCGATTTTCGTTCGACAACGCTCCCTCCCGACGCTGTGGGAACGAGAGCGATTAAGATTCGAAGGAACGCGATAAGGCAGCCTCGATTTTTATAGCAACCGGAGCGAACTCGGACGAACATCGAATTGAGATTAATTAGGAAGAGAAAACGCGTTGGAAATCATTGACAGTTAATACGGGTCGAGTGATTTCTTTTTCTAGCAAATAAATAAGTGGAGTTTAATTTATTCGCTGTCAGTGAAAATGTAGGCGCGCTTGTTTCTACCAAAGTTGAGAATAAATGCAAAATTTTATTGACTAAAGTCAGTCGCCGATAGCGTGCAACATTGAGTGATTATAGTTATCGGTAGTGAGCGAACATCGGGGAATAGTCAATCGAAGATTTGGTTTTGAATAATTGACGCTCCTGATTGCGAATATGTTATTAATTTTTCTAGATTGACTCTAGTTTACGAGCAAATGCTTGTGTTGTAATAAATAAATAATAGTTGAAGAAATAAAAAATAATTTTTATCCACTACTACCACAGCTGTCTCCTGTCTTAAAAATGGGAGTTCCACGTTAGCGGTTTACGTTTAAGTTCTTTCTTTTTGTCGAAACTTTTTTGTCGTCTTTTCCTCTCCCTCCGTGCTTTCAACTCTGCGTTTTTTATTCTCACAGTGTTTGCAGAATAATTTTTTTACATTTTTTCTTCCTTTCACAACAATGTGATTTGCCACAAATACAACAGACAACGTCAGGATTACTTACACACCCATTTTCGCGGTGAAAAATGCTCGTACATTTACTCAAACGAGGCCACCAACCAAGCTCAACTAACATTGATAAAGCAAGTTCTTGTTATATTTTTTCAAAGAAGGATAGTTGATGATGAATTATCAAGTGAAGCAAGTTTGAATCATTCGGGAGATAATTACAATTTAGGTCAAATTTCGATCATTTTAAAAATCACGGTCAACTCAGTCAAAGTGAAGATATAATACTTCAAATCAGGACTTAGAAATATATAACACTTCAAATATTATTACAACTTACTAAGGAATATATAATACTTCAGATATTATTAGAAAAAATATGAAAAAAATGTTTTTTGTCAGCAAACCACTTGAGTTAACTACTCAATGCCGGTTGTTTGAAAGTTTTCAAACGTAAATTAATTTAGGTCAGAAGAGCGCGTTTTGTCGAAGGAGGCAACTCTCGATGATTTTCACTGGCGAGCGAGTCGAAAAGGACAGAGAGTCGAGGCGGACGGGTCGAATAATTTTGCGAGAGAGTGTAGCCGGGGGAGACAGGGTGGATAGAAATCGATCGCGGATGAATCTCGCGACGTGGATAGGGGCTGGGTCCGGTGCGGCGCGACGCGACGCGCGAGCATGCGAGTGGAAGATAGGAGAAAAGGAACCTAACCGGAGCTAAACCCATTTATCGTGCGGAGCCTGCGTGCTTTCAATGAGAAGCACGCTTGCCGGACAAGGACGGGACAGGAAAGCCGTAGGAAAGAGACAGGGAAGGAGACTGTCCGCGCCGCGGAGAAAGAGGCGAAGAGAAAGAGCCAGACGGAGAGAAACGCCGTAAGAAGGGCAACACGCCGGACAAGGACGGGACGACCTCGTGCAAAAAGGGAGCAAAACGAAGACGGAGAGAGTACAAAACTCGCGAACGGGGAAAAGACTCGGAGGGGGGGAGGAGACAAGTTCGAGAGAGACGGTCTTATTTAGAATTCGAAAGTTGAACGAAGACGAGCGAGACGAGAGAGAGAGATTGAAAAAGAGAGCGCAAGGATAGCGTGTACTGGTGATACTAAGAGACAAGTGTGTAAAAGTACGCGGGTTCGAGGGTAAGAGACAGCGAGCAAGAGAGAGAGAGAGAGAGAGAGAAGTGAAAGAGACAGTGGAAGGGAGAAAAAGAGAGTAGAGCGGAGACAGGGCGTGGTCCAGCCTTGCTCTTACTTATAATTATATTTATTCGCGCAACGTACGCGGCTATAGCGATTGATATACGATCGCGTCGAGGTCTTGGCTTACCGCGACGTGGCCGCGTCCGTCGAAGACGTGGCACCAGAAAAGGGGGAAACTCGAGGAACGAATGAAACAAAGAGAGAAGAGACACCTGATGGTCTCGTCTCGATTCGTGAAAATTAACGTCTCGTGAATTTGGACATTGGTCGTTCTAAACGAATCTCAAACGAGCGCAGTAGGATAGTAGGAATTTTACAGATAATAAAAAGATATCGTAATTAAATGCATATATTTCGGTATTTTGTATTGGTTTAGGTTAGGTTTAGGTTAGATTAGATTTAGGTTAGGTTTAGAATTTGGACATTGGTCGTTCTGAACGAATTTCAAACGAGCGCAGTGATAGCAGAAATTTTACAAATAATAAAAAGATATCGCAATTAAATACATATATTTCAGTATTTTGTATTGGTTTAGGTTAGGTTTAGGTTAGGTTTAGAATTCGGACATTGGTCGTTCTGAACGAATCTCAAACGAGCCCAGTGATAGTAGGAATTTTACAAATAATAAATGCACACATTTCAGTATTTTGCATTGGTTTGAAAATTTGAAAGTTACACAAAAGTTGTACAGCTTGTCGCAAAACACAGCTAATCGCAAGTTTGAGATACAGTATATAAATGTAAAATTCTTTCCCATTGTGAAAATTGTAATTCCACAAATTGTCCACGATCTAAAATTGAATTGCTCGTCGAAATTAATTACCGAGGACAGAAACTAGTAAATTAGGAGAAAGAAAACCTTGGTCGAAGCTTCTAGAAAGCATATAATTAGGAAATATGCGTCGCGAACGAAAAATTGAGAGAATTTCATCTCATCTGCATCGAGTACGTCGGAGTGACTAACAACGATGGCGCGGAGAAATTTAATGGCGGCGAAACACCGTCTCCGAGGACCTGTCGTCGCCAATCTTGAAAGACGCGAGACTCTTTCAGAGGGTACGAGCATCAGGTATTCACGAACGCTCGTAAAAACTTGGGCCGAGATAACGAGCGTCTTGACCTTTCCAGGGATTTTTTGATTTATCACCGCGAGACTCGGCGCGAGGAGACGGATCGAAGGATATCGCCTCCGGCACTTTCGCGCGCTCTTCTCTTTCCTTTTTTCCCCTCTTTCTCTCTTTCGTTTTAAATACGCGAGAGAGAAATTGGAGCAGACGAGGTCGAATTTTTCCACTTGCTCTTATCGAGAATTGATTTGTCGCCGATTTCCAGTAACTCGTCGATCGTTACATTTATTCGAGCAATGTGACCAATTCCTGAGCAATTAATTTTTTTCAAATTTCCTGTCGCTACTTATTTTTGTTACTTTTCTTAAAATACGTGTACAAAGTACTTTTCAGTATTTATTTCTTCTGTTATTTTTTTTCTTTTTTCTTTTGAGAAACATATATAGCCTGATCAGTTTGTCGAAAAATTTGTCATATTTACTCTTCTAAAACTGCAGAGTCAGTCATTACATTTATTCGAGCAATGTGACCAATTCCTGAGCAATTCAACACCAAACTGATCGTTTTCAAATTTCCTGTCGCTACTTATCTTTGTGACTTTTCTTAAAATACGTATACAAAGTACTTTTCAGTATTTATTTCTTCTATTATTTTTTTTTTTCTTTCGAGAAATCTTAAACAAACGTAGACAGAAAATAAGGAGATTAATAGAGAATGATATAAAGAACTAACGCATCGAAACTGTCGCTGATATCAAATTGACTATTATCTAGGTTCAAGTGTGAAAAATATTACTTCTTTTTAAGGACCTTTTTCAATTTGACCAATCACGATAGAAATAGGTATACAAGAAGCATCGTTAGGTACTGTTTTTCTGTTTTTTACATAGAAAACAGTCGCAAAATTTCATCGAAAAACCTTCTCGCCTTCAAGATCGCGAGATTAGTATCAGAACAGAGCTCGAGACAGGCTAACCTAGTTTGATTACATAAACCAACTAAAATTAGACTCGCACTTTCTTGCCAGTTGTTCATTAATCGCTTGCGTAACGTTCGGGCAACAACGTCGGACCAATTAAAGGCCCAGCCAGCCCCGAACCGTCCCGTTCTACTAAGGAGTCTCGGCGAGCCGCGTTTTTCCGCGTCTTTCAGTTTCCCGGTCTCTTATCTCGCTCCACGAAATTAAGACACTCGCGCAACTTAACGCGCCGCTACCGTTCGTATCGGACACGCGCGTTCGAGATAACGCGCGCTCGTCGAAACTTTCTCTGGAACGCGAACGCGCGTCCTCCGCAGAAACAGTTCGCGCCTCGACACGCAAATCGCCGGCTGGAAACTTCCCGCGGGGGGAGAACGGACGCCTCTTACGCAAACTGCTGCTGCCACTTTTGTTGCTCCTGCCGTTAGATTCCCTCCCCTCGCGAGAGCTCCGGCTTCTCTTTCTATAAAAACGTGCACGTTTACGGAAAAATTGTAACTGTAACTTTTCAATTCTTTCGAAAAAAGAACGAACGGTTGTTCGTAAAATTACCAGTTTGCTGTTATTATTTTCTTTTTTAACGAAATTTCGCTGTGCAATATTCAATTAGAAAACGAACAACTGTTATTGTAAAATCAGTATGTAAATTTGTAAAATTCGCTGTCATTATTATTTTTTTTTTTAACAAAATTTCACTATTCAATATTCAATTCGAAAAAAGAACGAACGGTTGTTCGCAAAATTACCAGTTTGCTGTTATTATTTTTTTTTAACGAAATTTCACTATTCGATATTCAATTCGTAAAAAACGAACGACTGTCGTAAAGTTAATATGTAAATTTGTAAGATTACCAGCTCGCTGTTATTGTTATTTTGCGAAAGTTCGCTATTTGATATTCAATTCAGGAAAAACGAACGATTGTTATCATAAAATCAATATGTAAATTTGTAAAATTACCACTTCGCTGTCATTATTATTATTTTTTTTTTACGAAATGTCGCTATTCACTATTCAATTCGAAAAAAACAAACGACTGTTATTGTAAAATCAATATGTAAATTTGTAAAATTACCAGTTCGCTGTCATTATTTTTTTCTTTTTTTAGAAAATTTCGCTATTCAATATTCAGTTCGAAAAAAACGAACGACTGTCGTAAAGTTATCGATACGCTGTTATTTTGCGAAATTTCACTGTTCAATGTTCAGTCCGCTGTTATTATTATTCCGTGGAAATTCACGTGGAGATTTCAACGCATAGAGAGTGTGCGTCTATAGCAGTGCTTGAGCACAGCAAAGCGAGCGATAGCGCCCTCTGGCGGACGCTGGAACGATCAAACGTTGAATAAAAATAGAGAAGACGGCGAAAGAATAAAAAAAGAGACGAGAAAATTTTGAAAAATCGTTCGTACAACGTAGTGATTAAGTACTTTATTTTCCAAATAAACACACAAAATGCAAGTTGTTCAGGATCGATCGGATAATTTTCTAATTTTAAGCTTTTTTGAACGTCTTATTATCAACATCTTTTCTTGCTATATTGGAGAAATATAGATACATATTGTTACAAATTTGTCACTACGTTTTTCCATTTGTTCATTTAAAGAAGATGGATTTCTAGGGGGGTGCTGAGTAATTATTTATTTTTTTTTTAAAAAGTGCGAGCTAAATAATTTTAAAAACCTCTGATTTATACAAATTAACAATTTCCAACAATTTAAATTTATATATTTACGGGCGTGTGTCCTATAACGCAGGAAAATAGAGAAATTCGTTCTAGGGAGTCTACAAATAAAAATAATAATACACGATATAGTGTACAAATCCGAGAAAGAGAGGAAGCGACAAATCAAATCGTTGATTCAAAACGAATTACTTCGAGAGATCTGGTACGAAACTACCAACATGATATAGTCGGAGTGCTATACTGTCTTTAGTATCTACAAATTACGTTTCGACACTCGGTACATTACATATTTATACACATATAATTACCCATAAACATGTCGCTTTTTTTCAAATTTAATAAACATTGCCGTCCAGCGATAATAATTTAAACGAGATAAAATTTTGCGCAGTATCGAAAAATGACGTTACTTACGAGTACCCCTGTTATAACATATCGAACCTAGTCGCGAAAATGGAAAGCAGTATCGATGAGAACTGGCAATAAACTGGAATTATTCATTTACTCGCGTTCCCCCTATCCAAATCCACCGGCCGAACCTTTTCAACCGCTTCTAAAAGCGACTTCTCGTAAATCAATCGAGCGGTTGCCCGATAGCAGCCGACGTACGCGGACTTTCAGCAACGCGCGCGCGTAAGTTACAGCCTTATCAAACTGCTCAATGGAAGCGGACGGTCGACACGGTTTTGCTCGTTCGAGCGTAAATTCGTCAGGTTTGAAATTGGCTGCCGTTCCGAGCACGTCGTCTGCTGCGTGTCTCCGTGCCGCGTTACGCTGGAAAAGGCAACGCAACGATCGACATCGACGATGGAAATCGTCTCTCCGGGCGATTTCTCCCTAGTGCCGCCTAGAGAGAAAAAGGGAACGACGGATTCTCCTCGATTCTCCGACGATTCTCCTCCTCCCGAGGCGAGGATCGCTGCCCGATCGAGACTTGCTTCTCGACGAACTCGTTTCTCTGGCCGAGACGTCGATACGAGGACGCGAGGCGACGACCACGATCGAGGAACAGGGCCAGGCGTGTCACCTTGGCCGGCGCGTACCTTCCTTCGCCCGAGGAAGGAGGACGGGAAAGGGCTGGAGAAGGGGGGGAGGGGAGAAAGTGGCCGAAAAGAAGAGGGAAAGAGAAAGGTCAAAAGAAAAAGAGAGAAGGGGAGGGGGAGAAGAAGAAGAAAAAGAAGAAGGGAGATTCGCGTCGCACTGGCCAGGTAACCTTCCAGGTGGCACTCATATACAAATTATGGTAATGATCGATCGATTCCCTCTTCGTCGCTCTCTGCCTCCCCTATTTTTGCCCGTCGACGGGCCCCCCTTTCGACCGTACGACTGTTCTCGTCCAATTGCTCGTGACGCGCGGATACGCAGATACTTGCGCCTTTGTTATTTTGATCCGTTTTGTAACGCGATACGGGAGGAAAGTGTCTGTTGAACACTTTTGTTGAGAGATTTCCAGAGTGTACGTCCTATCTGCGGATTAAAATATGTACGTAATAAACCATGGTCTAAAATGTAGATTTTTGAGCGATCGAAATTCCGATAGTTTCGGCGATTCGCGTGCTTACTACATATTTTTGAAACTGTGGAAAAGTATAATTCGTCAGGGAAACTTGTGTGAAAATTCAAACGTGCGTAAGAACATTAAAAAATTCTTTAATATCCAGATCCGCTGTTATTTTGAAGATTGAAACTTTTTTTCCACTGTTTTATCAAACGTTGAATATTGAAATTAAACGACAAAAATGATTGAAAGATCAGAATTTCAATCTTTAAGATCGTGACAGATTCAATTACGAAAAAGAAGAATTTCGACAATTTTCGATCTTTAATGGAAAAAAAAAACTCGCAAAGTAGTGACATCAGTTCAAATCATCAACAATTTTTCCTCCAACCATTACTTGTTCAATTTACGCTCCTCGCTGCACGCGAGTAAAGTCTGCAAACGAATAATTTGCAATTAACACTAAATGGCGTGATAATTGCGATAATTAAAAGAAATACGAAGTGCCATCTCAAAGTCAAAGAAGCTCTGAAGTATTCGTAAATATTTAGAATCGTAGAATATACACGTACGTAGTATATTTCGATTGACCCGCGAGGAGGAGACGCGCGATGGCTCAGCGGCGAGCCACCATCTTTGATATTTTAATCCGTCCGTGCGTGGCGTCGCGTATTTCTCAAACGCGATACGACATCTCGACGTGCCGCGGCTGTCTGCCAACCCGAGGATTTCATATCACGCGCGGTTAAACGTCGAGCGTTATTTCGCGCGTGAAACGGTCCCGCGAGCGTACGTACGTACGTCGGGCCGAGTCATCTCGACGTCCACGCTGATATCCGCGTATAAAATAATGTACTTATTTGTCGGCGCTGGATTCGGTCGCCCGTTCGTTCCTCATGAATATTTATCGTCGCTCGGCCGCGTGGTGGAATCGATTAGAAATCGAGAATCTTCGGCTCGTCCGATCGAGGGAAGAGAGAGAAGAAAGTCATACGTGCGTGCGTGCGTGCGTGCATCTCCGATTTATTCCCTCGGACTTTTTCGCTCGGACGAGCCCGCGCGAATTTGCATAATTCGATAAGGGAGGAACTCGAATTTTGCGCGCGATATTAAGACGTCCCGTTTGGCTTTGAACCTTTTGACCAAAAAAGAAAAAAAAAAGGAGAAGAAAAGAAATTTTACAATCTATCAATACGAGTATTTAAGTACTTACCGCGATTGTTGAGACGGGATAATTAGGCTCGTTTCGAGTCCGCCGAACAGGTTGCGGATTCCAGCATTCCGAGCCTGTGACACGGGAAATTATCGTCAGTTCCTCGTTATTAAGCAGCGTGATCAAGTCATTGCAGGGAAACAGATTTCGCTAATAATAATCATTCGTTTTTATTAAAGATACTGCCAAAAAACTAGGTGCGCCAACGCCTTTTTTCAGTCGCTGTACGTCAGATAGGGGCCATTTCTTATTGTTTCGTCGGTTCGATCTGGTTATTAACTTTCGTAGCTGACTGCCAGACCTTAAATTTATGCAACACGCATCGCCAGTCGCGCGGTTCGAATTAATTATAGCTCGGTCGTTAATAAGACCCGCGAGAGCACGCAAAGAGTGCAACTAAAACTCACCCGATCCGAGTCTACGCGATCTAGATCATTCCTTCGCCATTCTTCGCGAGAAAAATTCACTCGCGAAGTCAACTTCTTCAAGACGAAGAAGCGCAGTAACTTTCCTACGTTGATCGCAGCACGGATGGCGAGGAAAACGAAATTCACTCGAAAATCGGCGTTTGGCCGATTAAACTGTCCCGGTAGCTGTTGCGTCAGCGATCAGCGCAGCGCGGAATAAATAATTCCTGGCAAACGGGAAAGGAAAAATGAGAAAACAAATGCCGCGCGGCACGCGATTGCAAATCATCGGATCGATTATCACGGTGCGTGCAACCGGACGACAAACAAGAGGTTTCGTGCTAGCCAATGGTTCGACGGTATCGCGCTATAATCTGTTCCACGTTGTCAATATTTAACAGAGCCCCGCAGATTTATCTGCACGAACTCTCTCTCTCTCTTTCTCACACACGCACACACACACATGCATAGCAACACGGTCCTGCTTTTGCTCTCTCTTTTCTTTCCTTTCGCAAAGAACATTTTTCCTTTCTTCTTTTCCTTTCTTCCGTCGTCGAAGAGAGAAAACGTTTTTTTTTAAAAAGGATAAGATAACGGGGAATCGAAAGAGAAGGAGAGAAAAGAAGAAGAAAAATTGGCGTGATGTAACGCAATTGGTAAGCAGATTGTATTGAGCGTACGCGCATATAGATTGATACGGCGATAACGCGATCGTTGGTAGCGAGGAGGCCATTAAAGAAACAAATAGCGAACGGTGTGCTCGGAACGAAGGAAGAGGCGTGTAAAACGCGCCGGGACGGGTAAATCGTTCGAGAAAATAGATAACGTATCGCGAGAGGTGCTTGAACAGTCACCATTTTCCCCAGCGAGTTAATTAAATTACAGCGTTCAATTCACGAACGTGTCGAATGTCCTTCGAAAATTCAGAATTTGAATTTCCCGCCATTTTATATGCGTCTCCTCTCGTTGGTTTTTCAAGTCGAATCAATGGCAAATTTGTATCTCTGCGAAAGCAGTCGAAGAAAGAGAAGATTGTGACTCTGGGTAGAGGCGGCGAGTTGTACATTACGCGCGTTTTTGCAGAAATTTCCTATAAATGGCGTCGTCGGTTACTTAACGAAGAGAAACGTCAGAATTTCTCAAGCCTCGAACCTTCCTTTTTCTTCCTTTCCTCAAATCGAATTAAATACGATAATTCACACAGCGTCGAGTGACAGCGTTCGATTGCTCAATAAAGAGGGAAACGGAGAGAGAGAGAGAGAGGAATTTGTTAGACCATAAATCAATATGGTGTTTTTTTTTCTTCATTTTCTGTCTTTTTTATCTTTGAAATCATAAGGAAAGTGAGCAACACGGAATTTAGAAAAGCGTCCCGTTACATCGATCTTCGGTAGGTTCCTCTTCGCGTACGTGTAATATAATCCTCCGTAGATTGATGTTAAATAACGCGGCGGCTCCTCCTCGCCGTCGAGCTTTATTGCCCACCGACGGAATTTCGCCGAGGCTAACTAATAGATACAGCACATCAATTTAATCGAACCGCTATATACAGCTCGTATAATTCTCCCCTTCGAGCCTCGGGAATATTAACAGAGAGATCTCGTAACCTAAAAATTGTGAAAAAGTACCGGCGAAACGTAAATAAGTGAGATCTATCATTAAACAGCGGATATAGAGAGTCACAGTTATGGAGATAATTAGGTTAGGTTTATTAATTATTAATATTTTCGAAACGTGTGACAGGGTTGACAACATATTAAATTTTAAAGTTCCATAAAGAAAACTAGAAACATAACCTATATAGATATTCAGAAACATAACCTATAAGATATTACAGAAATTCACATTTACGAAGATACAACGATAAAATCGTCAGCAAAGGATTAAAAATTTCTTCGATAATATATAATACAAAAGCAAATTTTCTTTTTGCGTGTTTTCTTTAACTATTTCCTTTTCTTTGCTTTTCTTTTTATATATAATATACATATTATACAAGTTAATGTAAACTTCGTTATTCTTCGTCTATTCTAGTCGCGTATTTCTTCATCCCTACGTATCCCTAAAACGACCTCATTCAAACGACCTCCTTTGTCTTCTAAGAACATACCTCGAGCATCAATCCTTACAAAAACCCACCTCCCTCTGTATTTCTCGCAGGACCAAAAACAAATCACACCAAACACCCAACGTACGTACATGTGTTTTACATTACGCGAATAATAACGTAATAATAAAATCTTCGAAAGAAATATCCAAAAGGGGGTATCTCGAACGATAACTCCGCGGAAATGGCGGCTCTCTTTAAATTACTCTCTTAATAATCGTTTAGCTTTAGCACGTTCGTCGCTCGGGGTGAAACGAAATCGTGATAGGGGGCAAACGACTGAACGATGATCGCGCGTGCGCGGTCGATCGTCGCGGGAACGTTTAATTGGCTGGGAAACGAGCGGGGACTCGCGCAATCGTCTCGGGCACAATGATCGTCGTTCGATCCCCCTCGGGGGACACTCTGCGTTTAATGTTCGGCACCATCCGCGATGATCGTCGCCATTCCGCCAACAGATTCGCCTTAATGGCCCGGCGAGATCCGCTGGCATGCGATAATTGAGCGGCGAGCGTTCGTCTCTGTCGCGCCTAGCCCGCGATACTACCACCGAAATAATCGTTCGCTCGGTCGGTTCGTTCGTTCGGAGAACGCGAACGCGAATCGATTAAACTTAGACGCTCGGTGCAGCTAGACCGAGCGAAGGAAGATTTGTCCGGCCTGGATTTATCGAGGGTCATATCGCGGGCTGTTATTTCGCGCGACAGTTGGCACTTAGTTCGGAGTAATGTGTCTATTCCAGGCTTTTAGCGAGGCTCGATAAAGATGAAAATCGCGGAGCACGAGGTTTTCAGGTCGCAGGTGTGTCGGTTCGATATTTCACGCGCGACACTGCAGCTTCGAGCGGCGGACGGACTTTTATCGAGTGCCGGATAATCACTGTTATCGCCGAAACGGCAAATGATCACGGAAACGCGCGGTGGATTTGTTTTTTTTTTCTTCTTCTTCCACTCAACTCTCGACCGTACCTTCGTGCACGGTTTTGCAAGAACAAACAGTCGCATTTATTTACTCTGATGTGTGTATTACGCTACACAAATTCTTTTTCTTTTGCAAGCAAAAGGTAAGTTTTACCTGTACGTGTGGGAAGACTTTGGATTTATGTATCACTCGGAGACTCGAGCGAAAAAATACTCGGGCCAATTCAGGCTCGATAAACGAGCGGTAATAATAATAATACGGCGGATTAATAAGCGGTTACTAATTTAACGAGTTTTATTCGCGTCCGCGTTGGAAACTTGGAGATATCTCGGCGCTGATAGCGGCGGCCACCGGTAAAGATAAAACCACATGGAAATCTCGTTAACGTTTCAATAATCCAATCCATTAAACGTTGGACGTGTGTCAAGCGGCAGCACCTGGGACAAGCCGAATCTTTTTTCCCCTCCCCCCCTCCTTTCGGAGCAGGCGGCCGGATAACATTCCGATATCCGATATCGAGACGGTCTAAACTTAATCCGGGCATCTAACGAGGAACGCGGCCTTCCGTCGCGCGGAAAATCGCGACGGCCGCGACGTCGATTCAATAACCAGCGTCGAAATGGCGGCCGGCCGCGTTCGACAGATTTATTGACGGCGATCGATAAATTAGCATCGGCCGCGGTGTCGGCCGCGCGGATCTATTTCCGATACGCAGCTAAATCACCTGGACGTACGAGGTAGCAGCGGACGTTTAATAAGTCGATATCATCGTCGATACGTGGGTGAAATTTATCTCGTGCTCGACGGAGCGCCACGCCAGCGAGACCGTGACTGGTTCGCGAGGAAAGTCCCCGGACTTACTCGCTCGCTTCGGCTCGGCCAGCCCCGATAACAGGGAAGCGAGCGTGAATGTGCAATTACGTAATATTTATATGCCATCGTTCACAGAAGCAGCGCCAACTATTTCGCGTTTTCCTATTAATTTCTCATTTTAGAGGACTTCTCTCTCTCTCTCTTTCTCTTTGGGGCCCGATAAGACGAGTGGACCAGTTTGTCGGTGGAAACGCGTTAATTCCGCGATAAAGGCGAGCACTCGGCTACCAGTTGATCGGTTCGCAATAAATCCGACGATCTGCTCCCCGATAACGATTATTAACGAGCCCGGCTAATTGTCGCGGTGTGCTCCCTGGACCGTGCAACCTGGACCAACGTCGTCAAACCAAGTCTCGAGTCCTGTTTTATGAATCGCGGCTGGCAAAGTTCGGGGAACTTTTGAGGTGTAGTCTCTGTTTTGACTTTAGGTTAACGCGTAGTTTCAAGTGGACGAGATTATTATCCATTATTCTAGTTTGCGTTTATCACGAGTTAACGAACTACTGGAGATCCAATCGTTTGCTTGTACGTAACGTTTTGTCATGGTGTGGCGTGGTTGGTACACGTAGTAGTCAAGGTGTCGTATAAATTATCGTTGAAAAGTGTGCTTTCTAGCCTTCGATACAAGGATCTCGTAACGATCGGTTCCGAAGCGTTAAGTGGTAGTTTTAATGAAGTTTAGTCTACTTCTGCGAGACGATTAGTTATTGCACGGAAAGGAAAATGTCGAAACGAAAGAAACGAGAAATGCAAAATGTATCGTAAATCTCGAGAAACAGAGAACTGAAATCTATTTTCTTGACAGGTGCTGCGTTTCACTTTTTCCTATCTGCAAAATTCACTTTAGAATTGTTAAATCACATCTACTTGTCAAATATTAAACCTACATCTAAATTGCAAGTACCGTAAGTCTAAGATTAAAACAGTATTGAAGATCAAGATCGAAATGGTACAAAATCCACTTTGAACCTAAAGACACTATTATCGAAATATAAAGTCGCGTGTATCAACAGAACTCACGGAAGGCACGTTTGAACGAATGTACACCTAAATAACACAAAATCCATTTTAAAATTATCCACTTATTTCTGATTTCTCGGAGATAAAAATTCCAAATTGCAAGTGCCGTAAATCTAAAACGATGAGAATTAACGTCGCTGAATACGAATGAAATCTGTCCCCTTTCCATCGAAACGAAATGTCGCGAAGCGCGAGTGTCGCGCGTTGGAATAAATTCACACCCTCTCGGCGCGCAGCAGTGCCATTCTCGCCGGTCGCCGATCTGAAAGAGGGTAATCGCGGGCAGTTACAGGGACTGGTCGCTGTCGCAACACGGAGGAACGCGATCGTCGATGGCTATCTCGGTCGTTGCGCGCCGGCAGATTTGTTTTAATGTTCGCCACTCGTCGATGACCGGGCTCCATTAAAATCTGCGCTCTCTGTCCTCGCCGAACAACGCGGCGCCGCGGTCGTCGATTAAACCCCTCCGGTGTGGAAACCGAGAGTTTCGCGGTGTCGCGCCTCTCGTAAACCGCGATTAAACCGAGAACCGGGCTGCCGCGTCGTTCGATTCTATTTTCGAACGTGTCGCGGCGCGGCCGCGAGTCTCCTCCCGCGGGCCGATTAATAAGCAACCGGTTGATTATGGGAAACGAGCGTCCGCGTGGGCGAGAACGCGCCGGGGAAATCGTTCGTTTCGATTTCAATTTATCGCCAACGTCGAGCGGGGAGTTCGATGCCACGGAGAGAGACGCAGAAATCCATGGGAATGCTCGAGTTGTAACGGCGCGCTTGGGAATTCAAGCGTCGATCCCGGTCGAGAACTGCCCTGCGCTCTCCTCCTCGTTTCGCCGATCTTCGATTTGCCCTCGGGATTACGCCTGGCGATCGTGTAATATATACGCGGAAGATTTGCGCGCGGGTTTTACGCGACGACGACGAGTAGCGTAGGCCTCGCTCGATTCAACGGGCAATTACTTCCTCGGTTATCGTCGGACCCAGTCCTCGCGAGGATAAGCGAGCGGAGCCATCCCCGGCGCGCCAGTCGAAACGAAATCGATCGGCCTGAATAAAATCCCCCGTTGCCGCAAGTAATTACCTCGTTCCGCGAGATACATTTCGACCGGACTGCGAAACGTTGTCACAACGCAAACAAAGTTATGGATATCTCGCGGAACGAGAAGTGGAAGTTCGGTGCGGCCGTGTTTACTGGTATTTCGAAGCAGATTATAGGAACGTTTGAGCTCGAAGCAAAGAATATGGTCGATGATGTGTAAAATATTACGCTGGAACGTCGATTAGTGAATATAGAATTCGATATGAATAATAACTCGAACGTTTTTATAGCAAAATTTTCTATATCTGTAGTTTACATTTTCTTTTTCTTTTTTTGTAATTTCATTTTCGGTGATGAAAAGGCTTTTGTAATATTCTTGCAATTTGAGGATCGATGTAAGGATGAAATATAGAGTTTGAATTATTTTTGATATGAATAACATTTTTGGATCTTGCAATTCTGAGTGTCTTTGTAATAAAATTTTTAATATTTCTAGTTTCTATTTTTTTTTTTTTTTTATAATTTCATTTTCAGTGATGAAAAGGCTTTTGTAATATTCTTGCAATTTGAGGATCGATGTAAGGATGAAATATAGAGTTTGAATTATTTTTGATATGAATAATATTTTTGGATCTTGCAATTCTGAGTGTCTTTGTAATAAAATTTTTAATACCTGTAGTTTATATTTTCTTGTTGTTTTTTTATAACCTCACTTTTAGTGATGAAAAGACTTTTGTTAAATATTCTTGAAATTTGGGGATCAATATATAATTAATCAATATAATTAATCCTTGTAAAAAACACTGTAAGTGACAGGCTTCAAAAAGAAAGAAGAAGTTATCAAAATTCGTTCAAATATGCAAACACTGTAGATTCTCTAGATTGCTGTATGTCCCTAGATTACTCGTACATAGAAAAATACGTTTCTTTCATTTATTATTTTTATTTTTAAGTAGAATGTATATGTTAAATCACTGAAAATTTGAGGATATAATTAAATATAATTAAATGAAGAATCCTTGCAGGAAACATTGTAAGATCGTTTAAATTTTCGAACACTGTAGATTATCCCTAGATTACTGTAGAATTTCCCTAGATTACTCGTACATAAAAAAATACATATTTTTAAATATATTTATATTCTCATTTCCAAGTAGAACCGTATTAAACTATGTACTAAATTTTTTACTTTTATTTGCAAGCAGAACGTAAAAGTCACTAAAGAGAATTCACTGTTTTCCACAAAGTCTCTCCAGTTACAGTTACAGTTCGAATATCACGGGGGAATAACCGCTATTTCTAACATGTAATACATCAAATACTTTTTACTTCGAGTCGAAACTTAATTCACGATAATTTGCTTGATCATTGACCAAGCGAAACGGGTCAATACAGAAATAGCGGACGTGAAATGGTTTTAAAGGAGGCGCTTATCGTTTATCGACGCTCGAGTCGCTACCGGTCGTTCTACGATTTTTCACGGGGCTCGCGTCCCCCTTATCGGCTGTTACATCTCGGACACCGTATGTTCCAACGTGTATCGCAGATAATTCCGAGTTTTTGCGCGGGACGACTTAGTGGGTGTCGGAGACGTGGGGCAAAAAGGGAGGAGGGGGGAAGAGAAAAGAAAAGAAAAGAAAAGAAAAGAAAAGAAAGAAAAAAAAGAGAAAAAGGACACGATCGAGGTTTATCGTGTCTACGCCCGTTGGACGTCGCCCGTTCCACGTGAAATGTTGCCACGCTGGGTAACCGAATAGTCTCGTTTGATTTCAGGTGCCGGTAGTGAGAGTGGAGAACGTCGACCACGCTCGTTTCGCGCGCGCGTTTCCTACGTGTACGAAATCTCGACAGCGGATCGGCTCGATTGACTCGCGGAATGCACCTTGTGCAGCCGACTAGAAACACGTATATACGTGAATTTCACACTTTTCTAAGCGACGTCCGACGATGTATGTGAAATTGGTCGGCGTGATTTTTCTGAATGAAAATGCTACATTATATCGATAGAAACGTAGAAAATTTAACGCGAGTTAAATCTCAGACTCTTGAGAGGGAAATGCATCGATAGAGTGAATTTTCTTTCACTTAGTAAGATTTATTTAATTTATTTATTTATATATATATTTGTATAGTATATATAATAAGAACTATTAATAATATTTAATAATACAATCGTTAACAATCATTATTATAAAATATAACATACTTTTATAATCGTAAGATTCCAAAATTTCGTCTCTCTTTTTACTTTTCTTAATACACATAAATGATTCATGACTTTATTAAACGAAATTGATAAAATTATATTTTATTAGATAAAATATCCATAACAGTGCAAAGAATACGATATGATGTAATTTTGCAGAATGGTAAGATTCCAAAATTTCACAATGGCAAAGAATACGCACAAAGGATATTTTATTAGAGTCCGCAAAAATCCAAAGAAAGTCGTTTTGATCAAAATTTTTAATTCGTGCTTGATAGTTGAGTGATTAGTCAGTTTCTACCTCGACAAATGAAGCCGTCAGAAAAACAGCCACTTAGTAGTGGTCGTTTCTCCGGTGGCTGGCTTCGAAAGTGGCCCGCTCCTCCGGGTTAATCTCAGCGGGGCATTCGGCTGGAAAACGACACGTCCCGCGGAAAGAAATCGCACAATTCCGCGCCGAACGAGCCGATAATCGTTCCGTCGCAAAATTTCACGCGCAAATTGCGCAACGCGACGCGCGTAGTTCCCTCTTTCACCTCTTTCGATCTCGTTTCGTACATCGCGCTGGGCACACGCGAAAAATTAAACGAAGCGCGCGTTTCCCCGAGAGCTTGCCGGTTTGTCGGCGACACTCTTTTTAATGGGAGCGGACAGATCTTTACGAGCACGCTCGGCGGGCAAGCGAACGTGGCAATTAATTTGCAACTATGCAATGCTGTTTTGTGCAAATTATCGTCAGAGTACGGCGACGGTACAAACGTGCGAGTGTCAGTTTCTTTTAGCGGCAGAAAGCCGTTTGATTTCTCAGCAGAATTCTGAGCGCTCTGCTTCTGACGCGTTTGTGTGTGTGAGAGATGTATTAAAATGTGTTCCGTTATGCACAGCAATTTTAGAGTAACGCGTGCACGTTGCTGGACAAGACTTGATCGTTTTAACATTAAAGAAAAATTGTACAATTGTACATATATAAATATATATGTAAATGATTGACAAGCATCAAACGATTTTACCATGCAAATATGCTAAATATGCTAATGTTCAGTGACTATTTATTTGTATTTTAAATTCCCTTGCTTGGCTACATTTTTTGTCATTTTTTGTCTGTTTCTTACTCTTTGATAAGTCTCCGACTTAAATGGTGTACAACGTCGAATAACCAGGCCAGAAACCACCTCTTTCCCCAACTCCGTCCATTCAGGATTTCAGTGGAAAAAATTTATTTTATCTCAATCTGGCCTAAAAAGGGAAGAGCAAAGGAGCCGACCGAGTGGCTATTTAAATTCGAGCCACGTTTCAAACGAAACTTCCCTCTACCTTTTTCCCTGGCCAGAAATTCGAACTCATGTCACGACAAGGAATACGTACGAAGGAAATCGTAATGCATGGGAAAAGAACAGTGTGAGCACTTTGATTTAATTTTCCAATCAAGATCAAACGGGGGGAAAATTGGACAATTTCAAATAGTTAAGAAAAAAAGGTTTTTTTAAATTACTAATAATTAAGAAGAAAAAGACAGTTTTAGATAATTTTAAATGACGAAATAGTAAAGTAGTCCTAAAAGACCGAGAAACCATTCAGAGAATTTGAAATACGTAAATAGCGAGACGAGCATTTATTTTCAATTGATGAAAAGGATTGGATAATTTCAAACCGCTAAAGGAAAAAAATTAAACAATTTCTAATAATTGAGAAACGAAAAATGACCTCAAAGAGCCAAGAAAATTGATCTTAAATGACCAAGAAGCAAGTTAAATAATTCGAAATATCCAAACAGAGCGAGACGAACACCTCGATTCGATTTTCAACCAGAACCAATAAGAAAATCAGAAGAGAAAGAAATTGAATAATTTCAGATAACTGAAGAGGGAAAATTAAAAGATTTCTAACAATTTTAAACGACTGGATAGTCGAGTGACCAAAAACTGAAAATTGAATAATCTCAAAGGGCCAAGAAAACTGATTTCAAGTGATAGTTCGAAATATCTAAATAGCGAGATTAGAAAAAACTGCACGACTTGTACGATTCGTCTCACTGAAAGAGTTGCCCAGAAGCAATCGTTCTGACTAGAAAATGAAGACGACTTTCTTGCCATAAAATTTTATCGATATGCAAACGTTTTGAATCGATAGAAAACAAATTACAGGCGCGATCGCCACTCCTACTCGAGGTCTACCCCACGCCCACTCGCGAATCACGTGACCCAAATCAACCAATCGCTAATTTTCGTTGCATCAGCGTTGCATCTGAAGAGACCCGATTTTCTGAATTACCCCGCTAAAATCACTTTCAGTGATAAAAAAAAATAGTGAAGGAGCAAAGGGAGAGAAAACGAAAAAGGGGGAAGAAAGAAAGGGTGTGTGCGATGAAAGAGCACAATGTGACGTTACTCGAGAGAGTATCTGCGGTAGATCTCTCCTTTTCTCGCCGGCCCCCGGTCAGACACGATTGCCAGGCCAGGTCCTTTTATTTACAACGACAATGACAAACGTAACGACAATTCACGGTTATGCGCGGGGCCAGCCGCGTCACGCGGTCATAACGTGCGACGTCGTTTTTATGAAGCGCGGCAGGAATTCGAAAGGAGAGCCGATAAATCGTCCGAAGCGCTTCAACCGCGACGCGTGTAATCCCTGCTCCGTCTCTTGCGTGTCCCTTCGACTTTGCTCGATTCGTCGCCAAGAAGCCTCGCGAGTATCGCCCTGTAACGCGTTAAGCGATTCTGTCGAATGAAAATGTAATTCGCGCGAGGGAAAAGAAGATATTCGATTCGGTTGCTGATGAGAAATGTGCGTTGTGCGAAACGTTTTTGAACGTTTCGTTAACGCTTCGTGATGACCGACGATGAAATTTGAAGCGCAATCTGACAATGACAGCCACGATGATAGGAAGTTAGACGATATTCATTGCTGCACAGTATTAAATACTTGAAAATTTTATATTTTATATTCTATTATATATATTTAATATTATATTTAATATATAGAATATATTTATAGCAAAGTCAGATGTTTCTTTCTCATTTTTCAATTTTTTGTGTATTAAATGCTTTTAAATTTATGCTTTATGTGTTATATATTAAATTTACATATATTTACAGACATTTGTTAATATTACATTCTTTTTTCATTCGTTTCAAACTCAACCAACAAAATTTTGGTAATTTAATTCCACTACACAGTTATATTTATCATTATATTATATTATATCACGTTTATATAAATTATATTTTTGGACTCGTTTCAAACTCAACCAAACAGAATCCTGACAATTTAGCTCCACTACATTTTTAACAAATTGTCTAAATATTTTGTACAACACACACAGTATATTTATATCACAAAAACTTGTTATAAATGTTTAAATACTTTCATGAAGAACCATGTATCAATAGTAATAAAATAATATAAAGTAATTTATCTACAAGTCAGAAAATATTTTGATTAAACATCTAATAGCTGGAAAATTAGATTTTCTTTCTAGTTCAAATAACTATGAATAAAAAATTCTAAATTAAAAATTTTAATATTTGATGTAGTCTGGGCTAAAGAAATTTTTCCAATTGATTTTCCAGTAAATTATTGCGAATTTTCATACATACATGTCGATAGTGTTTCGATATAGCCGTGATACGTCTGACCAGTAACTGGCGCCTACTACTTGCGAGAAACGAATCGCAACGTAAAATTCATTTCCCAACGAAAAATCTATTGCAACCACTTTCGCCAAACACGTCTAGGAAGTAGAATCCGAGCATATATATTCCGGATCGTGTCCACACTTTGACATTTTCATTTTTTTTCTTTTCTCGTCTGCGTGAAGGGATAAAAATGAACTTATATCGGACGGAAGATTAAATTAACACCGGGGCGACTGGAATTTTCCTTGGGACAAGAAATCACCGAGTTTAATTAATGCAGGAAGTGTCACTTAGTTTGTTAATGTCGATTGATTTTTACGTAATTTGCTCGCCGCTTTCTACGACGGAAATGTTTAAGTTTATGGCAAACAGCTAATCCACCGCAACTCCTGCCTGACTTACAAAGTACTCATATAATTTCAAATTGCAATAACCAATCGTTGAATGTCCATTCTACGCGGAAATAATAGAAAGAGAGTTCGTTGTTAACTTTTGTGTCATTTAATAAACTCAAAACTGTATTCGTTCATAAATTAACTTTGCATAACCACGTGTGTACCAAAATGGCTGCCAAAAACGTCTTTGAACGTCATTGTATTCATCGTAGTATCTGATCAATTAAATTTCACATGATTGTGAAAATTTTATACACTGAAAGTAAAATGTAAAATCTTAGAAAACGAGATGCTTTGTGCACAATACCAAAAATCTGTCCAAAAAGTCACTCTATTCATTGTAGTGTCTAATTAAGATTTCAAACAACTGCGAAAATTTCATACTCTGAAAGTAAAATGTAAAACCTTGGAAAACGAGATGCTTTGTGCACAATACCAAAAATCTGTCCAAAAAGTCATTCTATTCATTGTAGTACCTAATTAAGATTTCAAACAACTGCGAAAATTCTTCATACTCTGAAAGTAAAATGTAAAACCTTGGAAAACAATACCAAACATCTGTTCAAAAAATCATTGTATTAATTGTAGTGTCTGATTAAGATTTCAAACAACTGCGAAAATTCTTCATACTCTGAAAGTAAAATGTAAAACCTTGGAAAACAATACCAAACATCTGTTCAAAAAATCATTGTATTCATTGTGGTGTCTAATTAAGATTTCAAACAACCGTGAAAATTTCATACTCCGCAAATAAAATGTAGAGTTAATTTTGAGTAGCAAAAATTACGCTCTAGAAGCGTTATTTATACTTTGCTCTCTATTAGAAAAATTTCGCCAGCAGAGCAGAGACGAGAGTCGGTCAATGAATACAGCGTCACCGGTTCATTAACGAAACTGGTCCGAACGGGTCAAGATTTTACTTGATTAACAGTACCTACGCTCTTCACCGGTTCTTCTTTTTTTTTTCTTTCTTTCCTTTCTTCCCCCCTTGGCCTTCCGTTCTCCGAGGCGGTGTTTCCCTTTTCTCTCGGCGGGCCGGTCGGAAGAGCCGGTGCTCTCGATCCGACAGCACAGCCTCGTTATAGCCGGGAGATCGGCTCTAGGAGGACCTGCGCGCTACTGTTATGGGCGTGAACGCGGGTCGACAATCGTGGAAAAATAAATGGCCGTGCCAGCGACGACGAGTCCGGTCGTGAAACTATCTCTTATTTGCGAACCGCGTAAATACGGTTCATGCCGCTTCAGGCTTCGTTAAAATAGCCTGGCGAGCACGCAGCGGCGAAGAGGTGAAACTAACGCGCCCTGGATAGACAGAGAGGGACCGATATAGAAACGAGCAACCATACGAGAAACAGAGAGAGAGAGAGAGAGAGAGAGAGAAGCCTGAAGCCTCCGCGCAAGAAGCGGAGATCCGCGTTTTCCACGCCCGAGGTTCTGCTGAAACGGGCGAATTCAATCATTAGAGGGCGTGCTCCGGGCGACGTCGAGCCCCGATGAAAGCGTTTTCATTCGCCGGATGCCACGACGCTGCCACGGTGGATAAATTTAGCCTCCGTGCAAATCGCCGGGAATGTCGCTGTTCTGGATCTGATCGTAAATTTTCACGGATAAGGACGGCTCGACTTTCCTCGTCGATACTCGCCTGCCAATCGTCGCAATTGAGGCTCGCTCGCGAAGATGTTATCGTCGTCGCGGACGTACTGCGAGCGACGTTGAATCTAGAGTTACAGCGAGGAACGCAACCGTGTGACCAGTGACGATGAAAAATTGTCGATCGTTCGAACTGGTAGGCATAACTTTGTAGGGAAAAACATCATAAAGGGTTCGCCTGGTCTTATTTTCGAGCGTAAACTTTCTGGAGTTTACTCGATGGCGCGTTTTATGATTTCTGCTGACGCGCAGGGCAAGTGATTTAGAGCGAGAGTGAGATATCATTTCTCTTATCGTTATTTATTAAAGCGAGCTATTTTCTCATTTTTCTAACGTTTCCTTATGTTATGTGCTTACTATTTGTAAACATATAAGTTTCTGTTGTTAAAGTAATTCAGTGGCGCATTGACATATTTTGTACACGTTAGCTATTGTCAGTGTTATTAACGCTATAAAATAATTTTATACAATTTACAATTCATATATTTATATAATAATTCGTCAGAAATTTTACAGGCTTGAAACAGTGTGTTTTTAAAGATTCAAGTACAGATAAAAGCTTGTATTATAAAGTTTCTCTATTTACTTTGATGTAAATCTCTGATGGAAATTTTACGCTTTAACATTTACGAAACGAAATATCACATTTCTTGCAAGACAACAGTCAGACATTCGAGATTCATCCGAGACGCGACACTGTGTTTCAGTCCATCGAACGCAAATTGCAGTTCGGTAAACTTGAAATCGTCGTTCGGTTTTTTCTCTCGCTCGTGAAACTGGGCCTGGAAAAGCCGGGGAAAAGAGGATCCGCCTGGATCTCGCGCGTTGGGTCTTTGACCTAGCCGAGAACGATCGAGATAGTTAGCCGCGGCGACATTGCGCGGCGCGAAACTTTCGACTCGAGTTTCCATCGGGGGGAAAAAAGATCGGGGGTAATGGAGATCGTTGCTTTTCCACGCCCGAGGTTGTTGTTGTTGCGGTGAATTATTCGTGCCAGCGGACGAAGATCTACGAGCCTCCGATCGAGATTACTCGCGGACTCGTTCCGACAGTCCGCGTACGGAAGGTCATACTCGTTTCATGGCACCACTCGTTCCTCGATCAACAATCCGACGTTCGCTCGGTTTTGCTCGGCGTCGAGCGTGTTTCGTGGTATTTAACCATTGACCAACGCAGTTAACGACGATGGCGCCGCGTTCGAGCCACGTGCGCTACGCGTCTTTTTCCAACTCCTTTCACTCGTCCAGGCCGGGTTTCCTAAGATTCGATACTCCAGCAGCAATCTTCTCTTTTCGTGCGCTCTGTCCTCTGAAGAGGACAGAAACTCGGTTATGAAAGTATTCGAAGGAACTTGTAGGAATTTTTTTACAGACATCGCGTTTGTTGTAGAACATGTTTCTATTAAATTTTGTCAACATTTTATTAGGACGTATAGAAATCTAAAGACAACTCTCGTGGCAACTCTCAAGTACGTCGTGTTTGTTGTAGAACAACGTTTTAAAATTTTATCAAAATTTTATCAACACTGTAACGAGACCTCGATTAAATTTTGATTGGATTGTATATCTGTAGAAGTTACAATTTTTCGGTTCTGTGTTATATCGATATAATCCTCGACATTTTTTGACACTGAATTTTTATCACGCTGTGTACTGATAATTTACAATGCTACTAATTTCTACGTAAATTTTCTGTTTTCTTGTTTTCAAATACAACCGTGATATACTTTACATGTTACAACGACACTGAATATCACGCTGTGTACCGATAATTTATCAGAACTTTTGCCTTTTTTAACTTTTACATAAATTTTCTGATTGTCTTCAAATACAACCGTGATATATTTTACATATTACAACGACGCTGTGTACTGATAATTTACAATGCTACTAATTTCTACGTAAATTTTCTGTTTTCTTGTTTTCAAATACAACCGTGATGTATTTTACATGTTACAGCGACACTGAATATCACGCTGTGTACTGATAATTTACAATACTACTAATTTCTACGTAAATTTTCTGTTTTCTTGTTTTCAAATACACTCGTGATATATTTTACATGTTACAACGACGCAATATCACGCTGTGTACTGATAATTTATCAGAACTTCTGCTATTTTTAACTTATACATAAATTTTCTGACTATTTTCAAATACAACCGTTTATAATAATTTATGACGCTACTCCTGATTTCTGCATAAATTTTCTGATTATTTTCAAACAAGTATAACTGTAGATTGTAACATAGTTTACATTAGTCGAAAAGCAGAGAAATTTGTCTACTGGAACTTCAGCGGTACATCTGAGAAACTAGAACTAGAACCATTGCACCTCTGGTCGAAACCTATCTCGATCGACGTAATGCGTCGGCGCGGGCCGCCCATTCACCGTGAGCAAACAACAACATAAACAACAACAGAAAATATCGGTCAGTCACACGGGAGGAATGCTATCATCGCGAAACCAGAAACGCAACGTCGCGAGCCGAGCGGAGCGGAGCCGGTACCCGACGTCCTCGAGGTGCTCACCCCCGGAAGCTTTCTAATGAAAGAGTCACCCTTTCCTCCCTGCTGCGCGAACTAACCCCCCACCCTGTCTCGTCCCCTCTCTCGCCCCCTTTCCTGCCGCGGTGCGTATCTCCCTCGTCCTCCTGCTACCGCGTTCGAACACAGAAAATCAGGCTGGACGAGCACGAGGGGTGGGAGAGGAGGGGAGGGTGGAGGGGGGGGGGGGGGGGTTAGTGGGGAGATAGGACGCGATCGCGACACGTTAAACGTCCGCGCAACAACCGGAGTCACGCACTTACGCACCTAGGGAAAGAGAGGTGGCGAGTGGCATAGAACGAAGGAAGGAAGAGGGAGTCCTAGCTTGCTCACTGGTTGAAGAAGAAGGAAGGAGAGTGCGAGTGGGAGAAGGAGAGAGAAAGAGAGAGAGAGAGAGAGAGAGAGACAGTTTGAGAGTCGGTCTACACGGGCGACACGCGGGGGTAAAAGACGGCATAGACGCGCGCGTAGAGTATGTTTGTGCGTGTAAGAGCGTACGTAGACACAAGGAGCGTACCGGGGGCCCCAATACGGGGCTCCGGGGACCGACCGACAAGAAGAAGAGAGAGAGAGAGAGCGCCGCTATCAAACGCGTATGGCTGGCGATCGTCGCTCCGCTAGCCAGGCAGAGACAGAGAGATGAACGGAGCGGGCCCGGTGGTGGGGATGGAGAGGCGGGCCCCGGGCACACGCAGCGATCGCGCTGCGCCCGTGTGCGATCGCGCGCGTCTCACGCACACCGGCGCGCGCCGTATGTCCCTGTCCTGCGTACCGGGGGACACACGGGTAAAGCTCACACTTACCTGACAAGATGTAAGTTCAGAAACTGGAAGGTGCCACTTCTGCACAGTCCAATACAAGACACCGAACCGGAAAGTTCGTCCCGAAAATTAGTCGGCGCGCTGCACGCGATTGTACAGCGTTTGGTGTACGGTGGTCCTGCGGGACCGTTGGGAGGAAAAGAGAGAGAGAGGAAGCGGAGGAAGCGGAGGAAGCGGAGGAGTGTGAAAGGTGGACCACCTTCCCTCGCGGTGGAAAGCGGAGGGTGGTTGATTCGATAAATTTGTCGGAGGCGATCGGTGAACGTCGAAGGACGCCAGAGGAAGAAGGAATAAAAAAAGACGCGGGAGGAAAGGAGAAAAGTACGCGAAAGCGTAGAAGGTAGCGCGAGTCTGTCACCGAGCGGAGAAGGGTGAAGAAACCTGGAGGTGGAAGAAGAAGAAGAAGAAGAAGAAGAAGAAGAGGAGACAGAGGACAAAGGTGCGGTGGTGGTGGCTGATGGTGGAGGAGGAGAAGAGGAAGGTGGAGGATGAGAAAGACGGCAGGAGGCGGAGGCATACGATAACGAAATAACCGGAGATACGTGAAAACGTACCGGGACACGGCCAAGTGACGGCGAGGAGGAAGAAAACGCGCCGCGAGACGTCTACGATCGATCTCGAGAACGTTGCACGCCAACGAAAAAAAGAGGAACCACGGTACCAACTCGGTGCTTTCGTTCCGTTTCGCGCGAGAGTGCGGTGCGTGGAACCGAGACCGATACTCTGGCGATAATCGCGCCACCCCTCGGTATAATTTCCCTTTATCCCCGATTATCCGCGATAGTCATCGAGAGTCGCTCGCCAACGAACGTCACCGACGATCTCGCTTGTCGATCGTGCAACGAGTTTACGATGGTGTTCCGCCGTGCGATAGCGCGGTTAACGACGAGGACGATGACGAAGACGACGAAAACGACGATCGTCCAGAGGCATCGCACGCGCATTGGATGATTATCGTATTAATGAATGCCCGCCGCTGCGAGAGTCCAGCCAGCCAGCCATCCAGCTCGCGAGATAGTCCGAACGTGGCGAAGGTGGACGTGCCTCGTCGGAGCCACGAGCTTGAGAATCTGTGCTCGATTTCCGTTCTTGTGACGTCTTTCTTCGCGCGTCGCGAGTTCAAACTGTGCTTATCGAAACTGTAGTTTATCGAACGATAAACTGCGACTTTGAGACAGGACACGAGTGAAAAGTGCGGTTCGAAGAAGGAACGAAAGTGACGAGACACGCGGATGGGAGTGCACCCAGTCCGTGGTGCATCCGCGAAAGATCCCGAGAAGAGAGACGATAGAGTGTGTACGTGCTTTCGTGCGAATCGATGCTTTCGTCGCAGGCGCGAAAACTGCCCGAGGAATCGTTCGAACGTTCCACGTATCCGAGGAGTATGTTGTACCCAGGATAAACACCCGGATCAAGAGGCACCGTCTCGTCGGACGAGCGGCCACCGCCATCGATCGCTGACGTCGTTTCCTCCGGGACAAACGTAACTGTGAGTTTTGTTGTTTCACCTTTGATCGAAAAGGGTGGCGATTTCTTTTCCGCGGTCGATCGGCAGAGTGGAGATTTGCCACTCGACGTCGGAGCGTCGACGATTTTGGCGCGCGCGAGTACCGCGAATTCCTCAACGGTATCGCGTTTCCAACCTCGAAGGCCTTGAAGAAAGTTGGCCATCGCGAGATTTCGTGTTCCTGCCCGGACAACTCTTTCCCGTCGTCGCTGTGCCCGTTTCGTCGCGGTGTTCTCGAGCGTGCGACGCTGTCAGCACCGCGGACCCACGTCCCTCGCCCGAATGCCCGATCGAGAGACTTTCGAGAGAGATTTTGTTTCTCGTTTTACGGTCCCTGCCTAGAACGCGCCGGGCCCGGACCGCTTTGGCCGCTGTTTCCTCCGTCTCTCGACCACGCGATCTTGTTCTTCGCCCCAACGAGGCGAACGTCAAGAGCGACGTCGAGCCTCCGGTGCGAGAAATAAAGGAAAATTTGTCGCTCGACTCGCGGAGCTTTGCACGCTTCTGTCTTCGATCGCGTGGAAAGTTGAATAATCGATAATCAATATGAATATAATATTTAAAATGTTTCACTCCGTGGAGATACGAAATGACAGAAACGTCAGCCGTTGTTTAAATATTATACTTTCGTACATTTTCATCTCGAAAATAAGTCTCGTTGATTAGATAAGAACGAGATTAAATTGGATTTATGCGAGGAACACGCGGTTTCTTTTTCTTCCGACAAAGTCGATTGGAACATCCGGACAGGCGTTTCAACTTCCACGCGAAACCAAAGACGCTCCTTTCGTTGAAATTCTCCTTCATTCGACGTTCATGTATTATTGATTGACGCTCGAATGGTTGGAGGAGCCTGACTCGCCGGTCTCTAGAATCGCTTGGTATTTCTAGTCGCGCGCGCAACGCTTTCCCACGGATGGACGGTCGAAAGGAGGAAAGAGGGTGGCGAAAAATTGAAATTCACTCCGATAAACGTTATCGGTGGCACTCGTCGCGCGTCGCGGGCGTTTTCCGACTTCCGCTCCGCGCGCATCGAATTAGCCTCAATTTGCAATACCGAACGCGCAATTTTCCCATTACCCGGCTTCAATACCACAGACGAGTGTTTTCGAGATAACAGGAATATTCCGCGCGAGATTTAATTGGCCGAAACGTTTGCAAACTTCGTGAAACGTCAAAACGTAGAAATATACCAATTATACTTTTGACAGGTTATTATGAAAATTATAAAGTATAAAAGTACGTCGTGGAAACGTTGTTCTGTCTTAAAGCGTGGACAGAATTTAATTACGTTGAACCGAGGTATAGACTTTTATCGAATTTCTAAATTTTCAATTCAACGCTCGACGATTTCAAAACGTTAGACTGCCACAAATTCGTTCGCCTCTTGGTGTTGCAGATTTTTTAGGATGCTTGAAAAGTATATTTAAGTATAGGAAATCCATAAAAAATGACAAAAATGAAATCGTGCCTTGGAAACGTTGTTTCAGAATTGAACTGACTTTAATTGAATTTCAATGCTCGACAACTTGAAACATCAGATTGTGTTCATCAAAGATAATTATAAATTATTTGATAGTTTATTAGAAATTATAAATTTTTGATAGTTCTGGTGTCAACATTGGAACCTTAATCACTTTGATAAGGGAAGAACGTTCTTTGCAATAATTATACAATCGAAACCACGTAGAAACAAACGTGGGTATTTTTTGATAAAAGAGTCGCTTGATCGAGTTGTGAAGAACAACCAATCATATATATATGAACATGTATATTCATTTCGTCACTGACGTCGCGAACCAATTTATCACACAAGCCAATATTTTCTGTTGCTCAACCTAGAGTTCTAGTTCGTTCGTTCCAACACACGCGTTCGAGGCTCGCCCGAGGTTGAAAGAGAGTCGAAGGAAAGACACGTACATACATGCGCACGTGAGTACGCACATGCCTTTGACTCTGCCGGCAAACGATGACCCTTTGCTAGCGCCCAGCTTATGCAGAGACTCTGCACAAAACGGAAAGCCGAAATAGGGTCTGAATTTCCCATGGGTAGCGCCTAATTATGTCCATGGGACACTCGTTCCATTATGGCATATACGCATTGAGCATTTGCTAGTTACCCTTTTATGCTAAGTGAGAGGAGAGCCAGTGGATGACCCTTGGAATGGGTGACCGCTCCTGGACGTACTGGCCTGCCGGACACTTCCCTGGCCATCCCCGTGTGCCCACCAAGACCCGCAGGTTCCTCAGCCTCTATAGGGTGTCTTCTAAATATATCTAACACGTCGTCGCACCTGGGCCCATCTTCCACGATCGTTTGCCCGCTGACGACACTGACGCAGAAACGACAGGTCGAAGATAACTGTCTATCGCGGAAGATATGAGATGATCTCGTCGTTTCTTCAATCATGTTTTACATAAACGTGGTCTGGTCTAATCGCGCGAAAAATTTCACGTCACAGTTGGAATAACCGTGCGATTAAACTCGCAGAATTGACTCAAGATCCTGCTGCTAATCACAGTCTTGGGGGTTTGACGAGCGTTCGATTCGATAGAAAGTCTTGCATCGCTTTGAAAACACGAAAAATTCGAAGAAACGGCTGGAAAATCTTTGGTCTAATTTTTGAGCGAATCTTTTGTCAAAAATTCATTGACGCGGAGTCAAATTAACTCAATTCTTGTCGTGGATGAATTACGTTGCACGGGTCTTGCTAGTCTAATCGAAACTGAATTTGTCCTTTCTGGTCGCCATAATTCATAATTTAACACAAAAAATTAGCTCAGTTCTTCTCATGGATGAATCACGTTGCAGGAAGGTCTTTCGTTGGTTTTGAGTTTTTGACCAAAAATTTCTCCAATGCTGTGTCAACTTATGACGCAAATCGATCAAGCGTAACGTAATTTACCCGTAAGAGAAACGAAACCGTTCGAATTGTCATCGAAAGCAACTGGTCCTGCCCGATCGATAAACCAACCGAGGATAATGGGCCACCGTGTATGCAGCGGAACGTGTGTACGCGCGTTCCCGCGAACGGTTGCTGTCCGTTGAAGCTGGCCCAACACTCGGGGGAAGAAATTCGAGCAAAAAAAAAATTGGGAGAAAACACTCCGCGCGGAGCGAAATAATTCGTGATTCCATTGCGGGGACACGTACGCGGGATCGGACGCGAGAGACCTCGCAAGCCAGGCCACCGTTTAATCGACAATTAGTCTTGGAAAGGGCGATCGACGCGCGATCACGAGAACCGCGGGATAATCGTTGCCCTGGAGGACGCCAACCGCGCTCCCGTGATCCTCGCGGACGCTTAATGGAGCTATAAAGCCGTATTAAGATTAACTGTTCCTCGCAGGCCGGTGCTCCAATTGCGCAACGCGACAGCTCCAGTTGTGGAGTTAGAGTTGACCGCACCAGGTTGCTACCGGTGGTGCGTTGTCCGTTCGCGCCGGTATTTCTCACAAGCATCGGCCACGCGACTCGCGTATATCTGTGTGTGTGTGTGTTTGTGTGTGTTTGTATGTGTGTTTGTGTGTGTTTGTGTCTGTTTGTGTCTGTTTGTATGTGTGTTTGTGTGGTGTTTGTGTGTGTTTGTGTCTGTTTGTATGTGTGTTTGTGTTTGTTTGTGTGTGTGTATGTGTGTGTGACAGCAATTTTTTTTTTAATCGAACGAAACATGCTCGCACAGCAGGATTTGAAGATTTGATAAACTAGCGAATTTTCTTGCGAAGTATTAGAATTCAAAATTCAAAGTGAAATATACTCAAATATATTTTCAAGCAGAATATTACATTCTTGTAATATCTTCTTCGAATATCTTTGAATATAATTGTTGTACGATAAACCTGCACAGCAGGATTTGAAGATTTGATAAACTAGCGAATTTTCTTGCGAAGTATTAGAATTCAAAATTCAAGATGAGATATATTCAAATATATTTCCAAGCAGAATATTACATTCTTGTAGTATCTTCTTCGAATATCTTTGAATATAATTGTTGTACGATAAACCGAAGCACACCTGCACAGGAGGATTTGAAGGTTTGACAAACTAGCGAATTTTCTTATAAGGTATTAGAATTCAAAATTCAAGGAGAAAAATATTCAAATATATTTCCAAGCAGAATATTACATTCTTGTAGTATCTTCTTCGAATATCTTTGAATACAATTGTTGTCTGATTGAGATTCTTTCATCGAACGAAATCGTGTCCTCGAAACTGAAATCGATCCCACGATCCCAGAAAATCAGCAAGACGTTCGACTGATTGTCAATGTTCGAATGAACATTCACAATTTCGCATTCACTCGTCTTTTTTTTCCATTTTCCCCTCCTTCTCCTCAGCGCGTAACACCGCTTGTTGTCCTTAGATAAAGCTTCGAAAACTGGTTTTCGCCGTCCGATTTCCACGGGGTCCGTTTTTTGCGCGAGACGAGAGCGTTGGGTCGCGATCATTGTCGTATCTCAACTGCGTTGCGCCCGGTAGTTTAATTAGCACGCTATAAAGCACGCGGCAGCGCGAACTCGCACGTTTGCCTATTGGGCCAGATAAATTTCTCTTCGAGCGCAGATAAACGCGCGTGATACCGCGAGAGTACCATTGGCCGTCGTTAATTGTTGGATTTTCGCAACGCGAGCTCGCGATAACGCGATTATCCCAGCGATAACGCGATTGCCGAGCAACTGATATCAGCTCCCAGCGATTATCGACGAGATCCTCTGCCCTTCCAGTTCTCCGCGCTGCTCGCGATGTTTCAATTTATACGTCCGGTTTTTCACGCGATCCGGTGGAAACTCTCCGTGACTCTGAGTGTGATAACTTCTTCCAACGTGGGAGATTAAATTCAGGAAATCGCGCGAGTTCGCGCGGTAACAGCTTCCGACAATCACCTTACTCTTCAACCACCGTACTTGTTCCACGTTCGCATTCGTTGATTGCGCTACGCAAACACGGGAGTTTCCGATTAATTAACGATAACGCGGGAAATATCGACGAAGCTCTATCTGTTGAGAGTATCAGCAGCCTCGGGGACTCTCGTCCTTTCGCAACGATGATTTTTAATTGCGAATTAACAAGGTTCGAACGTCTTCGTAATGAAAGAGGATGGGAAATTGGAGCGAACGGGGATGTGTAAGTGGATATCCTGTGAATACGCGATGTCCGGCGAGGGAAAATGGCTGGGGAAGAAGAGAACGAGGAGAAACTGGTCCGCAGAAACCAGTGGATCCGTGGATCACGCGAAAACATAATAAGGAGGGATTAACGGATATCCGTGTTTAAGTTGTCAGGAGTCTCGTTCCCGCGAGTAATACGACGCAGCAGCGACAAAGGATCCATCCGCCTCACGCGATGCGTCGCCCTCGGGAGAAACGATTTGTTTCGGGCCTCTACGCCGCGAATCGACGTAAATCGCTCTGCGCGAGGCTCCCGCGTACGAAAGTTACTCCCTGCTTCGTTCGAACGCGGTGCTACCACTGCTGGAGAGCTGCTTTTCTTTCAATTAATATTATTTATTATTATTGTTGCTGTTATTTACGACAGAGACAAAGTAGAACGAATTGCAATTACAAATTACACGAGAGTTACACGAGATTTAAGAGATGTATAGAGAAGTTTATAGTCGTTTATAAACATAATCTTTTATTGGATCATTTTTCCAAATTATTTCAAATTATATTAATTTTACCAATTGTATAAATTAAATTATCTTTCAAAATAATTGTATCATCGTTCAAACGTTCGAAATCATCGATCAAACGTTTGAAAAACAGTGTTCTACTCGAGGAAACTTTTTTTCCAAAAAATCGAAATAAAAGACAATTATTAATTATTATTATTTACAATTGCAAATTACACTCGTTGCACGAGATTTAATGTCGTTTACAAACATAACTTTTTATTGGATTATTTTCCAAAGTGTTTCAAACTACATTAAATTTATCAACTATATAAATTGAATTATCTATCAAAACTCAAAAATTTTTCAGTCAAACATTCGAAACAAAGATTCTTCTTTCGCCTGCCTCTCGAAGAATAAAAAAAGAAATAAAAGTGCTCCGCGTGGAACGCGTGGAGAAATTAGAGGGATTTCTTTGACAGGGGCGTTGCGTTTGATCTCGATATGCAAATTAACGCGGCGGCAAGTTAAATTGGACTCACGCCTCTTTTCACCTCTTCCTCTTCACCGGCACTTCCTTTCTGCCTGTTCCGGCGTGAGACAGTCGCCAATTCGATTTGCGCTAATAACACGATCGTTAGCCCAGCGAGAGAGCGAGCGACGGGGCGCGCGGACCGCGTTTCCCTCTCTGGCCGGGGCCGGCTGTTCACCGGCCGCCACAATGCCAATAATGGCGCGGCGTTTTCGGTGAATGGCAGGCCAACGGGGTGAAAAAAAGAGCCGCGAGGTAAAAGCACACCCGTCGGGCATTGTCGCGGACTCTGTTCGCTACTTACCGAGACCATTTCCTTTTCACTTCTACTTTGTTTCTTCGCTTCGCTCGCAGGACGACGTTCCCTTTTCCTTTTGGGAAAACGTCGCTTCAGCTGCGAATCTCCCGTTTCCGCGTGCGAAATTGACTAATTAAGTTGCGCCGGACTATTCGTTCTAAATTATGAAAAATTTGGGAGAATTGGGATTCTGGAGAAGAGTATGCCCGTCCCTTCATTTACGCAGACACTCATCCAAACATTGTTCAATGATCCTTAAGATTTCAACGAGATTTAAAGATATGTTGCAGAAAATTTAACAAGAGACAAGTCTGAGAACAAGTCATCCGAAAAAATTGACATTGACAATGAAAATGGAGTCGAACTCGCAAATATCTCAAGTGACGAGGATAATGGGTTTCTTGCCAATTAAAAAAGGTTGTGATTTTGAATTATAGTAGCAACAGTGACACCGAAGAATGAAATTTCCTTTTATTTTCTGAAATGTCATTATTATTATTATTATTTTCTTTTTTATTACTGAAAGTGATTTTAGCGGGGGTAACCCAGAAAATCGGGCCTCTTCAGGTGCAACGCTGATGCAACGAAAATTAGCGATTGGTTGATTTGAGTCACGTGATTCGCGAGGGGGCGTGGAATAGACATCGAGTAGAAGTGGCGATCGCGCCTGTAATTTGTAATACCAGCTTTTCTTTCCAATATTTTTTCTTTTGCTTTATAATTGCTTCGCCCAAAAATTTAACGCTTCAAACAATTAACTGTTTCAAACAGATCTCCACAGCTTTGAGTTTCTCGTTCGCAAGAAGCATTTTGCAAAGACCAAAATGTCGCGTGTCGTAAGAATTTTCGTGGTTGCCACTACAAATTTGCGACAGACGAACTGTCTCTATTCGGGGTGAAAATCTCACATTTTTCGACAAATTTCACTGCCACTCGCTCCTTGGCTGTCTGCAAAGGTCACTCGTCAAACCTCGTAAGATCCACAAATGTGTAATCATGTCTTTTGATCCAGCTAGACCTAGACTAAACGACAACAAGTTGGCTTAATTTCGCTGGAGAGGGAGGGGAAAGAGTAAAAGGTGTTGACAGACCCGGTGCTCTACCTGTTCATTAGGATAACAGAGGAAATTAAGTTGGCTCGAGGCGGTGGCGTCGGTGAGAACTGGAGGACAATACGCCTACGGGTGTGCTCTCGTCATCGTCGAGAGCGCTGCCTAAAGCGACTCGGATTAAACACGCTTCTATGTGTATTTTTAGAACGGCAGAAAAACCGCGCCTGCGGTTTTATTAACTCGGAACGCTATGGTCCTCCGTTCCACGAGATACACGTTCCAAGTATCTTTAAGGAAACGTATCAAACGTATTATTCGCGAAACAGAAATGCCACTGTGCGGGGCTGATCTACGAACAGTAAGTGTTCAAGTTATTCATGGAAAAGCAAGTACGAGTCAAAAGCTATAGTACAGCTATATTTTGCAGAAATTTCGTAATTTTTCACAGCGATGATTTTCCTTTTATTACATTGCGAATTTCACTTCTCTGATACGCAAGCTTTAGATTTTGGTTTACGATATTCAATGTCGATTTTGGTATGAAATATTCTTCTTTTTTTTGTAGTATGAAATATTGCTTTTCGACTACGAGATATGATATCTACTTGCATTTTAATTATATAGATTTGGAACAGGAAAAGAAGTAAGAACGAAAATAAAATTGATGAAAAGAAAAGAGGATAGCTAGATCACGATGACAATTTTTCCTAAAATATTCGAGCCCTTTATTGTGTTATAAATTTCATTTCCTCGACACGCAAGTTTCAGATTTTAATCCACGATAGTTCCAATATCGATTTATAATATGAAATATTCTTTCTCGAGCGCAAAGTCTTTTTCAAATCATTTTTCAATACTTGTAAGGGATTTCTCGATCTGAAAGAAACGACGATAACGCTCAATCCCGTCGCTAGTCTCAAAGTCACGGAAGAAAACGAAGAGAACGAAGATCCATGCAAACGGGCATGGTGCCCGCATGAATTCGAACGATAATACTGATGTAATTTTCTGCATTTCTTGGCACGAAGCAAGAAACAGACCAAGTAATTAGCCTGACACTATCGCTACCGGATGTCCAACTGTTTTTTGCCCTCGCTGCCAGACTGATGCACCCTGTTACTTCGTTCTCTTCTTGCAGTTTTTCGTCCCGACTCTCCTCGCTCGGAGATCTCACGTCCGTCGCAATTTCGCGGATGATGTGATAATCCGTCGTACTGTTTGCACGCGATAACGTAAGAAACAGAAGAGATATACACACGAATCTTCACAAAAATACATACTTTATAATATTTTTTAATAATTTTGTAATTGTATTGTATGATATTTTAAATAATTATTTACAAGCTATTGTATAATGTTTTTAAATAATTTTGTAATATATTGTGTGATATTTTAAATAATTGTTAATAAGCTATTGTATAATATTTTTAAATAATTTTTTAATATATTGTATGATATTCTAAATAATTATTTACAAGCTATTGTATAATATTTTTAAATTCGTGACCTTTTTTATGTGGATACAAATTCATATCAATATATATTTGTACGATAAAACGAATTCGTTATATTTTCATGAAGATTCGTGTGTTTACATCTCTTCCATTTATTATAAATTGTATATATATATACAAAATCGTGAATTTAAAAATATTTCTGCAATAAAACAAACTCGTCATATTTTTAATATAAAAATTCATGTGCACGTATCTTTTCTATTTATTTATTATATTAAATTACTACTATTTATTATTTTGAAGAAATGTGACATTGTCTGTTCTACGCGAGTTTGTGCGTTCGCATCACGCAAGGATACAGTTTCAATCTAATTAATCGTAAAACTAAATGGGACGACATCAAACCGACGGGATCCACGACCAAATTGAAATTCTCGGTACTTCAACTCGATGAAATACGAAATCTAACGAAACGAAACTCGTTAAAACTGTCTGCCTGGACTCGCAATTGCGTACTCGGTATCTCGGTTCGCGCCGCAATAATTTTCAGCCCGGCGAGTGGTTTTCCAGTTCCAGGAGCAGAATGAAATGAAACATGACGGACTCGTTAAAATTGTCTCGGTTTCATAAGTGTCTGCCTATCGAACATAATCCTCTCGAATATGCTCGAAATGAAAAAAAAAGAGAAGCGTCTTTCACGAGGGAGGGAAGGAAGGGAGAGCAATCGCGTGCTTACCTGCCGCGAACATTCCCGACGTGGACGCGTGGCGATCGCTTCGGCGACGAGGAGAGGACGTTAGCAACAGAGGGGACCCGCGCGAAGAATAAAAAGATCCATCGCCGAGGATGGGACCGTTAGGCGACGTCCGGTCCCGCGAAGCAACAAAAATTCGTATCCCTTTTTTTCCCACTCGTATCCCCCATTCTTCCGATTTTTCATCCTCGTGCGAACGTTAACGGCGAACAATTTGCACGAAGGAATTCCAGCAACACGGAGGAGGCATTCGCGCGGGAAAGCTTGACGCTGCTAAACGACGCTTTTCGCTTCCTCCCGTTCGAAAAACGAGCGAAACTCGCTTCGACACTCTCGTCCGCGATGTCGAGTCGAATCTCGACGGAGAAATTAACCCTTCGCCGTGCCTTATCTCGCCGATTCGCCGAGATACACAGATTTTCCATTTTCGATCGATGGTAGCCTGCACAACGTTCAACGTTGCAAGTAGCCTCGACGTCGATACGCGAGATTTCAGTCTCTCAAGCTTCTCGAAAACGAAATCGTAATTGAGAATATTATCGCGGAAGGAGGGAAACGTTATTTCCTTTTAACAAATGGAAAACTACAGTCATCGAACCGGCAATGTGCGTAACATACGCTTCGCTGTTTATTAACCCTTTCGCTACGACGAACGACGTAGTCTGTTCATGTTCTGCCATTTATACGCACGATGGACCAAAGATCACTTCCTGTTGAAATAAATTCGTAATTTTTTTTGAATTTAATTTTTTAATTTTTTTTTTTTTTGTTCACTTGTTACTGATCGTATTATAAGTATTAGAAATACTCTTCGAATATTCTGAGTTACTGCCTTCTGTGACGAATCAGAGCGATGAAAATGAAGACTTAGATTTAGATCAGGTGGACTGATAGTAGCGAAAACAGTGAAAAAGAAGTTGTCAGTTTGTTACATTTGAAAGTGCAAAAGCTGTAAATTTTAATTTTAATAGTTGAATAAATTTTTAACTATTTAGATCTAGATAGTAGAGATTTAGATAAAGAAGAGAGCCGATACTAGCGACGTGTTTTCATTCCACTAAGCATGTAGCAGACTCGACTATTAATTACCTAAATCCCCTAAATAAAAGTTCCCAAGAACCAAATATGACAAACTACCCGAAACTTCGCTCCGAGCATCCCTGTTTTATCAACTCCGTATTGCCGCCGTTTGACCTGGCTGGTGCAGCTCCGAAAGAGGAGGAGAGAAAAAAGAAAGCTCGGCGGTTCGTTAGCATAATGAAAGCGTCCCGGCAGAAATTAATTGGATCAGAGTAGCCGGCAGGTGGAAAAACGATGGAATCGGGAACGGGTTAATCGAGGATAATGCTCGGTGTCTTTGAACGGTAACAGCCGCCGGTCGGAGGAGGCGGAGAGGATCGAGAGGGCCCCGAGCCGAGCGCGCCGGGTCGTTGACAATAAATTATTTTCGCCGGATGATGTAAGCAAGCCGCCGAATGTTAACAAGCGCGGGACGGAGAACGCGAACGCGGGGTGGAATCCAGGACTGGAGGCTGGATAACGCGTATCAGATCGGGTCCCCTCCGGTGGCGGGAAGCGGAAGACGAGGGGACCAAAGAGGATCGAAGAAGATGCGGAACGCTCGATAATCGCAGTCGAAAGAAGAAGGGCAAAGGCCCGTGGCGTGGAAGAGGTGGTGGAGAAACGAGACGCGGAGAGGAGAGGAGAGGAGAGGAGAGGAGAGATACCGTTAACCAGTCTGTGTACGCACACCGCCAGATATATATACATATACTGCAAATTGATATTTTTCTCCACCGCGCGCGGTATCGCGAGGAGGACGAAAGAGAAGGCCGACCTTAACGAGGAATGATTTGTCGAGTTCGCGGCGGAAGCTCGCTGCGGGCTGAGAGGGATGGGGTGAGATCTTCACCGTTCTGCCACTCTAAATGGGTTCTCGCCTGTTCCAGAAATCGTCTATTATAAATTACTGGCTTTTACGAGCTGAGCGTTGCAGGCGTTGAGATCTTTCAGCGCGGTCATTCGCTTTCTCCGCTTCAACGTTTAATTTTTATCGATTTAATGAAGCGAAGTCTCGATGAAAGGGATGTTCTGATAGCAGTCATGGACGTAGATGAAAGCAGTGTTTCTTTCATCGTCGCAAAGTGCGATTTATTTTTTTGACAAGAAACAAGAATTTCGTAGATCCAGGAGCAACTTGGAATTACAAGATACCTATTTCTCTTTTTCTCCCTTGATACTTGAATCGATCGTTAGACTAGACTAAAATCCTTTTTCCAACGATATTCGTAAAAATTAAATCAGTCTTGTCAGAGACTTGGGTTGAAAACTGGCGCAAAAGTCACCCTGAACGCGGCCGGGAGGAACGAACCTGAACGAACGAAGAGGAGAGGAACGCGCGTGCACGCGATGATGTATCGGCCGTGGAATCGAGCTAATGGAAGGTCGCCATAGGGAGATTAGTTAACGGGCCACGGATGTGTATTCGGGATCATAATGCTTGGCTGGCTTCGAACTGGTTTTCTGATACCCGAAGCCAGCCGGCTCCGAGCCGAGACGAGGAACGCGGCTACGAGCGCAGAAACCAGAGCACTTACACGCCGCAGGAATATTCGAGCGAGTTTCAATCGCTCGTTCGATCCGTGTGCGCCGTTTATTCGCCAGCCTGAATTGAATTATACGAGCCGTTCGGCGGAATAAGACGCGTTGAGCGCGCGCACGCGCAAACAGAAAACAGTTGCCGAGCGTGTGTGTGTCTCTGTTCGACCGAGGAGCTGGTGATTTCGACGCGCGCACAGGCGAGCTCGTTCGATTTCGCGCGTTCCGAATCTTACAGCGGTTGCGCGCATGCGCGCGCACACTGTGACGTAAGATTTGTCAAATGACCCGCTGGTTTTTTGAACGGTACGTTCTTTTCGCGTGATTTCTGCTCAGAAAAACGAAATTCGACGCGTTCGAGTGCTTTCAAACGTGTTTCAACCCTTTCGCGTGTTTATCGACTAACCGAACGAAGAATATCCATAATTTATCGGACATTTGTTGATTTTAAAGAAAAGCAGGCTATCAACATACGTTTCTTTTGTAGATCATTGATAAAGTGAATAAACGTAAATGTATCCGTCGATAGGATAAATTTTGGATCTTGATTTTTAGAGCATTGTCTGTTTGTTATTTAAATTTCAAAAAAGAAATTTTAATTGTGACGAAAGAAATTATTTAGATTAATAAGAACTTGTTGATTATATCTTCGTGTTTCACGAGCAAATTCGAAATGAACTTATCTTTCAACTCTTTCGCGCGTTTATTGACTAACTAAACTAACTAAAAATATCAGACATTTGTCAATTTTAAAGGAACATAGAATAGATATGTTTCTTTCACAAACCATTGATAAAATAAATAAATATATATTTGTTTTTGACAAGCTAGCAATTTTAAAGCGTTATCTACTTCCTATTTAAATTTCAAGAAACAGAAACTAAACATTTATCGCAAAGGAAGAAATTTTCCTATATATATTAACAAGCAACTCTTCGTGTTTTACAAGCAAGTTCAAAATGAATTTATCTCGTTGAACAAGCTGCTCGATTTCTCTCAACTTTTTCGCGCGTTTATTAGTCGACTAAATGGAGAATATCCATTTGTTATTTTTTTAAAGAAATGTAGGATATCAAGATATGTTTCTTTTACAAATCATTAACTGAGCAAACACATTTGTCCCTAATAACGTAGATCTTGCTTTTAGAGCATTGTCTGCTTCTTATTCAAATTTTCAAAAAAAAAAAAAAGAAAACTCGTTGATCGTGCAAATTCAAAATACCTTCATCACGTTGATACCTACAATAGATAAAAAAAAATTCTTCTGTCTCTTCCATCCAACTGACGCACATTTTCACAATGCACTCTGATATTCGCTGGAAATTCTCGAGACGTTCGCGAGAGTTCACGGCACATTTTTGGACGAACCTCTCGAGGCGGCGAGGAGGGGGAGGAGGAGGTAACCACCGCCGCCGCGACTTGGACTTGATGTATCGCCAGACGTATAGCCGACGCGGCTAATGTATGGCCGATCATAAATTGAATTGAAACGTTATCGTTTCGACGGTGGACGTCATTAATCACCATAATATAATCAGATACGTGCGACTAAGTACGCGCGGATATGTTATTTTGATGGGCGAGCCGCGCGACGTAAATCAACGCAAAGTCCAAGTCTCTCCCGCTTCGCAAGGTCCCCGAGACTCCAGAAAATCTTGTTACTCTCGTTGCGGCTTGTCCAGCGTCGATCGAGATTAACGCCGGAGGAAAAATCCGCGCGGCAATTTCCGGAGGGGAGGAGACCGAGGAGGGAAGACGGAACACGGGCGATCGTTTTTAACGAGTTGGAGGAACGATACCAACGCGTGGTCGTTTGCCAGAGTTTTATCGGTCTAATTGTATCGATTAATCGGAACTGGATTCCAGCAGCTTGGGATTTTCGCGTTGGCGATCGAGGATCGCCACCGACCCTTCCCGCTCGCAAGATTTTCAATATTAATGCACGCTCGGGAGATGCAAATTCAAATAACGCAGTCGAACTCTCCTAATGACGCGCTATTAACGTCGCTTCCTCCGATCGTGTATCAATCTTCGAGCAATCGTCGTGGTAATTGCCACCGCGGGGCAGAGGGGGGATATCTCTCGATACTTTTGTGACTCAGTCTTGAAGCTCGGGATTGAAAATCAAGACGTCGCGCCTTCGATTTGTCAATTATGGAATACCGGGAATCAACCTTTTGCACTCGACCTTCTCAGAGGATATCTTGTTTAAGCCTAGCCAACAGCTCGGACTTGCTCTCTTTTTTTTTAAGTTGCTGATAATTATAATGAACGTATGGTCCTGTACGATGACGATGATATATCTGAAGAGAGTGAGCCTAGAGTGAAAGCTACAATAACGACGTAAGAGGAACAAAAGAAATTTCTGAAGACAGTTCTAAATAAGTCAATAATTCACACATATATATATTATATATTATACTTGTTTCTTCTAGCAAACTCTGAAGACAGTCCTAAATAAGTCAGTTGACACTCAATAATTCACACAATTCAGAATAATTCGCAATAGACTAGACCTCTTGATGCTTCTTGTGAAAGTTTAAAAAATAGTGGAGGATGTTACTTTTCCATAGATTGAGATTATGTATCTTGCAATATACATTATATATTATACTTGTTTCTTCTAGCAAACTATATAGCAAACTCTGAAGACAGTCCTAAATAAGTCAGTTGACACTCAATAATTCACACAATTTAGAATAATTCGCGCAATAGACTAGATTTCTTGATGCTTCTTGAGAAAGTTTAAAAAATAGTGGAGGATGTTACTTTTCCATAGATTGAAATTATCTATCTTGTAATATACATTATATATTATACTTGTTTCTTCTAGCAAACTATATAGCAAACTCTGAAGACAGTCCTAAATAAGTCAGTTGATACAATTCACACAATTCAGAATAATTCGCAATAGACTAAACCTATTGATGCTTCTTGTGAAAGTTTAGAAAATGGTGGAGGATATTATTTTTCCATAGATTGAGATTATATATATTGTAATATATGTTATATATTATACTTGTTTCTTCTAGCAAACTATATAGCAAACTCTGAAGACAGTCCAAAATAAGTCAGTTGACACTCAATAATTCACACAATTCAGAATAATTCGCAATAGACTAAACCTATTGATGCTTCTTGTGAAAGTTTAGAAAATGGTGGAGGATATTATTTTTCCATAGATTGAGATTATATATATTGTAATATATGTTATATATTATACTTGTTTCTTCTAGCAAACTATATAGCAAACTCTGAAGACAGTCCAAAATAAGTCAGTTGACACTCAATAATTCACACAATTCAGAATAATTCACAATAGACTAGACCTCTTGATGCTTCTTGTGAAAGTTTAAAAAATAGTGGAGGATGTTACTTTTCCATAGATTGAGATTATGTATCTTGTAATATATATTATATATTATACTTGTTTCTACTAGCAAACTACATAGCAAATTCTGAAGACAGTCCTAAATGAGTCAGTTGACACTCAATAATTCACACAATTCAGAATAATTCGCAATAGACTAGACCTCTTGATGCTTCTTGTGAAAGTTTAAAAAATGGTGGAGGATATTATTTTTCCATAGATTGAGATTATGTATATTGTAATATATATTATATATTATACTTGTTTCTTCTAGCAACAAGATTGATGATTGCTTCAATTTTAAACGATATCGCACGTTAGAAGGACAAAATTTCCTATTTAATACCATTTGAATGATTATTTCCAATGCCATATCATTTTATTTAAAGTGATAAAATTACCAGTAGACGATACAAAAAAAAAAAGTTTGTCGAGGGCAAAGGGATCGAATATAGAGAGATGTAAATGTACTATAATTTATTCCTTTGTAGAAACGAAAAATGGAATGAACCTTCCAAAAACCTTTAACAAAAAAAAAAGCAAAATTGACGATTCCGAATCCTAAAGTCTGTTAATTATTTTCCTTCTCAGAAGCATCGCGTCTTTCTCGCGTCTTGCAAAATGCGGAACGCCAGCTCCAAAGGAGAACGAAATCGACGCCTCGACGTCGAACGTGTCGCGCGAGGAATTAAATAAAATGTAGATTAACCACTCGGTTTCTCAATTTCCCCGGGATTTAACTACTTAACGCTGCGAGGGGTGCCATAAATTCAGACGTTCAGGCTCTTTGGCGCGAGTTGCCAAGCAAATAAAAGCGTCGTAAATTTTTCTTTACGATCCCGGAGAATCCGTCTGCTCGGATTGATTAATAGTGCCTAGGAGGCTCGTGCGAGGGCACCGAAGAACGCAGAGGACACACGAAGTTATCGTGAATATCGACGGATCGATCGGTGAGAACGAAGGTCGTTACGCTCGTTAACTTTCGTTCGAAATGGTAACGCAATGGCTTGCTTTTGAAAATTCGTCCTCGAATTAGGGGTGAGTTGCGTTCATTTGTCACTGAGAATCTTTCCTTCTATTGAAAAAAAATTAATTTATTCTAAATGAAGAATGTAACGACTGTAATTGGATAAGCAATTACTATCGCTAGAAAAAGATTATCGAGTTATGTGATAAATTCGTTGGCCATTTTTTAAAATGTTAAAAGTGTCTATTATCGTCCGCACTGGGAAACATATGTACATAATATAGGGGCACATGACGTGGATAAACCGTGTTCATAATTGTACGCTTAACGACGAAAATAGAAATTTAAAGTGTAACGTGAAATTGATAACATCATACTATTAAGAAAATTACTCGTTGCCACAGATAATGTAATACCGAACTTGTTATCGTTGAATGACTTGAGTTCAATGCGCGAAACATATTCTTTGCAGACATAATTGCACGATTCAAAGAACGTAGAGACACGCAATTTTTTTATAGAAAGAGACCTCCAAAATTCCTCGATCCATTTATAAAGAATTTATAAAAAAATAATAAAAAATGATACTATTAATAATAACACTAGCAAAAATATCAATGAAAATCGAGTGAAACTTGAAAGGAGAAGTTTCTCGAAACTTTGTAAAGTCGTAGGCGGGAGGAGCGGTGATAAAAGGCGATATTAAGCGAATCCTTGACATTCCAGAAGATCCGAGGCGAATCTTTAAAAATAGAAACTCGTCGAGTCGACGCTCGACGATAGAGGAGAGGCTCGGCGGTTTCGGTAAACTTACGGCCAAACTTTTTCGGCGAGGAAGAGAAAGAAGAGAGGAAGAAATATCGGCGGGAATCGGTAGTCCTGCGGGACTGCCATTTAGACGATCGGCCGCGGCGCGTCGCGTCCGCTGGCACCGGACAGCCGAATTAATTGACGGCGGCTCGAAAGTAGCGATCGAAAGCGCAGATTACGCGGCTTGGGAACGGTGCTGGCGATTCGCCGTGAAAAATGACAAGCCCCTGCAGCGCGTGACACCGTTACCAACGAATTAATCGATCGGAGGGCCCGGGTCCGGGTCGGAGGGAAGCCGCAATCCGCGCTGGAACAGCGAAACGTTTCGAAACGTGCTCAAAAATCGAGAGACTAGGAACAGGAAGCACAAAGCTCGAGACGAGATAGTAAATATGTACGATTTAAATATAAATTACCGATCGAAAGATAGTCGAGAGAACGAAACGAAAGAGGTTGCGTTATTACTTTGTATAAGTTCCCGTAATCTCAATAAAGCCGATCTTATCGGGATCGCTCTTACCCGATCTTTCGCGTAATCGCGAAACCTTTCTCGCGTCTTCCTCGTCGCGCGCAGACGCTCGGTTCGCGTTTCGACGATTCGGTGAAAGATCCTCCGCGCGTGAGAGACGGCGACCTATTGCGCAACCAGGCGGAATGGTCAGTTCGAGAGCGGAGAGCAGCCAAAGTCACTCGTCGGGACGACGATGCGCGTCGAAACTGTCCAGGAAGAACCGCTGCGAAAAAGACTAGCCGGTAATTGCGGACGATAGGCCACGCAGTGGTTGAACTTTCTTCCCTAAAGGTAATATCGCCGCGTTAGGTAATAAATGGGAAATGCTGCTGGTTCGCACCACCCCGAGCGCACTCGAATACGCGGTTTTCCGCGGACGGACGATCGCGCGATCCAGTCGGCGATATCGCGACCCGCCGAATCGCACGCGCGACACCCGTGGATCGACGCAGGTTCACCCTCGACCCGCGAAACTTTGCAGATTTCGATCGTCGATCGCGGCAGAGTTGAACTTTCCTCGTAGCACGACGAGTGACTGGTGCGACGAACGTGATTAACGCAACAATAGCGAGCTGCATTCCCGCGAAGAAAGAGGTAATTTAACACAATCTTTACGACACCGCATAGATCTATATAGAGTATTTTTGAAATCATGATTCTACGTGATTCCGCGTGGCTTCATTTCCGAGAAAATCGAGTTTGGACATTTAATACCGATTCTAGACTAAATATAATAGTCGAACTTTCTACTGAATTTCTACTATAAAATACTAACTTTCTACTAAAACTAATTCCAGACGTAACAGAAAAGAATAATTAACGGGAGAGTGTCCTATATTCAAGAAATAAATAAAAACTGTAGAATAAAGTTTCTTCGTTCGCAGCTCCACTTTTGAGAAGTTTTAAGTTTTGTTAAAAGTTAAGTTCGCACCACCCCGATGCAAATGTATACTTGACAAATTTTCACAGTTTCCTCGAGATCTTAGAAAAAAATTGTCTTCTATTTATTTTCGCAAGTGGAATGGAACGATCTCCGTAAGTCGCGTCGCGGTGTTGAACGATTAAGAAATTGTTTCGCAAGGAATAATTAACGGAGATCGTCCTACTTACGCTGCTTATTACGAAATCAGTAACAGAGAAAGTAAATAGAAAACGATTTTTTTGTAAGATCTCGCACTCTCGAGCGATCGATTACGAGATCGTGCGAAAAGCGGGAGAGCGTTACGAGCGATTTGATTCAAAGAACAGCGGACGTATTGCGCAACGACCTCGCCTCGAAACGGCGAGAAGACGCTCGCCGTCGCGGCGCGAATGAAACCATTAAATCGGCCCGTTACGCGCCGCCTAAAGGATAATGTATCGGCCAGTAAATTTCCGATGAAATCGGCATGTTAAACGGGATGGTAATTATCGGGCCGGGCCCGTAAGTAACGAGCCAGTTTCCTGACGTGCACGAGCACCGGTCGCGCTCGCCGAGATGAAAATTTGATCATTTTACTGCCTGCGAGACTACCTTGTTAAGCTACGCGCTCGCCAATTAGCGAAACTGGCTTCATAAAGTATTGGTCGCGCGTCGATACGCCGGCTCGAGACGATTACAAAACGACCCGGCCACTAAACGTAATTGAATCCGTCTGGAATTTTTCCTCCGGGTTTCGCTGCCCCTTGCGCGTTTAAACAATAATTTTTTAACGATGATTCAGACATTTACCCGTTCATCGTCAAAATGATTCGCTTTTCAACCGAAAACCAAAGATGACAATACGTTCGCTTTACGAAACAAATATCGCGAGAAATCGAATCACTAATGTTCGACATCGATCTAACCATTGAGACGCACAAATCGAACCATTCGTTCCGGAAACAAACTACGAAATCGATTTCACGCTAGTATCGATTCATCGTTCGTACGGGGGACAAACTACCCCCGTTTCTTTCAGTCTCTCTGCACACCTTTTTAAACGAAATCGATCTATCGAACGACCCTGTGTAAAGGGATGAAATTACCATCTGACCCCTGATTCTTGACAACCCCAAAATTTCTGCGACTTTTTCGATCAGTCAATCCGCTCAAACCCCTTTCAAACAGAGTCCACCTGACACTTTGAGTCATTCATTGCGTATGAAATTTCCAAGAGTCTCGATCTGTTCAATTGCTCTTGAATTTCCTTCTTCTGTATTTCGTCTCATCTCGACCTGAACATTAATATCGCGGGTGATTCTAATCATCTTGGGATCAAAAGCGTGGACACTCGACTGGTGACTATGTGAATGGAATAAGGGACGACGTAATATTAAAAATATAGATTTAACAGGCACAATTAGATACAAAACTAAAATAAAGCTTTAGATTCCTCACTCACTCTCTTCACTAGTCTTAAATCGCCTTCTTTTCTCTCGGTTCCTCACACCACGGAGGTGTATCTCTTATCCACGACTCGACTCTTACCGGCCCAGTACCGAAACAATAATAACACCTCCCGTGCCATACACGGCATACATATACATGTCACACATCTCATCGCACAAAGCCAATACACTCACAGACTAGTCACTTATCTCGTAGCGAAAGAGTTTATTAAAGTTCGCGTCGTTTCCTTCCACTAATAAAATGTAACATATTCGAGTGAAATCGAAGAAGAAAGAACCGAAAGAACGATCGCCCAAAGATCGAACTGCAGAGAGGAGAGAGCAGAACCGTCTCGGCGGTGTCTCTCGTGCATCACTCGCGACACACACGATTCAAGGAGCAATCGAACGGCGGACATCCATTAACCGGAGGAGAAGGAAGGTCTCCGTGTCGAGAGCGAGTTAGAGCAAAGGAACGACAGACGGATAAACAGATCGACGCATTGTGCACCGAGACGGTCGCGTGTCTACACGTGTCGGCGTGCAGGGGGCGGCGTTGTGTGCGTGAACTGGTCACACGCGAGGCCAGCGTTCACCGCCGTGCGCACAACACGTACGCGAGCGTGTGCTGGCTCAGTTCCTATAATGGGTATGCAAGTGGCGAAGCAGGTTCCATTCATTCATGTTCGGCGCGCACTAGTGGTCTACCATTTACAATTTCCCATTTACCATTTACCATCCTCCTCGAGCGAGCGTGTTTCAACCACTGCAACCCACTCGCGCGTTCTCCCTTTCTCCTCGCGGGTTACAGGTGAGACGGAAAGAAAGAAACGAGAGAGAGATAGGACGAGAAAGAAGAGAACTCGTAACGAACGGGTACACGCGGGAAAGATCGGCCTGCTGGGCTTCAAGACAATGTTCCACTCGCTCCGCTACACCGGATGCAGATGGTCCCGAGTTCAGAGTCGCTAGGATTGCATCCGCTAGCTGCAAGTGAGCAGGTACCGAACGCTGCTGCTCTCTGCGACAAAGCGTTTCGAGCTCAGCTCTCCGAACTGAGATGACTCGTTTTTTGACTCGTTCAGTTGGAAATTTTTTAAACTTTTCCCGTCAAGTTTTTTCGCGATAGGACGAGTCGATAACTTGCAAATTCTAATCCATTTTAATTAAAATCACGTAATGAACTCTTCGTTTAAGTTAGGATCAGAATTTTTTAATCTTTTTTATAATAAAAATCGTGTCGGTGAGAAATTCATTTTAATTTAAATTACGTAAAGAACGCAAATTACTCGTCGAGTTAAAACCAAAATTAAATTTTTTAATCTTTCTTATAATAACAATCATCTTTACCAAGTTCTCTAATGGTTGTCGGTGAGTCAGTACTTTGATGAATTCCACAACGAAATTCATTTTGATTTAAATTACGTAAAGAACGCAAATTACTCGTCGAGTTAAGGCCCAAATTAAATTTTGTAATCTTTTTTAGCAATCATCTCCGTCAAGTGAGATAATTCGGTGGGTCAGCACTTTGATGAAATTCGTTTTAATTTAAATTATGCAAAGAACACAAATTACTCGTCGAGTTAAGACCAAAATTAAATTTTGTAATCTTTTTTAGCAATCATCTCCGTCAAGTGAGATAATTCGCTTTGATGAAATCCATTTTTAATTAAAATCATGTAAAGAACGCAGGAAAGTAAATCTTGTTCTTTTTCAAGAAATTCATTTGCTTTCCTAGTATCGGAATATTTAGAATCGATGTCGAACCTGTTGTATCACGTCGGTAACAAGGTATCGAGAATATCGTGATTATCAATCTAAGCTAAATCCCTCGAAGATATACTCTGATACTTCAACTTTCACGAGCGCGTCGAGGAAACATCGAGAGATATTGACGATAAACTTCGCGGAATTGACGATATGTTGCATATTTTATATCGTACGAAGAAACGATTCTTTGTGTCAGTCTGCTAAGTCATGGGACGCCTTTTTTTATTCAATTCTCAGAATCTTTCAACATTCTTTTAGACAATTTATACTTTAGCCGATACGCGCGAATCGTAAATATTGAGATATCTCCGATTTTTTTTTTTCTGAATTAATCTCTGTATTTTAATTCCATTATTATTTATTCATGTATCACTATACTTTTCTTGTATTATCTTTTATTACCGTTTCTTAAAATGATTTCTCCTCTCCCTAGAATAAACAAATAAACAAATAAGTTTCTCGAATCCTACGAATTCAAGTGCGAGTGCGACAATCATAAATATCAAATTGTGGATCTTCGCTTGAAATTTAAATGTACAAAATCTAACAGGGGGGAAACGTTTCAGCGTGTCTTGAAAAATGAAAAAAACGACATTCCCCTGAGCTAAGAACAAGAAGACGGCACGGTAATCAAACACGATAGTCTGAAAACAAAAAAGACTACTTACGATTTCCTTCTTTTTTTTGTCTTTTCTTTCTTGAAACGGGCGAGGTTAAAAACACAGAAACCAGCAGATAAGTAAAAGACCATTCACGGCTCTATCTTAATGGAATTCGAGCGGAGCCGTTTCATCGGGCCCGGGGCTCGGCTGATTGTCGACCGGTCGACGACACCGGGCAACTTCCGTACGTGATGCTGACGACGACCAGGCGAGCAAAAAGAGGAGCGATTCTCGAAACAGGAGACACCTCTTATTAGCGTCGCATTAGCGCGCGATAACCGGCGCCGACAATGCGGCCGCGAGGAAGGGAAAAAGGAGCGCCGTTCGCGCAGCGCGAGACTCCTCCTCGAACGGGCAATGTCACGCATCGGATCACCCCGGCCGCGTTGGGCCGCGTCGGGCCCCTCGAGCGTAACCGCTGCCTCGCTATCGTCATTTTTTACCGTCTCCTTTTAACTGTCTCCTCTCTCTCTCTCTCTCTCTCTCTTTCCCCTTTTCGCATTTTCTTCCATCGTTTTCTTCCTTTCGTCCCGCCGTCTATATCGGCCGATTCATTGAATTATTTAATAGCCAGGACGAGGGAGACACGGGCCCTGATGGATTACCCAGCGATTCAACGATCCGCCCGGGATTCTTTGCCCGTTTCGAACGGGAAATCGCGCAAGTGCGTCGGAAAATCTCCCAGGATCCTTTTGGGATTTTAATTTTAGAGAAACTTGTTGCGACGATATTCTTCGTGATCGTGGAGATGGCACCTGATTGCCAGGCGTTGGCGCGAGAATATGAACCCTTTCAGGGCCGACTGGAAGAGTTGCGCCTAAGCGAGGAATGATTGAACCAAATTGACGTAGTTTGGTTTGCAAGGTTTGAAAGAAGAAGTACAAACGTAAAAGTAAGAATGACATTAGGCAAGTTCGAAGCTTCCAAACGCTCTCGCGACGAAATATCAATCCGACACGATTCGATTGCGAGCTCGCTCGCAACACGGGAACCCGGAACGAAACGGGAGTCGAACTAACGCTTGCCGCCCGAAGAAGTTACGTATGAATAATGTAAACGATGCGCGAATAATGTAAAGTGCAAATGCATGCACCGAGTGAGCACACACGCGCGTGTTTGAAGTGGCAGAAACATACGCGAAATGAATTGTACAAATCTCGCGGGTCAATGTCTCCTTTGTGCGGGAATGAAAGGAGAGGGAGAGACGCTTCTCTGTCCATCCACCGAGAAAATAACAGGCCGTTAACGCGTTACTCGTCCTACGAATATAAAAGAAGAAGAAAAAGAAAAAAGAAAAAGGAAAAAAAAAGAACAATTTCGACGGTAACCACACTGACAAGCGTTTTTATGCCGATATTTATATTTGCATTTAAGTGGTCGCGAGGTAGCCCGAACGCAAATTCCCCGAGTACGGCTCGTCCTATCGGAATTAAACACGGTCGTCGACTCCCCCCACTCGCCCCCTCGCGTTTGATCCTGAATTACGCGCTTCGTGCTTCCCTCGGCTGGAGGTTCGCGCAAACATGGCGCCCTGTTTGAAAGCGTCGTCCCGCCGGTGGCCTAATCGGCTCCCCGGGAACCAGTTCCGAGAAATTCAGCTCTCGTACGTACTCTTAATTAGATTCGCGTTACTCCCCCCTCCGGGGTCTTGTTAATATTTTTCCAGCGGCGCAAGCCCGTTATCTCTGTCGAGCCGAGGCGAATTAACTCGGAAACTCGGTCGCTGAAACGTCCGTCCAGATAATTCCACGATAGTTCCACGATCCTCGTTGCTTCGATCTTCTCCCTAGCTGAGCAGCCGCGTCTCGAGAGAAGAAAAAAGACCTCGCGCGCAAGAAAAAGAGAGAGAAAAACCCGCCGAGGAGCAACAGGGAGGAAGAAGGAGGAGAGAAACGAAGAGAAATTTAATCGCGAGCCGAAGAGATCGTCGTGATCGCGCTGATCGAATTCAGAACCAATCTGGAGATGAGCGTGGAGTATATTTGATAAAGAAAATATTGGTACAGTCGTTCAGCCAATAACAACCGTGTCAAGTCAAAAGGGCGCATCTGCTTCAAGTTTTGCTCAAATTCGCAAGTTGTTAACCCTTTGAATGTTACAACATCGAGGCGAGAATCGTGGAGAATTTTTTTCAATTTCGGTTCTTCAAACTGATTAATAAATACAAATTAATAATACAATTTAATAAAATTAAAGAGAGAACAGAGGATGTACATCGTTAGAAGAAAAATTAGAAACTCTTGGTCACTTGAAATCTTAATACCGGTGGAACTTAAATTCAACATAAAGAGTGAAGCTAAATTATTCCGTACGTAAAGCGAACAGATTTTCCTTTTCTTGTTTCAAAATGAGACAGAATGCGTGTTTTTCCCCGTCGTGTTAAAAGGGAGCACTGTTTTCAAGTTTGCGCTTTTGGTTTCGTATAACGCGGACCGTACATCTCGCGTTACAGAGGGGAGTCCTACCCCGTGATCCGCCGTTGGGGATCGTTCTCGAGAGTGCGTCCGTGCCACGTGAAAGTCGAAAGAAGAGAGGCTGAATGTGCCTCGCTTTCCAATCGTTTCCAAACAAGACGAGAATCCGAGAAAAACACACCGTAGCCCCGAGACTGCTACGGCCGGCTAATTAGCGGGCAGATCAGGCCGGCTAATTAATTCGAGAGAGCAGGTCGACCGGTTGCCAGGGTAGGCGATAGAGAGAGAGTCTCTCCGACGGACGAGGGATGCAGCAGAGGACCCTGAGCGCGTGTGCTCGTGCGCTCGCGTGCACGACAATGAGAGACAATGGTGCCACTCGTTGATTGTTGCCAAGGCTGCTCTCGCGCATAGAGGTGCAGGGAGGTGTGAAAGAGGATAATAATATAGAGTTACACTCCGGGGAATATTTCATATCGGTGCGTATATCCCCGCCTCCTTGTGCACCTTCTCTCGCGCCTATTCTCCGTTACCGCGCTTTTCTTCTCTCGCGCGCGTTTTTCTCTCTCTCCACGGTCCTTCCTTCCGCTGCTTTGTCGACCCTTCCCCACCGAGGGAGAGCCGAGCGATACCGCTCTCGGTCCAGCGCCTCCGACAGAACCGCAGAGCACGCTCGATACGTACCCTCTCGCGCCGCGGGGTGCCACGCTGACGAATCTCCACCGAGCCTTTACACCGATCCGCTTCCGTGCACGCGCGAAAAGTCGCCGAGGGTCACGGCTCTCTGGTCCTTCTCTGTGTGCCTATGCGAGTGTGTTTCTCTCGAGACTGTACGCGTTGAAACGGGAGAAGCCAAGTTCCTTTGGTTCTTCCAAGTTGGAGAGAAGAGTTTCGTCTCGCAACGAAACATAGGAAATGAAACGAAATCTCTGCCCTTTGGTTAGATACTCTTCTAGAATCTTTCTCTTTAATTCTTATTGTCCTGGCCGCTTCGGTGTTACTCGAACGAGACGCTAAGGTAACCGTGCGTTCTGGGAAACGTGATATGCAAATGGCTGACATCATTCTCGCTTCCATCGCCATCCGCCGATGGCGGAAATAAATTATAACAGAAAATGCCACTTAAAACGCAGGAGGAAAAAATCAACATCGCGTGATAAGTTTGAAGAAATTTCACGTGCATTTCGTTGACTAGCTAATTAGATACACGAAACAGCTTTATAATACACGAATAATATATACACGATTCGTTACGACGTTGCGTTGGCTGACAATGTTGGCTCGGTGTTAACACTGAGTCAGTAACAGTCCTCCAAAAGTGACCTGCGAACACTTGTTCACAGGACAAATTCCAGTAGTTGGTCATCTACGCTCCATCGATTTGTCAAAAAAACATAAATATAAAAAAATGTGCTGAGAAGAAGCCAGCACTCTTTTTCATCAAGCAGACTTGAGACTTTGTAATATAATCCTTGACCACTGTTGCAACCGTGGAAATAAAACTATTGCGAACAGCCATAAGTAATATTACGTTTTCTGCAAATTTCATAAACATTGACATTTAGTGACAATAATTTAACTTAACCTATATTCCTATGACATAACCTATATTTTATATTATTATAACATAACCTATATTCTAGTTAAATATATTGACATTTAGTGTGCTTATTGTTAAACTATATTAAAACTGTATTAACTCTAAATAGAATAAAATTTTGTACAGTGTCAAAAAACGACATTACTTATGATACATATAAGTATCATTCCTTTACGCGGAATCCAACAATGTATCTCCATCGACTCGTTAATTACTAATTACACGAAAGAGCCTCATAATGTATGAATAATGAACGAACCGATTATACAGAAGAGACCAAAACGCGTCATAAACGGAAACGTCGCGGTTGACATTAGTAATTAGTGAGAAAATGAGCCGTCCTAAAGTATTTAATTAGGCAGGAATTATGAGTCATCCTAAAATATATCCAAATTCAAGGACAAGGTATAAATCAGAAAAGATATAGAAGCGCGGCAGAAAGGAGTCAATATTGCAACTAGCATTGCATTTTACGTCGATAATGGAAAGTCTCGTCTTGTTCGAATAAAAATTCTGTAAAATTGTGTAGTATAATTTTCAACACTAGAACTACCGACTGAAGCATAAAATTTCCACCACAGACCAGTTAAAGTAAAAGAAACAGTAAAATCTTTATAATACAATAAGGTATACAAGCTTTTATTTATGTATTTTACAAAGAGTCACTCAAATCTTCAAAAATACTGTTTTATGTCTATAAAACATCTAACAGAAATATTCAAATGGTCATTTTGACCATTTTGGTAGTTCTAGTGTCAGAGAAAATCTTTATAACACAATAGGGTACAACACAAGCTTTTATTTACAAAGAATCGTTCAAATCTTCAAAAATGGACTGTTTCCTGTCTATAAAACATCTGACAAAAATATTCAAATGGTCATTTTGGCAGTTCTAGTGTCAGAAAATCTTTATAATAGGTACAACACAAGCTTTTATTTATGTTTTTCATGAAGTCTCCAAAAGTACACTGTTTTGTATCTATAAAATATCAATAACAAAAATATTCAAATGTCCATTTTGACCATTTTGGTAGTTTTAGTGTCAGAAAATCTTTATAACACAACAGAGTACAACACAAGCTTTTATTTATGTTTTTCATGAAGTCTCCAAAAGTACACTGTTTTGTATCTATAAAATATCAATAACAAAAATATTCAAATGTCCATTTTGACCATTTTGGTAGTTTTAGTGTCAGAAAATCTTTATAACACAACAGAGTACAACACAAGCTTTTATTTACAAAGAATCATTCAAATCTTCAAAAATGGACTGTTTCCTGTCTATAAAACACCTGACAAAAATATTCAAATGGTCATTTTGACCATTTTGGTAGTTTTAGTGTCAGAAAATCTTTATAACACAACAGAGTACAACACAAGCTTTTATTTACAAAGAATCATTCAAATCTTCAAAAATGGACTGTTTCCTGTCTATAAAACACCTGACAAAAATATTCAAATGGTCATTTTAACCATTTTGATAGTTCTAGCGTTAATTGTACCCTTACAACGTAACGAGGAGGACCTTGTTTGTCCCTTCCTCGCCGATCGCCGTGACGTTCGTAATCGCGTGCATTTATCAATCGACCGGGATATTAACATCTTGATCAAACTTTGACTTCCACGGCTCCGTCTTCTGTCTCGCGCACGCTGCGACGGAGATGCATCGCTGTAATTGAGAATCGGGTACAAGATCGAAGGGCTGGCCGCTCGTCTGTACACCCGGTTAAGTCGAGTTAAGTGGAGATTCCTGTTTCCGTAATGACGGCAGCATCGAGGTCGAGACGATCGGGTCCTGTATTAAAATAGCATTTTTTGCGCGCCCGTTATCATGATTGGGGGACGCATCGATTCGTCGCGCGAGAGAGATTCGACCCCCTGCTTTATACGGGTTAATTGATTCGCCGCCGGTAGCCTTGCGGCCCGCTCGCACGCCGGTTAATCGAACCATCGTGCCGGTTGGCTGTTCCCTTTTACGACTCTTTGCTGCCACGAGTTAGCATACATTAACAGGAAGTTCCTGTCCTCTTCGTTCTTTTCTGCTAATTTCCCAGCCGATCGATGGCAATTTATACCGGAGGAATGAGAAGTGACTACGAGATACTTAGCGTGATTACTTTGAAATTGGAAATTAATACATTGATACCGGAGTTGAGAGACTTTCGGTCCTTTTAGTTTTATTCGTAGAGGAGAGAGATATTGATTGTCCTCCTCTACGAAGCATCCGTACATAAATTTCTCTATTTTGCCAACAGAAGGAAAAACCTCGAAACCTCGAAATTCACTCGAGTCTTTCTCCGAGTCTTTATCCAGTCGATCGACGCAAAGCACGCAAACGTAAATGGCGTTCTCTTCGACATTGTCGAAGAGAGAGAAGAAGTCAACGACAGCAAAAGCCGGTTCAAAGTATAATTGAATCCCCTAACTCGCGTTCGCGAGTCTCCCATAAATCCCAGGCAAGTACACGCGCGGCACCACGGGCCGCATAAATCTTGTCAGTCGATTACCCCGTGTTTCCATCTTCGCGTTCAGATTAATCTCTCATTACTACCTGTAATTAGCCTGGACAGCTGCTAGATATTGGTCCTCCGGTTCCAATCTCTCTCTCTCTCTCTCTCTCTCTCTCTTCTCCACAAAAGGACACGCCACATCCTCCCACGAAATAACTCGCCGGTCAGAGTTTTGTAATTCAGCGTATCAGGGGCGATAAGAAAACGAGTCGAGGAGAAAAATCGACCAGAGGAACCCGCCAGAGGTCCCGTTAGGCTCGGCTTAGTTGGCCGTGCCGTTTTATCTTGTCGCGTTCTCGACGATTACGCGAGCCGAGCGCTAATTGTTCCCATCCTGTCCGGTTAATTTTCAAACAGCGTAGGAAGCGCGGGGCGACGCTCGGTATCGCCGGTCACGCTGTGTAGTTACCGCCCGTACCCCTTGCCGAGATACGCGAACGGAGAAGGGAACAGAGAGAAGCTCGAAAGGAGAGCCAGATAGCGAGCTACGCAGAAACGGTAGATAACGCCTGTATATCCGCAGGGGAAATCCAGCGGGGAACTTTGCGCCGTCTTCCTCGTCACTTTTAAGCGAACGCTTGAGCACTCGTCGAGTGTTGCGTTTTCGAGGATATTGGGAAGCGTGTTTCGTAGAAAATCTTCATAGTAAACGATAAACGTGATTCATTTTCATTTTCAATTTCCGTATTATACCTGAAATATTTATAGCGTTCGTTCTCTTTCTATTTGCAATTACAAGCAACGTTGTTCCTTTATTCAATGTGAGTGGATTATATACATTGGATTCTCTATGAAATATATTGGGTTGTTCGGTTGATTAAATTTAATATCTGATAAATGTATACTAAAATTTAAATCTCCCGCGTTTCAATTTTCCTTCAAAATCGGCACGAACTTTCCGGACAACCTAATACTACATAACCCAACGTTTAAAATATTAAAAGAATTATTTATCATTGAACTATTTTGGGAATGTCTTTCTTATAAAATATCTTTCGAAAATTGAGAAGATACTTGGATAATGTGCGAAAATTCGATTACTGGAACAGAAGCAATGTTGGACACTGATTTTTGCGTTTCTAAGAATCATTTCTCGAAAATTCTGTTCCCCAAAAATTGCCTCATTGGATTGATCATTCATCGCAATTAATTTAAATATATTATTGAGTTATCCACATCATCTTACGTTCCAATATTCAATTCCTTAATGTTCCAGTTTAGTCTTCATTTTTTCGCTTCTTTTCTGGAAGATTCTGTTCCCTAAAAATTGCCTGATTCCCAATTGGATTGATCATTCATCGCAATTAATTTAAATATATTATTGAGTTATCCACATCATCTTACATTCTAATATTCAATTCCTTAATGTTCCAGTTTAGTCTTCATTTTGTCGCTTCTTTTCTGGAAGATTCTGTTCCTTAAAAATTGCCTCATTCGCAATTGGATTGATCATTCATCGCAATTAATTTAAATATATTATTGAGTTATCCACATCATCTTACGTTCCAATATTCAATTCCTTAATGTTGCAGTTTAGTGTTCATTTTTTCGCTTCTTTTCTCTGGAAGTGTAGTTGGAACGTAGCTCGCGACACTTGAACGAAAATGTTTTGCAAATGAGACGGGCAAAACGTCGCACGAAGAAACATACATCGCACTGGCAACAATGTACGGATAATAAAGAACGACGTTAATATATTGATAAGGAGCATTCGCATCCGGGTGAATGCTCCAGGTAGAAAAAGTGCCGAGTCTTTCCAACGCTCTCCCGACAGGCAGGGACCGCCCTTCGGCTGTTGCGTCGCTGCCTACGTTCAGACTCGCTATTCTAAAACAATCGTTCATCAAGTAGATACAGAGGAGGTTGCACTAATCATCGTCGGGTCAAAGAGACGTTGGTTTGACTCTACGAAGGAATGCGATTCTTGCCGTGCAAGAGGTCGAGGAGTTGCTTCATACTTTACAAGACGAAAATTCTTTACGAACAAAGAACCTCTGATCTTTCTCTCGTGCGAGGACGAGATTCTGTACTGGATGTTTAGTTAGATTACTAGAGTATCAATAATCTGAAATGCTCAACCCTTTCGCGACTAGCGCCGGTTATATCCGGCATCCGCTAAGACCAATTCAAAGTGAAGATTTATCATTGGATATACTTTAAAATATAACATTCCCTTTATTCAATACATCATTATGTTCTTTGCTGTTCCAAATCCCTTAAGATTTTACATGGACGCACTGAAAGCTCCAAAAAACGCGAGAAACTCAATGTGCACTAATGGCACACTGATGGCTAGTTCCACTGTAGCGAAAGGGTTAAAATAATTAGCTTCAGAAAGGATAACGTGTTAGGATGTACTTAACAAATACATCAGAAAGTAATAAATACAAATATAATCAATAATAAATACATAAATATGTACATTCAAAGATGAATGCACTTTTAATCTCTTGTATGCTTGTCGTTCAATATTAAGCTTTTGGATTTTTGACAATTCTAGTGAGCGCTGAAATCAAATAGCTCAATTTGCTTCAAACGAAACGTTTACTCATTTTGAGAAACCTTCTCCCTTTGGGTGTTTAAAATAACCAAAAAATGAATAAGAAGCACGTTGACAAATCAAGAATGCACTAATTTTTAAACGTGTATTTTTTGACACGTACATTTCAATAATTACAATATATTGTAACATGTTAACAAACGAAGAATGCATTCATCTCTAAATATACATTTTTTGATATATTCGTTTAATACATTGTAACACGTTAACAAATAACATACGTATATTTATTCAATACGTTGTCCTCTTTGAATCTCTTTTTCAATTATTTTATTATAGGATTAACAGTACAATCCTCTGGTGTACGGAGTGGACGCCCGAGGGATTAAAGAGTCGATGCTCCAATTGTAATTTGTCAGAAGAGATTACACTCTATACTGTTGTCTATACGTGTTTGCACAATTAATCTCGAGCTTAGTCGACGTAAATCGGATTGAAAATAACAGACGAACGAAGATTTATGGGATGTTCGCGAGCGTTTTCATCGTTCGAGACGAAATTGCCAGTACCACGCGTCGCGGTGCGCCGATATTCGCGTTACACCGCGCGTATTATCTTACGGTTATTGATATTTCGTTGCCGCGATCGTGTTACGTACTGAATTCGTTGCGCGTGTGCAACAGCCTGAGCCTCTGCCTCTGTGCGTCCTACGCACACGCACACACGTGTGTATTTCGTTCGCGTTTTTCCCTCCGCTGCTACGGGTTGCGTAATAAATAAAAAACTGCACGACTTGTACCCCAGATTCTTGTACAATTCGTCTCACTGAAAGGCCCAGAAGCAACTGTTTTTACTAGGAAACGAAGACGACTTTTTTGCCATAAAATTTTATCGATATGCAAACACTTGAATCGATAGAAAACAAATTACAGGCGTGATCGCCACTCCTACTCGAGGTCTACTCCACGCCCCCTCGCGAACCACGTGACCCAAATCAACCAATCGCTAATTTTCGTTGCATCAGCGTTGCACCTGGGTTACCCCCGTGACAATCACTTTCAGTGATAATAAATAATCAAACATCCGTGAAACATCCCCGAAAATGTTAAATATTCGTCCAACATCTGTTAAAAAAATGTAGAATCAAATATTGAAAATTCACTCGATCTATCCTCTCCTGAAAGCAACACGATCGGCATTCCGAGCTGTGGTTCCCTCCTTGGAGAGACGTCCTGTGAAACTCGCTCGAAACCTTGACCCTGTCGAAAACGAAGCGAATCGGACTCGCCCACGCGAATCCTCCGTTTCGATAAAGTCGTCGAACCCTGTCGCGCCGAACGAAAGTGAGATTTCAACGTCTCATTGTACGAGCCGTCATCGGGAGGGGAAGCGAGATCCAGTTTCGCGCCGCGGCGAGTCACTGCAGCTGCATAGTTGCCGCTCGAGCTCGCGCGTGCGCTCGCGAGCGCAGAAGACGTTACCGTACACCGTGAGAGAGTAACCTGTCAGACACGGGGCTCTATCCGTGGAGAAAGAGAAAACAAATACAAATGGTGGCCGATGGTGAGCAAAAACGGGGGTAGAGGGATCTTCGATCCATCAAAGTCAGCGCGCGCGACACCTTTCTACCCCCGTGTTCTTTCTGTTAAACCCTTCTCCTCGCTCGACGTCACTCCGGGAGAGACGCCGAGATAAACGAAAGAGATTTTCACGGTGGATGTTCAGCCGTGAAGCTTTTACGAGCACGTCGAACGCCGCTGACGAACTTATTACCGACACGGGGTCGCCTTTCGCGTCCGTGTCCGTGAGTTGGAGAGAACGACAACGATTCGAGAGTATTTTAATAGATTGTCGATTAAACTTCTATCGATTTATAATAATTTTTTTCATAGCTTCCAAGCACGGGAGTATGAAATGCCACAATAAGAAGACGATGTATTTTTGAAGCTTCGTGATCGTTACGTGATCGATCACAATTAGCAGGACGAGGGAAGCGAATAACTAGAAGCGAAAGATCGGCTCTGGGAATAAATTATAAAGATCTTTTCATAAACATTGGTAAAATATAAACGGCTTTTCTATTATACAATCGATTACGATCTGCACGAGGCGAGACGAACATCCGTGAATATCTTCGGAGCGTGATGAGAGAAATTGATGGTCGGTGAATAAATTATAAAAGTCTCGTCGCGTAAAAATCGGTGATATTTCCATGGCGATGGTTTTCTGTTGCGCAACCGCGCAATTACGATTTTTTTTTTTTTTTTTTGTTCGTAGAGGTCAGCCTGCAGGCTTTGAAAAAGAGCATCGAGAACGCGTGCAATCAGTCGCGCAATGAAATCTTCCCCGCGTAGATCGCGGAATTTCGCGTTCCCTGCCAAACGTTCTGCGTAACAAACGAACAATGGCCTCGTAAATCTCCGGTCTCGCGTGTCTGTCTACGTAAAAATCAGCCGGATGAAAACGAGAACAACGCTCGTGACAGCGTGCCTCGCATAGCTGTCGTGCGCGAACGGCATTGTTGCATCTTCCCCTCTCTTTCTCTCTCTCTCTCTCTCTATCGCGATCGATCGTGGGACCGTTAATCCCACGATTCACTCTTGACATTCTATCGACACCTTCAATTAACTGAGATTACTCCCGAGTTTCAATTAATCGTTAAAACATACCAGATTTCTCATTGCCGTAGGATTTCAGAAACTCTGCTCTTTAGAATTTCGAACGTCACTGATTTTCAGTTTCTATTTGTAAGTCTTTGATTTCTAAAATTCAGATTTCCTATTACCCTCGAGTACTATTAATGAGTTCAAATTTGTTAAATTTTTATTGTTCCTAGAGTTTCAGACAGTGTTCAGAACGTCATTAATTTTAAATTCTAAATTTTCTATTTCTAAATAAAGAAACGACAAAGTGCCAAACAAAGTTCAGATTTTTTTTTATTACTCTCAAACTCTATTAACAATTCAAACTTGCTCAATTTTTACTGCTCTAGAGCTTCAAACAATCTGAATTCCAAACGTCATTAATTTTCAATTTCTAAATAAAGAGGTGGCAATGATTCAAACTTGCCAAATTTTTGGCAGAGTGAACATTTGATTTTAATTAATTTCAATGACAAAGAGGCTTTTATCGCACTTATCAGAGAAATCTCGTTTCGCGACAGACAAAGAATCGTTTTATTCGCGCTCTCGTACCGTGCTCGTCCTGCAAGATCACCGTGGACCGAACGATGAAAACGCAACGAGATCAATCGAGCGAGACGAAGTGGTTCGAGCTTCTGTTTCGTTCGAGCTAAATTGCAAAACGACGAAGTAGCGTGGAGAAAATGATCGACCGCCGGTTCCCGAGCAAATGAACGATTGCCAGCGAGATTGATTGGGGAAAAAGGAGACGTGGAGAATTGGTGAAAAACGGTAGCCAGGTTGCAGAAGTAATGACAGTGAATTGGTTGGATCGTTGCCGCGCCATTCGCTAGCGGATAATGCCAGTAATGAATTCACGCTTGCGAACTGCGTCTATCGTGCTCCGCGAATGCTGCTTTACTCTCGATCCAGTTATTTCCAACCCCACCGGAAAAATTGCTTATTGCAGGTTTGCGAAAATTAGTCCATACTTCCCTTTCGATGTAAAGGAAAAACATTCTGAATATAGAGCACGCGAATTTTTGTTACTGATCCAGATCTTTTCGTTTTTTGCCGTATTCCGTTATCTTCTGGAAATCTGTTTGTTGAATTAAAAAAGTTAAATTACGCAGCACTGTGTGATATTCCGATAAACAAAAATTAAAATGTTTGAGACCACATATCCATTATTTTTATTCATACTAGTCAGATGTAATTCATGTATTTTATGTGAAATCAAGTGGTTGAAATAAAACTGTTTCCAACTTTCACGCTTGATTAAATAAACTTCTGCCTAATAACAATACTAAAAAATTATTCTTCGCTTATTCTTTAACGTTCAATCTTTGCTCCATATCAAATTACCAACATTCGTAAATTCGCAACAAAGAGAAATTCGTTAGCGTGTATCTGCATTGGTAACCGGCCATTTCCGGCGGAGCCACGAAAACAGAAGAACTAGGGTGTCTCTCCGCACGAATGTTAATACACGAGCGCGTTTATGCGAACGAAACACGCGAGAGTTTCCCCAAGAGCTGCGGGGATTGCTCCTCGCGATATCCTGTTTCCTCTGTGATCGACGTACAAAGTAGTTTTTGCTGAGCGAGCTGAGAATTGTGGTCAGGTTTCATCGTCGATTGTTTGAATTTTAGAAATGTCTTTTTACCGAGAAGATTGGATATGATTGGTGTGATTGCGTTCTGGTGGAAGTTTGTAACCAGAACGATCGCGCCGTACAACTTCAAAGATATCCGGTTTACGCGGAGATACGAGTAAAACGGGGGCGATAAATTTGAATGTACGCAGAGGAGAACGAATGTGAATAACCTTAACGGAATTACAACGTATTTTATTTTTTTGGATCGAGCAAGATATTCTTGGTTTCTTTCTTTATGCTGAAAATAGGATTTTTCTTTTATCACTGAAACTGCAGGTGCAACGCTGATGCAACGAAAATTAGCGATTGGTTGATTTGGATCACGTGATTCGCGAGGGGGCGTGGCGTAGACCTCGAGTAGGAGTGGCGATCGCGCCTGTAATTTGTTTTCTATCGATTCAAATGCTTGCGCATCAATAAAATGTTATGGCAAAAATTACAAACAACACTAAAACTACCAAAATGGTCAAAATGGACATTTGAATATTTTTCTCAAATATTCTATAAATATAAAACAATCATTTTGAAGACTTGAGTGATTCTTTATAAAATACATAAATGAAACTTGTGTGCCCAATTATAAAAATTTTCTATTTCTTTTACTTTAACGTCTCTCTCGTGGTATTTCATGCTTCAGTCGTCGGTAGTTTTACTACTTACTAACGAAATTCTGATTCTAGATGGTTAAACATTTCCCGCGTAGAATCAGAAACTGAAACGACGGAGAAACATTCTTCGATTTACGCGTCGAGCGTAGAGACACGATGGGATAACAGTAATCGTTTAGCGCTGCGTTGAAGATTGCACGGCGCGAGAGAGAGATCGTTGAAAGATCGTCTAATCGTAAACGTCAAAACATAATCGTTAAATCCTCCGGCTGAGAGTGTGACGTCAAAATGTCAACGGTTCAAGAATATCGTAAAGCACGTTTCCTTTTTTTTTTTCATTCTTTTTTTTTTACGAGGACGACGCTTGATTCAATGTCGTGTGTCGAGGTAGCAATTCCAGAATGTCAGCGAGTGCCTCGAGTCATTGGGAAAATCGTGGGTGGTTGAACGAGCTGTGACGCGTGATAGGCGTGTTTTCCAAGAGAGACCGTTCAGCGTCTCGGCATACAATGCACAGAGAGGAAATTATCCGCCTTATTAACCCATTACCGGCGTTTAGCTTAAATGATTAAGATTATGCGTCGTCGAAGGTTGTGACTTAACAACCACGTTTATTTAACGATCTGTCCGTTCGTTGAATTAACCGTAAAAATTGACACCTTTTTTTTTCTCTGCATCTCATTATGGTAAATCTTGCTTCTTTCAATGCGATTTCTATTTATTTCTCAAATAAAAAGTTGCTTAAAAAAAAGAAAAAAATAAAGAATGTGATGGAAATAAACGAGGCAAAGGGGAGAAAAAACATTTTATACTTTTTACAATGGAAAATCACAAAATAATAAACAATTCCTCGACGAATCTTACGACAAGAAAGATACGCAGACTCGCAGAGATTGAGGAGTACTTTCTCTCCGCTGCAACGGATTACGTTCCTACGCTCGCGAAGTTTCCAAGCACGAGCAACAATGGCGATCGCGTAATTCGAAAATGTGTTTTCTCCATTCAATACTTCCTCGATTGTCTTGTAACCTCGATCCATAATCCATAGGGTCGGCCGCCGGTGTTAATAAGATTTATAAAGGAGAAAAGAATGCCGCGATCCTTTTTTACCGATAGGTATCTCGTATCGATATAATGTCACCGTTGCTCGCTCACACGTCCCTGTCGTTCTCGCTGTCGGCCGCCAGCCTCTCGCTGCGGTATGCATACTAATTCCACAAATAAATCTATTTCCACTCGGCTCGAGGTCGCCGGTATCAGGTCGAAGGGTGAATAAATTTCCTCGCGCGATTTTCTACGAAAAAACGGCCTCCCTCCCTGAGAAAGGATCTCCCGTCAATTGATTCGATCACCTTTGCAGCGAAGATGAGAGGCATGAATCTTAACGCTAAGAACTACCAGATTTATAATTTTTTCAAGGTACGATTCCGCAGATCTACGACATTTTTAGTGATTTGGATAATTTTTATAAAATACACAAATCAAAGTTCGTGTCCTTCGTTGTGTTGAACTTTGATTGTGAAATGAACTGTTCATTTTGCGCTCTAATTTCTTCGATCTTTTAGTCGCCGTTTTAGTTCTAATAAAGAAACTAGGTGTGCCAATTGTTGGATCGACAATTTTTTGCCAAAAGACGATCGAACACGCAGTGTGCAAATAACCCTAGTCATTCTAGTCGATACTAATCGGAACCGTGGAAAGCAGCAAAGTGAAACGTTTCAACGAAAAGTCTGAGAGAAACGGAGGAAGAAGAAAGGAGTTGTCCGAGAATGCGCGGAGGACAGCTGCCAAGTAAACTGGACGAGCGGAGGCGGCTTTATTGAAATGCACGCGAGAGAGGAGCAACAGGGTGGGTTCTCGGGTCGCGTGGACAACACTCCCGCGGAATATTAAACGCGCCCGTGTCCGTGGCGTGTTCTCCTCTTTATCTCGTCACGGTACGTTCCATCTACCGGCAATATTTGCGCGTTGAGGTAGGTGCAGAGGAACGACAGGATGCAACAACACGATAATGCATTCTCTGACGATCGCCAGCCACGAATACCGGGGGCCGGGCCTCACGCCTTCGCGCTTTTTCTCCCCACCGCCCCCCCCCCGTTCTCTCTTCTTTCTCTCCTTTTTCTCCACGTTCTTTTCTCTCTCGAAAGTAACCAGGACGAATGACGCTCGCCGATCGATTCCAGATCGGAATAAATTTCGAGGGAGAAGTCGGGAGAGCGTAGTCGATATCGAGAGCGACGATAAACGAAGCACCGCGCGGCTTTTTGCCGTGGCTCCACTCCGTTACGCCTGGTTACTTTACGATTTGCCTCGCATGACCATCGGCTGTGAATCGGCGCCCGACGATGAGAATATTCCTTCACGCGCGAACGTTCTCTTTTTTCACTCCTCTCCTCGTGCTTTTTTCGAGATAATTGAACGCGCAAGTTTTTCACCCGTATGCAAAATACCCTTTTCGATATCGTAGCTTCGCTTCAATCTCTTCTTCGAGAAGAGAAGCTTTTGGAGAGACGAAGTTTTTCTGCGAGAGAATTTTATCATTTTCTCAACGCACTGAAATGAAAGGAATAATTATCATCGTGTCGCGACTTCGTCAAATTTATACGTTCCATTTTTCATTCACTCGTGTGCAACATTTGCTTTCGAAATCCTAGCTTCGCTCCAATCTCTTCTTTGAGAAGAAACCTTTTTGGAGAGAAGAAATTTTTCTACGAAAGAATTTTATCATTTTCTCAACATACTGAAATGAAAGGAATAATTATCATCGTGTCGCGACTTCGTCAAATCTTGTGTGTAAAATTTGCTTTCGAAATCCTAGCTTCGCTCCAATCTCTTCTTTGAGAAGAAGCTTCTTGAGAGAAGAAATTTTTCTACGAAAGAATTTTATCATTTTCTGAACGCACTGAAATGAAAGGAATAATTATCGTCGTGTCGCGACTTCTTCAAATCTGTACGTTCCGTAGACGGACCGAATCCGTCGACCGAAAAGAAAGAAAAAAACAGAAACGCGGTTCTTCCACGACGCTGTTCTGTTTGCCGAATTCCCTGGCCGGATGGGAAGCCTCCGCTCGGATGATCACGAATGGACTGATTATAATTCAAACTCGACCCGTCGAATCTCGCGTATTCGCGCCCGAATGCTGGCCGCGCCTGTGCAAACACACGTCGAGGAAAATATTTGCACAGGATAACGCGGGCCCCTCATTATCGGGGTGGCTTGGCCCCCCCGGTTTCGCGTTTCGACCTGGTTTTCTGGCCCCAGGTGCGCCTGCGGCAGCGATCGAGAACGCGACCAAATCGGACGAAGCAACGAGGAAAGAATCTCTCTCTCTCTCTCTATCCGAGAGTGGTGGAAACGAGATGCGAAAAGGAAACGGAGAGCAAGGGGAGAAGAGAGGAAAAAAGGGGAAGGGGAAGAGGGAGATTGATTCGACATGCATAAATTAGAGAGGATGAGCCCTTTATTCCGTGCGCGAGGGATTGGGTTTGGAATTGGGATCCACCGGAGGAGTATAAATTGATGACTGTAGGCAAAAGGCAGGGGTTTATAATAATTAATCTTCGTGCGTGTATGTATATACAGCCCCCCCCCCTTCTCCTCGCTTCTCACCCTTCGCCCGAGCTTTCGAGTTCGAGCCGCGTCTTCGAGTCCGCGTTCCGGGCATCTGCGCGCGTCGTGCGTTTCCTTTTCAATCTTCTATCTTTCTAGAAGTCGAAGGAATCCAAATGGGAATCGAGATATTCGGACATCAACCGATCTCTTCGATTCGTCTCCGACGTCTGACCTCTCTCTTCTTTTTTTTATTCTCGATTTTGCATCCGTATGTCGTATACGGGGTGTCCCAAAGCTAACCACGTTATTTTCTCTCAAACTATTCGTTGTTCATTGTAAAACGAAGAATTTTTTGAAAATGTTGTAAAATCATGTATTGACATCTTAATAACCGCGTTTATACGATAAGAAGAACGCAATAAAATTTGTTGTTAAAATAACGCTAAAGTAAATACTGCTTATTACCATTTAGTGTTATTGTATAGTATTATATAATTTATATATAACAAGGATTCTAAATATAGTTATTATTATACATTAACAATATTAAATATAGTTATTATTGTATATTAACAATATTATATATAGTTATTATACAAAATAACATTCAAATAACATTAAATACTGCTTATTACCATTTAGTATTATTGTATAATATTATATAATTTATATAACAAGGATTCTAAATATAGTTATTATACAATTTAAATAATAATAATAATTTATTTATTATCATTTACTACATAAACAATAATACCAAAAATATTTGGAACAAAATCTTTTATTTCAAATTAATTTTGACATCGTTAAAAAACTGTTTGTCAAGATAATACCTCGAAATTAAATTATCATTGCTCTGTTCTGTAATGCACCTTAAACTCTAGACACTTTTCTTGATAATTATAGTTTTCGCACTGTTATAAAAAAATTGTAAGACACGCTTGAGAAGCAAAATTATCAATCGTAATATCGCTCTCACGATAGTGCGGCCTAAACGGAAAGTAAAATCTTAGCACGGAACGTGTTGAGAGAAAATTGCGTTAACTTCATACCGAGACTATTTTCTCCTATTTCCTCATTTGAGAACACGAATCCAAGAGCGTTCTCAAAATTCAGTTTGTCCTTTTAAAAATCAGCCACCGCAGTCCCAGTGTTTCTTCAGTTTTCTTCTTAGCCACTTTCGTCCGATGTTCCGCCGTCGGTGACAAATACCCAGCCGGTCGGCGGAGTTCGCGCGCGAGCGAGACTTCCCGAAAGGCGATTAGACGTTGCCTCGCGACGATAAATTACCGCGACGTGCGTGTGTGGCGCGAAGAGGGGACCTCCGCGCGTCCAGGTGGTCGTCGCTAAATTGAGGAATCATCAGCAAGGCTTAACGCACCGCGATTATCGTTAATTGATAAATTCGACGGGCCTGCGGCGATTTATCGCTCGTTTCTAGCAGTTCCTTCCACGGCGAGAGTCTCTTCCATTGCCGGCCGATCTTCCAGGAAATCCGCGGAGAATCGCGCTTGTTCAGCCGCCTCGTGGATTAAACGCGCTCCTCGGCTACCGTCCACTCTATCAAGTACGTTTCTCAACGTGTGCACGCGGGTATTGGAGACACGCGGAAACGCTTCGGGAATAGGTATTCCGCGCGAATAGTTGAAAACGCGCAGTCAAAGGCAAGGTTTAACGATCGGATGTCGCGTTACGCTGGCGAAAGAGTTTTCGAGATCGTAATTGAGGATCTTCGGATCGTTCAAACTTTGTCAAGGTAACTATATTTCAGTCGCCTTGTCAATTTGACTATTTTTAATTTTGGCTAAGAAAATTAATGTTTATTAGGGAAGTTTATTGAACACACGAAAGAGCAAATACGAGCAATTATTAAATAAAAATTGTTGGTAATTTAAACTGATATAACTTTAAAAAATTGATCTCGTTTTAAAGCGTGAAGCTTCTATCTTGACAGTTTTGAGTTCTTCTCAGAGATGATTTTACATCAGGTAATGGGTAGAAGAGCGGGGGTACTTCTTTCTCGAAAATGGACAAAATTTAAACATTGATACACTGTGGTCATGAAAATTGAAATTTTCTCTTTGCGACGGTCTCTTAAATCTCGCTGTACGATTTTCCTTCGCCGTTTTGTCGAACTTTGAACACCATGGTCAAATGACGAAACGTTAGAATTTCTTGAACTTTTATCGTTTGACACTAGCATTCAACGTTCAATAAAATTTTTGTAAGAAACAAAATCGTACAATAAGTTTGAAAGCAAGACGAGTGGATCTAGTTACAAAAGAAAATTCTTCAACGTTTGAATTTTGACAATGTTGGCAAAGAAAGTATCCTCACTTTTCCACCCTCGTTAGATGTAAAATCATCTTCGAAGTAAGAACCAACTCACGACTGTCAGAATAGAAGAAGACTTCACGTTTTAAAACAAAGTTACATCAGTTCATATTATCGACGTTTTCTCATTATCACGCTCTCAACAATAAAAAATTCCCAAAATAAAGATAACAAGGATAAAAATTCCCAAAATAACAAGTTTTGTCGAGAAGCTAGCGTCTCTGAAACCTCTCACACAACCTGTCGATTACGCTGTATAAAATGATTCCGTCGAATGACGAGGCAAAGTTAAAAAAACGAATGAATTGTCGATTTCGCAGACGACGAAGTCGCGGCGAGGAGGACACGAGCGGAGGCGTGGACGAGAATTCCCAGCAGCAGCAGCAGCAGCCGAGCTACGTGGCTACGGGGCAGCGGGAGGCAGAGGAAGAGGAAGAGCTGGGGGCGGAGGAGGCGGCGGCGCAGGCGGCGCAGTCCCTGCAGAGCGGCGCCGAGGGCGCCGATCCCGAGGTACACAAGAGGGTTGCTGCGGTGCAGGTGCAGGTGCAGGGTATGGAGGGCGACTGGCGGACCTACTGCGAGCATCCGCTCTCGGTAGCGACCGCGGCGATGCTCAATCTCCAGCAGCAGCACCAGGTCTCGGCCGTCGCTAGCCACAGCGACGATCCGGCTGCCTCTTACGTCTACGAGTACTACAAGCTGCCAGAGAAGAGCGCCGCTGACGTCAAACTGCCGCCCACTCATGAACTTTGGTCCACGTGAGTCTCAATATTTATCGATATAGTATTTAATAGTTAGGTTTAGTTAAATAGTTAGACCGAAGTTAATAGTTCATGAAAAAAAGTATGTGCATAATTGATTGTCCAATTGACGGTATTATTCAACTATGCATATAGTGTTTAAAGGATACCTGGATAAAGGTATCCATGAACGGGAACTTATCAAAGTTGTGGAAAAGTTCCAAGTTGATTCTCTTTTCTTTCATTCTCATAATTGAACTTGAAACGTAATGAATCATTTAACACCGTTATAATTACGTATCAGTTATTAAACGCGACGATACGCTGTTCATACTTGGTACAGAGAGTTGATTAGCTCTTGTCCAAAGGTGGTAGAGTAAGGAGGATAGTTGCTTCGCTGGCGCGGAATCTGAGCTCGGAAGATGCATTGAACCGAATGTCCAATTGACGACGTTATTCAACTTTATTTTCTAAAATAAAGTCCTCTTGGTTTAGAATCGACTCCAGGAAGCCTTCAGTTGTTCGGGAACTTTAGGAAAGATCGAGATTTTTCCCGCATCTGTTGCATCGTTCTTCAGAACCGATTGATTTCATAATGAAAAGCTGATATTGCCGTTCCTTTGAATGACCGAGTCTCTTGCATATTCACAATCAGCGATAGATCATTCTAGCCACGCCCAGCCAGTCATTGAACAAAAATTGCCAAGGCCTCGATCGAATAATTAATTTTTTTCTCTTCTTTTTTCCCCCTTAAAAACGCGAATCTCGAAGTCGCGAAACCGGAAGAAATCCATTTTGTTACGAGGTATCGCACTCGTAATTGTACCTCGCTGTTTGTTGCAGAGAGCAATTACCAAACGTGAGATCCTCTCCCCTTTCGCGAGTGGGGAAAAATACCGAAACGCATTCGCTGGAGGGATAGCCACGGCCATTGGAACTAGACATTATCGCGCGATTGCATTGCTAATGCAGAATGACGCGTTGCGCCTCGCCGTTGAACCCACGGCATATTAGTATCTGCGTCTTAAAGCCGCGTTACATGAGAAAAATCACGCTTTCCACAGTTATCCCGCAACGCCTTCCCCAGTGATTCACGCGCGTGGAAACGTTGCATACAGAGTGTCCGTCGGCAACCGCAAAACTTTCAAGTTTCGCCCAGATGTGATTTGCGACGACCAAACTGCAAATTTTTATATACTATCCTCGAGAAACAGAAGTTTTATCTGTTTGCATTTCTCGCAACTACTTTGGATATTTTATAATCGCATATTGTATCAGACTCAACTGAGAATATTGAATAATATACAATTATTATTTAATATAATTGAATAATATATTTACATTGAAATAAAAATACCTACAATCTTGTACTTGAAAAGTACAGAGTGACTTGAGAATAAATTTGAAAGATTTTAAAGATATTTATTATTAGTAGTAATATTTTAGGGATATTTATTATTATTATTTAATATAATTGAATAATATATTTACATTGAAATAAAAATACCTACAGTCTTGTATTTGAAAAGTACAGAGTGACTTGAGAATAAATTTGAAAGATTTTTAAAGATATTTATTATTATTAGCATTTTAGAGATATTTGTTATTATTAAAAATATTTATTATTATTATTTAATATAATGGAACAACATATTTATATTGAAGTGAAAATACCTACAACACGAGTCAAGAGTGACTTGAGAATAAATTTGAAAAAAATTTTGCAAAGAATTTTCGAGGGCTCTTGTTCTCAAAAAGAACGCAAAAATAAATATAAAGGATGTTCGAAAAAAAGCGCAAATCCCTTTGAAAAATAAAGTAGGTTATGTTAATTGAAATGGTCTTCGAGTAATCGAAAATGGCCGACGGACACCCTGTATACGCGCAACGATTGGATATCGTGGAAATCTCCATAGCGTCGTCTTTACTGCCTTCTACCTAGCGTTTCTTTCGAGCACGGTCGCTCGTGGGGAAGAAAAGACGTCCCCGGTGGTCGAGAAACTTCGACGAGGCTATTTTTTGCCCGCGCGAGTCGCGTTTTTGTGGATTATTCCGCGACCTCTTCGTCGCGATGCTTTTTACCAGGCGCCAGATGAGGCAACGTTGATCGAAATGTCTCTTGAGAATGGATGTACCGACGGTCCCGGACGTACGTCCCGCGATTAAATCGACCGACTCGATTTTTGCCGCGGCGCTTTTTCCGGGCGTCGTTTGTCATCATTTTTGGACTTCTCCGCTCGCGGAGAGGGTAAACTCTCTCTCCGTACTCTGTCTCGTCGAGTGGCGTTGCAGAGATGATCGTAGAATCGTTTTGGTGATTATTGGTATCATTTGTCCCCGGAAAAAAGAACTTGCGTCACGCTATTGATGTCATTTGAAAGAAACCGAAGAAACGTCGATTTTTCACGATTTTTTGCAACGACGTTGCGAACTAAATGCCTGTCGTGTTTCGAGAAATAATTTTGCCCGGTGGTTTATCCTGCTTTTATATATTGATTACTGTAATCGTGTAATGTAGCGTAACAGAGGTGGACGAAAGTATTTCGCACACTTGATGAAAAATTGTCGGTACATTAAACGGTAGTTGTAATTGTAAAGCAAAATGGCAAAACGATCTAGTGAAACGACAAATTTCTACTTTACCAACTATTGGTACGTTTTTCTGTTGGACACTTTTATTGTTGAAAATTGCAAAAATTTAAACATTTTCAAGGTTCGTAAAAATTTTTTTTTACTTTTTGAAGATTGAAGTATCCCATTTACCGCGACTTCTTGAAAAATGTAGGTATACATTTTTTTTCATCATTTTATTGGATCTCAAACATTACAGGATTAAATGGCAAAAATTCAAGAATTCAGGAATTATCGTTTTGTTCATTCTTAAGTTTACCTTAATTATCCCAATGTTCGAAGTTCAATAAACTGAGGGCAAAAATCATGTAGTTAGTTTTAAAATCGTATAGCTCATTGTAAAGAAAAGACTTTAGACTTTATGATTATGTAAAATTACTTCTAAAACGTGTATGAAACTGACACTAATCACGATTATTACAAAGAAAACTAAATTGTACTAAATTTTAAAGATCTTAATGGTCAGTAAGTATCTCGAAACACGGGAAACCTGATACCCAATGCGTTACCGCTTTCCTTCTGGATATCTTTTAGAACAAAAATCGCAAACGTCCCTAATTATTCGACACGTGTCAAACACCGCTGTCGGCGGAAAGCAACAGGTTTAACTCGCGGGGTCAAGGGGTTGGTGGTTGGCCATAAACGCGTGCGTGACGGCTGAGGCGCATCGGAAGAGAACTCGATTAGCGTAGATCGCCGGATAGCCGGCGTGTAAACGTCGCTGGGAACACTTTCAACGCGGCACGACGCTTTATTAACATCCACCGTTTCCCCCGTATCTCGATTAATAGTCTCGCGTGCATAATTGAGTGCTCGCGGGTACCGTAATTTATCGCGACTCCGCCGACTATGTGGAACACAATCGCGCACGCAGTCCGCTCGAACACGCTCGAGAACGTCCCTCCTCCGCGAAAATGTAAATTCGTCGGAGAATCGAGGGAGGAGAAGTATCTCCTTCCTCTCGTTCTTTTCAGGCATTTCGTTCCTCCGTCTTCTGTCGCCACCTCCGATCCCTCCGACGTCGAGAATCGAGATTAATGACGGACGACGATGGTCCCTGTCGACCAGTGCCGCCAGATAGATTTTCCCCGCAAGAGAAATGGATTTATCGCGGAGGTTTATCGCGCTATTACGCGAAATTTATTGCGCCTGGACACGATACTCGAGTTGGCGCGCTTGAAAACTTGGTAGGCTTGATTCCCCTCGATTCTTTCGCGGTAATGGCACTTCGAAAATGCTTTTCCCCGTGAAAATTTCACGCGTTGTCGCTAAATTTTTGGAATTGTTGCGAGTAAATTTACGAAATCGATCTCTTTGGCTCTTTCAGTTTTGTAGAAATCGTGGTTTCGTCGTCGAGACGTGTCAAGAGCGAGAAATTGAATTAAAAAAGTAAAAAAGTTCTACTCGAAAGACTGATAATCAGGTGAAAAGAGAAACTACCAGATCGAACCTCGAATTTGTCAAGGCTAATTGGTCGATAAATTTCATTTATGTTCCTATCTCTCTTGCAGCTGCAACAATGAATGGCTGAAGCAACGCGCTTAATTTATCGCTGAAAATATCCTTCGAAGACCGACTTCGTCGAGGTACCGTTTACTTCGTCGATTTAAAGAATATTCTTTTAAATTTCTCTGCATGTTTCGTACTGTAGAAATATATGTATATATAAACTCAATTCAATTAACACAGTCATAAATGCAGACTGCAAGTTACAGTGATGTAAATTCAGATTTCGAAATTTAATTGAGAAGTTGACTTTGAGATTTCTTTGGGAAGTCAAAAATCGCACGAATCTTACAGTAATCTTAATTAAGTCGTAAGTGTAACTTGAATGAAGATACACGCTGAACTGGTCTTTCATCGTCATCTACTGAACGAAGAGAGTAAATCTCGCGAACGAGCCGGGAAAGCAGTCGAAATTCAGAAAGCCGAGACAGCAAGAGATCGATCACTGTAGGGAAACTACACACAGTGAAAAGTGAAGGAGGAGAAACGAAAGGGGTTAAAAAAATTGCTGCCAAATCGATAACGCGTTTTTCACTGTCCGGCGCATAATTACGTTCTCCCGGAGGGTGGGCTTGGGCGAACGGTGGCAGACAGTGCCACGGAGGATCGGCACGAGGCGTCGCTCGACCGGAACGATCATCTTGCATCGATCACGCTGTCGAACTTCGTGCGCCGGCTTCTGAATCAAACGCAGCCGCGCACTCTTAATCGCTGTTTAAAATCACGGATTCACCGGCGGTGTGGGACGCCGTGAAATCGACCTCCGTGACGACCCAGCCACTCGCCATAAATCTCCGAAGAGTCTACCCGACACAAAAACCAACAGCTACTCTCCTGCTCGCGGTGTACTTATCGTCGATGAGATCTGAATACGCCTCGAGTCGCTCCGAATACAACTCGAAGCATCGAGATTCTTGAAAGTTCCGATAAATCTTCGAGATTCTGTCTCGGTAGATTCTGACGAGTTTGTTAAGTTTCGAGCGTTTCGATCAATTTTCAAAACGTTTTGATCATTTTAGTCGTCGATGTAAAATATTGACACGTCTTGTTGCGAATATTCGATAGATTTTAAATTCTCGATGGGCAGGTATTTTGCGTGTTTTCCATCGATTTTAAACTTTGAATGTTTTGATTATTTTTGTCGCTATTTCGTCGTGTAAGATATCAGTCACGTTAATGCGGTACTTGTGAATGACAACAGTACATCTGAAAATTCATATGACTTCCAATCTCTCCGAATATAATTCTCAGAAGCTTGAAATTCTCGAATTCCTTTAATAAATCTTGGAACTCTTGATAAGTTTCTATTTCTGAAAGATACGACAAAGTGACAGTTTCGATAAATTTTCTGAGTCGACAAGTTTGTAAGCTTCGAGCCTCTCGACGAGTGTTTCGAGATGTGAGACACTCTTTCATAGCTTACGGCGTTTGTTACGAATCAAAGATAGCCAAAGTGCGTCGAATGGCGCACACTGCTGCCCCTTAGGTTTAGACAAATCGCTAATTCGAATTTCATAACCGATACGGTAATATCGAAGGGTGAGGCCCGCAGCGGATAGAAGGAAAAAAGTCGCAGCCTATATTTATATCGGCGCGACTCGCAACGAGGCCTTCCGGTCCATTTGCTCGGTTTGCAAACTCCAGCCTGCTCTCCCGAGCCGTGAGAGTGAGAGTCGATCCGTGCTTGGATCCGTGACACGGGGCTCCCTCCTCTCTTTATTTTGGGTTTAGCTTTGGTAGCAAGCCGGCCGATCGAGCGCCGCGTCGCCCTATCCCCGTGGAATCGGGAGAGAAACGGGTGAGAGGAGGGACCCTCTCTCGCTCACCTTCCCCCTTCCCCGTTCCCCCCTTCGGTTCGCGCATACCCTTGCCAACTTTTGATTTATATCGGCCGCTTAGCATATTTTGTAATTTACTGTTGAGAATCCTTAACGTACGGATCGAAGGGGTAAGGGGAGGGAGGTAGAAAGAGGAGGCTCGGCGCGCTGGCCAAGGGCGACGAATGCAACGAGACCAAACGAGACGAGAGTAAAGAGAGAGAGAGAGAGGAGGCAACACAGTGGCATCGAGATCTCGGAGCAGGAGAGTCGTTCCGTATTACCACCCCGTGGGGAGATGCCGCCCTAATCTTCCCTCGCATCTTCAACCAGAGATCACCTCCTCTCTCCGTCAGTCCGGGTGACCGTGTCCTCGTTCCACAGGATTCTATCTGCCCCGCTATCTGCTCGCGCAGCTTCCATCTCGCTGCTGTCTCTATCTCTCTCTCTGTCTCTCTCTCTCGAGCTCGAGCTCGAGCTCGATGGCTCCCGCGGGGACCGTGGTGTCGCGATACCATCTCGACAATTTGTACGCCGGTGGATCGTTAAAACTGCACGAAAGAAGGGAGAAGAGCGCGAGACCACGGTAGCCGCGCGCTTAATCCAATTTCATTGTGTCGCGAGGTTGTCGAGGGACTTCTCCTTCATGGGAGACGGGCTATCGCGCAGTTCTGTTTCCTCCTCGATGAACATTGTGACTCGCCTGTAACGCGAGTTTTACAGAGTTTCTTTTTTCCTCCCTGGTGATCCTTCGACGGGAGACGACGCCGAGGGGATGACACGGAGGAGAAACGACGTGAAATTTTAAACGTTCGGTTGATCCTTGGCTGTGATACCAGACACTTGGTTGTGTCACTGTTGCGCAACTCTGTATTCTTAACCTTTTAACGTTTTAGCGTCAGGAGCTATTTAAACTAAAGCTTCCCTCTGATGTATTTGCATAAAAGTGGACAAAGTAAAAATTGTCTAGGTCGAATTGAAAAGAAAGTCATTGGGAGAGCTAACGCTACGTAGCACTGAAGTGGTTAATTTCAACACCGAGACGACGCTTGACGGGTGACGACAGGGATTGACCGTACGAAAAACGAGGTTCGCGTAGCCCGAGAAGCTTGAAAAATGACGTTCCTTTGAGAACACTCTCGAGGACTCTCTCAAAGTTAGAAAGCTTCGCAAAGTCGCGGATGGACCCGCGAAGAAAAATGTACGGCCATTACGAGGAACTTAATTAATCGCAATTGACCACGGACTTTCTCCCGGCAAATCGAAGGAAATTCCGGCGACAGCCGGATGATTTGTCTTACGGTAGCGAAAGAATCCCGCGCGGACGTTTTTCCCCGCGTTGTCCCCGCGATGACGTACGATTTTAACGGTGTGGCATTTATATTGGCAAACGAAAGACCCCGGCTCGGAGACCTCGACAACGGTACACGCTTGACCTCGCGCGTGTATTCTGGCTATTGGCAAGCGATGCCTAACCCTCGGGAAAATCATCTTCCCTCCAATGACCGCCGATATATCCAACAGCTTCCTCGATGGTTTTCCTCGTGTCTAACTTTCATTTGCGCAAGCAACAAAGTTGGAGGGAAGTTTCCATCATTTTTCTACTGATTGATTTGATCTTTAAATTTAATCGATTTAACGATTGATTTATTCAATCTTTAAGTACGAACTTGACGAAAATAACTCAGCGGCAAATGCGTTGGAGACGTACGAAGAAGAAATGTCAAAGATTCTCGTACATCCGAAGATCTGAAGTCTGGAGTCCCCTTTCAGAATCGAACTCCAATGCGTTTTCTATCTTTACGCTCGCCGGTCAATCGACGACCAACATTTTTATCCATTTTCTCTCGCCGCCAGCTGCGCCGCGACTTTCCTCCTCTCTGCGAGGAGTTTCTTAATCCCCGGCTTTAACGTCGACCGAACGAAAGGAGAGTTACGTTCATAAATGACCATAATTACGCTCGGTCCTCGGCCGAGGATCTTCTCTACCGGTTCGAGAGAAGTATCTTCGTGAAAACCGCGATAAATTCACGCGTCCTGCACGGGCCTCCTCGGGTCTCCGAGGCGAAGTTTTGCAAACGACACAGTCGAGGCTTCTCTATCCGGTTTTTTGACGTCACGCTCGAACTTATGGATACTGATCGAACATCCTTCTCGCCCGAAGAAATTCGAACCGTGGATAAACGTCGCGAAACCGAGAATACGGAGAATAAATCCGCGAAAGTCACCTGAAAAAATTCGTCCCTATCTCGAGCTACTCGATTCGTGAGTTTGAAAAACAGCGGCGAATCTAAACACGCAGCGTCGGACAGTCGGTCTCGCGTTTCGAGAAGTTTCTCTTCCTCCGTATTTTGTTTAGTCCGTGGCTTTCGTCGCGTTTACGCGCGATAGAAAAGGCGAGCTGGACGAAGTTTATACGCCGGGGACTCGACTCGGCGAGTCGATTTCAGCGAAACGATAAATTTTCCCCGTTGATACGACGACGATCGAGAGCTCTCGGAAGACTGAAATGTGAAAGTCAGCCTTGCTACATTTTCGTGCGCGAGCGCCGCGTGATAACGCCGCGGAATTTACGACGCCGGGGGACTTCGGTCGCAGCTGCGCGACGCGAGCCCCGCGCGTATTTTACGCGCGTTTCTCAGAGAGTTTTACGCCTGTCTCTCGCGCAACAGTGGAATGCTCCTCTGTCGAAGCGTAGAGTCTAGAGGCAGAGTCTAGAAAAGAAAAAATACGACGGAAAATAAATAGACAGAGTGCTCTCGGACCCTTATCTCCAATTTGAAACGAAAAGAAAAAACATTGCTTTATTGTTTCCGTCTATCGAGATAAAACGCGCGAAATATTTAACGCTGGAACTACCAAAATGACAAATTTATAATTTCCTATGAAATTTTGCAGCGATATATTTTTAGATTGCTCGAGTGACTTTTGATAAAATATTATATTAACAGAGGCTTGCGTTCTTTTATTCCATCGTTAACTTTTTCTTGTACCTTGCACTTTAATTTGTTTGCTATGATATTATTGTATATTTAGCCGTCAGTACTTAGCCAGTAGTCAAAGTGTGAAACACCTGCAGACGTTTCTTCTCGTCAACTTGTATGCACTTACGCAAAGTTTAAAGATATATAAAATAGAGAGATATATATAATCTACAGGATCAAGTCAAAATTTCTTCCCACCTACTTTTTCTTCAACAAAACATCAAAATATAAGAGAAAACTAATTTTATTTATTAGTTTGAAATTAAATTTAAATTCAAATATAATTTTCTTTCGTTATGTCGTAAAGATTATTTCTTTCAATCGTTGACCGCCAGAGTGTTTTATCTTATTTTCCATTATTTTAGTAGAAAGTAACTTTTGCATTGTATTTAGCATGTGAAACGTGGGAGAATCTGAAAGGATCGTTAATCGTAATCGTGAAATTCGTGGAATTTTACGGCACGACGAAAGCAGTATTTTTCTTTCTACTCTCGCCCAAAAATAGAAACGATTCAATCGAATAGACTCGTCAACGACAACCGGCCATCTCGTCTCTCGGTATCTTACTTAGAGTATCGCGCGAAGAGTATACGCCCGGCGAAGGAGGCGTGAAGCGCGTTACCCCCCATAACGACGCGAAATTATTATTATCCTCGACGCGGCACGGTCCCATTAACCGGCGGGAGAAAGATTTTACCAACGGGACGACAAACCGCAACAAAAGCTCGGTGGCGATCCCACCGGCGAGAGCTCCTTCTCGCGAGATAATGTCGAATACGGGGGGCTGTTACGCTCGAGTCGGAGTCGCTTATGGCGCGCCACGGGGTTGCAACGTCGGCGTACGGTTTCACAGCAAGCCGCCGCCGTAAAGCCGGTCCTGGAACACTGGATCGCTGTTTCAATCTAAACGCCCATGCCCGTGAATGACAACCGCGACACGCGAAATCTCCAGCATCGAAACGAAGAAGGAAACGAGCGAATTTCTCCATTGCGGATTCGCCCGCGATCAAAATTTTCTCGAGTCGGCGCGGTGTTTTTCTGATGAGAACGCCAGCTTGTCGTAAATTTAACGTTATTATAAATTTCTTATAAATTTATTATGAATTTAACGTTGTCAATTTTTCTTTATCGATTACCGCGTGATTCCTGCTACAAAATTCCACTGATTCTACTTATTGTAATTTCTCATTGGAATTCGTTATTAAATTTTTATAAATTTATTAACGTTGTCGCAAATTTATTATAAATTTATTATGATTATTATGTTAATTTTATTTTATCAATAACGGCATGACTAGTGCAACAAAATTCCACTGATTCTATTTATTGTCTGTAATTTTTCGTTGAGATTCGTTATTAATTTTTATAAATTTAACGTTATTATAAATTTATCATGAATTTAACATTGTTAATTTTATTCTATCGGTAACGGCGTGACTCGTGCAACAAAATTCCTCTCAATATTTAAGTATGTAATTTAATTCTTAAGTCTGGTCATTTACTGACGGAAGTAAATTCCGTAATTTAATTCACAAGTACGTACTTGTATTTGATCGGAAATTTCTGCCAGAAGTAGCACTAGAAAGTTCAGATTATTCATCGATCAAACAGTAACTTCTCGTACAAATGTATATAATTCACAAGAGTCAAATTCACAAGACTCGATTCTAATAAATAAAATTCTTACCGCCAACAAAAGGTTGTTCGATAGAGAAAGTTTGAAATCCAGACATAATGTAACGCAACGTTATACCGCAACGCTAAATAATCCATCCACGAACTGTACAAAAGCAATTTCGCCTAACGATGAACAATTAATTAATTCGTTGGAACTCTCGTTCGATCTGCCTGACAAACGTTGACCCAAAGGTGCATCTGACCTTACGTAACTGAACGGACCGAACGAACACGACACTGCGCGAGAAGAGTTTCTTTCCAGGTGCGCGTTGCGCAATATTTACGATGGAAAGTTCATATTTCCAAGGATCGAAGCGCCAATATCGTTGATATCGTCGCCCGCTACGACCGACGCTGCTCTAATCGACGCTGTTTTTAATCGTTTCTCGCAACTCGGCCGGGGGGAGTGACTCCGCCGTGTTTTTGTCGGTTCTTTCTCCTCGACACGATACGCGATAGCGTATCATTACATCTACGACTTAGATAGTAGCAGAGGGATGCATTACGCGTTGAGAAATGGAATTCGAACCGATCGCGATCGCTCGCGGTGGATTTCATTTCGCCGCAGTTGCGTTTCCTGCCTTGTTCCCCCGATAATAACATTGTATCCGTTCGATCCTCATCGACCCTCCGTCTCCAGAACCTGTTCCCTCCCTTTCTCCCTCTCGTTTCTCGAATTCAAACAATCAAGGATGGTGAAAACGACTGATGGAAGTTCTACCGATCAAGTTTCTTGCTCGGGTGCTAGAAAATCACTGTTATTTCGAGTTGTCGGCGAATACGTTCGCCTGGTGATTTTCAATGAACGATAATTTAGACGTAATTGTGTTGAAATTTGTCTCGGGTATCGAAGATTTTTTTTTGTTTTGTTTTGTATTGTTTTTACGTCGCGTTAGTTTTATGTCCCAAAAAGTTCCTCTCGTTTTATTAACGGATGTTGTATGCACGTATTATTTTATGTTATTGAATTCACACGTGATCCATTCTGATCTTTCTCTGTCTCTCCGGAAGCCTCCGGAATGCCATTTCCAAAATTTCTGGGATTTTCTAGGGAAATATTGTTCGAGGTCCATTCTTGTGTCCTCTACAGAGGGAATCTTTTAGTAAAAGAAATAGACAATAATCAAAAAACTGTTCTGACTAGAAAATGAAGACGACTTTTTTGCCATAAAATTTTATTGATGCGCAAACATTTGAATCGATACAAAACAAATTACAGACGCGATCGCCACTCCTACCCCACGCCCCCTCGCGAGTCACGTGACCCAAATCAACCAATCGCTAATTTTCGTTGCATCAGCGTTGCACCTGAGGAGGCCCGATTTTCTGGGTTACCCTCGTTAAAATCACTTTCAGTGATAATATTATCTATTCCTTTCATTTAAAGTGTGAAATCCCTGCAGCAAAAAATTTGATTCAATAAATGGCACAAGAATGCTCGTTCACACGTTTCGCTAGTGAACACGTCCAGAAATTTTAGTAAGATGACACAATTCTTAAAAGTGTCCGAAATGAATCAGAGTGAATTATGTACAATTGAATAACACGATGTAAACCACAAAATAACGCACGTACGTTGTTCATTACTAAAGCGAAAGAAACTTTTGGGATATTATACGCGTGAGGCAAATTCACGTGAATTTGCCTCTCGACATACTTTCATTACCTAATTAGAAACATATTCGCCGTTTAACAAGCGTTTAAAATGTGCGTCACGAACGTGGCGTTAAAACGAGACCTGTTTTATCGTCTCGTTACCGTGTGAAAGAGATAGCGGAACGGTCGCGTTACAAGAGCCATTAAAAGGTCGACTTTTGACAAAGACGGTTGACCGCGATGTTTGCTTTTTATGACACTACCTCGGTTATCATTGCACGAGAATCTTGTGAAAAAAAAGAAACGAAACACTTTGTACACCATGTAGAACGAAATTTCTATTTTCAGTAGCGCACGAATCTCGTCCGACAAAGGTACGTTACAATTTGTCATTTCGAAACGCGCCATCATCGAAACTCGTTCGGTGTCGACTCGAGTTTTCTTGAATCGTTACACCGAGGAAGAAGAGATAATTAGCCACTTTAGTCAACTTGAAAGTCACGAACCAGGTGTAATGAAATCTTTAAGAAAATTGGAGACACGCTGCGACGAGTTTAAATAAATAAAGATTCGAAGATACGAATGAGAGACTCCGCAATTTCTCCAAGAGAAAACACAAGAATGTTAAACATGGAATCACGACAAACAGACTCCTTCAAATTAATACATTACTCCTTTAAATAAATGTATCACAAGATTTAACGAGAAACTATTTATTTTAATTTATGTATAACAAGATCTGTATGACCGTTTGCTTTGGTTGATTCTTAACAACTGAGAATACAATATACTTTCCGCTATCTTATCTTCTTCTTTCTTCATTCGTAACCAAATGAAGTCGCTGCTGAAACTAAATGAACTTATCAACTTTTGAAACTTATCAATTCCAAGTGCAAAAAATCGGAACAACCGTGAATCTCTCTCAAGTCTGAAAGAGAACGCTAAAAATCAAAGGAGACAGAAGGAGAATGCTGAAAAGAACAAATTTCGAACGCTCGAAATTTAATAAAAAACCTGAGGGTTTGCACGACAAAGAATAAACTTGAGAATAAACTTGGAATCACCGAGAAGAAGAGTACTAACGGAAAAAGAAAAAAAACCACACACACACACACGCACGCACACAGTAGTAAGAAGCTAGAAAACACGCGCAACTGTGAAACTTCTAAAAAGCTACCCCTCCCAGGTATCCGGGGGACGTGTAGCGCGGTCTTAACTCCTTATTACGCGTCTCGTTGTCCGGTTTATCGTTACGCGGAGATCTGTCGACTACGAGGAACCTGGCGTGCCTGCTACAAGGCTGGCCTCTGACCCACTTGACGAGGGGGCCCCGTGTCACGTCGTAAAACGAAACGGGGCCCCGGACGAGCCAGAATCGGCCGCGGCGACGAGTGCCACGGCCCGTTCTCGCTGTCCGCCTGTGCTTTATGCCCGACACGTAACGCGAGCGCGTTCCCCTTTATTTGAATTTATGATCACAAAACGCCGTAAACGTTTCCTCCTTCTTTCCTCGACGGCGAGCCGCGTACACCCGCGCCTACACCCGTTCTCGTTTCTCTGCCTCTCGTTACGCGCATCCATCCATCGCCTTTCCCTCCAGCTAACGCCAACGTCTTTCGGTTTTCACCGGGCTAGGAAACCGGACTAGGCTTAGGTTTTATGGGTCCTAGGGGAATTGCCTACCGGCAACACGGCGCGATCGACGCGATCCAGGGGGAGACTGGCTAAAGAAGACCTCGCCGACTGAGAGAGAGGCTGTTACGATAAGACGTGAGATCCGAGAGATAAAAGCGTTCCGTTGAACTTACTTAGCTTCGTCCGGGTGAATGTTCTTAGACACGCAAGGACGGAGCAAACACGGTAGGTTGGTTCCGATCAGCTTAATTGACGGAATAGCTCGTCGGATCTGTATCACAGAGCTGTGTCCTTTTTTTTTTTTTTAACATCGTGAAGAGGTACTGTTTGATCGTTTTCTTCGTAATTTTATAAAACTTGAATAAATCCAAGTATTGTGAGATAATATATATATATATTTTTTTTATTTTATTTTCATCGAAACGATAAACATAGTTATGATAATATGATAAGTAGAGTCAACGATAAAAATATTGTTTCGTTAATATCGTCATTATAATTATACTATGGACACTCTTCAATTGGCGCGAATTCGTTTCTTCAGACTTCGAAGAATCGTATCTAACACTGTCTAATCCGAGCAATGTTGTAATTTCCTAGAATCTGAAATCAGATTTCCAAATCAACGAGAAGCCGTGTCATTTGCGGTGCGCTGTGCGAATCACCGATTCTCTCTCGTAAGGAACGAGAACTATGGAAGGTACATGATAATTCCGGTTCTAAGGCCATTTTCGAGGTTAACTGTCTTCCTGTTTCGCAACGGAAAGTCCGGTTTCTCGTGGCCGGGCCGGGGTCGAAGCCTGCGGGGCTCCTCGCGAGCGGGCAACCCCTGCGAAAACGCGACCGTATCGTGCTACACGACTTGCCGCGAGATCGCGACAACAGCCTCGACAATGTGTCAAGTGCGCTTTTGACCCCGCGATCCTTCCAGCCGGTTCCCCCCTCCGAACCGGGCGTTGCTAGACCGAGACAAGTTTTCGCGGTCATTCGACTGATTTCTACGGACACGCGCAGCTGAAAACGTGCATTCCTCACATTTCACAACTCTGGTGTTAACGCATAGATACATCGTCTGCAGACGATGAAATTTCGTTTCGTCGAAGAAGATGTCATTAGATTTTGAACGTACTCCCGTATTTCCATTTATACGCGGCCAGAAAATATATTTTTCTAGAATTTTTGAAAGTAACGCTATTACACGCGATCGGAATTTACGCGGCCAGAAAATGTATTTTCCTAGAATTTTTCAATGTAACAGTAAACTACGCTATTTACGCTATATCAATTTACGCTCAGAAAATGTATTTTCCTAAAATTTTTAAAAGTAACGATAACAATAAGATCAATGAGAAAACTCATAGTGTTTGTTTGTGTTATGATTTTTCAAGTATGTCCAATTTATAAAAAAATTTGGCAAAAGATAAGTTTGATTGACAATGAGAATGAAGTCGAACTTGCAAATATTTCAAGCGAAGATTGAGTGTTTTTAATAAACGAATAAAATTTACTTTTGTTTTCTAAAATGTCATTATCATTATTTTTTTTTTTTGTTTTACTTTTTTACTGCGATTTTCATTCGGTTGTTAATTGAATATCTGTGACAAATAAATTGGAATTAAATAGAATTTAAATGTGCCAAATATGTGAAAATACGTAAAATATCCAAGGGGAAGCTAACTAAAATATTTGACAGACAAAACAAAGAATTTTTATTTTTTTACTTTCGTTCTCTTCATCTTTGTGAAATATCGCAGGTTCCGAGATTTATTTGATCCATCGTTTGATCGTCAACGATCCTAGAAAGTTCTGAAGAAAACAAAAAAAGGAAAAAAGAATTGAGACGAAGCAAAAGTCACGCATCTACAGATCACGATCTAGGCATGTCCGACATATCAAACTTCGCCTCGTTCCAGGAACGGGGGAAACGCGGTATTTTAACGTTATAAACTCAGTTCAGAAGCGTGCCATTAAGATCAACGTTCTACGTTCAACGTTGTAATAAAAAACGATTCGCATCAAAATCAAGATCCTGGAGGCACGTGCTCGACATACCGAGTCCCCGTAAAGTTTCTCAAAAAGTTTCGGTAATTCTCGAAACTTCACCGAGATAGATATTCTAATACCACGCGTGTTTGAAAATTCAGATCAGATTTTCTCCTCGTTTTTTCGTATAAATCAATAGCAAATCCTCCTACAAAGAGTTCTATAAAAATACGAAACTTATTTCTCTTCGCCGTCTATAAACGATCCTTATCTCACAAAAATCCTACGTAGGATCCTTATTCTACAAAAAAAAATTTAAAGCAATTCGAGATATAACCAGAAGAAGCTCGCTATCAATGAAACGACTCGAATCCGAGAAACAGAGAAGCGAGATGGAGATCTCCAAACGTTCCACCGCCACGTGTCCGCCATACGAAACTTGACAAAATTGTAAACTCTTCCGGGAAGGTCGGGCGACTCGCCCGGTAGGTACGCGCGAAGAGAAGCTTCGGAAGAGGCGCGATGAGACGAGGAGAAGTGGCAGAAGCGCCAAGGGACCTGGTCCACGTTACCCGCATTTAAATTCGCCGACGCGACGAATTACGTCGAAAAGCCCGCGTACATATGCATGCCACATACGGGAGTGGCGCGTGCTGCGCGCACAGGTGACGTGCGTGCGTGCGTGCGTGCGTGCGTGCATGCGTGCGTGCGTGCGTGCCAAGGCAAAGACGCGGCCGCGTGCGTCTCTTCATTTTGTTCGCGTCACGTTGGAAAAAGCAGAAAGGCAGAGACGAACGAGAGGAGAAGAAAGAGAAAGAGAGAAGGAAGAACAGAACCGGCTGGTCCTGACAATAATAATCAAAACGAGTGACCCGAGTAGTCGGTAGAGCGCCACGCAGTCGCGGGACCTGTCTTTCGAGTCTTCGCGGGCAGGTCTCCGACACGCACGCACGTTCCCTTCCGATACGCCCGACTTCCGGCTTCAGAAACGACGATTCCAGTTCCGAACCGGGCCCCTGTCCGAGTACCGCAAGCTCGTTCGGGACACTCACACGCCACCGTCTGACCCTTTCAGACCGACTCATGGTTGGCTGTTCACGAGTTTATTTGTCGCGGTTGTTCGTAATTGCTCTATCGTGGCTGTACCGCTTGTACAAGCTTCGAACCTTGATTGGTATTCCGTGGTGAGATTTATTTTCTTGTTGTAATAGACTGTAGACTAGTGTTCTAAGCTTAGGCTAAGTTTAGACTACTACTGAGTGAGACTATTTGTTACGTTTACGTAGATGGTTCACTCGGTGAACTTTTTCGTGATTCTAACGCTGTTAGAACTTTTGTTTTCTGTTAGAACTACTTTCGTTACTATCAGAATTTTAGAGACGCTCAGGTGAGGCATGGTCGAAAAAAGATTAAAAACCACTGATCTAGATCTATATAAATAGAAGTTGGACAGGAAAATTCCATTTAAAAATCTCGCCAAGTTTCCACAGTTTCGATTCCCCGGAATCGCCGTTCTACAATAGTAGAACCGTGTCGTCGACCGTAGCATTCGAATGTACGTGCGTGCTCGTGAGCAGACGGTGACCCTCCAACGGTGACCCGGCGACCTCAAAGCTCGTACGGTACGTCTGTCTCGTCGATAGTGCCGCACCGTAAGTGCATAATTGCCTCTTGCGCGCGCGCGAACGCGAACGCGAACGCAAACACGGCGCGCAGGTTGCGTGGCGACGCGGCAAAAACGGCGCGCGGTCGTGTAACGTTACGTGGAATAATTTGCTCGTCCGTGTACGGGGGAAACACGCGGGGCGAATTCATGAATTCGTGGAAACCGGCTTGAGAATTACCGCATCGGGAGGTGATTAAACTGTGCCGCCGCAGCCGTCGATTTCTTCCCTCCCCCCCTTCCCCTTCCCCTTCTAGTGACCTGTGATTTGCGTCTGTTTCGCGAGGCGATCGCCTCTCACAGGTGAAGAAATTTTGAAAGTTTCAGAACGTACGTATGTACGTACGTTGTGAGTTAAATTGGTCAACTAAACTGTCTATACATAAATAACATCTATATATATATATATATATTATATCTGGATCGAGAAAAGAGCTTGAAAATTTGCAAAATTCTCGTGGAAGAAACTGGTCGTCGCGCGGATTCGTAACAGGAATCGGCGCAGTTATCAGAGCCGCGTTATAACGGAGTGCCTCGGATCACTCCTTGATTCCAAGCGTCAAGATTTTACGTTTTGTAAATTATCGGAACGAAAAGGAGGAAATTGAAATGTCCTGATCGTCAGCCTGTCTAAGCATCACCTCGGACTCTGCTGAAGATGTCTCTCGGAGACATCGACGTCGCATTCTTTTTCTCAAGTCGAGGAATCCTCGCTCAGCAACTCGACGATTCTTATTGCACACAACACACGTTTCTGACATTTCCGTCTTACGGTTTCCCTACGCTCATCTTCTCCAACGTAAGTCATCGCGAACAGTAACGCGATTGAAATTGAGAGAAAGAAAGAAATAAATATGCAGGAGTAACCCCTCCTCGGAGGATTAACGCGTCAACGATCGATCCCAAAGGAAACAGAGATTCCCCTCCCGGTTGATCCTCGCCCCAAAAGGGAAAAAAAGAAAATATTCAAAGCAGAGCTGACTTAAACTGATCACGTCGGCAGACGTGAACTCCCCGGGCGGATTCGCGATCACCGTGAATCCTCGGCGATCCTGCATCAAGGATTAGCATCGCATTACCGCGGCGTGGCATTAAGTGTGCGCGAACAAGCGCGGAACAAACGCCTTGCGTCACGACGCAACGACGAATCCGAATCCTTGGATCCGTTTCACGTAAGCCGAATTCATGAGGCGGCGCGCAATTCAGGCGTTGAGGCCTCCGGCTATGAGACGAGCAGGAAGCTCGTCTCCTCCTCGCGTCGACGTTCCACCGGTCGTTTTTCCATCGTTCTCCTATCCGCACCTCTTCAGGCACAAGTGTGCCGAGGGCGACGACGTGTCGCGTTCCCGCCATCTTTCGTAGCGAGCCGTTGTCTCTTTCCCTCTTTGCCCCCCCTCTCTCTCGTTTGTTCTCTTATTTGGTTGTCCCGTGTCTCTTTCTCCGTCTTCCTCTCCGTGGCCTCGAGAGCACGGAGCCACTAGACGATGCCAGAAAGGCGGCAGACAGAAAGCACGACGCGCTTTCTGCAAGGGGCAGACGCAGGGGAAAAAAGAGCCGAGAAGAGAGGGTTAGACGAGTGAGATCAGGTATCAAGTGTAAAAAAAGAGCCATTGTACGGGAGCATCTGACCGTAGGGTAGGTACCACAGTGGCGATGTTCAACGCGGTAGAAACGAGAACGAAACGCTGAACGCTGCCTGTCTTCGTTCGCTGAATGGAAAGAGACGGAGAAGAGAGACAGAGAGAGAGAAGGTCAGAGAGACCGGTGAACTGGCGGAGGGAAAGGAAGAAAAGGGAAGGAATAAAAAGGAAAAAAAAAGAATGCGCGCGCGAGAGAGAGAGAGAGAGAGAGAGAGAGAGAGAAGGGAAGGAGGCTCTCGTACGCACCGAGAGCGTTGGCAGTTTATAAGGGTCCCCCGTATTGTGGATACGTATTATCATGCTAAATATAACATGTTAACTACTTCGCATAATGTCGGCCCGCGATCCTCTCGATTCTCTTTCCCTGCGTTACGCACGACCGTTCGACGAATCGCGTTTCCGCGCCCAGAAAATTTTATTGCCGATGCGGTTCGGCAGATGCGGCGCGGTTTCGTGCCCGGTCCTCGTGCCGAAGGCTCGACGCGCTCGCTTCTCCCGCCCGTTCCCAGAGCCCCGGGCTTCTGGAAACGAGAACCTCCTTCGGCGTGCTACAACCAGGAAGCTACACCGCGTACGACGTACGATTCGTTATTTATGAACAGTAGCTTTCTCATGCAAAACTCTCGTGTCGTGAGGATTTATGGTAATTAGGCGCGGAAGTGAGCTGGAATATTCCACGGATCGCAGCGCGTGTTCAATTCGACGACGATGTCAATGATTTCGATAGCCTTTTTCCGTTCCCTTTGAACTTCAATTTCAAAGGCTCGAAACGTCTTCCGAAGAGCTTCATGAAGATTCACAACGTCTTCGACCTAGTTCGACAGATATTCCACCACTTAGCTCGCGCGAACGCGAAACTTTGCCTCGGATTCGCCGGCAAGCAACGAAGCTACGACTAATAAACGAAGCTCGCAAACAACGAATCAGCGTGTAACCGATAAACGATAGAAAAGAATCGACGTCCATCGTCGTTTTATATTTAGTAATGATTGGAAGACGCAGATATTTATTCGCCTTTATATCCGCTTTTTACCGAGAAAAGCCACTATTGCGAAACAGCCGCGCCATAACTGTTATTGATGAGACACATTACGCCGTTTATTCGTCGTGACGGACCTTGAAAATCTATGAATTAATTATATTTCTCCGCGAGGTGGCTCGGATGATATCGTCATTGAGACGCGAGAAATGACAAATTATACGATACCGCGGACGTCGACGTTGTTGACGATCCCGATGCCTGCCTCCGTCGTAAAACACGGTGTTGTACAATAAATCGCTCTGCTCGTTAGCGTTAATGCCGTATTAACATTATTACAACTTCCCACCGTTGTGGATAAAGATTCAACGAGCGAACGACTCCGAGCGCGATCGATTCGAGCGAGAGGGAAAAAAGGGGAAAAGGAGAGAGAACGACCTCCTTGAAAAACCTGTCATTATCGTATCAGCGGAACGCTTAAAATCTATCCTATCGCGAAGGAGACCAGAGCAAAAGAAAGCTCGCCTGTGATTAACCTATCGGCGAGAGCGCGTTGTAATAAAAACAACGTCATCCAGCGTGGTTTATATCGTGCCTGTTTAACCTCGCTGGCAACGGAAGCCTACTGTCTCGTTTATTACATTTTCCTTTCTTTTTTTTTTCCCCCCCTTTTTGCGAACATACATTTACATCGGTTTCGAGCTCACGTCCGTTGTGTGAGATTCTTTGACGTATTAAAGGGGAGAAAACTTTTAACTCTGTCGGAGGATCCGACATTGTAGCCGTGCTAAATTCCGTTTAATAACTGCGACGTTATCCTCGACTCAGAAACAGGATAAATAATTTTCCAAGAGACCGAAACGTTACCGTCTCTTGTAAAAAGAAAAAAGTCGAAAGATATTAGCTTGCCCGTTTCCAACTTTGAGAAATTCCCAAAGATGCGCAAAGAGAACTAGGAAATAATCGCGTGCTTAGCGATCGATCAGTGTCGATCTCGACTCGAATGGATAACGTCGAGGTACAAAGCGAACCGTAGTTAAAGGTCGATTCTCCACGGACTGTTGAAGGGGTGTGATGGGCCAGAAGCTGCTGGTGCAGGAGGCGCCTGGCTCCGGTTCCGGTTCGACGAATCGCATGGAAGGCGGCGAAGGCGCTGGAGGAGGGGAGCTACACCACTTCCTTCATCAGTACAATCAGCAGTCGCACAGTCCTGGCCAGAGCCTACAGGGTGGCCTTCCGCTTCCGCTCAGCCCGCAGTCCCTCAGACACGACGGTTCCTCGAGCACCGGCATCACCGGTGTCAAGAGGGAACCGGAGGACTTGAGCTCGTCGAGAGGGGCGCAACAATCCAGCAAGAGGCACAAACAGGCGCAACCGGACAGCCCCACGCCACCGGGGATGTACCATCATCATCAACATCAGCTACAGGTGAGACCACTTATTCTCTCGCAACATTTGTGACCATGCCTTCACTTTATGCTTGTTCAACTGTTTCAACTCCCTCCAAACGTTCCATTTACAAATGATACTTCTTGCTAATACCCGTTAACGTTAGAGCGTGATCTACCTTTGACGAAATGCGGTAGCTAACAATCACTTTGTACATTCCATACGTTCTGACCTTCTCGAAAGTCTCCATTTGTATCTGCGCAGCATTTAATAATCGATTGATCTTCTAACCTTGATGCAAGGAAAGCACTTAATGTGGACGCCTATTATTTTAACAGACAAAGTGTGACAGAACGGTGCAGGATTTTTCATTCACTGCTGTTAAAACTGAGTGCTTGTAGAAAAAGACAAAGAAAGAGAGTGCACGTTTTAAAAATTGTTTCCTGGTTTCCAGATTTTTTTTCTTTTTGATTTAAATATTCCTTCAAAGTCGATCTCATTTGTAAAAATTCGAGAATCACAAGCAGAGCTAGTCATTAGCCGTAAATTTCCTTCGGATTATTATTGCTACAGAGTACACATGTACATATAACGATACGACAAGTAAAAGCTGTACAAGCCAAGTTGTCAAATAAAGTGTTGCTTCTTATCTCTGCGTAATGGAAAAAATTTTTAAACAGGCGCAGGCATTAAATTACGTTGAATTACGTTAAAAGGTTCGATATCGATGACTGGAAATTAATAAGTATATTTGAATCTTTTATCTTTCGTTTCTCGATCGGGCCAGACTTTTCCAATTAGACAAGTCTGACGAGGAAACGAGTCGAAACCCGAAAGAAGCCTGACGTTATCGTGGCCAATCCGTGCCAAAGTAACTTTCAGGATTTCAATCCGATCTTTTAGTAAAACGTGCGTGTCTCTCGGCACAAACGCGTGTGACACTATCCAACACCGGACTCCATCAAATCCGTCTGCGCTCCATTACGATTAAAATACTCGACCAGCAGATCGAAACCAATGAAAAGAAAAACACTGACACTGCCTGCTCCGATCTAGATACACGCGCCCGATACAAACAAGCTTCATTATCTCCGATCCATTATGACAAACCCACTTGACGCTATCTAATTCTAGATCTAGATAAAAAGTTTCTGGATATTCAAGCACGCGACCTCGAATACTTCACGGCGCGCTGTACGTTTCTATGGAAATCCTGACCGGTCGCGGTCTTCCAATTGAGCGGACTATTTGAAAAATTTCGGAACGCCGTTCGCAAATTCGCAGTTCGTGACGAAAAAAAGAATTCCAAATACGATCGCGCGATTTATTCGTGAATGAATAAAAGAAACAAAAGATGGAAAATTTCAGGGAAGAGAAGGAAAAATTTCCGGTTTGCAAACGAACGAAGAGAAATAAAGGAGATGAAAAATTTCAGGTACAGCAGTACGGCAGCCCCTACGATCCCTACAGCTCGTGCAGTCCACGATTGCAGTCGGCGGCGTACACGTCGACCTCGGCGACGGGCGCGGCGAACGCTGGGAACCCGAGCGGACTGCACCAGGAGGCGACAGCGGTCTACGTAACCGGCGACGCTCTGCCACCGTTGGCGTCCTCGAGTTCGTCCTCGTTGTCCACCACGACCGCTTCGTACACGAGGTACGAGGTTGTGCCAAGCTCTTACACGACGACACACGCGATACGCTCGTCCTCGAGCAACAGCAAAGTCCTGACCGTTGATCTTCCCAGCCCTGACTCCGGCATCGGCGCGGACGCGGTCACGCCCAGGCAAGATCATCATCCACCCACGGCGCTCCATCAGGTTAGTTGTGCCCTAATTCGATAATCATTATTTGCTTCGTTCGCTTGCCGGACTATAGTCAATACTATACCCTCTCTCTCTCTCTCTCTCTCTCTCTCTCTTTCTGTCTCTGTTTGCGTTTCTGCAAGATTGTGCGCAACATAACGCGCGATTTCTAATAATTTAATCGCGATCGCGAGATAAGGACTGCAAGCGTTGAAATTCAATCTCTTTGTCCCGTGCGTGGAGCGTACGCGATTTGCGGAGACACAAAGGAGATCGATCTTGCATATGCGTCGAATCTCGATCACGGCGCTCGATCTCGAGGAATGTTATCACCGGGTCTCCATTAAAATCTAATATGCCGATCGATCATTAATTCCGCGACGGAGCAAGGTCTGTCTTCAAACACTCGAATGGTAATTAGTTTGAATAATTCAGATAAACAAAATCGCGTTGCAGGAAATGGATGGCTGGAAATTTTAATCTTTCGAATATTGCGCGTCAGGTAGTTCGTTTCTATTATTGGACGCTAGACAAAGATCCCTTCCCTTCTCTTTCTTCCTGTCTCTCCTCCGGAAGAGACGTCCCTTTCCTTTCAATTATTCCATTCCCTTTTGTGTCCAGTTGTTAAGTGGAAGGACGTCGTTCGATCAAACAACGAACGTTGAACGTTTATCGCCGCAGATATAAGTTCCTCCGTGTACGATAATCTTCTGCGCACTCTCTGAAGCAGAACGTACACGGCCTGGCAACGATACCGCGTTACCACGATTTGCATAATCAACAACGCATATCTATCAGGAATATCGTCGCGTTTGTTCGTAATCGACGGGAATCTTGTAATAACTGTCACGTTTCTTTCCCCCGCCTTTGGCCGGAAATCGTTGAGGGAAAACGCAATCGGAACGAACTCGAATTAGCAGCGATTATTACGAGTGACGAAGATATTCACTTTGACGCAAGTTCTAATTCGAATACCGAGAGGCTCGAAATGAAATTTCACCGCCGTTTGTCAATGGAAATTATCGACGGCGAATTTACCATCTGCTCGATAATTTGAAATGGTCGCGCTGATATCGCAAATGTTTGTTTCAAAGCCAATTATCTCTGACATCGGTTCGCTCGTTGCGACGCTTCTCGTAAATTTTAACCCTTTGACTACGAAATTTACAGATTTATCAATATATGCGAAAGATGTATATTTTTTTTCTTACTATAACACATTTATACTGTTTTACCAAATTGGTCAAACATAGAATTTATCGTTTCGTGTAACATAGTAACTGCAAATAGCTGAATATCGGCAACTCTGAAATTTGTCGGAAAATGTGAGATTTTCTCCGCGAATAGAGACAGTTTGATACTTTATACAGTTCGTCCGTCGCAAATTTGTAGTGGTAATCACGAAAATTCTTACGACACGAGACATTTTGGTCTTTGCAAAATGCTTCTTGCGAACGAGAAACTCAAAGCTGTGGAAATCTACTGGAAACAGTTAATTGTTTGAAGCGTTAAATTTTTAGGCGAAGCAATTATAAAGCAAAAGAAAAAATATTGGAAAGAAAAGCTGGTATTACAAATTACAGGCGCGATCGCCCCTTCGCGAATCACGTGACCCAAATCAACCAATCGCTAATTTTCGTTGCATCAGCGTTGCACCTGAAGACTGATAATCACCTTTCAGTGATAAAAAAAACCAATCCTTCGAAACGGAAACAGTTATGTAAATCTCTCGAGCAGTTTGAGAGAAAATCGTCAGAGAAACTTGCGATAAATCGCGAGTTCTCTCGAGAAGACTCGCGAAGCGTGGAGGGGAAAATCGCGCGCGGAAACAATGAATCGAGCCGCGAGTCGAGTGGTCGACATCGGTCGGCAAATTGGACGCCTAGGCCTCCAGGGGGCTAGTTTCTCGCGGATCTCGGCGCATAATTTTCGCGGCCGTCGAAGCCGCGCCGTGGCCATAAGCGATTCATCACTCCCACGTATTCTCGGTTGTCACGCGTAATCGGCCGCTTCCGGAAACATTAATCGTCGGACGGGGGCAACGGGCGGCTTATCCGCGAGTAAGTCATTAGCATGGCGGTTGACATTACGAATTAGAAAGCACACGCGCGTTCCGTTCTGCTCTGCTTGCACAGCTCGGCTGAAAATAAAAGCGGATCGTTCCGTCCGCGTCGCTCGTTATCTCTCGCCGAGCTGCTAATTAAAATATGTTACGCGCTCATTACAGACGATATCTTTCGCTTTTGCCGTTTCTTTCTCCTTCTTTTTCCTCTTTTCCTTTCTCGCTTTTATTCGATTTACCGTCACATCGTCGGCCTTTCTCGTTGCTTTTCGTTTCGTTTATCTAAAGTAAAACGCTCTCGGTTGCTTTTTCTGATACGTATCAAATTTGATAATACGTTGAAACGTGTCTTGCAACTATAAAACTTCAAACTCGGAGCACTAACTTATATTAAATTCCATGTTACTTTCTTTTGTCGATTTCTCTTCGTTTCTCTACTTTTGCTATTTTCTGTAGGGCAGTGGACAACGTAATTTCGGATCAGCGAGATAATTAACGCATTTGGTTTCCCGCAGGGTTCGTAACGCGCTGCGTGATCACGCTTGTAAATTTGTTGATACGTCGAAACGTGTACGCGCAACTGTGTTTCGTAACTGTTATATAAAACCTCGAACTCGGAGTATCAACGACTATATTAAGTTCTTTGTTACTTTCTTTTGTTGATTCCTCGCCGTTTCTCTGCTTCTGCTACCTTCCGCTACTTCGCGGATAACGCGATTTCGGATAAGCGAAGGCCGATGCGTGTGGATCGATGACTTCCTCGATGATAAGAGCCGAACGAGCCGACACGTTACATTAGAGCGCAGGCACGTCGAGAGGCTTGTAATTACGGATTAAATCTCCGAGAGTTTTCGCGTGTTATGCTAGCAGGTTACGCTGCACGCGGCGTTCCAACGTGTCCACACATACGTTCCATGTATACCGTGTAATATTCGCCACGGGCTGCGGAAATACCGAACGAACACCTCTGACAAAACGAAAGATCAAATGCAGAATAGCTTCGTTTCAAAATCCAGATCAATTTCATCGTCCCGCTCTCTACGCGCATACGAGTCGTTTATTTCGAAAGTGACATAAGTCAGCTTACAGTAATGAAAAAAGGGCGGTTCGTTCAACGTCCAGCGCGAAATTACTTACCGATAATAAATAGCCGAGATGATAGATACGAGTAAATTTTCTCGAAAGTTGGCACCAATTTTTCTAGGCCCTAAAATTTAAAAACAAAGTAAAACTCACGCCACGATTTTCAAGACACGACCAAAGCAAATTTTCTGTTTTCTCTAGGCTTCTTTGGATCGTGCGTCTATGTAAAAATCGTGTACAAAAACCTCCCGTTTCAGCCGTTTAATTTGAGCAACGCAAAGAAAGAACAATTTTAAGTGACACGTTTCCATTCTTCGTAATCGAAAGTTTTAATACATCGGATAACAGAAAGCGCTATAAATTTGATTGACTTATTTTATCGTTCGATGGTAAACGAATGACTAAAGCTACTCATTAAATCGATGGCAAAAGAAAACCGAAAACAGGGAAATGAAAGTAGAAAAAGTCGATGTCGTAGCTTGTAATGGAGTGATCGTTGTGGCTAAACCGATAGTTGAAATTATTTGGGAAAGTGACGAGAATTTTTCTGCGTTTCGCAATTTTGTATTACAAGTGGAAATACTTGGAACTTTTCACTTATAGGACGATCCTATAAATTTCGCGACTGAATCTATATCAATTTTGCTCGAAAGAATCTCTCCTGTCTGAAATGGAACAAAAAACTGAAAAAATCGCTGCTCGACGACGAAGACGATATATTACAAACTGTATCAACAGTTGCGATCGTAATTTCACGGCGAATATTTATACAAATTCGCGAACACGACGAAAGAAATTGTATCGAATAGAAATGGACCGATTTAACGCTGTAATTCTCAATCCTCCCGCGCAATTTTTTTTCAAACTAAATTCTTTACAAACCAAACATCGCCACTCTGTTATTACCATAACGCGTTAAGGTTTGTTCGTCCGCGTCGCGATCACACAAAATCGACATCGAGCGCAAAAGAAAAAGAAAACACGCGGCGACACGTGGACGTTACGCATGTTTCAGCGTCGCACACAGAAGAATAATTATCGTCAACTGCCAAGCGATTATGCAAAGAGTGGGAAAACGATCGATAACGAACCGCTAATAATATTCCACCTTAGAACGTAATTAAACGAATCGATCAAACGAAAATTGCGGGATAAAAAGAAAAAAAGAGGAAGTTACATTATCGTCGATATTTAAAATTCTCGATCTTGCTTAGCCTTCGAACGCGAATCGATCGTACGATCGTGCGTCTCGTTTTTCCATCGTTCGCTCGATCGAGGCTACTCTTGTAAATTCAATTAAACCAGAGAGAACCACACGCCGTCCGAGCCACGCGCGTTTCCCAGGCGTAATTAGTCGGCGGGTCGACGAAGAACGAATGAAACGAGGATGGAAAAGCGAGGATGTTATTATTCCTAATTATGGATGGCAGGCAACCGTGTTGTTCATTCGGCGGGATAACCGCGGAACGTAGGGGAGGCAGCCCGAGTATCGCTGCCAGTTGTGGAAAAACCGCGACAAACGCGATCTCGTTGCTGCCTCTCGGTTGCTTCCCCCGGTTGCTGAAATGCACGGCTTCCGCGATGCCGTTCATCAGGTCGAGTAACGAGCTGCGGTAACCGCGTTACATTCTTCCAGCCAACATTCGTCGAGAACCCTCCCATGAAGACGTACGAGGGAATAAACCGTTCGGTGGACCGCTTATTAACAAACCGCCGGTACCGGTGGGAGCGCGTGCGGCCGACGCTGCTCAATTTTACGAGACCGCAATCGCGCATTCTGCTACTCCTTTATCCTTTGCTCAAAGCGACTGATTGCATCGAGATACGCGAAAGCAGGTGGTAGGTCCTTCCGATCGATGATTTTCATTGATCGTCTTATCGAAAGATAAGAGAGAGAGAAATGGAACTTTTGGAGAAGTTCGAACTGAAAAATGACAAACTCGACTCGGGTAAAGCTGTTAATTAAATTTGGTCAGAGCGTGGCTGTTGGTAAGATGCTGCTGTCGTTCGAACCTCATCGGTTAAGGATTAATAATTGAGGAAACGAGCGTGAACGCTTGTCAGCGTTTCACGGCGGATTTCTGAGGTGTGTAATTTCTATTCGAAGACCGGCAATTATCGAGTACACACTGGCTAGAAGGGAAATAGGAAATGTACGAGGGTCAGGCTAGGTAAATCTGTTATCCAATTACCCAGTTTATCGGAAATTTCACTGTCTCTCGCTTGATTGTACGCTGACGAACTACTAACGGAGGGAAATGTGCTTTCTTTTCTCGTGCAGTCCTCCTTCGACTACACGGAACTGTGTCCCGGTGGAACGGCCGCTGGAGCCGCCGTTGTCCTCGAAAGCGGTGCAGTGATACACCATCAACCGTTGCAGCTGCAGCTGCAGCAAAGCCACGCTCAAGCGCAAGTGCAACGCGGTGCTTTGGTCTCCTCGGCGGCGGCCAACCCGAACCCCAACCCGAACCCTCCGAGGTCGCGACCTTGGCACGATTTCGGCAGGCAAAACGACGCGGACAAAATCCAGATACCAAAAATGTAAGTATCCATTTGCTACACGTTCTTTGCTTCTTATCGTTGTTCGAAAATTTTCTTTTTCTTTCGCTTGTTAATCAAAGCTGAACGAACAAAGTTATTCGAATTGTTCTCGCTTTTGGACATTGATTTAAAAGTCTTTCCCCTGTGCTTGAAAAAAGAGCGGTATCATCCTCTGCAGCCTAGTGAAAAATAAATAAACAGGGAGAATCTTTGCGGTGAGCAAAAACTGACAAAGATACGTTGCGTAACGAGGCTTGCCAGGTAGGCGTCGGTGTGGAGAACAGGAGGCTCGCAGGCCGTTCACCCTGGCCAGGCTGGGGTTATCGGCTCGTACGCACCGCGCTGCCCCGGTTGTTCTCCGGCCGGTGACAGAAAAAACGCGGCGAATACAAAAGCGCGACGCGTGTCGTCGCGCAAGATAAAGATAATAGGTCGGCGGCGGAAAGTTCGTCGGTTGTGTGTACGTACCTGTGCCCCGATACGACGTCGTTCCGCCACTGGGGAAAAGCTTCCCTCGGATAAGGATAATCGTGCCTTTTATTTCGCTTTTCGCGACACTATATTTAGAATGACTGGCCTGGGTTAATCGCGTCGTCGTCTCTCGAGAGAGAAACTGGTAGTTGGGCGCAAGTTCGCGTAATGGAACGTCGGTAATCGGTGTTAGAAAACAGCTTGGAGATTTCAGTCGTGAAAGTTTGAGATAATGATTCGTTTTTAACTTGTTTTTAACATTGCGATTATTTTTCGCGGACACGCGGCTGATTATTCGCCTACTTTGAACATTACGTACAATTTGCGCTCGAATTACTTCCTAATTTTGTAACTTCGTTTGATTCAATAATCAGAATTTGATCCCCGATCTGGTAACTAAAGTCACGCAGATTTCCAATTTCCTGTCGGATGTAAAGGACTCTTGTGTTTTCCTTTTCTTTTTTTTTTTTTTTTAACGATACTGAGTGAATGTTTCAAAATACCGATTGCAATGGAAACTACGATTTTCCTGGCAACGTGTACGCAACGTGTATTCGATATAAAAGATTCGAAGACGATTAAATGCACCTTGGTTGCGTCACGATGACTAACGCCATTCGCGCGGAATATTTGCGACAAAAACCGCAAATAAGATTCAATGAAAACGGAGCTACAATAAGTTAAAATACATACAAGTGTCAACGTCGTGTAATTACGAACTCGTTATATTTCCCCGTATGCTAAGTAGGAAAAAAAAGCAAGAAAATCGTACGCCGATCACAACATAGTTACATGAAAATATATAACATATGGAAATTAAAGGCTTTTTGTGGTTAATGGACGGAAAAACTTAGCCATGATCGAATTCTGATATCGACTTCTTTTTCTATTAATCGCTGATAATCAATATTATTAACACTCGCTCAGTATACGTCGAATTATTCAAGCTGGTAAAAGAATTATTTCTAATAATATATGATTTGGAACGTAGATTCTCTGCCTATGGGTTCAAGTATCATTTGGAGTCGCCAATTAGCACGTCGCAGCGTCGCGAGGACGACAGAATCACATATATCAACAAGGGACAATTCTACGGGATCACGCTGGATTACGTCCCTGATCCGGACAAGCCAACTCTAAAGGCTGGACAGACTGTTAAGGTAAATTAAAAATCATCCGTTTAAGAAACGATCTTTTCCAACTCTGATATTTACCATAAATCAGTCATTAATCACGTAATCATAATTATGCAAATGTTTATCAAGATCAACATCATGCCTCTGAGTCTAGTTTGAAAACTTCAATTTTCAATCAATTAATCGGTAACCTCTTACGAATGAAATAAAAATGCAAACGGGGCAGCTAATAATTACGGGTAACGTAATGTTTCCGTTTAGCGATAAATTACGATCGTATCGTAATGCGGCGATTGTTGCACGTCATATAGTGGGTAGATGGATTGCTTAGTCGAAAAACAAAAGGGAAAAATAAATAAAATATGCCTGACGAGCAGAAATAATATTTCATATTGCCGTTTAACGAAAATAATAACGACTAACAACAAAACGCAAGCGTCTTTGATTCGCGCTTCAAATTTAACAAATGGCCTCTAGCGTTCGCCATAATGGCGGCGCGCAGGAAACGTCGCGCAACTTGGCGCCAAAAAACACACGGCTATAAATAAATAGAGTATAGCAATAGACCGCGATCTATAATATTGCCGCGTAAAAGGCAATGGTATTCCTCTTAAATCGTATTAGAGCCGTGCGTAGCAGTGCTCGCTCTCCTCCTACGAGCAATAGAATTCGCGCAGCTCGTCGAGAATCGAAAGAAGAAGTCGGACGAGGTCGTTTGTTCTCGCGACTCTAATTGGCAGCATGGCGCACCGTTAGCAATTTCCATTCTGATAAAGCTGCCGATTCTTTTCTCCCCCCCCCCCCCTTCTTTTACCTCCTTCACTGGAAGGAGTTACGACTTCCTCGTTAATTGCTAATCTAGCCGTTAGTAGTAAGTCGAAGAGACTAGCTACATATACACGAACATGAATGCACGCGATACAGGCAACCACGAGTAGAAATTCACCTCTTATCCGTGTGCTTCCACTCTCTCTCTACTGTTACTCTATTTTACTTTATTCGCACTTACGTTTAGCTGCGACCGCTGTCCTTTTCTCCTGCTACACTCCAATCTACTTCTGCACCGTTATTCTTCCTTTCCTCCGTCTCTGTCGGTATCGAGTGGTCATCAGCCTGCCTTCTTTATCTACTGCTGTTTCCCCTATAGCTCCGTCCCTCTTGCTCTTGCATATTCACCTCACTACACTACTCGTTACGTTCGGTAATACAATTAATAATGAACATTCGAAACTCAATTTCAATTTCGAATGTAATTCGACACTAAGCTCTCGCGAATCTTCTTTAAAAAAAATAGCACCAAGTGACATGTAGATTTTCAAAAGTTTCAAACAGCCAACCACGGCCAAAGCGATTCGAACTGTTCATCACGTACGTATTCGAAACAGTTGAGAAATTTTCAAAGTTCGTTATATCAAGACATTCCTCGTCTCGTTATCGCAGATTAATTCCCTCTGCGTCGAACACTTTCTCCGTCTTTCTTTCATCTTAGCTCGTGAATAAACTCGTATTTCTTCGGCGCGCGTAATTCTTCGTCCATTCACCCGAATCACGAAAAATTCCCTAGCGACGTCGGTAGGGAACATGACTGCGCACCGTTCTGCGCAGCGAAGCGTGCTTCTGTCGCTGCAACCGATGTCACGCTCGCATGAAGCCCGCGGTTATCGTTGGCGGCTGAGCAATGCTGACTTTTCATTAGCAACCTCCTGACAGACACGCCGGTTGCCTGATTCTGAATTATTTGTCAGCAATCTGCACGCGGCTCGCGGTAGAAACGTTAACCCGCGAAAACGACCCAGGGACACGTGTTGCAAACTGGTCCGCGAAGGTTAACGCTATCTGATCTCGTAGTTTAAACGACGCGACAATAAGGAACTAGATAGACACGGGATAGAAGTCTCCATTTGACGAGGCTGGTCACGCACACTCTATATTGTCTTTTATTATAAAGACGACATTCTTCTGTTAGATATATTTTTCTAGTATACTCTCAGTACTAAAAATTTAGTTTTTTTTTTCTCGTATTCTATTGATCATTCTACCGTCATATCGATATTTACAAATCGTTTGAATAGATAGTCTACGAAACTCAAATCCCGCTTGGATATTTATGACGATCACTCACACGTTAATTAATTCCACGATAAGAACGACTACAGTCATAAAGGATCACTTCTCTATTTAGTCTCAGCCAAGAAAGGTATTAATGGTCACGCATGCCTCTACTTCGAATTGATCGCGATGAACTTGCTAAATACCTTCTGTCTTAGTTTACCACGCAATCTTTAACACTCCATAAAACTTTTCTTCGTGCTTGAGCCACGATCCCGTGTACCGAAACGTTATATTCCGTAATTACAGTGACGCGACGCTTACAAACGACGGTTACAAACGACCTAGGACCACCATATTAATCGAACGTCGATGACGTCGTTCAATTAGTCGTTCGATATTGGGCGCGAAACGTACAAAAAAATGGCGGCAAAATTGTCGCTTCTGTCTCTTTCTCGATTAATCAATATAATTGCGCCTTACCCATTCGTGACGGTTTTATCAATGTGTCAGGATTGCTCGACTGGACAGATTACCGGCGGAAAAACGTTGAAAACACGGTTATCTTAGGATATATGGTCGTTTATTGGGAATTAACAGTGTCGAATGTTGTAATTTATGCTACTGGATTATACGGTACGCCGTGATTTATTGAACGTTTCTTTGTGTGTGTGTGTGTGTGTGTGTGTGTGTGTGTGTGAGCGCCGTCATTCGTTCGAACATGTCCTCGCGTCGCGCGAACGATGCCACGCTCACGCGAATTTCGTGTTTCGCGTGCCGCGCGACCGATGCATCAGCAGATTCCGCGACGGTGTTCCGTTACCGACCGAGCATTGTCCCGACGGATCATTGTGAGCAAATGATACCGACGGATGCGTCATGCTCGTCATTATGCGTAAAATTTGAAAAATCTTCCGCGACCAGCTACAACCGGTCATTATAGCTTATCGATGTTAGAATCTATAATCTACCTTACATAATTACACGCTGTGCGTCTAATTTATGATCCGTGTAATCGTTCAAACGTTCGAGCACGATCTAAAATTCTAAATTCTTGACTCAATCGCGGCGATTGGCTTTTTCCTAAATTATTTCCTTCATACATATTTCTTTTATATGCATCTTTCTTTTATATATTGCGTTATAGTTTTTCTTTATTTTATTACAAATCTTTCTTTATCGTAGAATCTCGCTCGTAGAATGTTTTCTACATACTTATTTCTCCGATCGTTTTAATTATCACTTTCTATCTCAAGCCCATATTCTATACAAGCCCACCTGATCATCGTTACCATCAGCTCCACACTTATTCAGATCTCTGGATATCAACTGTTAGTTGTAAACAGTGATTTTGCCTCGTTTGCCAAATGAAATTACTGGCTAAAACATTCAAACAGGCAAAATTTGTCTATTATAATAAAAAGAAGAAAAGAACAAGTGAAAATAATCATTGAAAGAAACGCATACATTATGCGTACCTGTAATAAAGCAACAAGCATTGCTGCTGTTAGCAAAATGTAGCGGCGAAAAAGTTGTTTAATCCGTTGCTGAAAAAAAGATGAAAAAGACAAAAGTAAACGCGTCAGCGGAAACCATTCATCTGCCCTTACAGTATCACGCTTAATAAAGTACTTACGATGTTTTCTTGATGTTTTGTCGCGCAGAGCGTGGTAATGTTGATGTTCCGAGAAGAGAAGAGCCCAGAAGACGAGATTAAGGCGTGGCAGTTCTGGCACGGAAGGCAACATTCTGTCAAGCAACGTATTCTCGATGCTGGTAAGTAAAGCGTGCAGAATCACCGAGTTTTCTGCCACCATTAAAACCAACCTCACGAACAAATAACCCGGCACCGTACCGGCCATTCCAATTACCTCCTAATCAGTTCACGCATTCATCAAACGAAAAATAAATCTCACGCTATAATAACGTTGTCGTATCACACATATTCTACATGTATGGTTGATATCTTTTTGCGCAAGCCGCTCGATAAAGGGACGGCCGTGAATTTGGTAAGATTAAATTACAAAACCGCAACGTTGGTCATATCCGTGTAGTGTAGTATGTATAATCGAAAAGAAAACGAAAAGAACGTGCCCTTTCGAGGCGCATCGTAGAATGATTTGCAACTCTGACAACAATCTACACCATTACAGACACGAAGAACAGCGTGGGACTGGTAGGCTGCATAGAGGAAGTTGCACACAATGCGATCGCCGTTTATTGGAACCCACTCGAATCCTCGGCTAAGGTACGAGAGAATCCTTCATCGTTCATTAAAGAGATTCCATTTGCATTTAACGATCTATGGGAGACTTAAATGGAACTGTGCTTATTCATGCGCTGCAACAATCGTATGATAAAGGTCTCTGTATTTTATTCGAATGATTTTCATGTATCCTCTACGTTGCAGATAAACGTGGCGGTGCAGTGTCTCAGTACCGATTTCTCCAGTCAAAAAGGCGTGAAAGGTTTGCCTCTGCACATCCAGGTGGACACGTACGAGGAACCGCCACCGCACACCCACACGTATACACCACCTTCGCACCGTGGCTATTGCCAGATCAAAGTGTTCTGCGATAAGGTGCCTGGTCTTTTTCTTGTTGTTCTAAGCCTCGTTACGTCGTTCGACCGGCGATTCGAACAAAATCACGAGAACCAACCGAACTCATGAATCATTCTGGTGTTATTTACGCATAGGGAGCTGAAAGAAAGACTCGAGACGAAGAAAGGAGAGCAGCAAAGAGAAAGATGACGGCTACCGGTAGAAAAAAGCTCGACGAGCTCTACCATTCCGTCACGGAACGCAGCGAATTCTATTCCATGGTCGATCTTCATAAACCTCCCGTCCTCTTCTCACCACCGGCGGAACACACCATAGACAAGGTACTTCTCGAGACTTCTGATTGGATAGAAGCTGAAGAAACTGTTTGTTCTGCTTTCTTTTCTTCTCTTTTTTTTTTTTTTTCTTTTTGTATCTGTAGATTACGTAGATACGATCATGACGATACTCTTCTAAAAATAATAATAGTTTATTAAGAGAATATTGTATCCATTGTATTGTATGCTTCAGAACACTTTTTCATTTTACTCCAAAGTAAAATATTACTCTGACTTCTCGAACATTAACACCTTCACGGACACCCACACACAATTCGACTCGCGAACCGAGCTCACTACATCAACAGAAGCCGTGAATGTGTTAGTCGTTCGTGTCTGAGGCCTCAAAAACTGGCAAGAATTGCAATAGACTTAAACGCGAACGAAAACGGAACTAACCAAATTACTCAGTGAAAAATAGCCCCCGATATGTCTGTCCACCTCAATTCTCTGCTCTCAACACCGCCAAAAACTGCTCTCCACTAACCGCAACTCTTACATCGCCATAACAAAAACCGTAGTGATTTCCGAGAACGAGCAGTACCCAATCCAAAAAGCTAGTCCGCACCTCAGAAATATATACTCTGTACAACAAATACAAAATTCTCTCAACTTAAAATTCAGTACAAACTTATAAATGCTTGATAAAAGACTAAATCAGTGTTTAACCGACTATTTCTATAAAAAGTAGCTAAGAAAACTTTGTAAAAAAAACGTTGGGTACCATATAGAATGTGACAAAAATTGCAACAGTGAGAGACAATTATTCGTTGGAATGTAGAGACGAAAAGAGAAATATTTTTTATATTATTAAATACAAACGCTTACAATAATAAGCACACGCAAACAAAACTTTGTCCACAAATATTACATGTATATCTTTCACATATCAATGCCTGTGCGTACAGTTACGTATATTTCAATGTATTTAATAATATAGAAAAGACTTCTCTTCTTATTTTTTTCACGTTCCAACTCTGTGGATATCGTCTGTCACAGTAGTTCGTGCCACAGAAAGTAGCTCGTTCGAAAAAAGATAGAAAAATGTATGTTTCTTATTCCACGACAGTTCTCGACGATGGAGTTGTCGGGCTTCTACGGAGGTGGCGGCGGGGGCGGTGGCGATACAGACACATCGTCCCTAAGTAATGGCGAGGGCGGAGGATTGAAGGCGGGGGGCAGCAGCCCTTATCCTGCTTGCGGCAGACCCAGCTTGCCAGCCCTCAAGTTCCACAACCACTTTCCGCCTGACAATTTGACTAGCCTGCACGACAAGAAGGACTCCTTGCTGATGCAGGTGCAGGAACTCCAAGGCTCGGTGCTGCAGGGAGTGCAGCAAGCAGGTCTCACCGGGACAGTGGTATCCGGAGTCGGGAACAGGCTACATCTCCAACAACAACCACCCCATCTACGTTCAGCAGACGCCGAGGAACGGGTGATGCTCTACGTTCGCCAGGAATCCGAGGACGTATACACACCGTTGCACGTCACACCGCCGACCATTCAGGGACTGTTGAACGCTGTAAGAAATGTCAAGGATTTTTGTATCAAACACACATTACATTAGCCAAGTAGCATCGACACTGTCAGTCATACTCACACATACATCGCTGCTTGTTGTCAGCCATTCCACGAATCAAAAAGATTCATCTTGAACGGGGATTGCATTTGATTAATTGTACTATCAGTACGTATTAAAGATCGTGGTGAATAGATGATCTCTCACGTTACAGAGACACGTCGAGAATGTCGAATGAAAGTTCTCTCTCGACGAAGGTTTCTCTTTGGTGGAAATTGAGCCTCGAAAATAAAACTTTAATCGAGGTCGTTTTGTTCTACTTTGTTCTCGGCACACTTGTTCGACCAGGATTTTCAGTACTTGTCGCGGGCACAGTGGAATGACTGAAGGATGAAAATATACACAGTCAGATAACGATCGAAATCCTTATAAATTGTAATCGTGTCAATCGGCGTTGAAGATCCTATAATCGACACTCGGTTCTTAAAGGGCAGGAAAATAATAACGATGAAATCACGCTGAAATCAGTACGTTGCGTACTCGCAGAAATATACATATATACATAAGACGTTGTATAAGTACAGCCATATTAAATCCGGGTGCGTTCGTGAGCGGCGATATCGCTCGTATTCGACGTTTTATACCGACGAGTGTACGGGAACGTTTCAAAACCGGCACGGTAACAAATCTTCGGTTAGAAAGCGACACGTAGAATTCGACGTTCGTGACGTATATCGGCGATATCTTGACGTGGTCGATTTATCACATTTCCACGTTCGATTTGACGCCTGTATAACTAATGAGTGATGCGCGAGAATAACACGAGATATACAAGAAACACACTCATTATATTATATATAATATATGGACATAAATATTAGCTATGCATGTGAGGGCATATTACACCATTTAATTAATACCTGTTGCACCGTTCCATTTCGCTGACATTAATATTAACGCGCATGCATCACTCCTCCAAAATCCTCACAATAATTAATACGGATCGGAGCGCGATGAATCGCGCGCACGGATCATTAACCCCTGTGGTCGCGAGAAACGATCGATGGTTTCGACGTTAGAGGTGCCATTTTTTATACTTTTTTTCTTATCTTTTTAACTTTGGACATTATCGTCCAGCTGTACACGTATGTAAATTCGTATTGTTGTAATAACGATCAGAAGTGGCAGAAGAAAAAAGTGGAAAAGAGAACCGTGATTTCTCTCCCTCTCTTTCTTTCTCTATTTATCTATCTATCAACCTCTCGTTCTATTCATCTTTTACCGCGTCCTCCTTTCTCTCCGTCAATCGTGCATTTATTATTGCTTCTACAGAAGCCCTTTCACGCTAGCCAATTTCCGTTGGAATTGATCGTTCGATGAAGCTTTCGATCTGCAGGCAACGGGAAATCTCTATGATCTCCCACTTCTCATATTTCTCTTTCTTTTATCTTTTTCTTCATTATTTTGTCTTCGCTTCTTTCTTCCTTTCTCTTATCGGTCAACTGATATCTGTTTGTCTGTTCGTTTTCATTGAGCGCCGCGTGTCACGTCATACTAAAAGGAAAGAGAAAAGATTTAAAAAAAAAAACCTCGGTTATCGAGCACGAGTACCCAGACCGATGGTCCGCAAGCACTGTCAAAATTCTAATGTTCTACTTTTTTCTATTTTACAGATTGAGTCAAAGTACAAAATTGCATCCTCGAGTATTAATAACCTCTATCGCAAAAACACAAAGGGGTAAGTTTAGTAGAGTGTCATCTTTACTTGCATGCACCGCCCACACAGTAGTGCATGCCATAACGGTGACATTGCCTGACTCTCTCCGTTTGCCTGGTTTGCTAGTCTCTCCCTAACTTCC